>CM048754.1:81602547-82802547 GCA_026315105.1 Locusta migratoria | reverse complement strand
ACTATAATAGATTATTTATCTATTTACAGCAGTGGAGTCGTTATTTGGAGTGGCAATATTTCAGTAGGCTATAATAAGGCACCTCACCTCAGAAAAAAGAGAAAAACCGACTTTCATTTATCCACTAGCGTTATGGTCATTTAAAATACGTGTACTACTATAATAGATTATTTATCTATTTACAGCAGTGGAGTCGTTATTTGGAGTGGCAATATTTCAGTAGGCTATAATAAGGCACCTCACCTCAGAAAAAAGAGAAAAACCGACTTTCATTTATCCACTAGCGTTATGGTCATTTAAAATACGTGTACTACTATAATAGATTATTTATCTATTTACAGCAGTGGAGTCGTTATTTGGAGTGGCAATATTTCAGTAGGCTATAATAAGGCACCTCACCTCAGAAAAAAGAGAAAAACCGACTTTCATTTATCCACTAGCGTTATGGTCATTTAAAATACGTGTACTACTATAATAGATTATTTATCTATTTACAGCAGTGGAGTCGTTATTTGGAGTGGCAATATTTCAGTAGGCTATAATAAGGCACCTCACCTCAGAAAAAAGAGAAAAACCGACTTTCATTTATCCACTAGCGTTATGGTCATTTAAAATACGTGTACTACTATAATAGATTATTTATCTATTTACAGCAGTGGAGTCGTTATTTGGAGTGGCAATATTTCAGTAGGCTATAATAAGGCACCTCACCTCAGAAAAAAGAGAAAAACCGACTTTCATTTATCCACTAGCGTTATGGTCATTTAAAATACGTGTACTACTATAATAGATTATTTATCTATTTACAGCAGTGGAGTCGTTATTTGGAGTGGCAATATTTCAGTAGGCTATAATAAGGCACCTCACCTCAGAAAAAAGAGAAAAACCGACTTTCATTTATCCACTAGCGTTATGGTCATTTAAAATACGTGTACTACTATAATAGATTATTTATCTATTTACAGCAGTGGAGTCGTTATTTGGAGTGGCAATATTTCAGTAGGCTATAATAAGGCACCTCACCTCAGAAAAAAGAGAAAAACCGACTTTCATTTATCCACTAGCGTTATGGTCATTTAAAATACGTGTACTACTATAATAGATTATTTATCTATTTACAGCAGTGGAGTCGTTATTTGGAGTGGCAATATTTCAGTAGGCTATAATAAGGCACCTCACCTCAGAAAAAAGAGAAAAACCGACTTTCATTTATCCACTAGCGTTATGGTCATTTAAAATACGTGTACTACTATAATAGATTATTTATCTATTTACAGCAGTGGAGTCGTTATTTGGAGTGGCAATATTTCAGTAGGCTATAATAAGGCACCTCACCTCAGAAAAAAGAGAAAAACCGACTTTCATTTATCCACTAGCGTTATGGTCATTTAAAATACGTGTACTACTATAATAGATTATTTATCTATTTACAGCAGTGGAGTCGTTATTTGGAGTGGCAATATTTCAGTAGGCTATAATAAGGCACCTCACCTCAGAAAAAAGAGAAAAACCGACTTTCATTTATCCACTAGCGTTATGGTCATTTAAAATACGTGTACTACTATAATAGATTATTTATCTATTTACAGCAGTGGAGTCGTTATTTGGAGTGGCAATATTTCAGTAGGCTATAATAAGGCACCTCACCTCAGAAAAAAGAGAAAAACCGACTTTCATTTATCCACTAGCGTTATGGTCATTTAAAATACGTGTACTACTATAATAGATTATTTATCTATTTACAGCAGTGGAGTCGTTATTTGGAGTGGCAATATTTCAGTAGGCTATAATAAGGCACCTCACCTCAGAAAAAAGAGAAAAACCGACTTTCATTTATCCACTAGCGTTATGGTCATTTAAAATACGTGTACTACTATAATAGATTATTTATCTATTTACAGCAGTGGAGTCGTTATTTGGAGTGGCAATATTTCAGTAGGCTATAATAAGGCACCTCACCTCAGAAAAAAGAGAAAAACCGACTTTCATTTATCCACTAGCGTTATGGTCATTTAAAATACGTGTACTACTATAATAGATTATTTATCTATTTACAGCAGTGGAGTCGTTATTTGGAGTGGCAATATTTCAGTAGGCTATAATAAGGCACCTCACCTCAGAAAAAAGAGAAAAACCGACTTTCATTTATCCACTAGCGTTATGGTCATTTAAAATACGTGTACTACTATAATAGATTATTTATCTATTTACAGCAGTGGAGTCGTTATTTGGAGTGGCAATATTTCAGTAGGCTATAATAAGGCACCTCACCTCAGAAAAAAGAGAAAAACCGACTTTCATTTATCCACTAGCGTTATGGTCATTTAAAATACGTGTACTACTATAATAGATTATTTATCTATTTACAGCAGTGGAGTCGTTATTTGGAGTGGCAATATTTCAGTAGGCTATAATAAGGCACCTCACCTCAGAAAAAAGAGAAAAACCGACTTTCATTTATCCACTAGCGTTATGGTCATTTAAAATACGTGTACTACTATAATAGATTATTTATCTATTTACAGCAGTGGAGTCGTTATTTGGAGTGGCAATATTTCAGTAGGCTATAATAAGGCACCTCACCTCAGAAAAAAGAGAAAAACCGACTTTCATTTATCCACTAGCGTTATGGTCATTTAAAATACGTGTACTACTATAATAGATTATTTATCTATTTACAGCAGTGGAGTCGTTATTTGGAGTGGCAATATTTCAGTAGGCTATAATAAGGCACCTCACCTCAGAAAAAAGAGAAAAACCGACTTTCATTTATCCACTAGCGTTATGGTCATTTAAAATACGTGTACTACTATAATAGATTATTTATCTATTTACAGCAGTGGAGTCGTTATTTGGAGTGGCAATATTTCAGTAGGCTATAATAAGGCACCTCACCTCAGAAAAAAGAGAAAAACCGACTTTCATTTATCCACTAGCGTTATGGTCATTTAAAATACGTGTACTACTATAATAGATTATTTATCTATTTACAGCAGTGGAGTCGTTATTTGGAGTGGCAATATTTCAGTAGGCTATAATAAGGCACCTCACCTCAGAAAAAAGAGAAAAACCGACTTTCATTTATCCACTAGCGTTATGGTCATTTAAAATACGTGTACTACTATAATAGATTATTTATCTATTTACAGCAGTGGAGTCGTTATTTGGAGTGGCAATATTTCAGTAGGCTATAATAAGGCACCTCACCTCAGAAAAAAGAGAAAAACCGACTTTCATTTATCCACTAGCGTTATGGTCATTTAAAATACGTGTACTACTATAATAGATTATTTATCTATTTACAGCAGTGGAGTCGTTATTTGGAGTGGCAATATTTCAGTAGGCTATAATAAGGCACCTCACCTCAGAAAAAAGAGAAAAACCGACTTTCATTTATCCACTAGCGTTATGGTCATTTAAAATACGTGTACTACTATAATAGATTATTTATCTATTTACAACAGTGGAGTCGTTATTTGGAGTGGCAATATTTCAGTAGGCTATAATAAGGCACCTCACCTCAGAAAAAAGAGAAAAACCGACTTTCATTTATCCACTAGCGTTATGGTCATTTAAAATACGTGTACTACTATAATAGATTATTTATCTATTTACAGCAGTGGAGTCGTTATTTGGAGTGGCAATATTTCAGTAGGCTATAATAAGGCACCTCACCTCAGAAAAAAGAGAAAAACCGACTTTCATTTATCCACTAGCGTTATGGTCATTTAAAATACGTGTACTACTATAATAGATTATTTATCTATTTACAACAGTGGAGTCGTTATTTGGAGTGGCAATATTTCAGTAGGCTATAATAAGGCACCTCACCTCAGAAAAAGGAGAAAAACCGACTTTCATTTATCCACTAGCGTTATGGTCATTTAAAATACGTGTACTACTATAATAGATTATTTATCTATTTACAACAGTGGAGTCGTTATTTGGAGTGGCAATATTTCAGTAGGCTATAATAAGGCACCTCACCTCAGAAAAAAGAGAAAAACCGACTTTATTTATCCACTAGCGTTATGGTCATTTAAAATACGTGTACTACTATAATAGATTATTTATCTATTTACAACAGTGGAGTCGTTATTTGGAGTGGCAATATTTCAGTAGGCTATAAAAAGGCACCTCACCTCAGAAAAAAGAGAAAAACCGACTTTCATTTATCCACTAGCGTTATGGTCATTTAAAATACGTGTACTACTATAATAGATTATTTATCTATTTACAGCAGTGGAGTCGTTATTTGGAGTGGCAATATTTCAGTAGGCTATAATAAGGCACCTCACCTCAGAAAAAAGAGAAAAACCGACTTTCATTTATCCACTAGCGTTATGGTCATTTAAAATACGTGTACTACTATAATAGATTATTTATCTATTTACAACAGTGGAGTCGTTATTTGGAGTGGCAATATTTCAGTAGGCTATAATAAGGCACCTCACCTCAGAAAAAAGAGAAAAACCGACTTTCATTTATCCACTAGCGTTATGGTCATTTAAAATACGTGTACTACTATAATAGATTATTTATCTATTTACAGCAGTGGAGTCGTTATTTGGAGTGGCAATATTTCAGTAGGCTATAATAAGGCACCTCACCTCAGAAAAAAGAGAAAAACCGACTTTCATTTATCCACTAGCGTTATGGTCATTTAAAATACGTGTACTACTATAATAGATTATTTATCTATTTACAGCAGTGGAGTCGTTATTTGGAGTGGCAATATTTCAGTAGGCTATAATAAGGCACCTCACCTCAGAAAAAAGAGAAAAACCGACTTTCATTTATCCACTAGCGTTATGGTCATTTAAAATACGTGTACTACTATAATAGATTATTTATCTATTTACAGCAGTGGAGTCGTTATTTGGAGTGGCAATATTTCAGTAGGCTATAATAAGGCACCTCACCTCAGAAAAAAGAGAAAAACCGACTTTCATTTATCCACTAGCGTTATGGTCATTTAAAATACGTGTACTACTATAATAGATTATTTATCTATTTACAGCAGTGGAGTCGTTATTTGGAGTGGCAATATTTCAGTAGGCTATAATAAGGCACCTCACCTCAGAAAAAAGAGAAAAACCGACTTTCATTTATCCACTAGCGTTATGGTCATTTAAAATACGTGTACTACTATAATAGATTATTTATCTATTTACAGCAGTGGAGTCGTTATTTGGAGTGGCAATATTTCAGTAGGCTATAATAAGGCACCTCACCTCAGAAAAAAGAGAAAAACCGACTTTCATTTATCCACTAGCGTTATGGTCATTTAAAATACGTGTACTACTATAATAGATTATTTATCTATTTACAGCAGTGGAGTCGTTATTTGGAGTGGCAATATTTCAGTAGGCTATAATAAGGCACCTCACCTCAGAAAAAAGAGAAAAACCGACTTTCATTTATCCACTAGCGTTATGGTCATTTAAAATACGTGTACTACTATAATAGATTATTTATCTATTTACAGCAGTGGAGTCGTTATTTGGAGTGGCAATATTTCAGTAGGCTATAATAAGGCACCTCACCTCAGAAAAAAGAGAAAAACCGACTTTCATTTATCCACTAGCGTTATGGTCATTTAAAATACGTGTACTACTATAATAGATTATTTATCTATTTACAGCAGTGGAGTCGTTATTTGGAGTGGCAATATTTCAGTAGGCTATAATAAGGCACCTCACCTCAGAAAAAAGAGAAAAACCGACTTTCATTTATCCACTAGCGTTATGGTCATTTAAAATACGTGTACTACTATAATAGATTATTTATCTATTTACAGCAGTGGAGTCGTTATTTGGAGTGGCAATATTTCAGTAGGCTATAATAAGGCACCTCACCTCAGAAAAAAGAGAAAAACCGACTTTCATTTATCCACTAGCGTTATGGTCATTTAAAATACGTGTACTACTATAATAGATTATTTATCTATTTACAGCAGTGGAGTCGTTATTTGGAGTGGCAATATTTCAGTAGGCTATAATAAGGCACCTCACCTCAGAAAAAAGAGAAAAACCGACTTTCATTTATCCACTAGCGTTATGGTCATTTAAAATACGTGTACTACTATAATAGATTATTTATCTATTTACAGCAGTGGAGTCGTTATTTGGAGTGGCAATATTTCAGTAGGCTATAATAAGGCACCTCACCTCAGAAAAAAGAGAAAAACCGACTTTCATTTATCCACTAGCGTTATGGTCATTTAAAATACGTGTACTACTATAATAGATTATTTATCTATTTACAGCAGTGGAGTCGTTATTTGGAGTGGCAATATTTCAGTAGGCTATAATAAGGCACCTCACCTCAGAAAAAAGAGAAAAACCGACTTTCATTTATCCACTAGCGTTATGGTCATTTAAAATACGTGTACTACTATAATAGATTATTTATCTATTTACAGCAGTGGAGTCGTTATTTGGAGTGGCAATATTTCAGTAGGCTATAATAAGGCACCTCACCTCAGAAAAAAGAGAAAAACCGACTTTCATTTATCCACTAGCGTTATGGTCATTTAAAATACGTGTACTACTATAATAGATTATTTATCTATTTACAGCAGTGGAGTCGTTATTTGGAGTGGCAATATTTCAGTAGGCTATAATAAGGCACCTCACCTCAGAAAAAAGAGAAAAACCGACTTTCATTTATCCACTAGCGTTATGGTCATTTAAAATACGTGTACTACTATAATAGATTATTTATCTATTTACAGCAGTGGAGTCGTTATTTGGAGTGGCAATATTTCAGTAGGCTATAATAAGGCACCTCACCTCAGAAAAAAGAGAAAAACCGACTTTCATTTATCCACTAGCGTTATGGTCATTTAAAATACGTGTACTACTATAATAGATTATTTATCTATTTACAGCAGTGGAGTCGTTATTTGGAGTGGCAATATTTCAGTAGGCTATAATAAGGCACCTCACCTCAGAAAAAAGAGAAAAACCGACTTTCATTTATCCACTAGCGTTATGGTCATTTAAAATACGTGTACTACTATAATAGATTATTTATCTATTTACAGCAGTGGAGTCGTTATTTGGAGTGGCAATATTTCAGTAGGCTATAATAAGGCACCTCACCTCAGAAAAAAGAGAAAAACCGACTTTCATTTATCCACTAGCGTTATGGTCATTTAAAATACGTGTACTACTATAATAGATTATTTATCTATTTACAGCAGTGGAGTCGTTATTTGGAGTGGCAATATTTCAGTAGGCTATAATAAGGCACCTCACCTCAGAAAAAAGAGAAAAACCGACTTTCATTTATCCACTAGCGTTATGGTCATTTAAAATACGTGTACTACTATAATAGATTATTTATCTATTTACAGCAGTGGAGTCGTTATTTGGAGTGGCAATATTTCAGTAGGCTATAATAAGGCACCTCACCTCAGAAAAAAGAGAAAAACCGACTTTCATTTATCCACTAGCGTTATGGTCATTTAAAATACGTGTACTACTATAATAGATTATTTATCTATTTACAGCAGTGGAGTCGTTATTTGGAGTGGCAATATTTCAGTAGGCTATAATAAGGCACCTCACCTCAGAAAAAAGAGAAAAACCGACTTTCATTTATCCACTAGCGTTATGGTCATTTAAAATACGTGTACTACTATAATAGATTATTTATCTATTTACAGCAGTGGAGTCGTTATTTGGAGTGGCAATATTTCAGTAGGCTATAATAAGGCACCTCACCTCAGAAAAAAGAGAAAAACCGACTTTCATTTATCCACTAGCGTTATGGTCATTTAAAATACGTGTACTACTATAATAGATTATTTATCTATTTACAGCAGTGGAGTCGTTATTTGGAGTGGCAATATTTCAGTAGGCTATAATAAGGCACCTCACCTCAGAAAAAAGAGAAAAACCGACTTTCATTTATCCACTAGCGTTATGGTCATTTAAAATACGTGTACTACTATAATAGATTATTTATCTATTTACAGCAGTGGAGTCGTTATTTGGAGTGGCAATATTTCAGTAGGCTATAATAAGGCACCTCACCTCAGAAAAAAGAGAAAAACCGACTTTCATTTATCCACTAGCGTTATGGTCATTTAAAATACGTGTACTACTATAATAGATTATTTATCTATTTACAGCAGTGGAGTCGTTATTTGGAGTGGCAATATTTCAGTAGGCTATAATAAGGCACCTCACCTCAGAAAAAAGAGAAAAACCGACTTTCATTTATCCACTAGCGTTATGGTCATTTAAAATACGTGTACTACTATAATAGATTATTTATCTATTTACAGCAGTGGAGTCGTTATTTGGAGTGGCAATATTTCAGTAGGCTATAAT
This sequence comes from Locusta migratoria, assembly GCA_026315105.1. Classification (NCBI taxonomy): domain Eukaryota; kingdom Metazoa; phylum Arthropoda; class Insecta; order Orthoptera; family Acrididae; genus Locusta; species Locusta migratoria. The sequence goes on along the minus strand of CM048754.1, from coordinate 82,794,205 downwards.
AAGGCACCTCACCTCAGAAAAAAGAGAAAAACCGACTTTCATTTATCCACTAGCGTTATGGTCATTTAAAATACGTGTACTACTATAATAGATTATTTATCTATTTACAGCAGTGGAGTCGTTATTTGGAGTGGCAATATTTCAGTAGGCTATAATAAGGCACCTCACCTCAGAAAAAAGAGAAAAACCGACTTTCATTTATCCACTAGCGTTATGGTCATTTAAAATACGTGTACTACTATAATAGATTATTTATCTATTTACAGCAGTGGAGTCGTTATTTGGAGTGGCAATATTTCAGTAGGCTATAATAAGGCACCTCACCTCAGAAAAAAGAGAAAAACCGACTTTCATTTATCCACTAGCGTTATGGTCATTTAAAATACGTGTACTACTATAATAGATTATTTATCTATTTACAGCAGTGGAGTCGTTATTTGGAGTGGCAATATTTCAGTAGGCTATAATAAGGCACCTCACCTCAGAAAAAAGAGAAAAACCGACTTTCATTTATCCACTAGCGTTATGGTCATTTAAAATACGTGTACTACTATAATAGATTATTTATCTATTTACAACAGTGGAGTCGTTATTTGGAGTGGCAATATTTCAGTAGGCTATAATAAGGCACCTCACCTCAGAAAAAAGAGAAAAACCGACTTTCATTTATCCACTAGCGTTATGGTCATTTAAAATACGTGTACTACTATAATAGATTATTTATCTATTTACAGCAGTGGAGTCGTTATTTGGAGTGGCAATATTTCAGTAGGCTATAATAAGGCACCTCACCTCAGAAAAAAGAGAAAAACCGACTTTCATTTATCCACTAGCGTTATGGTCATTTAAAATACGTGTACTACTATAATAGATTATTTATCTATTTACAGCAGTGGAGTCGTTATTTGGAGTGGCAATATTTCAGTAGGCTATAATAAGGCACCTCACCTCAGAAAAAAGAGAAAAACCGACTTTCATTTATCCACTAGCGTTATGGTCATTTAAAATACGTGTACTACTATAATAGATTATTTATCTATTTACAGCAGTGGAGTCGTTATTTGGAGTGGCAATATTTCAGTAGGCTATAATAAGGCACCTCACCTCAGAAAAAAGAGAAAAACCGACTTTCATTTATCCACTAGCGTTATGGTCATTTAAAATACGTGTACTACTATAATAGATTATTTATCTATTTACAGCAGTGGAGTCGTTATTTGGAGTGGCAATATTTCAGTAGGCTATAATAAGGCACCTCACCTCAGAAAAAAGAGAAAAACCGACTATCATTTATCCACTAGCGTTATGGTCATTTAAAATACGTGTACTACTATAATAGATTATTTATCTATTTACAACAGTGGAGTCGTTATTTGGAGTGGCAATATTTCAGTAGGCTATAATAAGGCACCTCACCTCAGAAAAAAGAGAAAAACCGACTTTCATTTATCCACTAGCGTTATGGTCATTTAAAATACGTGTACTACTATAATAGATTATTTATCTATTTACAGCAGTGGAGTCGTTATTTGGAGTGGCAATATTTCAGTAGGCTATAATAAGGCACCTCACCTCAGAAAAAAGAGAAAAACCGACTTTCATTTATCCACTAGCGTTATGGTCATTTAAAATACGTGTACTACTATAATAGATTATTTATCTATTTACAACAGTGGAGTCGTTATTTGGAGTGGCAATATTTCAGTAGGCTATAATAAGGCACCTCACCTCAGAAAAAAGAGAAAAACCGACTTTCATTTATCCACTAGCGTTATGGTCATTTAAAATACGTGTACTACTATAATAGATTATTTATCTATTTACAGCAGTGGAGTCGTTATTTGGAGTGGCAATATTTCAGTAGGCTATAATAAGGCACCTCACCTCAGAAAAAAGAGAAAAACCGACTTTCATTTATCCACTAGCGTTATGGTCATTTAAAATACGTGTACTACTATAATAGATTATTTATCTATTTACAACAGTGGAGTCGTTATTTGGAGTGGCAATATTTCAGTAGGCTATAATAAGGCACCTCACCTCAGAAAAAAGAGAAAAACCGACTTTCATTTATCCACTAGCGTTATGGTCATTTAAAATACGTGTACTACTATAATAGATTATTTATCTATTTACAGCAGTGGAGTCGTTATTTGGAGTGGCAATATTTCAGTAGGCTATAATAAGGCACCTCACCTCAGAAAAAAGAGAAAAACCGACTTTCATTTATCCACTAGCGTTATGGTCATTTAAAATACGTGTACTACTATAATAGATTATTTATCTATTTACAGCAGTGGAGTCGTTATTTGGAGTGGCAATATTTCAGTAGGCTATAATAAGGCACCTCACCTCAGAAAAAAGAGAAAAACCGACTTTCATTTATCCACTAGCGTTATGGTCATTTAAAATACGTGTACTACTATAATAGATTATTTATCTATTTACAGCAGTGGAGTCGTTATTTGGAGTGGCAATATTTCAGTAGGCTATAATAAGGCACCTCACCTCAGAAAAAAGAGAAAAACCGACTTTCATTTATCCACTAGCGTTATGGTCATTTAAAATACGTGTACTACTATAATAGATTATTTATCTATTTACAGCAGTGGAGTCGTTATTTGGAGTGGCAATATTTCAGTAGGCTATAATAAGGCACCTCACCTCAGAAAAAAGAGAAAAACCGACTTTCATTTATCCACTAGCGTTATGGTCATTTAAAATACGTGTACTACTATAATAGATTATTTATCTATTTACAACAGTGGAGTCGTTATTTGGAGTGGCAATATTTCAGTAGGCTATAATAAGGCACCTCACCTCAGAAAAAAGAGAAAAACCGACTTTCATTTATCCACTAGCGTTATGGTCATTTAAAATACGTGTACTACTATAATAGATTATTTATCTATTTACAGCAGTGGAGTCGTTATTTGGAGTGGCAATATTTCAGTAGGCTATAATAAGGCACCTCACCTCAGAAAAAAGAGAAAAACCGACTTTCATTTATCCACTAGCGTTATGGTCATTTAAAATACGTGTACTACTATAATAGATTATTTATCTATTTACAGCAGTGGAGTCGTTATTTGGAGTGGCAATATTTCAGTAGGCTATAATAAGGCACCTCACCTCAGAAAAAAGAGAAAAACCGACTTTCATTTATCCACTAGCGTTATGGTCATTTAAAATACGTGTACTACTATAATAGATTATTTATCTATTTACAGCAGTGGAGTCGTTATTTGGAGTGGCAATATTTCAGTAGGCTATAATAAGGCACCTCACCTCAGAAAAAAGAGAAAAACCGACTTTCATTTATCCACTAGCGTTATGGTCATTTAAAATACGTGTACTACTATAATAGATTATTTATCTATTTACAACAGTGGAGTCGTTATTTGGAGTGGCAATATTTCAGTAGGCTATAATAAGGCACCTCACCTCAGAAAAAAGAGAAAAACCGACTTTCATTTATCCACTAGCGTTATGGTCATTTAAAATACGTGTACTACTATACTAGATTATTTATCTATTTACAGCAGTGGAGTCGTTATTTGGAGTGGCAATATTTCAGTAGGCTATAATAAGGCACCTCACCTCAGAAAAAAGAGAAAAACCGACTTTCATTTATCCACTAGCGTTATGGTCATTTAAAATACGTGTACTACTATAATAGATTATTTATCTATTTACAACAGTGGAGTCGTTATTTGGAGTGGCAATATTTCAGTAGGCTATAATAAGGCACCTCACCTCAGAAAAAAGAGAAAAACCGACTTTCATTTATCCACTAGCGTTATGGTCATTTAAAATACGTGTACTACTATAATAGATTATTTATCTATTTACAGCAGTGGAGTCGTTATTTGGAGTGGCAATATTTCAGTAGGCTATAATAAGGCACCTCACCTCAGAAAAAAGAGAAAAACCGACTTTCATTTATCCACTAGCGTTATGGTCATTTAAAATACGTGTACTACTATAATAGATTATTTATCTATTTACAACAGTGGAGTCGTTATTTGGAGTGGCAATATTTCAGTAGGCTATAATAAGGCACCTCACCTCAGAAAAAAGAGAAAAACCGACTTTCATTTATCCACTAGCGTTATGGTCATTTAAAATACGTGTACTACTATAATAGATTATTTATCTATTTACAGCAGTGGAGTCGTTATTTGGAGTGGCAATATTTCAGTAGGCTATAATAAGGCACCTCACCTCAGAAAAAAGAGAAAAACCGACTTTCATTTATCCACTAGCGTTATGGTCATTTAAAATACGTGTACTACTATAATAGATTATTTATCTATTTACAACAGTGGAGTCGTTATTTGGAGTGGCAATATTTCAGTAGGCTATAATAAGGCACCTCACCTCAGAAAAAAGAGAAAAACCGACTTTCATTTATCCACTAGCGTTATGGTCATTTAAAATACGTGTACTACTATAATAGATTATTTATCTATTTACAGCAGTGGAGTCGTTATTTGGAGTGGCAATATTTCAGTAGGCTATAATAAGGCACCTCACCTCAGAAAAAAGAGAAAAACCGACTTTCATTTATCCACTAGCGTTATGGTCATTTAAAATACGTGTACTACTATAATAGATTATTTATCTATTTACAGCAGTGGAGTCGTTATTTGGAGTGGCAATATTTCAGTAGGCTATAATAAGGCACCTCACCTCAGAAAAAAGAGAAAAACCGACTTTCATTTATCCACTAGCGTTATGGTCATTTAAAATACGTGTACTACTATAATAGATTATTTATCTATTTACAACAGTGGAGTCGTTATTTGGAGTGGCAATATTTCAGTAGGCTATAATAAGGCACCTCACCTCAGAAAAAAGAGAAAAACCGACTTTCATTTATCCACTAGCGTTATGGTCATTTAAAATACGTGTACTACTATAATAGATTATTTATCTATTTACAGCAGTGGAGTCGTTATTTGGAGTGGCAATATTTCAGTAGGCTATAATAAGGCACCTCACCTCAGAAAAAAGAGAAAAACCGACTTTCATTTATCCACTAGCGTTATGGTCATTTAAAATACGTGTACTACTATAATAGATTATTTATCTATTTACAGCAGTGGAGTCGTTATTTGGAGTGGCAATATTTCAGTAGGCTATAATAAGGCACCTCACCTCAGAAAAAAGAGAAAAACCGACTTTCATTTATCCACTAGCGTTATGGTCATTTAAAATACGTGTACTACTATAATAGATTATTTATCTATTTACAACAGTGGAGTCGTTATTTGGAGTGGCAATATTTCAGTAGGCTATAATAAGGCACCTCACCTCAGAAAAAAGAGAAAAACCGACTTTCATTTATCCACTAGCGTTATGGTCATTTAAAATACGTGTACTACTATAATAGATTATTTATCTATTTACAGCAGTGGAGTCGTTATTTGGAGTGGCAATATTTCAGTAGGCTATAATAAGGCACCTCACCTCAGAAAAAAGAGAAAAACCGACTTTCATTTATCCACTAGCGTTATGGTCATTTAAAATACGTGTACTACTATAATAGATTATTTATCTATTTACAGCAGTGGAGTCGTTATTTGGAGTGGCAATATTTCAGTAGGCTATAATAAGGCACCTCACCTCAGAAAAAAGAGAAAAACCGACTTTCATTTATCCACTAGCGTTATGGTCATTTAAAATACGTGTACTACTATAATAGATTATTTATCTATTTACAACAGTGGAGTCGTTATTTGGAGTGGCAATATTTCAGTAGGCTATAATAAGGCACCTCACCTCAGAAAAAAGAGAAAAACCGACTTTCATTTATCCACTAGCGTTATGGTCATTTAAAATACGTGTACTACTATAATAGATTATTTATCTATTTACAGCAGTGGAGTCGTTATTTGGAGTGGCAATATTTCAGTAGGCTATAATAAGGCACCTCACCTCAGAAAAAAGAGAAAAACCGACTTTCATTTATCCACTAGCGTTATGGTCATTTAAAATACGTGTACTACTATAATAGATTATTTATCTATTTACAACAGTGGAGTCGTTATTTGGAGTGGCAATATTTCAGTAGGCTATAATAAGGCACCTCACCTCAGAAAAAAGAGAAAAACCGACTTTCATTTATCCACTAGCGTTATGGTCATTTAAAATACGTGTACTACTATAATAGATTATTTATCTATTTACAGCAGTGGAATCGTTATTTGGAGTGGCAATATTTCAGTAGGCTATAATAAGGCACCTCACCTCAGAAAAAAGAGAAAAACCGACTTTCATTTATCCACTAGCGTTATGGTCATTTAAAATACGTGTACTACTATACTAGATTATTTATCTATTTACAGCAGTGGAGTCGTTATTTGGAGTGGCAATATTTCAGTAGGCTATAATAAGGCACCTCACCTCAGAAAAAAGAGAAAAACCGACTTTCATTTATCCACTAGCGTTATGGTCATTTAAAATACGTGTACTACTATAATAGATTATTTATCTATTTACAACAGTGGAGTCGTTATTTGGAGTGGCAATATTTCAGTAGGCTATAATAAGGCACCTCACCTCAGAAAAAAGAGAAAAACCGACTTTCATTTATCCACTAGCGTTATGGTCATTTAAAATACGTGTACTACTATAATAGATTATTTATCTATTTACAGCAGTGGAGTCGTTATTTGGAGTGGCAATATTTCAGTAGGCTATAATAAGGCACCTCACCTCAGAAAAAAGAGAAAAACCGACTTTCATTTATCCACTAGCGTTATGGTCATTTAAAATACGTGTACTACTATAATAGATTATTTATCTATTTACAACAGTGGAGTCGTTATTTGGAGTGGCAATATTTCAGTAGGCTATAATAAGGCACCTCACCTCAGAAAAAAGAGAAAAACCGACTTTCATTTATCCACTAGCGTTATGGTCATTTAAAATACGTGTACTACTATAATAGATTATTTATCTATTTACAGCAGTGGAGTCGTTATTTGGAGTGGCAATATTTCAGTAGGCTATAATAAGGCACCTCACCTCAGAAAAAAGAGAAAAACCGACTTTCATTTATCCACTAGCGTTATGGTCATTTAAAATACGTGTACTACTATAATAGATTATTTATCTATTTACAACAGTGGAGTCGTTATTTGGAGTGGCAATATTTCAGTAGGCTATAATAAGGCACCTCACCTCAGAAAAAAGAGAAAAACCGACTTTCATTTATCCACTAGCGTTATGGTCATTTAAAATACGTGTACTACTATAATAGATTATTTATCTATTTACAGCAGTGGAGTCGTTATTTGGAGTGGCAATATTTCAGTAGGCTATAATAAGGCACCTCACCTCAGAAAAAAGAGAAAAACCGACTTTCATTTATCCACTAGCGTTATGGTCATTTAAAATACGTGTACTACTATAATAGATTATTTATCTATTTACAGCAGTGGAGTCGTTATTTGGAGTGGCAATATTTCAGTAGGCTATAATAAGGCACCTCACCTCAGAAAAAAGAGAAAAACCGACTTTCATTTATCCACTAGCGTTATGGTCATTTAAAATACGTGTACTACTATAATAGATTATTTATCTATTTACAACAGTGGAGTCGTTATTTGGAGTGGCAATATTTCAGTAGGCTATAATAAGGCACCTCACCTCAGAAAAAAGAGAAAAACCGACTTTCATTTATCCACTAGCGTTATGGTCATTTAAAATACGTGTACTACTATAATAGATTATTTATCTATTTACAGCAGTGGAGTCGTTATTTGGAGTGGCAATATTTCAGTAGGCTATAATAAGGCACCTCACCTCAGAAAAAAGAGAAAAACCGACTTTCATTTATCCACTAGCGTTATGGTCATTTAAAATACGTGTACTACTATAATAGATTATTTATCTATTTACAGCAGTGGAGTCGTTATTTGGAGTGGCAATATTTCAGTAGGCTATAATAAGGCACCTCACCTCAGAAAAAAGAGAAAAACCGACTTTCATTTATCCACTAGCGTTATGGTCATTTAAAATACGTGTACTACTATAATAGATTATTTATCTATTTACAACAGTGGAGTCGTTATTTGGAGTGGCAATATTTCAGTAGGCTATAATAAGGCACCTCACCTCAGAAAAAAGAGAAAAACCGACTTTCATTTATCCACTAGCGTTATGGTCATTTAAAATACGTGTACTACTATAATAGATTATTTATCTATTTACAGCAGTGGAGTCGTTATTTGGAGTGGCAATATTTCAGTAGGCTATAATAAGGCACCTCACCTCAGAAAAAAGAGAAAAACCGACTTTCATTTATCCACTAGCGTTATGGTCATTTAAAATACGTGTACTACTATAATAGATTATTTATCTATTTACAGCAGTGGAGTCGTTATTTGGAGTGGCAATATTTCAGTAGGCTATAATAAGGCACCTCACCTCAGAAAAAAGAGAAAAACCGACTTTCATTTATCCACTAGCGTTATGGTCATTTAAAATACGTGTACTACTATAATAGATTATTTATCTATTTACAACAGTGGAGTCGTTATTTGGAGTGGCAATATTTCAGTAGGCTATAATAAGGCACCTCACCTCAGAAAAAAGAGAAAAACCGACTTTCATTTATCCACTAGCGTTATGGTCATTTAAAATACGTGTACTACTATAATAGATTATTTATCTATTTACAGCAGTGGAGTCGTTATTTGGAGTGGCAATATTTCAGTAGGCTATAATAAGGCACCTCACCTCAGAAAAAAGAGAAAAACCGACTTTCATTTATCCACTAGCGTTATGGTCATTTAAAATACGTGTACTACTATAATAGATTATTTATCTATTTACAACAGTGGAGTCGTTATTTGGAGTGGCAATATTTCAGTAGGCTATAATAAGGCACCTCACCTCAGAAAAAAGAGAAAAACCGACTTTCATTTATCCACTAGCGTTATGGTCATTTAAAATACGTGTACTACTATAATAGATTATTTATCTATTTACAGCAGTGGAGTCGTTATTTGGAGTGGCAATATTTCAGTAGGCTATAATAAGGCACCTCACCTCAGAAAAAAGAGAAAAACCGACTTTCATTTATCCACTAGCGTTATGGTCATTTAAAATACGTGTACTACTATAATAGATTATTTATCTATTTACAGCAGTGGAGTCGTTATTTGGAGTGGCAATATTTCAGTAGGCTATAATAAGGCACCTCACCTCTGAAAAAAGAGAAAAACCGACTTTCATTTATCCACTAGCGTTATGGTCATTTAAAATACGTGTACTACTATAATAGATTATTTATCTATTTACAGCAGTGGAGTCGTTATTTGGAGTGGCAATATTTCAGTAGGCTATAATAAGGCACCTCACCTCAGAAAAAAGAGAAAAACCGACATTCATTTATCCACTAGCGTTATGGTCATTTAAAATACGTGTACTACTATAATAGATTATTTATCTATTTACAACAGTGGAGTCGTTATTTGGAGTGGCAATATTTCAGTAGGCTATAATAAGGCACCTCACCTCAGAAAAAAGAGAAAAACCGACTTTCATTTATCCACTAGCGTTATGGTCATTTAAAATACGTGTACTACTATAATAGATTATTTATCTATTTACAGCAGTGGAGTCGTTATTTGGAGTGGCAATATTTCAGTAGGCTATAATAAGGCACCTCACCTCAGAAAAAAGAGAAAAACCGACTTTCATTTATCCACTAGCGTTATGGTCATTTAAAATACGTGTACTACTATAATAGATTATTTATCTATTTACAGCAGTGGAGTCGTTATTTGGAGTGGCAATATTTCAGTAGGCTATAATAAGGCACCTCACCTCAGAAAAAAGAGAAAAACCGACTTTCATTTATCCAATAGCGTTATGGTCATTTAAAATACGTGTACTACTATAATAGATTATTTATCTATTTACAACAGTGGAGTCGTTATTTGGAGTGGCAATATTTCAGTAGGCTATAATAAGGCACCTCACCTCAGAAAAAAGAGAAAAACCGACTTTCATTTATCCACTAGCGTTATGGTCATTTAAAATACGTGTACTACTATAATAGATTATTTATCTATTTACAGCAGTGGAGTCGTTATTTGGAGTGGCAATATTTCAGTAGGCTATAATAAGGCACCTCACCTCAGAAAAAAGAGAAAAACCGACTTTCATTTATCCACTAGCGTTATGGTTATTTAAAATACGTGTACTACTATAATAGATTATTTATCTATTTACAACAGTGGAGTCGTTATTTGGAGTGGCAATATTTCAGTAGGCTATAATAAGGCACCTCACCTCAGAAAAAAGAGAAAAACCGACTTTCATTTATCCACTAGCGTTATGGTCATTTAAAATACGTGTACTACTATAATAGATTATTTATCTATTTACAGCAGTGGAGTCGTTATTTGGAGTGGCAATATTTCAGTAGGCTATAATAAGGCACCTCACCTCAGAAAAAAGAGAAAAACCGACTTTCATTTATCCACTAGCGTTATGGTCATTTAAAATACGTGTACTACTATAATAGATTATTTATCTATTTACAACAGTGGAGTCGTTATTTGGAGTGGCAATATTTCAGTAGGCTATAATAAGGCACCTCACCTCAGAAAAAAGAGAAAAACCGACTTTCATTTATCCACTAGCGTTATGGTCATTTAAAATACGTGTACTACTATAATAGATTATTTATCTATTTACAGCAGTGGAGTCGTTATTTGGAGTGGCAATATTTCAGTAGGCTATAATAAGGCACCTCACCTCAGAAAAAAGAGAAAAACCGACTTTCATTTATCCACTAGCGTTATGGTCATTTAAAATACGTGTACTACTATAATAGATTATTTATCTATTTACAACAGTGGAGTCGTTATTTGGAGTGGCAATATTTCAGTAGGCTATAATAAGGCACCTCACCTCAGAAAAAAGAGAAAAACCGACTTTCATTTATCCACTAGCGTTATGGTCATTTAAAATACGTGTACTACTATAATAGATTATTTATCTATTTACAGCAGTGGAGTGGCAATATTTCAGCATATCATAAGGCACCTCACTCAGTATGTGTAATACTTTTTAAATTTAGGTTTTTTTTTTATCTAGAGGATGGATACCTTGCAATGATAACAAGAGTAAGAGAACCAATAATCTTGGAAATAAAATTATAGACTTACGATTCCTAAATGAATATGCAAGGTATTTATGCTGATGCAAAAATTAATACAAATTTTGCTACAGTCGTGGCTGACAGGCAGCGAGCTTGGTGACGTGCAACCGCGTCGTTACCAGTGTTCAAACACAGAGAAACACTTCTCATTCTGGTAATCTGACTCCGTTTGGAATAACTCTGAAGGTTCTGTTGGCGTATATTGAAACAATTTTTAAGAAATGTTTTCCTCAATTTTGTATATAAAATATTGCAGTATTTGTAAGAAGTTGTTACAAACGCAAACTATGTGCATAAAATATAAAAAATATGTTAGCCTAAGTTTGTTTTTAGAATAAATGAAAAACATGAGCCTTTGTAAATTTCTCTTTAACCATTCGGACCCCTCTTTTGACAATATCCTGGCTACATCACTGTTTGAGGAAAATAATGTTCTAAAATACTGTTGCAAACAATTGTCAATGATATAGGCATGTAATTTTACGGATCACTCCTGTTGAATATTGACATAACCTGTGCAACTCGGCAGTCTTTGAGTACGGAACGTTCGCTGAGCGAGCGGTTGTATTATGATAACGAAGTATGGGGCTATTGCATCAGCATACTCTGATAGGAAAAGTATTGCTGTACAATCGGGACCTGAAGACTTACTTTTCTTAAATGACTTAAGTTGCTTTAATACACCATGGGTATCAACTTCTAAATTACCCATGCTGGCAGCTCTTCTAGATACGAATTCTGGAATATTTGCTTCGTCTTCTTTGGTGAAAGAATTTCGGAAAAAGCTGTATTAAGCAATTCTGCTTTAGCAGAACTGTCATCAGTAGCATCACCGTTACTATCGTGTAGTGAAGGTATTGTGTTTTACCGCTAGTATACATACGACCAGAATTTCGTAGGGTTCCCTACCAAATTACTTGACAGGGTTTCGTTGTGGAATTTGTTGTAAGATTCTCGGATTGAAATTCGTGTTAAATTTCGAGTTTTTGAAAAACACTGTCAGTCTTAATGATTTTGTTTCCATTTAAAGAAACGATGCTGCGGTCAGTAATTATCGGACATTATTTTTCATGGAGGTAAGAATAAACTGAGGCACTCTGACGCCACAGCTGTGAAGCCAAGGGGGAGACATCTTGATCCGACCAAAATACTGCTGTATTTACTTTGTTAGCGTATTTGTCGCTCATTTTGGAAGGATTTTTCGCTGTTATGGTAACCTGTGTGGTGTTTATGTGTACGAATCGTTCTGATTGTGATGCGAAATCAAAGGAAATACCATTTCATGTGTAAATTGCCTCTCTAACGTGTGATATTACCACTTCTATTGTGAACGAACCTATAAAACATCTTTACTTGTAATGCAGCGTTTTTTTTTCCTTTCTTTTTTTTCGGTTTCCTAAAGATGAAAGTTATTTCCCCCAATTAACATACTATTTATGAATGAATAAGGAATAAAATATAAATTTGATTTTTATTAAGTCAATGATTTCAAAGCAAAACCTAGTTTCAATATTAACGAAACTTACTACACAAATTAAAGATACTGTCACTGTGCTCGTAAATCAGATGTAGGTTCACTCAATCGAATTATTTTACCTGACAATCGTCAGAACAAACGCGAATTTTTTTCGTTTTTCGAGATTTTATTTTAAACAACAACTAAAACAACCAGTTTGAGGACGTTACATGCGCATGTGATGAAATACAGATACAACTATAATACACTATCAGTTTTTGGTCGGAGTGTCATGGCAGCCATGGCTTCAAAGCGGAATACGGCTGGGATACGTAGTGCCATCTCTCTTTATACCATGGAGGTAAGAACCTCCATGGTATTTTTCATGGCAGCCACTTTTGCCTTTGATTGAAGCATCTAGTAACATCTACTACATTCTTTCCTCTCCTTTCGTCCCATTTTTCATTATGACTGCTAATAGCGGAAATCAGTACGCAAATGTAACAAATTCTGCACGGAACTTTGGAATAGTAGCTGTTGAGACTGATGGGGCGCTCTTAGCCAGCCGTGTTGCAAGCCGCTATTTCTGTAATACAGTAAGCAGATTCAAAAGGATGTAGGTTGCCGAACGTATTCTCAGATGAAGAGACTTGCACAGGACAGGGTAGCGTGGAGAGCTGCATCAAACTAGTCTGCGGACTGAAGACCACAATATATATATATATATATATATATATATATATATATATATATATATATATATTTCTGTTAGAAAACGGAAATGGGAATGCCTCGGCTACATGAAAGTGACTTCGCCCTATCCACCAGAGAGGAGAAAATATAAAAATTCAGTAAGTGAAACAGGAAAACGGGAGTACAGACGTCTGAAAAATGAGATTGACAGGAAGTGCAGACTAGCTATGCAGGAGTGGCTAGAGGACAAATGCAGAAACGTAGAAGAATGCATAACTAGGGGAAATATAGATACCGCATACAGGAAAATAAAAGAGATATTTGGAGACCAGAAATACAGCTGTATGAATATCAAGAACTCAGACAGAAAACCAGTACTAAGCAAAGAGGGGAAAGCTGAACTGTCGAAGGAATATATAGAGGGCCCATACAAAGGAAATAAACTTGAAGGCAGTATTCTGGAAATGGAAGACGAAGTGGAGGAAGATGAGATAGGAGATACGAAACTGCGATAAGAATTTGACTGAGCGCTGAAGGACTTGGGTCGAAACAAGGCCCGTGGTGTAGATGATATTCCGTCTGAACTGCTGATATCGTTGGGAGAGCCAGTCGTGAAAAAAATTGTATCACCTGGTATGCAGGATGTATGAGACAAGGGAAATACCCTCCAACTTCAAGAGGAATATCGTAATTCCAATTCCAAAGAAAGCAAGTGTGGACAAGTGTGAAAATTACAGAACTATCAGTTTAATAAGTCATGGGTGCAAAATACTAACATGAATTATTTACAGATGAATGGAAAAACTGGTGTAATCCGACCTTGGGGAAGATCACTTTGGATTTAGGAGAAATGTAGGAACACGGGAGGCAATACTCTCATTACCATTAATCTTAGAAGATAGGCTAAGGAAAGGGAAACCTACGTTTTTTAGCGTTTGTCGATTTGGAGAAAGCTTTTGACAATGTCGACTGGAATACACTCTTCCAAATTCTGAAGGTATCAGGGGTAAAATATAGGGAACGAAGAGTTATATTCAACCTATACAAATATTAGACAGCGATTAGAGTCGAAGGGCACAAAAGGGACGCAGAGGTTGGAAAGGGAGTAAGACAGGGGTGTAGACTTTCCCCAATTTTGTTCAATCTGTACATTGAACAGGCAGTGAAGGAATTGGAGAAATTTGGAGAGGGCATTAAAGTGCAGGGAGAAGAAATAAAAACATTGTGGTTTTCAGAGACTGCAAAAGATCTGGAAGAGCAATTGAATGGGATGGACAGTGTCTTGAAAGGAAGATATAAGATGAACATTAACAAGAGTAAAACGAAGGTAATGGAATGCAATGTCAGAAAATCAGGCGATGCTGAAGGAATTAGATTAGGTAATGAGGCAATAAAAATAGTGGATGAATTTTATTATTTGGGTAGCAAAATAACTTCTGATGGCCGAAATAAAGAAGATACAAAATGCAGAATGGCTATGGGAAGAAAAGCGTTTCTAAAGAAGCGAAACTTGTTAACATCCAATATTAATTTAAATGTTAGGAAATCCTTTCTGAAAGCATTTGTCTGGAGTGTAGCATTGTATAGGAGTGAAACGTGGACGATAAGGAGTTCAGATAAAAAGATGATAGAAGCTTTTTAAATGTGGTGCTAAAGACGAATGTTGAAAATTAGAAGAGTAGATCACGTAACTAATGAGGAGGTGCTTAACCGAATCGGGGAGAAAAAGAGTTTCTGGCATATTCTGACTAAGAGAAGGCTAGATTGGTTGGACACATTCTGAGACATCAAGGAATTGTCAACTTAGCATTAGAAGGAAGCGTGTGGAGTAAAAATCGTAGAGGGAGACTGAGGGACGAATACAGTAAGCAGATTCAAAAGGATGTAGGTTGCCGAACGTATTCTCAGATGAAGAGACTTGCACAGGACAGCGTAGCGTGGAGAGCTGCATCAAACCAGTCTGCGGACTGAAGACCACAACAACATATATATGGGAATGCCTCGGTTACATGAAAGTGCCATGACGTTGCCGTCTCCAGCAGACCAAAGTCACTGTGAAAGACGAACTCAGTAAATAGGTTTTCTTGCCCCCCCCCCCCCCCCCCCATGAAATAGTTGGACGTCACTGCATTCTGGATCTATTACAGGAACGAAATACATTTGGCCCTTGTAACTTCTAAGGAACTGAGACATCGGTTTTGTATGAATTCGCTGTATTTGACGTCTTTTACTTTCTGCTTTTGAGATATCTAATTTTTACTGTTTCCATTTTAGGAATTTTTTTGTTTGCGACTAGAGAGGTATATTTTGAGGTAGAATGCTACACCAGCAAGTGTACCCCTCCTGAGAGATATTCTGTTGTTCAAATATCGAATTTTAACATTTCACATTTTAGGAATCTTTTGGTTTGCGACTAGAGAGGTATATTTCGAGGCAGAATGCTACACTAGCAATTGTCCCCTTTCTGAGAGATATTTGTAGATCCTTAAAATAACGAATTTTATTTTCAGATTATTAAATAGGTATAAAAACAACGTCTTTAAGTGTATAAACATCATGACAGTAGAATAATTACTTCATTTTCGCCTGATTTCGTATTATGAGACTGCTTGTATTTTTCATTTTTTTGCTATTTACACTTTTCTCTGTTAGTCTCCTGAAAAGTGGGGGAAAAAAACGTGGTTTACTTTCACACTGAATTAATGGCATGTTTTGTATAATTTTGTGTCATTTTATAGAAATTTATTGGTAATTCTACAAATATTTTTAATCATATAGCCCCAAAGTTATGGGCTTTTTTATATTAGTAAACTGAATAAATTCTCACTAGGGGCAATTGCTCCCCCTCCTCCTGCGGGAGCCCCTGGTTCGATGGTCAATCACAGGTGCAGGTGACGATGATTTCTTGTGTTTCGTATGGACTGGGCCTTAGAATGTCTGACCACTCCAATGGGGCTAGCTTATCTTATTACTTTACTCATTACCATATTTTCTAATTTTTCTTGGTGTAGACTGAACGTTAGGCGGTTCCAACGCCACACTATCTTCCTCCTTGGTATTTCAATCGCCAACTGAGTTTGCAAAGAAATAATATAAAATTAAAAATTTCTAAATGTAAATCAGTGTACAATAGATTGTGTCTACCAATTGAACAAAGGCCTATACACAATTAACTTTTGGATCATTACATACGAGGAGCGTTTGAAAGGTCTGTGCAAAAATTAAAACTACTAACATGTTTGGGAAAAACCATTTTTATTTTTCAACATAGTCTCCTTTTAGACTTATATACTTCGTCCAACACTGTTCTAATTTGTTGATCCATTCCGAATAACAGGTATTGTCCAAGCCTGAAAAATAGCTATTAGTTTCTGCAATCACCTCATTGTTGAAATTGAAATCTTCGCCCTGCCAGCCATTTATTCAAATTATGGAACAAAGAGTAGTCCGAGGAAGCCAAGTCTGGAGAAAAGGGGGGATGTGAAACGAGTTGAAATCCTATATCCAATAATTTTGCTACCACGACTGCTGAGGTGTATGCTGGTGTGTTGTCGTGATGGAAAAGGTCTTTTTTGTGGGCTATCGCCAGCATTTCTCCTGCAGCTCGGTTTTCAGACAGTCCAATAACCATGAATAATACGCACCTGTAATAGCTTTACCCTGTTACAGGTAGTCAATGAGGATTATCCCTTGCAAATCCCAATAGACCATCGCCATAACCTTTCTGGCCGCCTTTTTTGGTGCAGGTTCTCCCTTGGTAACCCATTGCTTAATTTGTTCTTTGGCCTCAGGAGTATAGTAATGTATCCATGTTTCATCCACAGTGACGTAACTACACTTAAAGTCTTGCGGATTCTTCCTGAACAGCTGCAAACCTTCCTTGCAACACTTCACACGATTCCGTTTTTGGTCAAGCATGAGCAATCGCGGCACCCATCTTGCAGATAGCTTTCTCATGTACTAATTTTTATGCAAAATATTATGTACCCATTCATTCCTGATGCCCACGGCACCTTAACTCCTCTGTCATCCATCACCATATCATGGATTTTATCAATGATTTCTGGGGTTGTAACCTCCACGGGGCGTCCAGAACGTTCAGTGTCACTCTGATTATTTTCCTTTATGGTTATTTTAACACCTGTACAAATACAGGTAGGATGGCAGCATCATCCTACGCTGCTCTTCAGCGATGCAAGTTTGCAAGAAATGAACATGAAGTTATAAACAATAGTAAAAAAGCAGTTAAAATTGGAGAACATTAAAATTATACTTGGAGCAATGTCGAAGTAAATGCTCATTGCAAAGCAGTTAAATGTAGTTCAAAATATAAAAGCCTATGCCGCGGAGATGCTAAAAAAAAAACTCTTTGAGACTGGAGCACTGAACATGAAACATTTTAATCTGGTGACTGCAACGCTCGTCAGACAAGCGTTGTTAGTTCCACAAATCCTACTATACTACGACATTTTAAATCATAGATGGTAAGTTATAACCTCACTTTCACCCAGTACTGGGCAAAACGAATTGACGTGATGGACAGTGTGAATCAGTCTTATTTGTAAACTTGGCTTCTTTCTTTTTATACTCCTCTTCTAAACGCAGACACAACGCAACAGTTGTATGAGGAACAGTCGAGCGTAACACCGAGCTGTCATCCGCTATTTTTAAGCAACTTTGACAAAATATTGGATGGCAGTGGCGTTACGTCGAAGATCTTTGTCAAAGAAATGGATCAATATTTCATCCAGTTTGTTTGTCCAATATTTGATAGTGTAATACCAGCCTAATCCAAGCACGAGCTCCACGCCCGCGGTCAGCAGCCAGACAAATGTGAAATGGGCCTCATCCACGGCAGAAGTCTGCCAAAATCGAGCTGCATCATTTCTGCCGCTAGGTGGTGGGCCGTCTACAGCTGACGTACACATATATGTCACGTGATCCGAGACAATCGTCCCCGTGCTCGAGCTGAATGTAATGCAAAGAGCATTGTCGTTCATTTTGCAAGCACTCCTTGAAAATTATTTCACAAATAAGGAATTTTCAAGGAGTATAAGGAGTCTCTACGCACCATGGTTTGTCTGGAACTGCGGTGGCTGCACTATTAAAACATACACCGACGACAATGACATGCACAACAATAGATGCAGCACTGAGTTAAAAACACTACCTGACGGAAGGACCCCGCAGGGGAAAGGGGGGGGGGGGTCAGAAGCTTGGGAGGAGGGGGAGGAGGCAGGGTAGGACTGGGGAGGGAGTGTAGGGAGAGGGAGTGGTGGGAGTGATGGGAGAGGAGAGGGAGTGGTGGGAGTGATGGGAGAGGAGAGGGAGAGGGAGTGGTGGGAGAGGAGAGGGAGAGGGGGTGCTGAATCCACAAGGAGAGGATTAGGGCTGATATGAGAACGGGTGGCACTATCCGGGAGGGGGGAGGGGAAGGTGTCGGGAGTTACCCTGGGAGAAGATGTGGAGATGAAGGGAGGGAGGGATACAGTGGTGAAGGCGTGGCAGAGGCCCGGGATAGGTAAGGATGGATGGCCACTCCGTAAATTTTGAAACCACTAATAAACTGAAACTTCCTGGCAGATTAAAATTGTTTGCCAGAACCGGGACCTTTGCCTTTTGCAGGCAGGCGCTCTACAAACTGAGCTATCCCGACACGGCTCACGGAGGTGGGGTACTGGCGGAAGTAAAGTTGTGAGACGGCATTGTGAGTCGTGTCGGGATAGCTCAGTCGGTAGAGCGCTTGACTGCGAAAGGCAAAGGTCCCAGGTTCGAGTCCCAGTTCCGGCACACAATTTTAATCTGCCAGAAAGTTTCATATCAGCGCACACTCCGCTGCAGAGTGAAAGTTTCATTCTGGCACTAATAAACTGTTCTAATTGAAGGTGCAGAGCCACCATAATATTTATCAAGCTTCTCTTTGTTCTCCTCAGGCATTTCACCTTTCATGAAGTAATGTTTAATCACCACACAAAATTCTTTTTCTTCCATCCTTTGACAATCACTCGACTTCTTCGATTCACATGAACGCCAAACACAAAAAAATAGACCAATATGGCTGAAACTTGGTGTGCGTTCTTTTCAGTGATGGTACTAACTAAACATGACCTCGATGCATGCCTGTAGTGCCATCTCTTGGACTTAGCACGGACTTTCAAACACTTCTCGTATCTAGTATACATCCTGCTTTTGTATTTATTGTAGTTATTATTTTCTAGACGCCATCATCACGTTAAGAGTGGAAAACCACATCCCAAGAATACTAGGTTTAAATGGAACTGTGTAGGGGCTATGGATGGTAAGCTCATAGCCATTACCTGTCCACCTAATAGTGGTAGTAAATACTTCAACTACAGACGTTTTTTTTCACCTTACTGATGTTTCCAGTAGTGAATGCAAATTTCCAATTCATATGTGCGCTCATTGGATGCCAAGGGAGGATCTCAGATGGGGGAGTTTTTAGTCATACTGCATTTGATGAAACACTTCTGAATCATCACTCATTTACCAGTACCTGTGCCTCTTCCAGGGACAGAATTGCCAACACCTTTTATATTTACAGCAGACGTTGCGTTTCCATTAATGGAACACAGTATCAAGCCATTTCCTACAGGTGTAACTCCTCATTCACTGAAACTTGCTTCCAATTACTGGACATCTACATCCAGAAGAACTACAGAAAACACTTTTGAATTACTGGGGACAGTTTTTCATATACTGCACAAAACAATAGACTTAAAATTGGAAAACACAGGAAAAATTGTTTTGGCTCGAGCATAACTACACAATTTTTGGGCTGTAATGAACAGGACCAAATGCTTTATTCGCCTCCATTGCATTTTAACAGTGTACATGCAAAAATGGACACTAGTACCAGGATCTTGGTGAAAACAACAATGTCAGTGTACAAGACCTCCAGCAAGTACCAAGGAACACAAGCACCAGAACCAAAGAAGTAAGAGAAGAATTTATGAAGTATTTTATAAATGATCAGGCTCGAATACCCTGGTAAGATATACACTAAATAATGGATACTCAAATTCTTCTATATAAATCAAAGTTTTTACTTACCTCTCCATCTGTGTTATGATATCAAATCCCACTTCAGGCACATCCCTAGACAATATGAAAATATTTGCGCTAAATGCAAACCATGTGGAAGAAGTTCCATCAACGATTTCATTTTTCTTTGGTAACTGTTTTGCTCACATTTAGCATAAGTCATGAGACTTTGGAATTTCTCGTAAGCATCATCTATTGTCACACCACTCTTCGGCTACAACTTTCCAGCTACAGTTCTTCACGTTCCTGTATTTATAAAGATTGTTTTTGACCTTCTACAACTAAGGCCATAACCACAAGGGTGGAGTTGGTTGGACCCATGGGTCCAGGGCCCAGTGCGAAGGGGCCTGAGCCCAGCCATAAATGATTCAATTTTTTGGTTACTGAAATTAAAAACAAACTAGAAAAAAACGTTAAATATTTTTCATCCAACGAATTTTTATAAGATTCTACAGGTAATTGTAGCAGATATTTATGACAAACTGCTTATCTTAAATGATTACTTCGATTGATGCTCTTAGTTATTGCCATTCGTTGGTATTATGTTTGTCTATTAACTAAGGTGGCCTAAGTTTTGTGCACCCTCTTTTAGTGTGTTCTACTTCAAATAGATTCCAAAATATTAAGATTACTACCTAGAAGGATTGCAAGGCCAATTTGGCCCCTCATAGCGATTCTCTGTATTTTCGGCATGTTTCCTTGTAATACAGAGTATGACATAAAACCAACTGTTGTTGCACTGTTGCTGCACCAACCGCCACCACCACCACGGAATGGAATGAAATGCAACTGTTGTCTCCTTGTTGTTTCAATAAGCGGCAACAATGCCATACATTCCAGCACTGATTGCAGTAGGGCAGCTGGGGATGACAGTCATGTATGGATGAGTTATGCCTGAGCAATTCATTGTGTGTGTGTGTGTGTGTGTGTGTGTGTGTGTGTGTGTGTGTGTGTGTGTGTGTGTGATCTTTTCTGATGAAGGTCATCGCCAAAAATTTACACGTATGAATGTGAATATGGGTTTGTTGGCAGCTCAGCAATCATCTTCATGGTGAGTTGCTAGCTAACCTCATATTATCAACAATCCAATCTTGAGCTTCCATGGTTAAAAATCAATAAAGGTACAATATGATGGTTACACTGAATTATCTTTCAAAATCTGGCCGTAGAAGCAATAAAATTGCATGGGCCCAATTTGGCGGCAGATTCAAGCATGCGATTCGCCTAATATTCCTGAAAAGCCTCACTATTCACCTCATTCCTGATAAAGTGATTCAAAAGTGTATACTGAAGTTGCTCCTTTGGGATTCATCTTCCTCTTCTCTATATATAAAAGGAAGTGTCCCGATTGACTGACGGACTCATCATCACCCAGCCCAAACCACTGAAGATAGAAACTGGAAATTTCTAGAGGGTGTTGATCTTACTCTGTAGGCGTCATTTAAGAAGCGATTTTTCGATATTCCGTCCGTAAGGGGGTGAAATAGGGGATGAAACGTTTTTTGGAAATGCGTAGCTATTTAGGCAATTTTTAAGCTAGAACTACAAAATTTCGGATTTTAATTCAGGGTTCGAATTCAAAAGACATGTGTTGCGGCATTTTTTGAAATTCGACGAATAAGGGAGTAAAATAGGTGACGCAAAAAATTGATTTTCAAAAATGTGTTGCTGTTAACTCAAATTTCAAGCTATAACTACGAAACTTAGGATATGGACTCTTGATCAGGCTTAAAAAGACACGAGTTTCGGTATTTTTGGAAATTCAAAAAGTAAGGGGGTAAAAAAGGGGATCAAAAATTATTTCCGAAAACACTTTGTTGTCAAGACAATTTTGAAGCCATAGCTGCAAAAATTGGTATTTGTATTGTTCGTTATGATTTAAAAAAACACGTGTTTCGGTATTTTTCGAAACTCAACCATCAAGGGCGTTAAATTGGATAGGGGATGTTTTTCCAAAATCTGTTGCTATTTACGCAATTTTGAAGTTAGAACTACAAATTTTCGGATTTGGATTCGGGGTTCGAATATAAAAGACACGTGTTACGGCATTTTTTGAAATTCGACAAATAAGGGGGTAAAATAGGTGACGCAAAAAATTGATTTTCAAAAATATGTTGCTGTTAACTCAAATTTTAAGCTACAACTAATAAACTTCGGATATGGACCTTTGTCAGGAATAAAAATCCATGATTTTTAGTATTTTTGGAAATTCAACAAGAGGGTTAAATAGAGGATCAAAAATTCTTTTTGAAAACACGTTGCTATTGATACAATTTTGAAGCTAGAGCTGCAAAAATTGATATTTGTATAGTTGGTTAGACGTTAAAAAATACGTGTTTCGGTATTTTTGGAAATTCAACCATCAACTGGATTAAATTGGAGAGAGGGTGTTTTTCGGAAATATGTTGCTATTTAGGCAATTTTGAAGTTAGAACTACAAATTTACGGATTTGGATTCGGGGTTCGAATTTAAGACACGTGTTTTGATATTTTTGGAAATTCGACCAATAAGGGGGTGAAATACGGGATGCTAAAATTAATTTCAAAAATATGGTGCTGTTAACTCAAACTTCAAGCTAAAACTATGAAACTTAAGATATGGATTCTTCATCAGGATTAAAAAGAAACAACTGGCGCAGACTCACCAGCCTACGCATGCGAAGCAGCGGGGATTCAGCTAGTATCGAATAAAATTTAATACCGTCTCTATTGAAATAGATCCACGCCTTTAGTTCAACTTATGTTGTAAAGCTTCACAAGCTAGAATATACATCATTATTTGCTGATTCTCTCCCCCCACCCCCCAACTACAGGCCTGCTGTGGCCATTGTAAGTAAAGTCTCAATTTTAAGTAAAATAATTTTATAAATGAACCTTACTGTATCAAATTTATACCTTGTTATACTAAGTTAAAGTACATTCTAGAAACTGCGTGATGAAGATATAACCTTGCAGTTACAAAATTACAAACTACTGCACACAACAGTGAAAAAATAAAAAAAAAAGACCTGGGAGGGCTCACAATCTAATATTGGCACCATAACTCGGGCCATAGATGTATGGCATTTATAAATAAGATAGAACTATCTTTCATCCACGTCTCCATTTCTGGGATTGGTTCTGCAGGGTAAGATTGTTCGAATGTAGGTAGTTTGTTATACGAGGGGCGTTTGAAAAGTCTGTGCAAAAATAATTAATTAATTTTAGACAGTCTCCTTTTTAGATTTATACACTACCTCCAACGCTGTTCTAAACTGTTGATCCCTTCCGAATAATACGTATTGTCCAAGCCTGCAAAATAGCTATTAGTTTCTGCAGTCACCTCATCATTTGAATGAAATCTTCGTCCTGCAGCCATTTCTTCAAATTGTGGAACAAATAGTAGTCCAAGGGAGCTAAGTTTGGAGAACGGGGGGATGTGAAACGAGCTGAAATCCTATATCCAATAATTTTGCAACCACAACTGCCGAGGTGTGTGCTGGTGCATTGTCGTGATGGAAAAGGACTTCTTTGTGGGCCAATCACTGGTGTTTTTCTTGCAGCTTGGTTTTAAAACATTCCAACAATAATGAATCATATGCAGCTGGAATAATTTTACACTGTTCCAGATAGTCTATGAGTATTATCCCTTGCAAATCCCAAAAGACTGTCCCCATAACCTTCCTGACCGAAGGACCAGTCTTCGCCTTTTTTGTGTAGATTCTCCCTTGTTAACTCATTGTTTAGATTGTTCCTCGATTTCAGGAATGTAGTAACGTATCCACGTTTCATCCACAGTGACGAAACTACGCTTAATGTCTAGCAGATTGTTTCTGAATAGCTGCAAACCTTCACTGCAACACTTCAAAAGATTCCATTTTTGGTCAAGTGTGAGGAATCGTGGCACCCATCTTGCAGATAACTTTCTCACGTCCAAATTTTTTTGCAAGATATTACATACCTGTTCATTTGATATGCCCACAGCACTAGCAATCTCACACACCTTAACTCTTCTGTCACCCATCACCATATCATGGATTTTAGCAATGATTTCTGGAGTCTTAACCTCCACAAGGCGTCACTTGTGCCCGTATGGCCACTCCAAAAAGTATTGAAACACGTATAAACTGTTCTAATCGAAGATGCAGCGTCACCGTAATGTTTATCGACCTTCTCTTTAGTCTCCTGAGGCATTTTGCCTTTCATAAAGTAATGATTAATCACCACACGAAATTCTTTTTTGTCCATTCTTTGACAATCACTCTACTTCCTTGATTCACACGAATGCCAAACACACAAAATAATAGACCAATATGGCTGAAACTTTGTGTGCGTTCTTTCCAAAGAAGCTACTAACTAAACATGACTGCAATACGTGACAATGGTGCCATCTCCCAGACTTTGCACAGACTTTTCAGGCGCCCCGAGTAAATTTCTTTCCTGACAACTATTGGGGAAAGTGTGTGTTTCACAATTGTTACGTTGTAGAATGTATGTTGTCAACAGAGTTCGAACTTCAGGATAATTCCGCTGGAGGCAGCAACAGTTTGTTTTGCATGGATAATTTTGCAACACAAAAAACCTCTGGGAACTTTCTTATCTGTTACCCAAAAGTTAATGGACAAAACATCTGTTAAGCTATCTTTTATAGCCTAATATAGTGTTAATGTAGTACAATTTTCCATTTTAAGGCTGAGAGCTGATATTTCTTGAATATGTGAGTTATGTTTACAAGTAAGTAATTTTGAGGTTAGAGAGGGGTCACTTTGGTCCTAGAAAAATGTCAACCCATTATTTGCATTAATTTCAAAATGTTGACTTTTGAATTGAGTAAAATAAAATTTAACTGACTTTCTTGACATGAAGTGCCTTACATGTGTGGCGGACCATGACGTTCAATACCTCGCACTCCTGCCTACAGCATTTATGAACGATTATGATGACTGCTGCTTTGGCAGCCACGATTATGACAGTCAGTGTCTTTGTTCCTCTCTACATGAACGTTTCACTACTACCCTCTCTGTTGATGTGCAATAAATATGGGTGTTATTAGAATGAAACTTTCACTCTGCAGTGGAGTGTGCACTGATATGAAACTTCCTGGAAGATTAAAATTGTGTGCCAGAACCGGGACTCGAACCTGGGACCCCTGCCTTATGACGGCAAGCACTCTACCACTGAGCTATCCCGACAACTTACAGTCTTTCCTCACAATCTTACGTCTGCCAGTACATTGCCTCCTACTTTCCAAACTTCACAGAAGTTCTCCTGTGGGATCTTGCAAGACTAGCACTACTGGAAGAAAGGATATGGTGGAGACATGGCTTAGCCATAGCCTAAAGGATGTTTCCAGAATGAAACTTTCACTCTGCAGCGAAGTGTGTGGTGATTTGAAACTTCCTGGCATTTTAGCATTTCTAGGTGACTTCACAGATAAACTTAACAGGCTCAAGGTGAAAATAAAAAAATTTCACAGTTGGCAAATAAAATATTTGCATTCAAAGAGAAGCTTTTGATCGATGAAGATGAGATACCGAACCAAATACTGCAAAATTTTGCAACAATGACTAAAGCTAAAAATGAAGGCAATAATATTTCGTCAGATAACTATATGAAGATTTCAAATTACTTTTGGAATTATCTGAAGAATTTAAAAGTATATTTAGTGATTTAAGGAAAATTATAAATACTTTGTCACTTGTCGAAAATCATTGGCACTTAAAAACAAGATTCATATCAGAACTGGCAGGCCTGTTGGGAAGCAGTTACATACAGATGTTTTACGAATTTATAGAGTTCGAGAACAACACACATTTGGAAGCTATATTTAAAGAAAATAGGGCGGAGATGTATTACACTAAATTTTGGAAAATTGTGTCTGGACAATACAGAACTCTATAAACACGTGCTCAAATGTTTGTCAAATTTTTTGCATCAATTTATCTTTGTGAATCGTCATATTCTAAAATGAATTATGCAAAAAATATACATCAAAACCAGCTCACCGATTATCATGTGGATAATGTCTTATGAGTAGCATGCATCAATCATAAACCTGATATAAAAAAGAATATCAATAATGGAGGATAGGTAACAACTCACCGTAAAGAGGCTCGCTGAGCTGCTGACAGACACGGAAATAGACAATCACATTCTCTCAACTTTCTTTTCCTTACTAAGGCCACAGCTGAAAATGTAACTCACACATTCACGCAATCACTCAGACAACTATCATGTCCGGCCACTCCAGCATTTATTTAAGTTGTGTGAATGTGACTATTTTCCTGTCTGTAAATAGCTCAGCGAGCCTCTTTACAGGGAGTTGTTACCTATCCTACATTATTGATATTCCTATGGGATTTTCCATTGTTAAAATTTACTTTGAACTTAATGATGATTTGTCTAACGAACAAGTGAACAAATTCTAAAAAACTAAGAAAATAGTAATTAACAATACATTCAGCTATATTTCAAAAAGCACTGTACTCTTCTATTAACAATTATATATTAATGTATAAAAATAGAAATTGAATAACTTACTCGTAGACGAGCCTGTAGCCTGTGCTTTGGGTAAGTGATTTCTATTTTTTATACGTATTTATCCCACCAGGAAGGTTTCCATCTATAATATGTTTCATCAATTACATATTTCAATAGATTTTGATAATAAAACAAATGGGTTTATTTATTTCGCAGTGTTGTTTTATCCTGTAATAATGTTGTCGCCCACTTGAATTAAAACTTTCGAGAATTTGGCCCGAGGAGGAAAAAGGTTGAGTATGGCTGATGTAGACAGTGACCTTTCTCTTGTTTCAAAGATCAAGTGTGCAAAGTTTCATCAAGATTGTAAAAAAACTATAGATTTGTATTCAATAGAAACACACATAAACATTGAAAAATGCACTTTCAGGTGTTCTCAAATTTTTAGATTTTCTGGTAGAGTTCCCAAAAATTTAAATTCATACAAACCTTGTACTGACAGTTACAAACACAACAGAAGGAAGAGAATAAGGGTCGAGTTGTTCTCAAGTTATGGCATGACCCCAAGCGGAAACAGGGATTCATTTTTATATATAGACATTTATTTCAATTCTGTGCCTGTGCGTTTGTGAAACATGACATGTATGGCAAGCCAGTGTGGCTTGCCCACTGCACAGCTTCTCATTTTGTCAATGCACAGAATGGGATGTGCTACCCCTTTCTGAAATCTGCCAACTTTTAGAGTTACTTGGGGGTACCATTTTTACCAGAATTTATGCAGCTCATTTTCCCCTTTTCGTAATCCAAAAATTGGCCTGCTGCATTGAATTCCATGCAAAACAAATGGAAGTTCTGAAAAATGATGCTAGGAGCCAGAAATAACTATTGCTTACTTTTGCTGTCGAATATTAGAAACAATATGGATACTTCACATGCACAAAGTTAAATAATGATGCCAGTAAAAATATTATTATAAAAGGCATAAGACAAATATATGTGTATCAGAAAATTACTGTCAAATTTTAATACATCATTCAATGAAGGAAATAGAAATTCTCATTTTCAAATGTAGTCACCTTTGAAATATTCATAGCAGCAAAAATTAATTTCTTTACATAAATATCAACAAAGCATAATGCTTCAGGATTCTTGCACGAGTTGCTATGCTGCAAATAAGTAATGATTATCAAATATGTTGTTAGGCAGATACCTAAAAATATATGGTTAGCCAGAAACCTAACAGTAAATAAATCAGAAATATTCTGATGTGTTTCTATGCATTTCAGTAAACAGTAAGAGGTGAGAAAAGATGTAGTGAATTTACAGGGGCAAAATTAAAGGGACTGCCTGGTTTTGTGCTTTTGGAAGAGCATATTTGCAATTTTCTCGAATTATTGAGTGATTATATGCACAATACAAATTAATCCACATATCTCACCCATCCACCTACCTAGCTTCATAATGTAAATATAAAACACTAATGAAACTTCCTGCCAGATTAGAATTGTGTGCCGAAAACAAATCATTTGAAACATGTTTCATTTGAAATTGCTTGGCGAAGCACAGTTCCTATATTTTAGGATCGAAATCTCATACCAGTATTGCATCTCATTTTTCTTCTACAAGTGGCATCTACATCTACATCCATACTCCGCAAGCCACCTGACGGTGTGTGGCGGAGGGTACCTTGAGTACCACTATCGATTTTCCCTCCTATTCCAGTCATGTATTGTTCGCGGAAAGAAGGATTGTCGGTATGCCTCTGTGTGGGCTCTAATCTCTCTCATTTTATGCTCATGGTCTCTTCGCGAAATATACGTAGGAGGGAGCAATATACTGCTAGACTCCTTGGTAAAGATAAGTTCTCAAAACTTCGACAAAAGCCCGTACCGAGCGACATAGTGTATCTCCTCTAGAGTCTTCCACTGGAGTTTATCGATCATCTCTGTAACAGTTTCACGATTACCAAATGACCCTGTAATGAAGTGCGCTGCTCTCCGTTGAATCTTCTCTACCTCCTCTATCAATCCCACCTGGTACGGACCCACACCGGTGAGCAGTATTCAAGCTGTGGGCGAACAAGTGTACTGTAACCTACTTCCTTTGTTTTCGGACTACATTTCCTTAGTATTCTTCCAATGAATCTAAGTCTGGCATCCGCTTTACCGACAATTGATTTTATATGGTCGTTCCATTTTAAATCCCTCCTAATGACTACTCCCAGATACTTTAGGGAATTAACTGCTTCCAGTTGCTGCCCTGCTATAGTGTAGCTAAATGATAAAGGATCTTTCTTTCTGTGTATTCGCAGCACATTACACTTGTCTACATTGAGATTTAATTGCCGTTTCCTGCACCATGTGTCAATTCTATGCAGATCCTCCTGCATCTCAATACAATTTTCCATTGTTACATCCTCTCTATATACCACAGCATCATCCGTAAAAAGCCTCAGTGAACTTCCGATGTTTTCCGCAAGGTCATTTATATATATCGTGAACAGCAACGGACCCACGACACTCCCCTGTGGCACACCTGACATAACTCTTACTTCAGAAGACTTCTCTCCGTTGACATCCGTCTCATTCCATGCATACAACAAAATGTTGACACTTACATACGATTTCTATGAATATTTCATAATTTTCGAGTTTGGGGTTAGGCAGAATGTAATAGTACAGATAAAACGCAGATTTGTTTACATACAGAGACTCCAAAACGACATTTTTTAAAATTCAAATTATTAACTTATCCACCAACAGCCATAAGTCTGTGCTGTTTATGGCTGTTGGTAGATAAATTAATAATCTGGAATTAAAACTCTAACAGTCACAGTCCCGATTCCATTACAACATGTAGCTACATCAATTTTTCATTGCTTGTCTGCACCCAACTCATGATTGGCCATTCACGTTTTCCATTGTTCATTACACCTTTACAAAATATCTACATGTTAAACTGATACCACCAACAACTAAAGTGCATTTTCACCAAAATAACCTTCCTTAACATATTTGTGAATGGCATGGACGGCACCCGAGTCTGACTCGTGCAACACTAAAAATTTGTTGCAGCCATTTTGCAAGCTGCCCTCTGTTGGTAACCAGGTGAAATGAAGTACAAATATTCTCTGCATAGTGCTGCCACATATTGAGTGGAGTTTTAAGTATTTGTACACTCCAAAAGGGCTTTGTTTTTCTCGTTCTGTACGTGTGCTACCTGCATTGCTCGCACTCTGCATATTCTCGATATAGCAAATTTACATTAGAGCAACATTTTCAACACCATGGAAGAGGAAATAGACATTTATGCTTCCGGAAGAAAAGATGATTATCTGTAAGAATCATATGTACAAGTTTCTTTTGGGGAATAAAAATAAGATTTACTAAAAAAAATTGTGTATCTGCTAATTTTATTATTTAATAATAATTTTTTTAGAGTAGTTAAATCAGGTTTTATGTTTTAAATGAGACAGCCAACCCAATTACTGCATTCGTAGTCAGAAAGCTGTAATTTTCGAAAAACTTGTTAAAAACAGCATTTCAGAAATGTAGCTGTATCTTCATTAATTCTCATTTTTATCTCGTGTTATAATGAAGCAACTTTGTTTCCTTTTTGAGTGTAAATTACAACTTTCCCCCCCTTAAATTTCCAATCCCTTTTTGGATGCGATTTAGATTCTGGTACTATCTAATAATGGAAAGTCCAGG
Source organism: Locusta migratoria (assembly GCA_026315105.1). Lineage (NCBI taxonomy): Eukaryota > Metazoa > Arthropoda > Insecta > Orthoptera > Acrididae > Locusta > Locusta migratoria. Next base: position 82,763,643 of record CM048754.1, on the reverse strand, counting down.
TTGGAATTAACAGTATAGTAATAAGGACGTGACAACGAGCCATGACAGGCACATAAAAAACACACACACAAACAACACTATCAGCCATGGCCTTCTTCAGAAATAGGAACATTTGCGCAATCACACAGGCACACAACTGTCATCTCCAGCTGCTGTGCCTCGATTCAGGTACTTATTTCTTCCTCAAATTTTGATTAATTTTTTGGGCACAGCTTAGATTTAAGTAAATACAGGAAATGGCCTTTAGTTCAGTCACTGTAAGTTGATCCCTCACAGTTGCAGCAAGATGGTCGCAACACCCTCATATGCCTAATGTCACCAGTCGCATTATGCAATTTCATGTGTGTCTTCTTCATTGTTGAAAGCTTGCAACAACAAGGCAGGCTGTCAGGGATCAACCTTGACCTAACTAGAGCAGAAGAACAAGTGAAGCTTCGATTTCATGTGGCAAAAAGGAACAGATATTTTCTGTTCTACTGTTGAGCCACATGTGCAGTGGAGGTGGCGAATATACTGCACAGAATGGAGCATTTCTTCGAATTTGTAACATGCGACACTAATAGTGCATCTTCAAAATTGTACCATATTTTAGATAAGATCTTTATGACAGCACAAAAGTGTGCAGTTTTTAAAGCTATAAACTAAAATTACAGAAATCCCCTATTTTTCAGGATTTTTCCCAGTACTCTAAAATTATACATTTGTTTGTGGCGATTGTCGATAGCAATAAACTTTAGGAAATGCATTTAACCACTTTTGTATTGTTATAGAAATGCCGTGATGATGGGATATTCCTGAAACTAGTTGCATAATAAATAAATCTTACATGACAGCTAAGTGTAAAATGCATTTCTTCAACTTTACTCTAAAATTCTTTGATAGTTCCCAGTTTCCAGGCTGAGTAGACACTCTGTTTTAATCTTTTTCGCATTTTCCCCATTGTGGAAGATCATGAAGGAAAAGTAAGAATGCATTCAACCATATTTTCAACAGTTGTAAATCCATTTAAATTTTCTTCTTTCTTTCAGTCACATTGACAATTTTCGCATTCTCAGTAAACACAGTATGAGCTGATCACAGTAAAACAGAAAATGTTTGCACTTGATTCATATTAAAAATTAGGATGACACAAATGATCAATGATAGGAAAAAAATCTTCCTTAGAGTACAATGAATAAATTAAAAGCAACTGAACAATTTCACAGACAAAATTATTCATTTTGAATGAATATGAAACTCATTTTAACATGTGGGAATGGCTCCAAAACAGACAGCACCTGCAAAATTTATAAAATTGTGCAGATGTTTATAAAGTTGATATCCTTTATAACAGTGAATCCCACAAACTTCTTTGAGGAGGAGGAGGATGATGAAAACTTTTATACTGCACTTACAAATGTCTCTACCTCATCTGGTCAAAGAAATTTCTGCAATAAGTTTGTAAAGGCAATTCCATATGCAATCAACATGTTGTGGCAACACCACCATAAATTGAAGAATGGCAAATTGGTAAACTTGCTTACATAATTTTCTTATTCAAATATTTCACAGCAGTCAATAAAAGTTACAATTTCCACGATTGGCGCTGCTAAGTCCGTACATAATTCCTTCACCTGGATACTGGCTATTAGTCATCATGGTATAAGTAATACATAACTGGTTCTGTCTTACAACTAGTCATCTGACAGTTTCTTTTCCACAACAACAACAATAATAATAATAATAATAATAAAGTAAGTAATGACACACATTTGTAGCACCACCAGTCTTGAAGTGGGTGCAATCACTTAATTCAATGTCATTAGAATGGGATGACCAGTAACTAGTATCCAAATTCAGCCTAGAAAGTGGTTCCTAAAGAATACAACAGTTCATCTCACTACAGTAAATGACAACAATGCAGACGAAATTTTAAAGCACAATTGAGTTCTGATGAGTGATATACACATTCACACACATATTCGGATGTCTTGGCGCGTTAAATGTCTTTAAGAAATACAACGTGTGTACTTTTAGCTGGTCCTAACAACCACAAAAGTCCCACCACAATAACTATGATGAAACTGTCCCAAATTAACAAGAATGTCTCAAAAACCATGAAACAGAATTACTCTGTGGCCCCCATTTTAAACAAGATCTAGAGCCCAGCAGTCTCCAAGCATACGGGAAGCTCTGTATGATTAGCAACTATGACACATCACATACATACACAAAAAGATCACCTTAACAAAAAAAAAAGTTTTACACACACACACACACACACACACACACATACACACACACAAACCATTCTTGCAAAGTTCATTTTTGAAGTTCAAGTTGTCATGTCGTGGCCACCTCCTCGATGACCGGTGCATGTGTGCTAGGTGATACACTGTTGCTTTCCTATTAACAAAGCAACACGTATCAAGGTGGTGTTGGCCAAAAATTGGCATTTAGGAGCTTCGAGCACAGACTGCAATGGTGAGGAGAACTCGGTGCAGGCGGCAGGCCACGCAGAACAGAATGCCGTGCACGCCATGCGCCTCTACTATTCTCTGTGGACCAGCACGTATAGACCGAGGCACGCCAGAACAGCTATCTGTAAACAGTAAGTATTAAGCCATTAGCACAGGAATTAATTGTTTTTGGTTTTCCATTTACTTATGATCAATTACATCTCAAGGCTAATTACTTGTAAGTGAAATGCAGTGTAAAAATAATTATCAAAATTATATATAAAAAATAGATCGAGTTTACTTAACAGGCGAAGAAGCACCAGTAGTGACAGCAAACATAAATACAGCAAACACAAACACTCACAAAAGCAAGCTTTTGCAACACAGTTGCTTCTTCAGGCAGAGTAGGGAAGGAGAGGGAAGAGGAAAGGATGACGGTTTTAAGGGAGTAGGTAAGGAGTCATTCCAATCCCGGGAGAGGAAAGACTTACCTTGGGGGGAAAAAAGGAAGGTAAACAAATACACAAATACACACACACACACACACACACACACACACACACACACACACACACACACACACACAGCCTAGCTGCTTCGTCAGGCAGAAGGGAAGGAGAGGGAAAAGGAAATGATGAGGGTTTAAAGGAGTGGGTAAGGAGTCATTCCAATCCCAGGAAAGGAAAGACTTACCTTGGGGGGGAAAAAGGAGGATAAACAAATATACACACACACATTTACACAGATGCAAGTACACCTAGGCATTACAAATGTCTGCCTAGGTGTGTTTGCATGTGGAGATATGTGTGAGTGTGTGTGTATTTCTTTACCTTCCTTTTTGTCCCCTAAGGTAAGTCCTTCCACTCCTGGGATTGGAATGACTCCTTTTCCACTTCCTTAAAACCCGTATCCTTCCCTTTCTCCTCTCCTTCCTTCCTCTTTTTCCTGAAGAAGCTGCCAGTGGTGGTGAAAGCTTGAATGTTTGTGTGTTTTTATGTGTGTTTTATGTTTCTATCGACGAGCCTGTACTTTAGCTAAGTCAAAAATCTTTATGTCATCCTTTCCTTTTCCGTCTCCTTCCCTAATCTGCCTGAAGAAGCAACGGCGTTGCAAAAGCTTGCTTTTGGGTGCATTTGTGTTTGCTGTCACTACCGGTGCTCCTTCGCCTGGTAAGTAAACTCGATCTATTTTTTATATATGTTTTACCTGCTAGGGACTTTTTCTCTGTAATCTAATTATCAAAATTTTAATACCATATGGCATATTTTAATATTAATTCAATTAAAATGATATAATTCAAAAGGTAGTTTACCAAAGATGCACACAATACAAAAATTGAATGTATACACAGCTGTTGAGAGTGGTAAAAAGAAGTAGATGTTTTCACAACTAAAGCTCTGATGTTACATTTTTGTATCACAGATTTAAAACCTCGTAATGGAAACTCCAGTTTACAATTCAACGTTATAATAAGGACTCCAGTTTACAATTCACTACAAAAACATAACAACCAGCTGGAACAGGCACATAACTTAAGCTATCGGCCATGGCCTCCTTCAAAATAAATATCATTCACACAATCACACACGCACACTTCATAATCACACAACTGTCATCTCTGGCTGCCACACTCAATGTAAATGTAACTGTGTAGTTCAGAAAAGTTGTGGTGGGTGGAACGATCCAGATGGCCTGGGTTGTGAAGCAGCCATTAGAATCAAGCATTTGTTCAGCTACATGCTTTGGTCTACCTTGTATCTGGCCACAGTTTGGCAGTGGCCGTTCATCCCAATTTGGCTGGTTAGTGGTCATGCCAATACATAAAGCTGTGCAGTGATTGCAGCACAGCTGGTAAATTACATGGCTGCTTTCACAGGTGGCCCGGCCTCTGGGTAGGCTAAGCCTGTAATGGGACTGGAATAGGAAGTGCTGGGTGGGTGGATTGGGCAGGTCTTGCAGCAGGGTCTTTTACAGGGATACGATCCCTGTGGCAGCGGGTTGAGGTTCAGGGTGGCATAGAGATGATCAGGATGTCACGGAGGTTGGGAGGGTGACAGAACACTACTTTAGAAGGGGTGGGAAGGATCTTGGGCTGGATGTCTGTCATGTCTGGGCATGAGGACAGAAAATCAAAACCTTGGCAAATGACGCAGTTTAATTGTTCCAGTCCAGGGTAATACTGGGTAACAAGTGGAATGCTCTTCTGTGGATGGTTACTGGTGATAGAGGGAGGATTTGGGCTGTGTGGAGATACGGCATGTGAGATCTGTTTGCGGACTAGATATGTGGGGTAATTTCCGACCGTGAAGGCCTTTGTGAAACCTTCAACTTTTTAAGAATCATTGCAGGTACGAAAATACGCCATGAATGGGTGGCTTTGGCTCCCTTCCTTACAGCACAGCACCTGCACAGTAGTATTACTTTATGCCTAACCACAAATTTGAAAACTGTGATATATTCCTAGAAAAACATTACATATTTCTGACAAGCAAAAGTGTAAAAGTGTCTACTGCTCATTCTGTACAGGGAATGAGGCAGCAGGAAACACATGTTGTGGAGAAAATTGCTGTGAAATATTCAATTTTGACAAGGCTCCAAGAAAACTTTGCTTCACCACAGTGTTCCTCAAGTAAATCTCCATTTCAAATGATTATGTTTTTTCACCACCCCCATAAACTACACACATTACCAACTTGGGATGGCTTGTGTGCCTCAATGATGAAGATAGCTGTACCACAGATGCAACTGCAGTGGATGGTTATCTGTGGAGAGGCCAGACAAATGTGTAGTTCCTGAAGAGGGGCAGCAGCCTTTACAGTTGCTACAGAAGCAATAATCTGGATGATTGACTGAGCTGGCCTTTTAGCATCAGTTAACACATCTTACTGTGCTGCTACTGTGAATAGCTGAAATCAATGGGAAACTACAGTTATTACTATTTGTGAATTTATGCAGCTCTACTATATGAATATAGTAAAACCTCGTTTTTACGTTGCCAGTTTTTAAGTTTTTCCACCATTTACACCATTTTTTGGCAGTCCAGTCAAATTTCCTACGTGCACAATGTTAATTCGCCCCCGTTTTTGGGTTAACATATTTATACTTTTCCCGCATTTTACGCTTTTCGATAGCATGTTCGTAAAGAAAAAAATGACATAATCCGTTTAAATTGATGCTGGCAGGGCTTTTGCCTTAAAGTATAGTAGTGCTTAAAAATTATTCACAGTCGAGTTTCTTGACACTTTGCATTTATTCAAAGGTATATTTCACGCTTCGTTGTTGGCAGTATGTGTGTAGTTGACTTACAACGTGCCGATTTGTGGTGGTGCAGTTCCTCTTTTCGCCAGCTTCTTTGCGAGAGCGGCTGGCGTGTACTCAAACAATAAGAACCAATTGCTTTGTTGACGTGAGAGTAAAGAGTTGCACTGTTTTTGTGATAAATATTTCTGATTAATAAAGAACATTATCTGTTAAAGTTGGGTATCATAATACCCACAACCTCAAAAAAGCGATAATAGTGGGAGATGCCGATCTTTTGTAAACATCACAAAAATACTTATGCATATATTTGCATTCGAGAACACGAATAAATTCTCTAACATTGTCATGTGAAACATCGAAAAATACAAAAAGAACAGAACTTTATGAGTTTTACTATGTAAATAATTAATGCCGGTAAGAGGCAGTAATTTTGAAGATGTGTTACACAGCCTGGCAGTGGTGTGTGAATGATATCTATCGAAGTGGTTCAGGTAATTTTGCAGATGTGTTTAAACATAGCCCAACAGCGGCATCCTCGATTATAATGAATGAGATTACATAAAAAATTTGTACTTCCCATAAAAATACCAGTTCTCTCTGGCACTTAAAATAGTAAAAATTTGGATAACCTTTATTATATAATAAACATCCTGGCGAGTATTTAGATGTCTATTATGTACATATATCACAAATAAGCTACGAAAATGCAAGGCTGATCCAGTAAGCATATTTTGTCATTTAAAAGATTATTTCCTGCATTTTACACCATTTCACTGAAGTCTCTTGAAAAGTGTAAAAATGAGGTTCTACTGTATATGACGATGGTGTCTTCTTGGGTAAAATATTCCGTACATAAAATATTCTGCCATTTGGATCTCTGGACAGCGATACGCAAGAGGATGTCTTCATCAAGAAAAACAAAACAGGCATCCTCCAGATCAGTGTGTGGAATGGCATATACCTTAATCGGGTAGGTTAGAAAATTTGAAAAGAAAATGGATAGGTTAAAGTTATATATGGGGAGATTAGTTAAGTTTGGTGGCTGCATGAACAGGATTTCTGGTCAGTTGAGTACAGAGTTATAAATATAAAATCAGTTGGTGGTAATGCAGGTGTACCTCTAATAATGAATAAGAAAATAGGAATGTGGGTAAGTTACTATGAGCATAGTGAATGCATTACCGTAGCAAAGATAGACATGAAAGCCAACTCCAATCACAGTAGTACAAGTTTATATGCCAACTAGCTCTGCCAGTAAAAGAAGTTATCCAACAGAGTTAAGGGAAAGGAAAACACTCTCATCACAGGGGCTTGAACTCTGTAGTAGGAAAAGGAAGGAAAGGAAAAATAGAATGTGAATATGTGTTTGGGAAAAAGGAATAACAGAGGAGGTGTGCCTGGTAGAATGCTGTGCAGAGCACAATTTATCTAACATGAACACTTTGTTCAAGCATCATGGAAGAATGTTGACATGCAAGAGAACAGGAGAACATAGAAGGTACCAAATTGACTTTACAAATGAAAGACATAGATTGACAAAATTATAATTGGTTGAACTAGACATAACTTTCAGCAAAACTGCCATTGTCAAGTGTCTTTCTGCAAAAAACATATTTTTTGTTAACAATACATAGCCAAGTATTACAGAGATGAAATTCACCACATTTCAATTATACAAGGTGCAATACATACACGTATTCAGAGACTATAACCAGCTATAACAGACCTTTTTTTTTTTTATCTTACTCTTCCATGTAAAACTTACAGTCAGTTACCTTCCAGTACCTAAGAATACTGTATGTTTACCATGTTTACAATTATCCCCCAAAGAGAATGTAAAAGTTAATACAGATGGCATACTTTTAGTTGTTATTTGTGTATATGCTATTATGTAGGGAGTTGGGGTTAAAGATTTGAATTAAAAATTTTATGAAGATATCAGGCCCGTCGACAGACACAAATAAAATCACACACAAACACACATAAAAGCTTTTGCCACGGCTGGTAGCTTCATCAGGAAAAGAGGAAGGAAGAAAGGAGGGGAGGAAGGGAAGGATACAGGTTTTAAGGAAGTGGAAAAGGAGTCATTCCAATACCAGGAGTGGAAGGACTTAGCTTAAGGGGATGAAAGGAATGGCAAACAAGCACGCACGCTCTTTGCTTTCTACAAATGAAAAGTCTACCTTGTTGTGTTAGTGTGTGTGTGTGTGTGTGTGTGTGTGTGTGTGTGTGTGTGTGTGTGTGTGTGTGTGTGTGTTTGCCTTTCCTTTTTTTCCTCTAAGGTAAGTCCTTCCACTCCTGGGATTGGAAAGACTCCTTTTCCACTTCCTTAAAACCCATATCCTTCCCTTCCTCCCCTCCTTCCTTCCTTCCTCTTTTCCTGAAGGAGCTACCAGCATTGACAAAAGCTTGTATGTGTGTTTCTGGGTGATTTTATTTGTGTCAGTTGACAGGCCTGTGCTTTGGGTAAGTCATCGAATTTCTATTTTTTATATAAATTTATCCCACCTGGAAGTTTCCTTCTATAATTTTCGTTTCATCAATTTGAACTTATATATATATATAATTATAGAGGGAAACTTTCCCGGTGGGATAAATAATAATAAAAATAAAAATAGAAAAGAGATGACTTACCAAAAGGACCAGCTCGTCGAGAGAAACAAATAAAATCACACACAAACACACATACAAGCTTTCGCCACCACTGGCAGCTTCTTCAGGAAAAAGAGGAAAAAAGGGGAGGAAAAGGGAAGGATATGGGTTTTAAGGAAGTGGAAAAGGAGTCATTCCAATCCCAGGAGTGGAAGGACTTACCTTAGGGGGAAAAAAGGAAGGTAAACAAATACACACACACTCAGACATATCGAAACGCAAACACACCTAGACAGACATTTGTGAAAAGCAAAGAAGTTGGACAGAGATACCAATTGAGGCAGAGGCTCTGTCCACAGAACCCAGGCAAAGATGCTAAAGATAGTGGGCGGGAATTTGAGTTAGCGGAGATTGAGACCAGGTGGGCAACGGGAGGAAAGAATAAGCTGAAGGGCAAGTTCCCATCTCCGGAGTTCTGAAAGGTTGGTGTCGGTGGGAAGTATCCAGATAACCCGGACGGTGTAACACTGCGCCAAGATGTGCTGGCCGTGCACCAAGGCATGTTTAGCCACAGGGTGATCCTCATTACCAACAAACACTGTCTGCCTGTGACCGTTCATGCGAATGGACAGTTTGTTGCTGGTCATTCCCACATAGAACGCTTCACAGTGCAGGCATGTTAGTTGGTAAATCACGTGGGTGCTATCGCAAGTGGCTCTGCCCTTTATCGTGTACACCTTCCGGGTTACTGGACTGGAGTAAGTGGTGGTGGAAGGGTGCATAGGGCAGGTTTTATAACGGGGGCGGTTGCATGGGTAGGAGCCAGAGGGTAGGGAAGGTGGTTTGGGGGTTTCATACCCTCTGGCTCCTACCCATGCAACCGCCCCCGTTGTAAAACCTGCCCTATGCACCCTTCCACCACCACTTACTCCAGTCCAGTAACCCGGAAGGTGTACACGATCAAGGGCAGAGCCACTTGCGATAGCACCCACGTGATTTACCAACTAACATGCCTGCACTGTGAAGCGTTCTATGTGGGAATGACCAGCAACAAACTGTCCATTCGCATGAACGGTCACAGGCAGACAGTGTTTGTTGGTAATGAGGATCACCCTGTGGCTAAACATGCCTTGGTGCACTGCCAGCACATCTTGGCGCAGTGTTACACCGTCCGGGTTATCTGGATACTTCCCACCGACACCAACCTTTCAGAACTCCGGAGATGGGAACTTGCCCTTCAGCTTATTCTTTCCTCCCGTTGCCCACCTGGTCTCAATCTCCGCTAACTCAAATTCCCGCCCACTATCTTTAGCATCTTTGCCTGGGTTCTGTGGACAGAGCCTCTGCCTCAATTGGTATCTCTGTCCAACTTCTTTGCTTTTCACAAATGTCTGTCTAGGTGTGTTTGCGTTTCGATATGTCTGAGTGTGTGTGTATTTGTTTACCTTCCTTTTTTCCCCCTAAGGTAAGTCCTTCCACTCCTGGGATTGGAATGACTCCTTTTCCACTTCCTTAAAACCCATATCCTTCCCTTTTCCTCCCCTTTTTTCCTCTTTTTCCTGAAGAAGCTGCCAGTGGTGGCGAAAGCTTGTATGTGTGTTTGTGTGTGATTTTATTTGTTTCTCTCGACGAGCCGGTCCTTTTGGTAAGTCATCTCTTTTCTATTTTTAGTTTTATATATATATGTGTGTGTGTGTGTGTGTGTGTGTGTGTGTGTGTGTGTTTGCGCCTCGGTTGCACAGTGGTAGAGTGGCAGATTACAAATCCGAAGGTCCCGGGTTCGATCCCCGCCAGGTCCTAGTAATTTTATCTGTCACTTTCCACTTCTTTCACCTCTGGCAGTGTTGCTCATGTGAAAAATACCGAGTAGCACCGTGGTTCGGAACCCACGTTAAACTGGCTGGGTAAGTCAGTTCGAAGGTCGGAGGAAGGCAAAGGCATACCACCTCCAAACAGGACCGTGCCTAGTAAAGCACTGTGGTGTTCAAAGCAATCTTCAGATTAATGACTGCTTTATCCTTTTATATTTCTGGTTCAACAAGTTATAATTAGTTCTCTCTTGGGCCTGTAGCACTATATGTCATTTAAAGACATTATGTCATGAAATTCCAATTGCTGCTTTAAATAGAAGTATTTCAATAATGTCCATCTACAATATCTGTAATACTGTTGGCCCAAGACATATCAAGGTAAGAGAGATTTTAAAACCTTATTTTAAACTGTAAGACATATCTGGGGGAAGACAGAGACTAAGTTATTGGTTATGAAATGTAGATTACAACTTAGACTGGAAAAATGTAGAAAAGTAAGAAGATGGAACCTGGATAAATTGAAGGAACCAGAGGTTGTTGAGAGTGTCAGAGAGAGCATTGGATTGACTGGAAGGGGGGAAAGTAATACAGTAGAAGAAGAATGCGTAGCTCTGAGAGACACAGTAGTGAAGGTTGCAGATCATATACGCAGAAGGACAAGACCTAATAGAAGATACTGAACTTAACTGATGAAAGGAGAAATTGTAAAAATGCAGCAAGTGAACCAGGAAAGAGTGATAGTGATATTGTAGGAAAGTACGGTTATTTCGAAACGATTTAAATTCTGGTACTGGTATATGGAAGTGTGCACATTCTTTTTGGGTATTGAAGTATAACTTAATGTTGTAGTTTGGTGATGCCTGCACAGTCTAGTAGACAGCATGGTGGGCTGCCACAGAGGGGGCCCAAGTTCAATTCCTGGTCGGGTCAGAGATTTTCTCCTCTCAGGGACTGGATGTAGTGTTGTGATTATCACTAAAACACAAGTTGCTTAGGTGGCACCAGCTAAAACAGCTTCCCGGTTGGGGTTTAATGGTCGTAAGTACCACACGATTATCGTCACCGAGTTCCTTAATTTGTTTAACTAGTGGTACTCAGTTGCTAAGCTTTTGCACAAATAATTCTTTTTGAATGTACATACAACCATCGTCATCATTAATTGATATACTCATTACTGTGTTGTAGTAATTTTTTGTATAATTTTGTTTATGGCAGTATAATATACTGATGTGTTGGTAATGACCACTGAATGCTCTTTAAAAATATCACACAGGAGGAGAGAAATAAATATTTGTGCTAACAATGAAATAAATAATTAATGCTGTTCCTGTTACACTGTAGACAGGTTCTTGTACATACCATTTTACGGTCAGAAAATTAACTATGCTCAAAGTGAACATTTCATTGACAACATTAGCACAATAAACACCACAGCCATAAGTAAAAGTTAACCTAACTTTACTCTTTTCAAAAGTAACTGAATGCTCAATTTTACAGCTCTTGTCTACAATGATCTTTAGCTCTTTAAGTGAAGACTGAAGTAGGCAATGACATCAAATAGCTACTCTTTCTTGTAGTATTCTGCCTTGAAAGAAAGTCTTCTCTAAATTACTGTAGTTTTTGTAATGCTAAGTTCTTCTGTAGCATGTATTCTTTTTGTCCACGGTATGCATAACACGTTCCACCGACAAATCTCGAAGACATCAATTCCTCTCATCACTAACTTTCATTGCTAGGTGTTGCAGCCAAAGAACAACGCATGGAACATATTTGAATTATTCCAATGAGTTCACCTTAGTTCTCTTAGAAATTACTGAATTTAACCACTGTGGCACTCCCAAAGAAAATTTGTCACTTCTCTTGTTGATAACACTGTGTCATCCCAGATACAGACTTATCATTCACTAGGCGCAGATCCATGTCTTGGCAATCAACAAAAACATGAGTTAGCTCTTTTGCACACATTTCTAAACCAAAACTTGACTCATGCACGAGAACAGAATTATACAAATTACGACTATACTCACCTTGAACTTAGGGTATTCATTCATGTATATTGTGACCATGCCGACATAAGGAAGGAAACCACGGGCCCGCCCGACAACATCCTTCTTTGTCAGCCACATCTGCCCACGAGCATACAGTCCGCGGTCGTTAACATTGTTGTTGTCACCTTTCGTCAAAAACTTTACAGTCCCATTCTCTCTGCCAAGTCAAAATTCAGTGACACATTAGACATGCAAAAGTACACACTGTATGTATATTTACATACAATAATACAAAGTCATACAAGAATCCAGATCAATATATTTGCAAAAAAGAAGTTCACATTAAAGGAGTGTATCTCCACGACAATCGTTCTGCTGAGAATATTACATAACACACTTTCAGTGTAGCTTAACTTCCACAAGTACTGGAAGAAGTAATAGAGCAAATTCAAAAGCATTAAAACTAAAATAAAGAATATTGTTTCTTGCTGAGTGAGGGAAAGGTAGAGTAGAAGACAAGGAAAACTTGGATGAGATGGGTAGAAGGTAAGAAGAAATATTAAGGAGGGGGCAGAGATAAATACAGAGGGCAGAGTTGCAAGTAGGGGAAGAAAGAGAAGAATGGGGGCAGTAAAAGATTGAGAAGATGACTGAAGAGGAAAGGGGGCAGTGGGACGGTGGGGAGGGAGAGATGGGCAGGGTAGGGAAGGAGAGGTGAGAGTAAGTGCAAAGGGAGGGAAGCGAGGGAGAAGCGGGAAAGCAAGTAACGGACAGAAAGGAGAGAGATGGATGGTGGGAGAGAGATGGAGGGATGAAGGATGGGAGACAGGGGTGGATTGTGAGAGGGGGCAGAGGGAGGCATTGAGGGTGGGAGGCAAGGGTGAGCTGTGAGAAGGAGACAGAGGTTGAGGTTGGAAGCAGAGGGAGGGTTGAAGGTGGCATAGGGAGGGGTTGAGGGTGGAAGGGCAGGGGAGGGGTTGAGGGTGGGGGGCAAGGGAGGGGTTGAGGGTGGGGGGCAGAGGGAGGGGTTGAGGGTGGGGGGCAGAGGGAGGGGTTGAGGGTGGGGGAAGGGGGAGGGGTTGAGGGTGGGGGCAGAGGGAGGGGTTGAGGTTGGGGGCAGAGGGAGGGGTTGAGGTTGGGGGCAGAGGGAGGGGTTGAGGTTGGGGGCAGAGGGAGGGTTTGAGGGTGGGGTCAGAGGGAGGGTTTGAGGGTGGGGTCAGAGGGAGGGTTGAGGGTGGGGTCAGAGGGAGGGTTGAGGGTGGGAGGCAGAGGGAGGGTTCAAGGTGGGAGGCAGAGGGAGGGTTCAAGGTGGGAGGCAGAGGGAGGGTTCAAGGTGGGAGGCAGAGGGAGGGTTCAAGGTGGGAGGCAGAGGGAGGGTTCAAGGTGGGAGGCAGAGGGAGGGTTGAAGGTGGGAGGGTTGAAGGTGGGAGGGTTGAAGGTGGAAGGGAGGGTTGAAGGTGGAAGGGAGGGTTGAAGGTGGAAGGGAGGGTTGAAGGTGGAAGGGAGGGTTGAAGGTGGGAGGGAGGGTTGGAAGGGAGGGTTGAAGGTGGAAGGGAGGGTTGGAAGGGAGGGTTGAAGGTGGAAGGGAGGGTTGAAGGTGGGAGGGTTGAAGGTGGAAGGGAGGGTTGAAGGTGGAAGGGAGGGTTGAAGGTGGAAGGGAGGGTTGAAGGTGGAAGGGAGGGTTGAAGGTGGGAGGGAGGGTTGAAGGTGGGAGGGAGGGTTGAAGGTGGGAGGGAGGGTTGAAGGTGGGAGGGAGGGTTGAAGGTGGGAGGCAGAGGGTTAGAAGGTGGGAGGCAGAGGGTTAGAAGGTGGGAGGCAGAGGGTTAGAAGGTGGGGGGCAAAGGGAGGGATTGAGGGTCGTGACAGAGGGAGGGTTGGGTATGGGGGAGAGCGAAGGTTGAGGGTCGTGACAGAGGGAGGGTTGGGTATGGGGGAGAGCGAAGGTTGAGGGTTGTGACAGAGGGAGGGTTGGGTATGGGGGAGAGCGAAGGTTGAGAATTGTGGCAGAGGGAGGGTTGGGGTGGGGGCAGAGGGAGGGAGGGAGGGGAGAGGGAGGGAAGGAGAGAGGAAGGAAGGAAGCTTAGGGTTTAACCTCCCGTCGACAGCATGGTCATTAGAGACAGAGCTAATGTTCGGATCTTCGGGGGTGGGGCCAGAGGGACGGGTTCGGGGGTGGGAGGCAGAGCGAGGGTTCGGGGGTGGGAGGCAGAGCGAGGGTTCGGGGGTGGGAGGCAGAGCGAGGGTTCGGGGGTGGGAGGCAGAGCGAGGGTTCGGGGGTGGGAGGCAGAGCGAGGGTTCGGGGGTGGGAGGCAGAGCGAGGGTTCGGGGGTGGGAGGCAGAGCGAGGGTTCGGGGGTGGGAGGCAGAGCGAGGGTTCGGGGGTGGGAGGCAGAGCGAGGGTTCGGGGGTGGGAGGCAGAGCGAGGGTTCGGGGGTGGGAGGCAGAGCGAGGGTTCGGGGGTGGGAGGCAGAGCGAGGGTTCGGGGGTGGGAGGCAGAGCGATGGTTCGGGGGTGGGAGGCAGAGCGAGGGTTCGGGGGTGGTAGGCAGAGCGAGGGTTCGGGGGTGGGAGGCAGAGCGAGGGTTCGGGGGTGGGAGGCAGAGGGAGGTTTGGGGGTGGGAGGCAGAGGGATGGGTTGAGGGTGAGAGGAAAATGGGCTGGACGATGAACAGGCGGAGAATGGGAGACAGAGGTGTGTACAGTGGGAGGAATAGAGAGGGGAGAGAAGGGAAAGGAGTGTTGGGAGAGCCGGAGGATGGGGGGGGAGAGAGAGGGGGGGAGAGACGGGGGGAGGTGGAGTGGTGGAGGGAGAGGGAGGGTGGAAGGTTGAGAAGAGGTGAAAGATCGAAGGGTGATGTGTCTTATGATGCAAGGGGTGCAGGGTGAAAGGGTTGACTGTGGGAGACAAGAAGTGCATACTCTGGGAGGAAGACTTAAGGGAGGGTGGGAGGGAGGTGGAGGGTGGGATGGTGTAGGGAATGGAGGGTGGGAGGGAGTGGGGATAGAGGGTAGGGTGCGAGAGAGAGACGTAGAGAGAGAGTGTGTGTGTGTGTGTGTGTGTGTGTGTGAGGGAGGGGTGGAGGCTGGGAAAGAGAAAAAGAGGTATAGGGTGACAGGGTGGGGTGGATTAGGCGGAAGAGGTAAAAGGTGGGAATGAATTTTGGGTGTGTTGGTGGTTGATAGAGAGGGGTGATAATTGAGAGGGAAGAGTTGTGGTTGAGAGTGATGGGCAGAGGTTGGGAGGGAGGGAGGTGATTGTTGGTTTTGTGTTTTATTGGGACAAATCTGCAAAGGTCATCAGTCCCCCATTCCATCACAGGTCGATACAAGAAGAGTGTCAATGCAAAAAAATATGCCTAGAGTTAAAATAGCAATGGGAGGAAACTCCCACTCAATCAGTAAAATATCAATAAAGTTGACAAGAGGCAACAAAATGAGACTAATAGAAACACCGAACAATAATAAGAAATGGAACAACAAAGCTGATGTCTGGGTTGACCGGCAGTGAAATTTAAAAGAGGAAGGGTCAATCATGTGGCAACACAAGGAATCCTCCAATCGGAAGACATAAGAAAAGAGGAATATACACAACAGACTGAAGCAAAACTTTATGTAGGTGCTAAAAATCACTGTCATGAATGAAACCTAAAAATGAATCAGCCATTGTGGCATCATCAGATAAAACTGCAGGAAAATTAAAACCGTGCTGCAGGGCGGCTAAAATAGGGCAGTCCAGCAATATATGGGTTACTGTCACACCGGAGCCACAGCAATACTGGGCTGGGTCCTCACAATGGAGCAGGTGGTCGTGGGTCAGAATGCAGAGCTGGCACAGGACTACAGAGTCCAGGCAGGAAGCCCACATGGAGGAATGCTGCATAGCTGTAGTATCCTTCATAACCCTGAGTTTGTTGGGCATAGTCAGACTACGCCACTCAGTGGCCCAAAGCTCAAGGACTCTATGTTGCAGCACAGACTGGAGATCAGTAGCCGGGAGACCAATCTCTAAAATGGACTCATTGACAGTTTGGCAAGCCAATCGGTGCATTTGGTGCCCAGGATGCCAACGTGACCAGGAGACCAAAGAAAGACAACAGATCAACCAGACTGATCAAGAGCAAAGAGTCTCGTGGATAGTTGGCACCAAATGAGAACGTGGGTAACACTGGTCCAGAGTGCAAAGGCTGCTCAGGGAGTTGCTGCAGGGAAGGAAAGACTCACCCAAGCAAGAACACATATGCTTGAGAGCTCTGAGAATAGCCACCACCTAGGCAGTATAAACACTGCAGCTATCCAGCAGAGACTGCTGTTCAACGTCCTTGCTGTGAACACAGGCAAAGTCAACATGACCATCAACCAATGAACCGTACGTATAGACTATGTCGTATGCAGTGTCCTCCACAATGACAGCAAAGAACTGACGGTGGAGTGATCTGAAAGAACTGAGTCCTTGGGTCTATGGGCCAAGTCCTGCTGAGTACACAGCCTTGCCATGCACCATAGAGGTGTAAGTGCATGGTCGCTATACGGAGATGGAAGAGGAAATGACTAGTTCCAACAGAATGGACCGGACGCGGAAGGCGATAGTGTGATCTGAACAGACGATCACCTCTGAGAAAAGCAGATGTTGGTTCGGACTAGACCTGGTGAGCTATGAACATGGGCTGCATAAGGAGTAAGCAGTTGTTGGCGTCATATCGGCAGAAGTGGGACTGTGGCCTCCACATGTAAACTGTCCACGGAACTGCTACGAAAGGCTCCCATCGCAATGCGAACCCCACAGTGGTGAATGGGGTCCAGGAGTCGTAATGCCAAAGTTGATGCAGAGCCATAAGCGAGGCACCCATAATCTAAATGGGATTGCACCAAAGCTGGATACAGCCGCAACAGGGTGGAACGGTCAGCACCCCAGGTAGTGTGATCCAGGCAGCAAAGAGCATTGAGATGGCACCAGCTCTTCCGTTTCAGATGTTGAAAATAAGGGAGCCATGTCAGCCGAGCACCGAAGAGCAGTCCCAGTAACTGGTGGGTTTCCACTACAGGAAGTAGTAGGCCGTCTAGATACAGTTCTTGGTGGGGGTGGACTGTCCAATGCCGAAAGATATGCATGACCTGTGTTTTTGCGACAGAAAACTGGAAGAAGTGGTGCAAGGCCCATAGCTGCACTTGGCGGATGGCCGCTTGGAGTAGGTATTAAGCAAAACTGTTTGTGGAGCTTATGGGACAACTACGGGGTCATCAGTCCCTAAACGTACAAACTACTTATGAACTAGCTAATACTAAGGACGGCATGCCACAGTCCTCTTGGCCACCGCGGCTGGCCGGTATTAAGCAACACTTGTTGTAGTGGAGCAGAATAAAACACAGAAATCATTGGCATACAGGGAAGGAGATACCGATGACCCCACAGCATCAGCCAGACCATTAATGGCCACCAGAAACAGGGAGACACTTAGGACAGAGTCCTGAGGGACCCCGTTTTCCTGGATGTGAGGGGGGGGGGGGGAGACTATGAGCAACACCAACTCAGACCCGAAAGGAGAGGAGTGTTAAAAAGTTTTGTATAAAAATGGAGAGTGACCCCACTCATACCGGAAAGTGATGCCACCATGCGGCCTTCTGAAGGTCAATGAGGTGCTGCCGATGGGCAAAGGCTGTACAGACTGCAGACTTCAGCACAGCAGATTATCGGTGGAAGAACGGCACAGACAAATCCCACCCTGGTATGGTACCAGAAGGCCCCATGACTCAAGCGCCCAATTCAAGTGCTGCGCAACCATACATTCGAGCAACTTGCACATAATGTTGGTCAGGCAAATGGGGTGGTAACTGTCAACCTCCAGTGAGTCCCTACCAGGCTTCAGCACTGGAATGATGACACCTTCCTACCACTGGGAAGGGAATTCACCTCCTCCCCAAACATGACTGAAGATGGCAAGAACATGGCACTGGGAATCCCTTGAAAGATGTTTCAGCATCTGAGCATGTATAAGGTCAGGGCCTGAAACTGTATCAGTACAATGGGCCAAGGCACTAAGGAGCTCCCTTTCAGTGAATGGGGCATTGTAAGATGACGGTGCATTGCAAAGGAGAGATGCAGATGCTCCACATGCTCCTTGTGGGAGCGAAAGGCTGCGCAATAGTTTACGGATGCAGAGCACCGAGAAGAGGGGTCAGAAGATGTTCAGCAATCACATTCGGGTCTGTACAGAGAGCCCCATTTAAAGAAAGACCAGAGACTTAAAGGCACCTGATCTTGGTCCAGACATGGGATGAAGACACATGAGAACATAAGGTAGATACGTGTCTCTCCCAGCATTCATGTTTACGTCTCTTTATTAATTCCTGAGCCTTGGCATGGAGTCACTTGAAAGTGATGAGGTTAGCCAGAGACGTGTGCCATTTACAGTACTGAAGAGCCTGCCTTCATTTCCTAATTGTCTCAGCGATTCCTGGCAACCACCAGGGCATAGTTCTCTACCAGGAGGAACCTGAAGAACAAGGGATTGCAGAGACAATGACTTACGTAGCGGTTTCAATCACCATCTGGCAGAGATCTAACAGTGGCCGTGGTTTCGAATGCATCCCAGTCAGCCTTGTTTAGAGACCAGTGGGGCAAACAGCTAGGGCAATGAGCCTGGGGCAGTGACAGAAAGATTGGAAAGTGGTCACTACCGCACAAGTTGTCATGCACTCTCCATGTGAAGAGATGGTAGAAGGCCAGGGCACCCGGTGGGATGACCAATGCCGAGAGTCCCGATGCCACACAGAGACAGCATCTACTCCTTGACTTCAAGAGTTCACAGCTCTGGCATCGATAGTGTGATCCCTGAGTAGTCAGGAGGCTACAAACCAGAAGGGTACATGACGTCCAGTCCACAACATACTGGCTACTGTGCTGGATTCCTGGTGCTAACCGAACCACTATGTAAATGGTGCATGGGATAACAATGAAAAATGGACACAACTAGCACATATTATCCTGTCCACACTCTTACTCCTGCTCAGGGGCTAAAGAGGCCAAGGTTACAAGCCCATTCCATAATGGGTGCCCAAGTTGTAACTGCACAGAGAATATATGGAGCACCGTGTAAGGAGTCCTTCCCCAAATGGTTCGCACTGAAGAAAAATTTAGAAATTGTGGAGGTAAAACCAAAAGGGGGGAATGAAAGTTAATGGCCAAAACGTGTATAGAATCATTTTAGTTGCCTCTTACGACAGGCAGGAATACCACAGGCCTATTCTTATCCCCGAACCCACAGGGGGGGGGGGGGAGGGAGGGGGGAGATTGGGAGGGAGAGGGACAGTTGGAGACGGACTGTGAGAGGGTGAGGGAAGGGCCAACAGTGGGTGGAAAAGGGAGTAGTTGGGGAGGGATGCAATAGTCAAGAAGTGCTGAATGGTACAAGTTCATAAATACTTACTTCTCGTGCAAGATAAGCACACGATGAACAATTGGAATGTCACGGCCCTCAACCTTGAACACAACGATCTCGCCGACACGTACAGGCTCATCCTGATAGTTGGTCAGGAATAGCAGATCTCCACGATGGAATGCAGGTTCCATGCTCCCACTGCAAGGAAGAACTGGGTGTCACACAAAACAACAATACTTTCAGCTATGTTTTCTCCTGCAATAGAAGAAACATCCATGGTGGCACATTTTGCATCTTCTGATTTCTTTAAAGCTGATTCATGCTGAAAGTGAATTAGATCTTCACTTGACATTTCAGGAAATGTTAGCTCAATACCAAAATAACACATTACCAGTACTGCATGGTGAGATGATATAAGTGACTAAGTGTGTAACAAATATTTCAAATTCAATTAAAAATCTGCCTACTCATGGTGCACAATAATAATGCCATTCCATACATTTATACATAAGCAAACCTTTAGAAAATAATAAGAAGAAGAAATAAAGAATGTTATACAAATGAAACTGCTACATGGATAGCTATTGAAGTATGTGTTTTAAGAGACCAAATGTTTCATCAGCTACAAATAAAATAGGTGAGTGGCATTACAAGGTTTATGGTAACAGATGGAGGTAAAAGGTTTTCATTGTCTACTATCGCCAGCTCTAGCTTGCACAGAACCTTGTGCAAAACTTCTGCGTGGGGTTCTTCCACATTCTGCCCTGCCCCCTCTAGCAGAGGTTATACACCCTCACCACATTTAAATGAATTCTAAGTTTTGTCATTAACATATTCTACGGGTCATAGTTGTGTCACAATGGGTATACACTTTAATTACAATACAAGTAGTTTCAAAACAAAATTGCGGAAGACAGTTTATAAATTACATTCAAATGAATGATCAGAAAATGTCCAAATGTTTGTTAAACTTATGGGACTTAACTGTGGGGTTATTAGTACCTAAACTTACAAACTACTTACGAACTGCCTTACACTAAAGACAGCACAAGCATCCATGCCTGAGAGGGGATTCGAACCCCCGATGGGAAGCGGCCTCGCGCTTCTGAGCATAGCGCCTCAATCCGCTCAGCCACTCCGCCGCGGCTCTATAATGAATGAAATTTTCAGTCTGCAACAGAGTGTGCGACAATATGAAAATAAATGTTTTGCCAAGGCCTCTAGAAGTGCGGAACTTTGTGTGAGTGCATCATTTGCACCTGCCTAAGACCAGCCCTGTCAACTGCTTTTATAGTTTTTGAATTTACTAAGTGGCAAGAAAAAATTAATATTGGATGGTCTTGACAGAACTCATATTGTAAATTATACGCAATGCAGGAATCTAACAGAAAAGAAGGCTACTTATTCCAAGCAATAATTATGGGTGTGTGAATCGTATTCACATGGCAGATTACAACTCACTTCCCTCACTGTTAGCAATATGACTTCTTATTTGCAAACCATTAGCAAACTGTATTTTTCCCAATATTGGGAGCCACTACATAAATATTGAGATATTTATCACAATAAATGTTTTGAGAGAGAGAGAGAGAGAGAGAGAGAGAGAGAGAGAGAGAGAGAGAGAGAGAGAGAGAGAGAGAGAGAGAGATTTCCAAAACTGGTACATATTCTGAGAGGTTTTGGAATTGCTACGTGATGATGGGAACATCTTACCGTGATTTATTGGTTGCAATCTAAATCACCATCTTCAGGTGAATTCTACATCTAGAGTTTATTACTGTATAACATTGAATTTACAACAAAAATGGCGCAAAAGTGAATAAGATACCACATTAAGAAAATATAAAAATAGCAAACATTAATCTATTTGGAACATACTACCGTATTGGAAAGAGTTTACATATTGTAAGATATGTAGTTTCTTCAAGTTATTACAAAAAGAAGAAAGAAAAAGAAACTGGACCCACAACAGAAAGGGGGCTATAGAGCAAGAACAGCATTAATTACTGTATAAGGAAATATGCAGCTCCCCAAGTGGCTTTAAAATAATTATACTTTCATTCAGATTTCGAAACCTCTATGGGTATCTTCATCAGACAATAAAATTATCACATAAGGCATTCACACTTAGAGCCAATCTGCTCATGTTGTATTAAGTTAGTTGATACAAATACATGCAAGTTGGAAACTAGTACATCTACATGTGATACTCTGCAAATCACATTTAAGTGCCAGGCAGAGGGTTCATCGAACCACTGCTAAACTATTTATCTCCCATTCCATTCTTGAATAGCGTGTGGGAAGAAAGAACACCAGAATCTCTCCCTTCGAGCTCCGATCTCTCGTATTTTATTCGGATGATCATTTCTACCTCTGTAAGTGGGAGTCAATAATATATTTTCGCATTCGGAGGAGAATGTTGGCGATTGGAGTTTCGTAAGTAGCCCACGCCGCAGCGATAAGTGCCGTTGTTGTAATGATTCCCATCCCAAATCCTGTATCATTTCTGTAACGCTGTCTCCCCTGTATCGTGACAATACGAAACGAGCTGCCCTTCTTTGAACTCTTTCGATGTCTTCCGTCAAATCCACCTGATAAGGATCCCACACTGGGCAGGAAATACTCCAAAAATGGACGGACAAGTGTAGTGTATGCAGTTTCTTTTGTAGTTCTGTTACATGTTTTAAGGGTTCTGCCAATAAAACGCAGTCTCTGGTTCGCCTCTTCCATGACATTATCTACTTGTTCTTTCCAATTTAAGTCTGAAGTAATAGTAATTCCTAGGTATTTTGTGGAGTTTACGGCCTTCACTTTTGATGGATTTATCTTGTAAACAAAGTTTAACGGATTTCTTTTCGTACTCATGTGGACGACTACACAATTCTCATTATTTAGAGTCAATTGCCAATTTTTACACCACACTGATATCTTATTCAGATCGTTCTGCAGTTGGTTTTGATCTTCCGATGATTTTACTAGACGGTATACGACTACGTCTCTGCAAACAACCTAAGAGAGCTACTTAGATTTTCCCCTAAATCGTTTATGTAAATAAGGAACTGCAGAGGACCAATAACACTACCCTGTGGCATGCCCGATAACACCTGTCTTTTAGTCGATGCCTTACCATTGATTACTACGAACTGTGTCCTCTCTGACAGGAAATCCCCAATCCAATCACAAATTTGGGGCAATATACCATAACCAGGCAATTTGATTAAAAGTCATTTGTGGGTACGGTGTCAAAAGCCTTCTGAAAATCAAGAAATATGTAATCGATTTGCGAACCCTTGTCGATAGCACCCATCACTTCGTGTGCATAAAGAGCTAGTTGTGTTTCGCATGAACGATATTTTCTAAATCCGGGTTGACCTTGGGTCATTAGATCATTCTGTTCGAGATGATTCATAATATTTGAATACAGGGTATGTTCCAAAATCCTGCTGCAAATTGACGTCAATGAAATAGGGCTGCAGTTTAGTGGGTTACTCCTAGTGCCTTCTTGAACATAGGTGTGACCTGTGCAACTTTCCAATATTTTGGTACGGATCCTTCTATGAGAGAGCGGTTGTATATGGCTGTTAAGTAAGGAGCTATCGCTTCAGCATAATCAGTTAGAAATCTTGAAGACGACTTGTTCTTGTTAAGTGATTTTAGTTGCTGCACCACTCCAATGATATCTACTTCTATGTTACTCATTATGGCCTCTGTTCGCAATTCGAAATCTGGAATAATGGTTTCGTCTTCTTTGGTTAATGAGTTTCTAAAAGCTGTTTGAAGTAGTTTGAAGCAATAAAAGCTTTCAACTAGCATGTATTTTTATAATCTAACTGAAATATTACATGAGCATTTTACGCTCTAAGTGTAACTGTCTCATGTATTAAATTTTATTTTCTGATTAACACACCCATTGAGATGTTGAAATCTAGATAAAGTATAATTATTTTTAAGCAACAGAGTAATTTATGTTGTTCTGCTTACTGCTTTACTCAGGCAACGTTCAAGACACACCATTAATTGTTTATTTCAAAGTCAACACAGAAGACCATTCATATCATTCTACGAGAGTGAGTTTGCAATGAGCATTCAACATTGGGTAATTAATGCTGTAACTGCAGTACAATTTGAATCAATTGAAGTATGCAGTATCACCAATCGGCTTCATCCAATGACGTCGTATCTCTGAGTTAAAGACGATAGTTTGTTTACAAGCAGAACACACATTATAGATTATGATTTTGTGTTTATAAAGTGATCTATAGCTTCCCTCTGATGGTTAGATATACGTTAACAGAGAAGGTTCCATTATTATTATTATTATTCCCCCCCCCCCCCCCCCGCAAGTGCATGCCAAAGGTGCAAATTTTTGGGCTGAGACCTGTGATTGATGGTACATTCTGTTGTGGTAATCTGTAATTTACGAAAATAATCACAAATTATTTAGTATCTACAATACATAAGTATTACGATATTATCTTGTATGTTTATATTCATTGATAGCATTTGTTTTGCTAGTTAATATACGGTATCTACACAGTGTATCTTGCGAGACTCAGATACGACATCATTGGTCAAAGCCGACAGTGTGAACAGCAGTCTTCAATTATGCCTTGTTGGAAGAACGAGCAACATGGTAGAAAATCTTTACCAAAATTTTATTAATAGAAATCCACAAAAAAAGAATGGCTTTATTAGTGTCTCATACAGACCCTGAAGTAAATAACTAATGCTGTTCCAGCTGTCTGGTTGACAGAAACTATAGTACGTCTCCTTGCCTGCTCAGTAACTTAATTACCCTTGGAAAGGAAACATTTTGTAGCCAACATTAGCAAACTGCACTGTAGCAGATTTATGATGAAAAATAGAGTTCCTAAATTCAACATATAACAGGCATTGACACGAATTGGAAGTACAGCAAGAAGTGATTACTTTTATTTTGACAGGGCCTTCCACAGATTTATGATGCCTGTGGTGGGAGAAAGGGGGGAGTCTGTAGTTGTGAGTGGCATAAAAATAAGATGATGTGGGGATGGGTGGGTGATGGAATACCTCGTTAGGAGGGGTGGGAAGGATCTTTTAGATGATGACTGGTGTTTTAGACCGCTCAACAGTCGTCAGTGCCCGAATCTTGTAGAGAATGTATTTAATTTCAGTACACAATGAAAGCAAAACCTTGGTGAAAGATGTAGGTCTATGTTTTTAACTACCTCACCTCTTGCAACCTCCCACAACCAGTTGTTCTGAACAACATACCAGTAAATCATACAGTACATTCTCTGGTTCTGAAATTATTCAGGCCTCAACCTACGGCAAACCCGCACCCAGCAGATCCCAATGCTTGTACTGCTCCCTGCTGCTGACATTACTATTTCCCCTTCTCTAGTCCTCCCGCTCACCCTGCTTTCTTCCCACGAAACCCCACTCTGAATGACTCTTACTGCAAAGACACTGCTTAAAATGCTGCAGCCACAGATGACAGCTGAGTGGTGTGTTGTGTGTTAGCACAAATGATTGTTCTGTTATGATGAAACACTAGTTGTGTGTCAACATGTGACTGTCTTTTTGACATGCCTGTTTGTAACATTGTGGTGAGCTGAAAATGATCCTCACTGAATTGTTGAAATCCAACAAGAATTTCTACTATTTAGAGATGTACAATTCTGTTCAGATCAACCTCCCATCATATAAAATGGTTGTAGTTGTAGTCATGGCAAAGCATTCACTTTGGGTAAAACTCCCGAGTCCGTGTTGCGGCATAGTGTGAAGTGTTCAGAGGTTGGCAGCGGCTGCAGCCGACCAATCGTAGCACAGACGGTGACAGCCAATTAGATATTAGAGCATAACAGCTGTTTTGCTAGGCCTTCACAATAGATAATATTGATTGTATAAGAAATATTTAATATTTTCGTATGGAACACGTTAAATTTCCTGCGAAAGGTGATGTTTTTATTGCAATCTGAAAGACACACAGTCACGAAAATAATTGTTGTCTTCTTTCACGAACGAAAAACATAGTAATATTACTGTTATTTACTACTGCCACACCGCTGAAGCAATTATTTTGGCAGAAGTAGAAAAACATTGAGACGGAAGCACAGAAAGATTTGCAAGAGACAAGGTTACAATCAACACCATTATTGCATTTCATTGGCAAATGCAAATTGTAGACTACATCTGAAACACTGTTATTATTAGGAAATAAGAATCGAAGTAACTTATGTTAGCATGTTGATGAAGTAAATAATTAATGCTGTTTCTGCTCTATGGTTGACAGGTTCTTGTATGTACCCTTGTCGGGTTAGTAAAAGTAATTGTCCTCGTAAAATGAAGATTTAGAATCACTTGACTCACAAACGTTAACTCTCCCAGTAGAATCGACAAGAAAACAACACGAAATGAAGAGACAAGAAAGCACAACATGAAATAAACACATTCGAATATTACGCAAATATAAATCAGCGAATTTCATTGGCTCCCGTGCACTATCACGTGATTGGCTGGCAATGTGCAGTAGCCATAGCCAACATCTGAACACCCAACACTACACCACGTCACTGATACTGAAGTTAAGCCCACTTTTGGGTCACTTCAAGTCCAGGACACAACCCATTGGCTTTGACCAATAACATCATATCCAAGATAATGACAATAGTTTGTTTACAAGTAGAATATAGATTATAGAATAATATTTTGTGTTTAAAAAGGGGCCTGTAGCTTCTTTCTAACAGTGAGCTATGGGTTAACCGAGAGGTTGTTTTTGTCCTGGTCTTCAATTATACCTCACACTTAATGTAGGTCAACAGAAATGTGTGTTTAAGAGCACTCTTCACAGCTCACCTGTAGACGGGGATACAACCCATCAGCTTTGACCCATGATGTCATCGCAGTGTGGTAGTTTTGAGGTGCGTGCGTGTTTGTAGAAGGCGTTTACAAACAAAACAGATTAATATTTTGTGTTTAAAAAGCAATCTGTATCTTCTCTCTGATTGTTAGGTGTAGGTTAACCAAGAGCTGTTTTTTCGTATGTGAGTGCCGAAGGTGCAAATTTTTTGGGCTAAGACCTTGATCGATGATATATTCTGTTATCTATAACAACTACAGATTATTTGTAGCTACAATATAGTAGTACTAAGATACCCCATATACTGGTTTCCAACATCTTGATGACACCATGGGTCAAAGCAGACGGGTGGTATCCCAGTCTACAGTTAGCCCTTTCAACTAATGCATAAATTACAAATCTCAGAATCACTTACAAGGTACATAGAATAACTTGCAACGTAGCCTAAATAACTTACAATCACCCTGTAAAAACACAAATATTTGCTCAATCTGTTTTATGAAACTGAGTACCTGAACACTGGAGTAACAGAAGAACAATGTCTAAGAAAATATAGATAATCTATAATGGGTTGTTCATGCACTGTACACGATGGCAATGCCTTTATTTGCTTGGCAGCCTAGAAATAAAGAAACTGAAACAGACCTATTGGTTGTCATGGTAGCCTATCCAGATGTCTAAGCTAGCAAGAACTTTCACTCACATTCGATATCCCTGAGCATTCATTCTTATAGAATACGTTAAACATAGTATACACTGCTAAGAAAATAACAATGGTACTAGAACACTTGTGACGTTACTGCAGCACCAAAAGCACAATCAAACCACACGCAGACCCAAAAATTTGTAACAAGAAAATATTAACACTGACTGATTAAGGATAAATTTTTCCTTTTGGTTGCTTCCAGCGGTGAAGAGTAACGTTTCATACGTAAGAAATAATGTGCTTAGTACGACACTTAACAAGGGGCATCATCGCACATATACATATGTAGCCAACTACGAGAAATACAGTGGTTTCCTGCAGAACAAGAACAACACAGCCACATTATTTACCAACTCTTATTTAATAAGAAATGGTCTGAACCCTTTGAAAGCTGTCAAACACTAACCTCAGTACGACTACTATAGGACTTTCACTGCCTGTAACAACCATAAGACCTTTCCATATCATTAGTGCCGACGATACTATCATTCCGAAACTCAGCACTTGGTAGAGGAACTGAAAAAGAACATAAGAAATCAATAAAATCATGGTAAAACGCTATAAACATATGCATGGACTCATGGTACACATATGTAATATGTTTTATAGTGTTCACCGTTTATAAAACATACCTGACGCTTGTTCATACGCGCCACCTCATCAAACATACTCGCAAACATTTTTGCGTTTTGTTTTTGTACTAAGTTTCGGTAAATTTTCTAATGTTATCCAGCCATAAACAAAAATATCGTTCGTACACGTCAGTCCCTCGCCGATGGCCACAACATTCAAGCCGCTGTGCTACCAACGTGAAAAAAAAAATCACAAACGGCAAAGAAATGTTGGCAATGGAAATACAAATCGTTGACCTCTACAATGCTATCATTTTTGTGTAGAAAAGGCACATTCTCATTATCTTGATATTCCAAATCCAGTGTGTAGCTTACACTTTCATCAGCATAAGGACGTAGAAAACTAGTACCGTCTGAAAATAACCATAACTCTAAAAACAAAATCAGCTGACGTATGCCGGCCGATGCCGATCCGATACACCCACAGTAAATTTCAGAAATAGGATGTTGTACGCACCAAACTATACATCACGTAGTATGTTTCTAAATTCTTCATAATTATATGCTTCTCTATTTTAAAGACGAGTTCTACAATTTCTTTTCTAGTGGGGCCGCATCATGTACAAGGTCAAAGCTTGTTCGGCACATTAAAAACCGCTGCAAATCTCGATATTTTATTCTACACAAACCACTGCTAGCAATGAAAAAAATAGTACGAGGCAAATAAAACTCAGAGTCGAGTGGGAATTTAACTGTATCACCTCGTTTACTGGCTCCCAAAACCACATTTTCGTAAACGAATTTCTCAATTCCAAAATCGATTCTGGAAATCCACTTTCGTAAAGCGGTTTGCCAGCATCACAACCGATTTTCGTGCCAATACATGTAAACACAATAGCGAAAAACGGTTTACCAAATTCAGTTTTCGTCTTTTGGAAGATGTATTGCATGTGCAGTAAACGTAGTGATAAACGCAACCGTTTTTGAAGCGTTCTTAGCTTGTCAGACTGTGTTTACTTGTAAAGAATTTTCGGCATATTTGGACAGAGTTATATTTTATACCGTGAAATAAAAGTATAAATTTAAAGTGAGCATGAATCTATGTATTTAAATAAAGAAAAATAGCGATTGTACAGAATAAATCAGGAACTGGTGTAAGATCAGGAACGGAATCACCTGTTTTTCAGCCGACATATGAAGTGGGCTAAGAAATCCGATTTAGCTTTAACATGTAAACACGACAGCAAAAAACGGTTTACGAAATTCTGCTTTCGTCTTTCAAATGTTAGGTTGCATGTAAGTGTAATGTATAGGTGACGAGTTACCAAACTACACATTGCAGTAAGTATTCAATTTATAAGATGCGTTTCCTCAAAATTTTATGATAGTTTATTCGCCTTGAACCATCTGGTTCTTGTTTAATTTCATCAAATGTCATTTCGGCAAGCAGACATGTTTAACACGGTACTGCACTATATCATCTGCAAAAAAAAAAAAAAAAAAAAAAAAAAAAAAAGGACGAAACTTGCATAGTCTGTCACTACAAGAAGTAAGACCCAAAATGGAACCTACTGTTCACCACATTATTATATACACCTATTTACACTTTGTATTTTCAAACATAATGCAGTGCTGCTGCTGTTTTATAAATATTTTAAGATGTGTAATATGACAGTTTCATTACCAAAATATATTTTCTGGTGTTTATCCTGATTCGCTAAGAAATATCTCCACAATTTCCATGAATCTATTTATGTAGGATTTACTGTGTACGGTACTACAGATTACCAATTTCACTGCTTTTTCTTGAGCATCGTATTTATTTTTCAGTTATATAACTTTACTGTAGACTTAAAAATATTATTTTCACCATGTCATAGCAGTAAAGTTGTAATTGTATAATTTGCTTTTATCAGTGTGCTGAAATTGTGGTAGTCTAAAACTTTTTTATGGTATGTACCATGTTATTACTTTTCATACATATTTTTCAACATGTTGTTCGTTTAATGAGCATTTGTGTGTGTTAATATGTAATTACGATAAGCTGTTCTGTATTGCTGTTTTCTGACAAACAAAGTTCATTATATTTGGAAATCTGAAGATTTATCGCCAAAGCTGCGAAACCCATTACCAAAATAAAAGAAAATTGCAACTTAAAGGGTATCATCATTACTTTTTTTAAACTGATGCACTTACATGTAGATGAATCACTCAACAATATTTTCCATTGAGTTGTAGCATAGTGCCAGTTACAGAATCATCTCTTTAGCCATACTCCATGGATGGGCAACTGGCAGCACATGAGCCAGATCGAGCCCGCGACTAGTTTCAGTTTGCGCCACAGAAGAAATTAGAGAGCGAAAGAGAGTGAGTAATTGAAAAGTATTTTCAGAAAAGAAATAATGTTCAATATGCATAAATAAATGGAAACACGTAGAATGGGGTGAACATAAAATACTTCTGCTGTCAAATGCAGGTATTTTGAGACATACTTTGGTGATGTGTCAGGAAAAGAATGTGATTCATATCAGTGAATGACTCTACAAGACAAGAAGGCCACATGCTTATGTTGGCTGTAAAAGGTTGCCTGCTGTACTCGTTGAACGCCTTCCATTTGATCACATTTCATCAATCCAAACATTACTGTTACCTTTCTCTGTTATTATTGATTTGAATGATTTATTTAAGGATCCATCTTTAAGCAACTCACGTGCAGTTCATGCTGTCATTTTACACACACTATGCAACTATACACAAAGTCTCATACTTCGATCATGTTAAATGAATATTGATCTGTGGAATACACATTAAGTATAAATTCAGTGTGGTGGATGTTGAAGTACACAATGAGAAAAGATAAATCATAAGTAATATATACATGTCAATGATTGTGGATAAATGCATTATAAAATACATTGTTATCAGACAGGATATATAACAAGGCATAACATTGTGACACAATACATATTTTTGTACAATCTCAAATAATAATGCCATCTTCCATTAATATTTTTAGATTTGAATCCCAATCCATGCAATTCATTTTACAGTAATGATTTGCAGCCTATGAAAGTTCCAGTTCTCGTTCAGAAGAATCTAGTTTATTGAGGAGTGGATGTTCTTTTCTCGACTAATTTAAGTAAGGAAATGAAAGTCAGGTGAGGTACATCATTTACAATTCAAAAATGGTGCTATATATTTCAACGAACGCAGATTTCTTGTATTCCTCTCTAGAACAAATAGCAAAATAACTATTAAAAAACGGTAAAATTCACAGAAAAAAAGAGAAAAAAAATATTCATTCATATTATTTCCTAAGTCGACACAAACAAATCGTAGGAGGACGAATAAGGTATTGTTTGAAAGGATTTCAATTTGCATTTTTTAACATGAAACATACCAGCATTTGTTTGCCACCATACATTTAGGTATCATGAGCTAAGTCACAAAGAATGTCTTTTGTTTTATGTTGTCTGTGATTTGTTTTGAAACAAAAATATAAAGTTTACCAGCCTGTAGTGGCGAAATCACCACTCCTCAATTCACTGCACCGATGTGTAATGTTTAGTGTTGTTGGGAAAGTGTATTTGCGCCGAGATGTCGAAAAGATTATCAAACCAGCCGACAACGTGCTCCAAGCAGCAACGATGCATAGCTTTCTCTTAAATATAAAACCTGTGCTGTCTTTGCTGCTCCTTGTAAATACAAGTACTGAATTTACTTTGACAGGCGTATGTTGTAGTTAATTGAGAATAGTCTGTTGTAGTAAAACGTTCTCAAATAATGATTGTACCTTCAGTTTACATGTTCTTCTCTTGTTCACAATTAATAAATGTTTAAATAATTGTTCCAAAAATGAAAAGTTATTTTTAATGGCCTTCGGCCAGATGTCTACACGCAGGATAAATATTCGGCAGCCACCCGACCACAGCTCTACAAAAGGCTAATTTCTTTGTATTGTGGAAGTGTTAATAAAAAATTTTATTGTGCGAATATTATTATTAACAATGCCTCACAAAAGTAGATATAAACCTCCCAATATAGCCGTAATGCAATTAGGCTTCACAACTTTGCAAATTAATCCACTAAAGAAGAACGAGAAATAGAATGAGTAGAGCACAGCATTAGTATGGCCCATCACTGATTTTGGCCACATATTCGTGATATGACATTTCAGTACCAGATGATTCTTCTGCAATCGTTAGACCTTCAAACTATTGATCAACTGACATGTAAAATTGGTCAACATCCGACAGTGGCCAACGTTTTAGTTAGGCACAAACACACATGGAAAGACTTGCACAATGAATCAAAATGCTTTAGAGCAGCAATGATTGCTAACTGTTAGAAATGACCAAGTACCTGTCAACGAATCTAACAGTTCGATTTCATTTCCTCTGACTTTTTGCAGTTTCTTTTCATTGGAAGACGAGCACATCACTAAAATTTTCCCGAACATCATTGCTAAGCACGAAAAATTACAAATGGTCGAGTGAGCTAGGAATTTTGCTAACTAAGAACAAACATATGAATAACATAAACTTTGTAACCCAGTGACAAATCATTGGTAATCTGCATTTATTTAAAACTATTGACTGTACAACAAATGAAGGCAAAGTCAGCAACTATTGAACCAAATTTTTAAACTCCTTGAATGCACCTAGCTTACTACTGTACAATTTAAACTCAAGGTTGAGTCACTAGTCATCATGATTCGAAATTTAAACCAACCAAAAATATCCAGTGGCATGTGTTTGACGATAAGAAAACTGATGATCAATGTAGTGACATAATGATACTCAAACAAAAAGTCAAAAGCGAGGAAGTTCTCATTCCAAGCATTACTACAATACCTACCAATATTCCCTTTGAGTTTAACCGAATTAAATTCCATATGAGTTTAGATTCGCCATGACAGAAGTAGAATTCCATAATATATATATATATAGTAGTAAGTATTTACCGAGCACCTGCAGGAAATTATAATCTATTCCTAAATCATCTAGAAGCTCTATTTGGTTATTTAACAGAAAGAAATAAAGAAATCCTGGTTGCTGGTGACTTTAATACAGATTTTCTTATGCAGTCCTCCAGTAAAAATTTATTTTTGTCTTTCAACCTAACACATACCGTAAATTTTTCAACTAGGATAACTAAAACATCTAGGACAGCAATTGATAATATTTTATAGACAAATCAAAGGAACAAAATCAAATCATAAAACCAATAATAAATGGCCTATCAGGTCACGATATGCAGCTCTTTGTTTTATGTATAGATTCTAAACAGATTATAAAGACTGTAAAATGTACATACAGGAGAGTAGTCAAGCCACCAAAAATTGAAAATTTTAGAGAACTCCTCAAAGACATGAACTGGAAAGATGTATATAGTGCTCATGGCTTGAATGAAAAATATAACGTATTCATTAATAATGTTAGTATTGTGTTTGAAAACTGTTTTCTTCTAAAAGTAACTCGAATTAAACAGAAGTCTATAATAAAACCATGGATTACACAAGGAATAAAGATTTCATGTAAGACAAAAAGGAAAATGTATCTATACAGCCAAGACTAGTTTTAATGATGATGATTTAACTAAATATAAGGAATACTGTAAAATATTAAAAAAAGTTATTCAGGCATCTAAACAAATGCACTATGAAAAGAAAATAGCAACATAAGGAAACCAAATAAAAACAATATGCGATATAGTGAAAGAGGAGACTGGTAGAACCAGAAAGGAACAAGAGCAGGTAGCATGAAGAGTAGATGAGACATTAGTAACTGATGGACATAGTGTGGCAAATCTATTTAACAAGTACTTTATATCTGTTACTGATACTATGGGATTGTCTGGGTCAGTAAATAATGCCATTGAATATTTGAAACTGGCATTTACAAATAACTTCACATATATGAATATAACTTCCATAATAAAATCTTTAAAAACAAAGCATTCTAGTGGTTACGATGAAATATCAACGAAAGTAATTAAAGCGTGTTCTTGTGAACTCAGCACAATTTTAAGTTATTTATGTAACCAGTCTATTATAATGGGAACATTTCTTGATTGGCTAAAATATGCGGATATTAAACCTCTATTCAAGAAGGGGGATGAAGAGATACCATCAAAATACAGCCCCATTTCAATTTTTCCAGCATTCTCAAAAATTCTAGAAAAGGTACTGTACAAGCAGCTTCTCAACCACTTAACCTCAAATGGCATATTGTCTAGAACACAGTTTGGATTTCTGAAAGGTTCCGATATCGAGAAGGCTATTTACACTTACAGTGAGAATGTACTTAATTCATTAGATAATAAGTTTCAAGCAGCAGGTATTTTCTGTGATTTGTTAAAGGCATTTGATTGTGTGAAACATAACATCCTTTTAAGTAAATTAGAATTCTATGGGGTCACGGGAAATGCTGCAAAATGGTTCAAGTCATACCTCACTAACAGGAAACAAAGGGTCAATGCAAGGGACAAGGAACTAAGCCAACAGTTATCATCGGATTGGGAAGAAATTACATATGGTGTCCCACAAGGATCCATCTTAGGGCCATTGCTTTTTCTTGTGTACATTAATAACGTCTCATCAGTTACTCTACCAGAAGCAGAGTTCATTTTGTTTGCAGATGATACAAGTATTGCAATAAAAAGTACATCAAGCATAGTTATAGAAAGGTCTGCTATTGATATTTTCATCAACATTAATAAATGATTTAAAGCCAACTCATTGTCACTACATGCAGTTGAGAACATGTAAGAGATTTCCTGTCAGCATATGCATTAAGTATGAAGAAGAGCAGATAGAAGAGGTTGATAGTATTAAATTCCTGGGATTACAGTTTGATAATAAATTTAGTTGGGAGGAGCACACCAAAGAACTGCAGAAACGACTCAACAAATCTGTATTTTCAATACAAGTGTTATCAGACATAGGAGACATAACAACAAAGCTTGCATACTTTGCTTACTTTCATTCCCTAATGTCATATGGTATAATATTTTGGGGCAACTCTTCAAGTCAGTCAAAAGTCTTCAGAGTCCAAAAACTTGTAATACATATTAGTTGTGGAGTAAATTCACGGACGTCCTGTAGAAGCCTCTTTAAAGAACTTGGTATATTAACTCCTGCCTCTCAGTATATTTATTCCTTAAAAAAATTTGTCATAAATAACATATCCCTTTTTCCAACAAACAGCTCAGTTCAGACATACAATACTAGGAATAAAAATGATCTACACAAGGACTTAAAAGCACTTACTTTAGTTCAAAAAGGAGTCCACTACTAAGGAACACACATTGTCAATAATTTACCATCAAGTATTAAAAAGTTAGCTACAAATAAAGATCAGTTTAAGAGGAACCTAAAAGACTTCCTAGTGGCCAACTCCTTCTACTCCATTATAGTGAATTTCTGAATTGTACCAAATGATGCATGTACTCATATTATATTAGTAATAATATATTATCAGCTAAAAAAAAACTTAAAAATATATGTTTCTGTATTTATATTATTAGTATTATCTATTATTCAACTTGTAAATTTTCCTTCTTGACATGTTCCACATCCAAGAGGATCTCCTCAACATGGATGTACAGAACGAACAAACAAATCTAATCCAAATCTAAACAGATTACATGGCGAATCCTTCAATGTTTCTGGTCTGAATAAACAAAATGTATATTCTTCTCTTGGTCAGTTGTACATGGGATGTTCATATGTCGGCAATCCATCCATTTTATTTGTTCTTCCACCTGATAACAAAACGAAATATCGTAGAAGAAGGTCCTTCATGGAAGAGAATCAACCAGAGTGTAGCCAACGTAGCAAAACAGATTGCTGTATCGGAAGCAAAAGTCTTGTGGATGTTGCACTGAAATAATTGATTTAAGTACTTTTATTGACTTATTTTCTTCGTATGTATTTTCATATAACTTATTTAATTTTATTATGTTAGTAAATCATTTATTAGGTTTAGCTAAATGTACCTCAATACACATTGACTGTTGTGAGAAGTCTTCATCGGCAGTGAACTTCATCTTGTAGGATCCCTGCTTGTCACACAGCCTTGCAATGGATGGAAATTTCACAACTTTATCTAAATTCCATCTAAATATGCATAGTGATTGGAAATGCTGATATATCTCTTGAAAACTGTACTTATTACAGGTTGTTATACAATTTGTTGAATGTCAGTTATGTGTGTGTGTGTGTGTGTGTCTGTTTTCTTCGTTCTGTAGCCTGTTATCAACTAAAACAAATTCACGCTCCTTTTTAGTTGTTTTTCCCTTATTAATTCCTCTTCAGCGCTCCCCAAAACTCTGTACGGCTTTGCAGTCTCCTTGCAACTCTGTGTGATCTCATACAACTGCGTCACCGCATGAATCCCAAAGGAACACCTCAGAGAAAGAAAATATAAAAGGAAAACAGAAAATATACAACAGAATTCTTTACTCTAAAAGAAAAAAAAGTCATATTAAAATTTCCTCACACCTAATAATTATTTTACTCATACATGTTTGTTTAGTGGTTAAGTTCAAATCTAAGGTTCCACTGTTTGAAAAAAAAATTCAAAATATGTCTGCACTCTCACACTGTTTGGCGGTACGTAGTTCCCTGCTAATCATTATATAAATATACAAACACAAATATAATGATTAGCAGGGAACTACGTACCGCTAAGCAGTGTAAGAGTGCAGACATATATTTTTTTATTATTATTTTTATTTTTATTTATTTATTTTTATTTTTATTTATTATATAAATATACAAACACAAACCACTCCCATGAACCACAGACATTGCTGAGGTGGGGTGCCTCAACAATACAGATAGCCGTAGGTGCAACCACAGCGGAGGGGTATCTGTGGAGAGGCCAGACATACGTGTGGTTCCTGAAGAGGGGCAGCAGCCTTTTCAGTAGTTACAGGGGCAACAGTCTGGATGATTGACTGAGCTGGCCTTGTAACATCAGCTAATGTGGCTTTGCCACACAGCTACTGCGAACGGCTGAGAGCAAGGGGAAACTACAGCCGTTACCTTTCCCGAGGAC
The DNA here is from genome assembly GCA_026315105.1 of Locusta migratoria. Lineage (NCBI taxonomy): Eukaryota > Metazoa > Arthropoda > Insecta > Orthoptera > Acrididae > Locusta > Locusta migratoria. The sequence continues at coordinate 82,726,998 of CM048754.1, read as the reverse complement.
ATGCAGTTCTACTGTATGAACATATGATGATGGCATCCTCTCGGGTAAAATATTCCGGAGGTAAAATAGTCCCCCATTCAGATCTCCGGGCGGGGACTACTCAGGAGGATGTGATCATCAGGAAAGACAATACTGGCATTCTACAGGTCGGAGTGTGGAATATTAGATCCCTTAATCGAGTAGGAAAATTAGAAAATTCAAAAATGGAGATGGATAGGTTGAAGTTAGATATAGTGGGGATTAGTGAAGTTAGGTGGCAGGATGAACAGGATTTCTGGTCAGGTGAGTACAGGATTATAAATACAAAATCAATTGGGGGTATCACAGGAGTAGGATTGATAATGAATAAGAAAATAGGAATGCGGGTAAACTGCTTTGACCAGCACAGTGATCGCATTATCATTGTCAAGAAGCCACGAAGCCAACACCGACAACAGTAGTACAGGTTTATATGCCAACTAGGTCTGCCGATGATGAGGAAATCGAAGAAATATATGAGGAGCTAAAGGAAATTATTCAGACAATTAAGGGAGAGGAAAACTTAATTGTTATCGGAGACTGAAATTCGGTAGTAGGACAAGGAAGGGAAGGGAAGATAGTAGGTGAATATGGTCTGGGTAAAAGGAATAAAAGAGGAAGCCGCCTGGTAGAATTTTGCACAGAACATAATCTAGTTATAACAAACACCTGGTTCAAGAATCACAAAAGAAGGTTGTATACGTGGAAGAGACCAGGAGACACCGGGAGATACCAGATAGATTTTATAATGGTAAGACATAGAGAAAATATAAAAATGCAATAAATGAAACAGGCAAAAGGGAGTACAGACGACTAAGAAATGAGATTGACAGGAAGTGCAAAATGGCTAAGCAGGAGTGGCTAGAAGGCAAATGCAAGGATGTAGAAGAATGTATAAATAGGGGAAAAATAGATACAGCCTACAGGAAAATAAAAGAAACATTTGGAGATAAGAAAAACAGCGATATGAATATCAAGGACACTGATGGAAAACCAGTTCTCAGCAAAGAAGGGAAAGCTGAAAGATGGAAAGAGTATATAGAGGGGCTGTACAAAGGAAATGAACTTCGAGACAATATTGTAGGAAGGGAAGAGAATGTAGATGAAGTTGAAATAGGAGATACTGTACTGAGAGAAGAATTTGACAGAGCCCTGAAAGACCTAAGTCGAAACAAGGCCCCTGGAGTAGATGATATTCCCTCAGAGCTACTGAAGTCTCTGGGAGAACCAGCCATGACAAAATTGTTTCACCTGGTGTGTAAGATGTATGAGACAGGTGAAGTACCCTCAGACTTCAAGAAAAATGTTATAATCCCCATCTCTAAGAAAGCAGATGCAGACAGGTGTGAAAACTACAGAACCACCAGTTTAATACGTCATGGCTGCAAAACATTAATGCGAATTATATACAGAAGGATGGAGAAGCTGGTAGAAGCCAACCGCGGGGAAGATCAGCTTGGGTTCAGGAGAAATGTAGGAACACAGGAGGCAATACTCACTTTATGGCTTATCCTAGAAGATAGATTAAGATGTTGATTGGAATAAACTCTTTCAAGTTCTGAAGCAAGCAGGAGTAAAATATAGGGAACGTAAGGTTATTTACAACTTGTACAAAAACCAGACAGCGGTTGTCAGAGTTGAAGGGCATGAAAGGGATGCAGTGATTGGAAATGGAGTAAGACAGGGTTGTAGTCTTTCTCCATTGTTGTTCAATTTGTACATTGAGCAAGCTATAAAGGAAAGCAAGGAGAAATTTGGAGAAGGAATAAAGTTCAGGGTGAAGAATTAAAAACATTGCGTTTTGCCGACGACATAGTAATTCTGTCGGATACAGCAAAGGAACTGGAAGAGCAATTGAACGGAATGGACAGTGTGCTGAAAGGTGCATATAAGACGAACATTAACAAGAGCAAAACTAGGGTAATGGAGTGCAGTCTAAGAAAATCAGGCGATGTTGAAGGAATTAGATTATGTAACGAAACAATAAAGAAGGTAGATGAGTTTTGTTACTTGGGCAGTAAAATAACAGATGATGGTCACAGTACAGAGGATATAAAATGCAGAATGGCAATGGGTAGAAAAGCGTTCTTGTAAAAGAGAAATTTGTTAACATCGAATATTGATTTAAGCCTAAGGAAGTCCTTTCTGAAGGCATTTGTATGGAGTGTTGCCTTGTATGGGAGTAAGACATGTCATCAGTAGAAATCAAAATATCACAGTAAATGAAATAATGTTATTTCTTAGCATTATATAAATACATGAACACGATAATTGAAGTATAATCTTTCAATATTAATCATACAACAAGGCTAATGAAACCTATATAAGTTGTAATGGTCTTTGCCATATATGTGGATAAAACGAAAATCATGTGTGTATGGAGATGTTATGAATGGTTGATGAAAGTGGATATTTTCATACCTACAAGGGATATTACACAACAATATGCCACGAAAGGTACAGGTCTAGGGGTAGAATTGGTGAAACTATGAGGTCGACCATATTGTTTGGAGCGGAAGTAAAGTTTTCATGGTAACAGAATAGCGTTATTTCTTGGGGTCGCCTACTCTAAAAAAAAATTGGATTTGATTATTTTGTAAGCACAAATGGTCGAATTCCGACCTCAGGCAATACTAGCCGTAAAAATATGATGTCGAATTTTATAGCACTGAAAATGTTCGATATTCTTCAGAGTTGAAAAAGATAACTCAGTAGAAACGAAAATATTAGACTTTCAATGAAAATTGTAAGTAGGTCATTGGTTTTTTTCTTTCCTTATTATCAGCAAATACGTTTATGAGATCTTGAGGTCGAGTTTCATGATCAGATCATATTCTATTGATGGTACTACTACAGTCAGGTGACTGCTTCACAAATTTTATTGGCAACTTTGAAGTACCAATCATGACAAATTTAAACTATTAATACCTTGAAGGTTTGTCATAAATGCTTCACTTTGGTACATGAAATGTCAATATCAATATCAATAAATGATGAAATAACGATGACAGCACTTAGCAGAACACAAATGAATTGCAATATCAGCGACTATTGCATGAAGGTCCTTTGTGGCCTCAGGATTATAATGATTGGCCCTGGAGGTATAAGTTGGATAACTGAAGTTCGTATCATGACAAAGATAAATATTTTTTTTTTTCATTTTACGCTTGTAGAACTTTCTGTGGTGATGATATAAGTGTCTATTTATACAGTATTTGGCAGCTTTTACTGAATAGGTTTCAATAGCCATTAGTGTAATTATTCAAGAACCTAACAGGGTAGCTTAAATTGCCGTGACTGAAAAGAGTAAAAATGATATTTACACTAGGGGACTTATACCCTCTATTTCGTCTATTTCACTTTAATAACTCACATGATAAACATTATTACAATTAAATTATTGTAACACATGCCAACTAGAAAAGTTTTACATGTGAGAATGGAGGTATTCTGAAACTTAATGATTGTTTGGTAAATAAGACACCAAGATGCTCAAATCGTGTTTATTCACTATTTAATATGTAAAGACATTAGTCTATAAATTTTCGTTTCAAAGTTTGTTTTCTGCAATCACAATAAATGTTTCAGTGTTCTTGTATCTAAAGTAACAAAAATTGTTTTTGTCCCTCCTCAATCGAGATTAAACCATGAAAGTCTTGCATCAACTTGACCGCTATTTCAGCTGAGCTGTATCATTCACTGCTCTCAGCACTAAAACCTTCTTTCTGGCTTCTTGAAACCGTGTTGCAGATTAGTCACATTCACTTTATTAGTTTGATCCAACCTGTAAAACAAGAATAACATTGAAAAAGAATATTAAGTTAAAACAACAGGATATTAATAAACACAAACACTAAAAACATAGCATTTAAATTGCACCTAAGATATTGTTGTTTAACACTGTACACTGTTGCGCATATACTTCATCACTACCCTCCCCAGTATCTCCAATATTTCTGGTTGAACTTCACTTGTCATCCAGAGCGTATGATAATAGGTCTCAAGCTGGTATCTGGTTTCTTGCCTGTAGGCTCTGACAACACATTAGACTGTTCCACCGTGCATGATTGGGCGGAAGATGCATGTGTCCTCATCGTGGTGGGTGCAGTGGTGATAGTGGCCCAAAAGGTTGGCTAAAGTCTGTCGAGACTGATGACTGTCGGTGTGCCCATTACATCAACTGTGAATGTTTTGTCCTGCCTGCTAATTACACGGTATGGTCCATCATATGGTGGCTGCAATGGTTTGTGAACCACATCGTGTCAAATAAACACTTAGTGACAATAATGTAGCTCCTCGAACATGAATGCGTGGCGGCTTGGTTGATCCCTTGGGGCTACAGGGCGTAGCAGTCCAATTTGTATACATATGTTGTTCACAAACTCTGATCGATCAATATTCTCATCCTGTATATTAGCAAAGAATTCGCCAGGTAAGCGTGTAGTTTGACCATACTCTAGCCCTGCCGTAGTTGCTTGCAAATCTTCTTTCAGTGATGCACGTAGCCCCAAAAGAACGATAAGTAATGTCTGTGTCCACCATTGCTAATCATGGTACCACAGTGACGCTTTAATTTGGCGGTGCATAAGCTCAACTAAGCCATTTGCAGCCGGATGATATGCTGAAGTCCTCATTCGCTTCATTCCAAGTAAGACAGCGAGTGCTTTAGAGAGATAAGATTGAAACTGTCTTCCCTGGTCAGTTGTTATCCTCAATGGTACGCCGAAACGAGAGATCCATCCATTAAAGAAAGCTGTCGTGACGGTTTCAGCAGTTATGTCTGTTACTGGAAAGACTTCAGGCCAACGTGTATAGCGGTGCATAGCTGTGAGACAGTAACTGTATCCTTCAGACGGGGGAATAGGACCGACGATATCAAGATGAACATGCTCAAATCGTAGATTTGGAGCGGTGAAACTTCCCAACAGTGACTTGAAATGTCTGTTAATTTTGTTTCGTTGACAGGCTATACATTGTCGTACAAATTGCTTGCAATCTCTATCTATATGTGGCCAGACGAACGCTCGTTTCACCATATTTGTTGTGGTTCTGACTCCTGGATGTGACATGTTGTGTAAGGAGGCGATGGCTTGTTGGCGAAATTCGGCGGAAGCAAATGGCCGTAGTCTGTTACTGGCAACGTCACAATGTAGCTGGACAGTTGATAGTGGGAGCGCGATGTGGCGGAGTTTCATGCCTGATGGTTGCGTCAAGAATGCACGTAATTCATCGTCCGATTGTTGCGCCGCCGGAAGAGCTTAAAAATCAATCACTTCAGAAGTAGCTTCTATGTGGGAGAGTGCATCAGCTGGCACATTAAGGTCGCCTTTAACATATGATGTTGGTAGTGAACTGACCGATGAAATCAAGAGGACTAAGTGGAGAAGCTTTCTCTGGGCGCTGTCGAAAAGCGTATATTAGTGCCTTATGATCTGTTACCAAAGTAATCTGCTGTCCCTCCAACATGTGTTGGAACTTTTTGATGGATGCATAAGCAGCAAATAGTTCACGATCGTATGTTGACCTGTTTTGGTGTGAAGATGACAGCTTTTTGCTAAAGAAGGACAGAGGTTGCCAATGTCTGTTCACGTGTTGTTACAATGCTGCACCGATTGCAAAGGCAGATGCATCAACCATTAGTGCAAGCTGTACCAGTGGTACTGGGTGTGCTTCAGCGATAGCAGTTTTCAGTTCAGAAAATGCCGTTTCAGCTTCTAGATTCCATTGAAGTTTATCTTTTAATCTTGGTTTGCCTTGTATGAGTTTGTTTAGTGGTGCAGCTAGAAAAGTGTAGTTACATACAAAGCGATGATGGAAATTCCTGACTCCAAGAAATCGTCGAAGTCCTTTAATTGTTGTAAGTTGCGGAAAGCCAAGTATTGCGTCTACTTTCTCTTTTGATGGTCGAATTCCGTGAGCATTAATCGTATAGCCAAAAAATTGAACCTCTGCTGCACCAAACATACATTTTGATGCATTAATAACGAGGCCATGATCACATAGATGAGTAAATAGTTGCTGTAGGTGTGGCAGATGTTCTTCTGCTGCGCTTGACATGACCAAAACATCATCCATATAAACATAGCAATAATCCAGGTCACGTGTAATTTCGTGCATAAATTTTTGGATCGTTTGAGCAGCATTGCAAAGTCCAAAAGGCATACGCATGAACTCATACAACCCGAAAGGCGTACACAAAGCTCTTTTTGGAACATCATCTGTTTCCAAAGGTATCTGATAAAAAGCTCAAACGAGGGCCAATGTAGAGAATATGCTCTTACCATAGATATTGTGAAAACCTGAATGTGTGGTTTAGGATACCGATCTGGAATCGTTCTTGTGTTTAGTTGCCTATAATCTCCACAAGGACACCATCCATTATTTTTCTTCAGAACGACATGGAGAGGAGATGCCCAGCTACTGCTTGACGGATGGCAGATCCCCTGAGCGAGCAAGGATACAAATTCCTGTTTAACTATTTCCAATTTCTCTGAAGTTAAACGACATGGTAGAGCATGGATAGGTGGCCCTGGCGTAGTCAAGATGTAGCGCACTGCTGAGTGCTGCACAGGAGGTAATGTAGGAGATTGATAATTTCAGGGAACTGTTTCAAAAGTTCGATATTAGAAAAATTTCCAGTAATTATTCTGACGCCAGCGTTTTCTACACGAAGTATTAGTCCTCTACTTGCTAAGTTAGTGTTGGTATCCAATAGGCATTGATGTCGGAGGTCGGGTGCAAGTCTATGAAAAGGTAGAAAATCTGCTCTCAGTATAGGATGTGTGATGTCTACTACGACAAATTGCCACTCAAAATTGCGTCGTCCACCAAGGTTTAACACTAATGTGGTATGACAACTTGTCGCTATTGTAGAACGATTGGCTGCAAACAAGTGATAACCATTATGCTTACGACGTGGAATACAGACTGACGGGAAAACTGATACATCTGCACCCGTGTCTATTAAAAACTGTATTTTCGTCCTTGTTGTTGTTGTTGTGGTCTTCAGTCCGGAGACTGGTTTGATGCAGCTCTCCACAATACCCTATCCTGGGCAAGCCTCTTCATCTCCCCATAAGAACGGCAACCTACATCTGTCTGAATCTGCTTACTGTATCCATCTCTTGGTCTTCCTCTGCGATTTTTACCCCACACACTTCCCTCTAACGCTAAATTCACAATTCCTTGATGTCTAAAAATGTGTCCTACCAATCGGTCCTTTCTTTTAGTCAAGGTATGCCAGAAATTTCTTTTCTCCCCAATTCTGTTCAGTACCACCTCATTAGTTACACGATCCACCCACCTAATCTTCAGCATTCTTCTGTAGCACCATATTTCAAAAGCCTCTATCCTCTTCCTGTCCGCACTGTTTATCGTCCATGTCTCACTCCCATACAAGGCAACACTCCATACAAATGTCTGCACTGTTTATCGTCCATGTCTCACTCCCATACAAGGCAACGCTCCATACAAATGCCTTCAGAAAGGACTTCCTTAGGCTTAAATCAATATTCGATGTTAACAAATTTCTCTTTTTCAAAAACGCTTTTCTACCCATTGCCATTCTGCATTTTATATCCTCTGTACTGCGACCATCATTTGTTATTTTACTGCCCAAGTAACAAAACTCATCTACCTCCTTTATTGCTTCGTTTCCCAATCTAATTCCTTCAGCATCACCTGATTTTCTTACACTGCACTCCATTACCCTAGTTTTGCTGTTGTTAATGTTCATCTTATATGCACCTTTCAGCACACTGTCCGTTCCGTTCAATTGCTCTTCCAGGTCCTTTGCTGTATCTGACCTAATTACTATGTCGTCGGCAAAACGCATTGTTTTTAATTCTTCACCCTGAACTTTAATTCCTTCTCCAAATTTCTCCTTGCTTTCCTTTATAGCTTGCTCAATGTACAAACTGAATAACATCGGAGAAAGGCTACAACCCTGTCTTACTCCCTTCCCAACCACTGCATCCCTTTCATGCCCTTCAACTCTGACAACCGCTGTCTGGTTTTTGTACAAGTTGTAAATAACATTACGCTCCCTATATTTTACTCCTGCTTGCTTCAGAACTTGAAAGAGTTTATTCCAATCAACATTGTCAAAAGCCTTCTCCAAATCTAGAAAAGCTAGAAATGTACGTTTGCCTTTTCTTAATCGATCTTCTAGGATAAGCCGTAAAGTGAGTATTGCCTCCCATGTTCCTACATTTCTCCTGAACCCAAACTGATCTTCCTCGAGGTCGGCTTCTACCAGTTTTTCCATCCTTATGTATATAATTCGTGTTAATATTTTGCAACCATGACTTATTAAACTGATGGTTCTGTAGTTTTCACACCTGTCTGCACCTGCTTTCTTTGGAATGGGGATTATAACATTTTTCTTAAAGTCTGAGGGTACTTCGCCTGTCTCATACATCTTACACACCAGGTGAAACAATTTTGTCATGGCTGGTTCTCCCAGAGACTTCAGTAGCTCTGAGGGAATATCATCTACTCCAGGGGCCTTGTTCCGACTTAGGTCTTTCAGGGTTCTATCAAATTCTTCTCTCAGTACAGTATCTCCTATTTCATCTTCATCTACATCCTCTTCCCTTCCTACAATATTGTCTCGAAGTTCATTTCCTTTGTACAGCCCCTCTATATACTCTTTCCACCTTTCAACTTTCCCTTCTTTGCTGAGAACTGGTTTTCCATCAGTGTCCTTGATATTCATATAGCTGTTTTTCTTATCTCCAAATGTTTCTTTTATTTTCCGGTAGGCTGTATCTATTTTTCCCCTATTTATACATTCTTCTACATCCTTGTATTTGCCTTCTAGCCACTCCTGCTTAGCCATTTTGCACTTCCTGTCAATCTCATTTCTTAGTCGTCTGTACTCCATTTTGCCAGTTTCATTTACTGCATTTTTATATTTTCTCCTTTCATCGATTAAATTTAGTATCTCCTGTGATATCCAAGGATTTTTTTGTAGGTCTTGTCTTCCTACCTATTTTGTCCTCTGCTACCTTCACTATTTCATCTCTCAATTTTACCCATTCCTCCTCTACTGTTTTATTTTCCCCTGTTTCTGTCAATTGTTGCCTAAAGCTCCCTCTGAAATACTTAAGAACCTCAGGTTCCTTCAATTTATCCAGGTCCCATCTCCTTATTTTCCTACCTTTTTGTAGTGTCTTCAGTTTCAGTCTACAGTTCATAACCAACAAGTTATGGTCAGAGTCTATATCTGCCCCTGGGTATGTCGTACACTGTAAAACCTGGTTCCGAAATCTATGTCTTACCATTATAAAATCTTTCTGGTATCTCCCGGTGTCTCCTGGTCTCTTCCACGTATACAACCTTCTTTTGTGATTCTTGAACCAGGTGTTTGTTATAACTAGATTATGTTCTGTGCAAAATTATACCAGGCGGCTTCCTCTTTCATTCCTTTTACCCAGACCATATTCACCTACTATCTTCCCTTCCCTTCCTTGTCCTACTACCGAATTCCAGTCCCCCATAACAATTAAGTTTTCTTCTCCCTTCTGAGATTACGTAATCGCCGGAGTAGTTGCGGCGGCGTGGGGTCGCGCAATTCTTCAGTACGAAGTATTTTTTCCAGCCTTTTCGCCTCAGACTGCGAAAGTCGTGTGATTAGAGCGGTTTTGATTGCCGGATATCGGTCTACACTCGGCGGTGACGATAGAATATCGAGCTCTTCCAATGCCATTTCTTCACTGAGTGCTGCCACAACATAACTATATTTTGCATGGTCCGTGGTGATTTGCGCAGGGACAAATGTTCAAATGTTTGTAAGGCTTCAGGGTCATAACTGTGGGGTCATCAGTGCCTAAACTAACTTACAAACTACTTACGAACTACCGTATACTAAAGACGACACAAACATCCATGCCCGAGGGGCGATTCGGACCCCCGACGGCGGACAGCCGCGCACACAGCAACACGGCGCTCCAACACGCGCGCCTAATCCGCTACGGCGCGCAAGGACAAACTGGCTTTCAAGTTGCGCAAACCAAAGTACAGGATTTTGTTGCCAGAATGGTGGAGGTATCACTGACATGCGGCTTATCTTTGCAACAACAGGTGCGTTTGCTAATTGCTCAGGAACTTGGTTTTCCATTTTGCAGATCAGTAGATTAGTGATGCGCGGCGCGGCTGGTTCGGAGCGCGGAAATTGCACGACGCAGTCTACGCGGCTGTATTTTGTACGAAGCTGCACGGTATGGAGAGCAAAACTACTGTCGAATTTAACTTCCGTGGCCATTGGAAATGACGTTGGGGTCACCAGCAGTTGCGGATTACTCAATCTCACTTTATTAGTTTGATCCAACCCATAAAACAAGAATGACATTAAAAAAGAATATTAAGTGAAAACAACAGAATATTAATAAAAACAAAGATCAAAAACATAGCACTTAAATTGCACCTAAGATATTGTTGTTTAACACAATCGAGTGTATACTTTAAAAGCATTGTTTGACCACATGCTAGGACATTCGTGGATAAAACTGTCATTAAATTTAAGGTAATGGAACAATGACTTGCTTCTCACTGAAATGAAGTCGTAGATGGTTTTCTCTGTAATTAAAGCCCAGTTTACACGATGATCGCGCTAGTAATGAACAGATCACGTTGCGTGCCATCTAGGGACGTAAACGCGGAACTACTAGCATTTCGTGAGCGCAGGCGGCGTTTCGTACTAGATAGAGCGCTTTAGGACAGGTTCTAAATTTGCTAGTAGCGAACTGGGTGTGCATGCGCAGAAGTGAGTTCGTTGTGTGGTTTTCATGTTTATGTGTGGAAATAGCCGAAATTGATTGCTTTTTTGGAGTGATACGTCTTACATCAGTGGAGTGGAACAGCAGGAATTGCGCTTTCGATTGAGGCATACATGGTCGCTGCAGAAGATCCTCTCTATTTGTAAGAAGGTACAATGACTGTTATTTATGAAGAAAATAACAGAAAAGAGTAAATTTAAATGAATTTTTAATATGTCTTGCTGATTAACTTCATTTTAAAAAAATTCTATAATTTTTAGTATGTCAGAAAGTCACTTGCACTTAATCTCGAAAGTGTGATGCTAAAAGCAAAACAAAATTTAGTTGACTGAGGTCCCATTATGGATCGGAAATTGAAATTTCTGTGCAGACTTCAGCAGCAATATTCTTAAGAGTCGGTACAGAAATTCTTTGTGCAAAGGCTAGGCTTTTGAAAGATTCTCCTGTCGCCACAAACCGCAATGTTATACCGAACCTGCAGAAAATGACAATTACAGGAATTAACTGATGCATAACTTTAACAAAGCTGAAAAAGTAACTCAAGTGTAAAAAGTATTTCGTAACTTCAACTTGGCGAAATACTCTCTCTCTCTCTCTCTCATCGCCGTACTTTTGTCCTTGCACGAACGAAAGCAACTTCATAAAACACTCAGCACTTAATATTCGTAAAAAATAATCTGAATTCATGAGGTCCTGAGTTACTTCATTATCTGCATGCAGTACACATCTCATTCTTCGTCTCTTCGTCTCAACCAAGGACACATCCAACTTCTATTTCTTCTTCACATGTAGTGTTCTAACAAACATTGCCACAGCTTCTGCAACCGCCAACAGTGTAAGCTTCTTAAGTTGTATATGACACACCCAAACGAGAACAATCCGCACATTCAAACAGTAATAAGCCCGTTATTTTTGGTACAGGCGCTGCTGTTAGTTGTTATCAGACGTGGAGACAGAAGTTTTTCGTATTAACGCAACTAAACCAGTGTGATCGCACGTCATTAGTACCGAGTTAGTGCGCTTGGAGCCCTGCAGCAGAGAGTTGCCTGTCTTGTGAACTTTAGATCGTCGTGTAAACTAGGCTTAAGAGAGAGAAAGCCATGTAAAGAGAGTGAAAGTGATGCAAACAGAAAACTAAAGAAACAATGTCTCTATGCATTTATTTAACTCACCATACAATGGACCGCAAAGTTCTTCCTTCAAAGGGATGTAACAGTTAGCATGAGCTGATAAATAATCTTTGGTTAAATTTCCAAGAATTTTTACTTTTGTTTCTAGATACACATCATCGTCAAACAGTGACAAGACAGTAACTTCATCAGTCAAATACCATAAATGCTGGCTTATCTTTCATAGAGCGGCTTTTGAGATGTCTTTATCTATTCTTTCGTATGCCTTCATTGACTTCAAAAAGCACAAATCTTGGGAGGGTGCCTTTACTGCCAAAATACATTGGATCCATGCTTGATGTAGGATGTCACAATGAACAGGCAAACGTCAAACAGTTCTACCTTCTCCTTGCCTGAAATTTTTAACTGAGCACGAAGTAATGATGCTATTAGGAAAAAATAGCTCTCGTCATCCATGGTTCTTGGTGGATGGCACCTGGAGGCCGAATCTGGAATTTTCTGTCTGTATCTACACCTAAAAATATTATAGAAAGCTCTATCAACTTTCATTTGTCAGTTCAGTGCAGTAGAACTCAAGCAGATTGTCAATTTCCGATACAGTCAGGTGCATTGCGACCTTTTCTTTGTAGCACTGTATGTTATCTGGATCTACACTTTTCCAGTTATCTCAGAACTTTTTTAAGAGTGGAATATCAGGACTTGTCGTCAGTGAACTGATTTTTACCTTGAACACGTTTTTTAACACTAGTTCATAGAAATGGTGGTGGTAAGGAAAAAGAATGAAACTTTTGTTAAGTTTTTGTTCAAGCAGCACACAGGCATCACTGATATGACCTGTATTTGAAGCCATAGTATCACAACAAAATAACTGCACTTTGTTTTCGAGATTCCGGTCGTTCCAAACAGTGTTCGCCTGTTCACATCCTGAACAGTGTTCTAACCTTGGCACAGCAATAAGTTGCTCTCTATTTCCATATGAAATAACTATTGGAAGACGTTCTTTTTTTGATTTACGATCATGTGTAGCAGGCAACAGTTTGCCATCCCAGTGAATAGTCACACATCTGGTACCTCGTTTTGAACATTAGCTTATATAGCTTCACGCGTTTTTCTCCGTTTCTGTGTACGAATTTATAGCGATTGTTACTCGCTGATACTCAAGCCCACTGCTTGCCCCCATGGCGCTGGTGTGCGAAGCAGATGTTGCAGCTCCCCCCCCCTACAAAACCATTTTTTCACACTCGTATAAAGACTCATCATCGGCATTTTCGTGATATAGAATTAATTTAATAATAATTTTTACAAAAAGAATGCCCATAAACATACTAATTCATTAGCTATTGCATATAAAAGAGAATCATTGTTGGCAAATCCAAGAATACTTTAATTCTAGTTAGTTTGCTGACTTAAGTGAAACTTTCTTAGACACTTACATGTATTCACACAAATTGAACTCTTCTAGTTTTCATAATTGCAAAATCTTCTATTATCTGTCTAGTATCTAAACTGTCCAAGATCTCGTGTTCTATTGAAAAAATAGCCAAATCTGCAAATCTCAGTTGATGCATAGGATCTTAGATAATTTTTAATTTAGAAAATGATCTTTCACGTGATGCAACTGAGACTGGCAGAGTAATAAATATACTTATCACTATTGCTATGTTTGGAAAAGTCGATACTAAATCATTTTTTAAAAGATATTGAAGAATTTTATATGGATGAGAAGACTGATTTTCTAGGAAATGCAGCCTTAAAGCGTTAATTTCATTGTACAAATCAGTACCGTCAATGTCATTTTCATTCCTTGAAAGGTCTTTAAGTTTCATATGCAAATCTTTACAACATTTCAGCAGTTCTTCCTTACGGTAACTAAATAATACTACTGAAAAACCCAAAAAAAAGTCATCTAAATTTTGTAACTCTTCAAATCTGTTAGTTAAGGAAATTAATGTTTCATCTAGAATTCGGGACGAACGATAAAAGGCCAATTCACACTGTCCAGCACGTCAACGTCACGTCACTGCACTGTCACGTCAAGTTGTATTCACACTGTCCGTCACGTCAATTCGCCGATCTCAATACGCGATGTTGAAAGTGAGGTTATGAGTAGCGATCTGTTATGTAGAAAGTCATAGTTTAATACTAGAATTGAAGGAACAACAACACTAAATGTTATTGACGGCCATATAAAACTTTTAAGTGTATGTTTTTGGCCAACTTACTGAAACAACATTTCAAAACATCGACATCTATTTTCAAGCGAAAAAATAAACATATGAATACATCAAACAACACTTATAAGAGCATAAATAGCGCCTGTTTACTTTATCCATTACGAATTTCCCGCTGACATTGTTAATACCTTCATAAACAACTGAATTTTTGTCTTTCATTAGAACTGACTTTTTCATTTAAAATGTTATTTAATGAGAAATGCGTAATCAAATTACAATCTTATTCTAATAAACAGTTTGCTTCAATCTTTTCTGTTACTATGTTAAGTAACATTAACCATTTTTTGGTCTCAGATCTCTGAGTTCGATTTTAGGGGGACACTCAAGGCCAATTCACACTGTCCGTCATGTCACGTCACGTCACCATCCGTCAGAACATTCCGCAATGTAATTGTAATGGCGGCATTCACACTGTCCATCATTGGACCGTCACGTCACGTCAACGTTCGTCAAGCTTTCTCGAGAAGAATGTTTTGACAGAACGGTCGTCTGCTTACATCGTCAGTTAACCTATTTTCGTCACACAAATAACATGTTGCAGTCGACGATTGCACTGTTTATATGCAAATGTGTCTCATTCATCTTTATTTTGTTGTTATACTTCGTTTTAAGGGGTAAATCTCAAATGTTTCATGACGACTTAAATATTTTTGTCAATTGAGTGTCCCTCTAAAATCGACGTCAGATATCTGAAACCAAACAATGGTTTATGTTACATAACATTGTAACAGAAAAGAAAGACAAAAATTCAGTTGTTTACAAAGGTATTAACAATGTCAGCGGGCAATTCGTAATGGATAAAGTAAACAGGCGCTATTTATGCTCTTATGAAAACTGTTTAATGATTTCATATATTTATTTTTTCACTTGAAAACAGATGTCGGTGTTTTGAAGTGTTGTTTCAGTTCCCAGTAAGTTGGCCACAAACATACACTGTAAAGTTTTCTTTAACTCTGAATAACATTTAGCATTGTTGTTCCCTCAATTCTAGTATTAAACTGTGACTTTCTACATAACTGATCGCCACTCATAACCTCACTTTCAACATAGTGTATTGAGATGGGCGAATTGACGTGACGGACACTGACGGACAGTGTGAATACAACTTGACGTGACGGTGCCGTGACGTGACGTCGACGTGACGGACAGTGTGAATTGGCCTTCAATTGACAAAACATTTAAGTTGTCATGAAACATTTGAGATTTACCCCTAAAACGAAATATAAAAACAAAATAATGGCGAATAAGACTTATTTGCATATAAACAGTGCAATCGTCGACTTCAACATTTAATTCGCCTGACGAAAATAGGTTAACTTCCGTGTTAGCAGACGACCGTTCCGTCAAAACATTCTTCGTGAGAAAGCTTGACATGACGTTAACGTGACGTGATGGACGGTGATGGACAGTATGAATGCTGTCATTAGAAATACATTGCGGAATGTTCTGATGGACGGTGATGTGACGTGATGTGACCGACAGTGTTAATTGGCCTTAATCTAATCTATAATAATGAAATAAATATTAAGACTTCACAGTTGTGTGTAATTATTCTAAGGCCGGTATTACACTATCAAATTATTGGACAAAGAATTGGACGAAAAACTTGGATGAAATATTGGTCTTATTTTTTGACAAAGAAATTGGATGAAACGCAAAAGGGGGTATTACACTATCATCCAATATCTTGTCAAATTTGCTTCAAGATGGCGGTGTAATGCTCAGCTATTGTTTATACTACAGTTGCATTGTGTCTGCATTTAGAAGAGAAGGAGGGAAAAAAGAAAAGGAAACGCACTTGGATGAAACCGTGGGTGTCAGAGCGAGATAAATAAAATTTGTTACGGGACCAGGAGGATTTTTCTTTTTTATTCCGTCGGCAGAACAGCCAGGCCTTTCACTGCTAATTATTTTGTCGCTCTTCATCCTTCACAGTTTGCAATAGAGTAACAAAAAGGCTGACTCAAACAGTGTATATGAATAAGATTGTTAAGTTGATAAAGCAAGTTTCATTAAATAAAGTTTTAAATGGAAAATGTGAGCACTGACAAAGAGGATAATCTAAATTGTTTATGACGTTATTAACAATGTAAGGGGGGAAACATTGCTGATAAAGTAAATACGCTCTATTTATTTCCTTACAAAAATTGGCTGACGTATTTATATGTTCATAGATTCGCTTGCAAACAGATGTCGATGTTTTGAAAGTTGTTTCATTTCCCAGAACTTAGCACACCATATTACCAAAATCATACATTCTAAAATCTGCCTCAGCTGTATTAAGATTTAGGAGTATTACTTAAATTCCGATAGTATATATTGACTTTTTTACATCACGGATTGTAACTCAACCTCACTTTTGCCGCGGAGTATTGGGCTACGCGAAATGACGTGACGGACAGTGTGAATTGGCCTTGTCAACTATTATACAACGCCCCATCTGATTTTTAAAATTTTGTTGTTGCTATAAAACACTACACAAACATTCCACTACTAGCCATGTTTACGAATACGAACGTTATGTCCAAGTAATGTCAGATATTTAATCTCCAAATAAAACAGATGTAGTGGTAAGGAAGCTGTATACTACTAGCGCTCCAAGCGGTCACATTTCTCACTGCAGGAAACAGAAGACAAGCGATTTATTTGATCAAATCTAGGCCGAGGCCGAGATTGGATGAAATATTGGACGATGTTCGCATTACACTACGTCCAATTTTTCTTTGTCCAATTCTTTGACAAATAATTTGATAGTGTAATACCGGCCTAATTGCCTTTTATAACATGAGTGAGCTTGGTGAGCATATGTAATCTTCCGATGTTAACAGACGACCGTTCCGTCAAAACTTACTTTCAGAGAAACGTTGACGTGACGTGATGGTCCGATGACAAACAGTTTGAATACCGCCTTTAGAAATGCATTGTGGAATATCCTGACGGAATATGATGTGACGGACAGAGTGAACTGGCCTTTATTAGTTTGATTAAATAGATATTATGTCATATGTTTATAATACATTGTTCTCTGGAAGGCCTATAGGAAACTAGGCTTTCTCATGGGGAGTGAAGGCCAATTCACACTGTCCGTCACGTCACCTCACGTCACGTCACGTCACTGTCCGTCAGAACATTCCGCAATGTATTTCTAATGTCGGCATTCACCATTCACACTGTCCGTCACCGGACCGTCACGTCACGTCAACGTCCGTCAAGCTTTCTCGAGAAGATTGTTTTGACGGAACAGCCGTCTTTCATTAGAACTGACATTTTCATTTAAAGTGTTATTTAATGAAAAATGCGTAATCAAATTACAATCTTATTCAAATACACAGTTTGCTTCAGTCGTTTCTGTTACATTGTTACGTAACATAAACCATTTTTTGGTTTCAGATATCCGACCTCGATTTTAGGCCAATTCACACTGTCCGTCACGTCACGTCACGTCACCGTCCGTCAGAACATTCCGCAATGTATTTCTAATGGCGGCATTCACACTGTCCGTCACCGGACCGTCACGTCACGTCAACGTCCGTCAAGCTTTCTCGAGAAGAATGTTTTGACGGAACGGCCGTCTGCTAACATCGGAAGTTAACCTATTTTCGTCACGCGAATTACATGTTGCAGTCAACGATTGCACTGTTTATATGCAAATGTGTCTTATTCATCTTTGTGTTGTTGTTGTACCTCGTTTTAGGGGTAAATCTCAAATGTTTCATGGCGACTTAAATATTTTTGTCAATTGAGTGACCCCCTAAAATCGAGGTCGAATATCTGAAACCAAAAAATGGTTTATGTTACGTAACAATGTAACAGAAACGACTGAAGCAAACTGTTTATCTGAATAAGATTGTAATTTGATTACGCATTTTTCATTAAATAACATTTTAAATGAAAATGTCAATTCTAATGAAAGACGAAAATTCAGTTGTTTACGACGTATTAACAAAGTCAGCATGCAAATCGTAATGGTTAAAGTATACAGGCGCTATTTATGCTCTTACAAGTATGGTTTGATGTCTTCATATGTTTATTTTTTCGCTTGAAAATAGATGTCGATGTTTTGAAATGTTGTTTCAGTTCCCAGTAAGTTGGCCAAAAACATACACTGTAAAGTTTTCTTTGGCCGTTAATAACATTTAGCGTTGTTGTTCCCCCTTTCTAGTATTAAACTATGATTTTCTACATAACAGATCGCCACTCATAACCTCACTTTCAACATCGCGTATTGAGATGGACGAATTGACGTGACGGACACGGACGGACAGTGTGAATACAACTTGACGTGACGGTTCCGTGACGTGACGTTGACGTGACGGACAGTGTGAATTGGCCTTGATAGTGTGTTTTGCTACTGTACGTCTAGTATTTTGTTTTTCTAGTCGGCATAGCTCTGCTGCGTTTCGTCTAAGCTCCTTGGTTTCGTCTGATATATAACATCATTGGTCAAAACGGACTGTTTCAGTCTTTCAGAATGGCATCAAAAAAGCAGCCGCAAATGCAGGAAATAGATTTAACTAAATTAAATTTGCAACAATTAACTCAACTGAAGCAGCAACTGGATCAAGTAAGTGGAAGAGAACTGTGGTGGTAATTTTAGTCACATCTTCGAATGGTTATTGCCCAAAAGATGTCCATATAAAGCCGCTACCACATAAAAATAACTTTTTTTGGGAAAAGTTCTTTCTGAATGTAATATTTTGCAATGCAAGTAGGAATCATTGTGAGCCGTTTAAGGGCGATTGCTTTACGATATACTGTAGTTTACATAAACCATCGCACATCTTGAACAAACTTTGTCTGTAGGTGACGGTGAATTATCGTGAGCAATACTTTGATAAGATGGTTGGAATGGTGTATTGCAGCGTTACCCCTTTCATGAGTTAATTTGCTCGGTTTTTCGTTGTTAGGCACTACCTATACTTTTTATCAGAGATTATTTATATTGATCTGGTTTATTATTATTACCAGTAGTTGCCCTGTGCGATCCTCTTAAGGTCCCTCAGGAGTAAGATAGTAAAGTTTCAAATATATTCCTCCGTCGTAGTTAGTTTGTAATCAATAGTGTCAAAACATTTGATGTCTATAGAATCTGTGTTATGTATGAATAAATAAATCAGTTAATGAGTTTGATGGTAGCCAAAGGCAGCCAATCCTAACGTGTTTAAAGTTGGCCGATTAAATGTTCGGCCCTTTTACGGTAACCTTTAAATTATTGTGATCTTCACTGCCTTTTAAGTGAATGTAATCATTCTGGTGTCTAAAATAATTGTTTTAAGCCATATTTGAAAATATGTGAATACAGTTTTTCCGTGCAACTAACCGATGGTGTTTACGGATTTATCGAATGGCCCATACAGATGGAAAGGCAAATAAAATAATAAAAGGTTCATGCATTGTTGGCAGCTGGGGGAAATAAGTTGATATGCACACATTGGATGGTTTGAGACTATACTCCAATGGACAGAATTAATGAACGTTCTTTTTTTGTTTGGTTTCTGTAGTTGTAACATTTGGGTCATCTGAAGACATGGATACCACCCGTCGGCTTTGCTCCGTGGCATTGTGTTTGTAGGTGGCGTAATTATGTGGTGGCTGTGTTAAAGATGATGGTTGGTTTAAGAGCATAACATAGGTTATAGATAAAGATTTGGTGTTAAAAAGCGCTGAGTGGGAGAATTTGGCTCTTCCACAGGGGGTCAATCCATATGAAGTGGCACAGGGGTGGTTGCTTGACCATTTTTAAATATTTTAATTTTTTACATGTGATTGCCCTACATTTGAGAAGTTCAAAACAGTTTTTTAAAGTAATTTATCTTACACCTTTACTGAATGGCGGCCATTTTTATTTGTCGGCGTGTGCCGATTTTTCAGTCTGCAGACATTAGCAAAAATTTGAATATCTCTGCACTGGGTTAAGTTACAACATTGCAATTGACACGATTGTTTTTAGAAAACTGTCCTCTACAACATTGTCTATTACACAAAATACCCTAAATTCAAAAATAACCAGTCAAAATGATCACCAAATTTTGGTTCCAAATTTTCAAAAATCCACTTTTTAGGTCCAATAATAACATACAAGGAGTGACTTATGAGTGTCTATTTTTTCCTGTAGTTAGATATCATACACTACTAGCCTCATATGAAGCAAGAACACTTACAAATGTTTCCTTAATTTTTTATGAATTTTTGAAATTTGAAAATTTTTATTTTTTGTAATGTTCGAGGCTAGTCATCTCGAATGGGACTGAATATAAAAATATTTTTGCACAGTTTGTACACCTATGATAGCAATGTACTGTAAAAATTTCAACTTTGATATCTGAGTGAACAAAGATATGAATTTTTGAAAATGAGGAAATAATTCATGACACTACAACAGTTATTATGACTGTTGCCTATTTAAATGGTTTATTGTTTCATTGTAATAAAATTTAATTGTAACATAGTGTTAACTAAATATATCACACAATATTGATTTAGTTTATTTTTAATAATGCAATATTAAACAACAGGAGCTTTCGGTTGTGTTCTATTGTAATAAAAATGCCTATTTACGTTTAGGTTTATTGACAATAAAGAATTACATTATTGCTGAGTGTGGCATTGTAGAAGTACATTACTGCTGTGTGGAATTGCTGTATTCAGTCTGTTCTGAAACCTCTGTTAGAGTGGATGTACACACTTCACCGAGAGTGTAGAATGTGTTATGTGCTTTGTTTTGTGTGTAATTTGTAATTAATTTTGAGAGATTAACTGCAATGCAATAACATAGATGAACAGTGTTCTGTTGGACAGATAACAAGTGAAGTGTGTCACAAAACAGTTTATGGTTCAGTTACATAAAACTTGAAAAATGCTATGTAACATCAGAAACAGAAATTTGAGGATCATTGTGTCAGTAAAATTACATCTCTAACATTGAATGACATAGTAGCATGTGTGTATGATGGACAGTGGTGGCTTGCCGAGGTTGAAACAATAAGTTTGGAAAACAATGACGTTTTTGTGCATTTTTACCACCCTGCTGGCCCAAGAACATCATTCAAGAAATCTAATAATGACAAAGTTTGGATACCAAT
Source organism: Locusta migratoria (assembly GCA_026315105.1). Classification (NCBI taxonomy): domain Eukaryota; kingdom Metazoa; phylum Arthropoda; class Insecta; order Orthoptera; family Acrididae; genus Locusta; species Locusta migratoria. The sequence continues at coordinate 82,705,756 of CM048754.1, read as the reverse complement.
GAAAAATGTTTTAAGGAAACTTTCAGTGCTTGAACTTACCACAGCAACTGGGAGGTCTTATTCTACATCACAGAAGCTGTCAGAAGAAATAAGTGTTCTTAACATTCACCACCAGGTTCAGGAATAGTCGCACCTCGAAGGATGTTAATTTCTCGATTTATTTTAAATACCGTATGTCAAAATAACATAAATGTTAATTTCAGTGATGTTTCCACTCTTTGTATATAATTCAGTACCTTGCTTCTATAATAATTGATTATATTCCACCAATATCACACATGAATATGAAGATCAGTTGTAAAGTAATGTGAATTATTTCCTCATTTTCAAAAATTCATATCTTTGTTCACACTCAGATATCAATGTTGAAATTTTTACAGTACATTGCTATCATATAGGTGTACAAACTGTGCAAAAATCATATTTTTATATTCAGTCCCATCTGAGATAACTAGCCTCAAACTGTACAAAAAATGAAAATTTTCAAATTTCAAAAATTCATAAAAAAATTAAGGAAACATTTGTAAGTGTTCTTGCTTCATATGAGGCTAGTAGTGTATGATATCTAACTACAGGGAAAAATAGACTCTCATAAGTCACTCCTTGTATGTTATTATTGGGCCTAAAAATTGGCATTTTGAAAATTTGGATACCAAATTTTGGGGGTCATTTTAACTGGTTATTTTTAAATTTAGGGTATTTTGTGTAATAGACAATCATGTCAATTGCAATGTTGTAACTTAATCCAGTGCAGAGATATTCAAATTTTCGCTAATGTCTCCAGACTGAAAAATCGGCGCGCGCTGACAAATAAAAATGGCCACCATTCAGTAAAGGTGCAAGATAAATTACTTTAAAAAACTGTTTTGAACTTCTCAAATATAGGGCAATTACATATAAAAAAAATTAAAGTATTTAAAAATGGTCGAGCAACCAACTTAATTTTTATTGTACCACTTCATTTGGATTGACCCCTGGGTATGACCTTAAAAAAATGTAGGTTTGTGTTAAAAAACATACCTCCGTGCATTTTTTTATGGTTTGTATTAACCAATTACACTAGCCCCTCTCCTCACGCTTGGTCTGTGGAATCGGTTTGTCAGTATTTGATGTGGTTTACGAAATATATCCAGCGGTAATGTTAGGTGACTCACCCTGTTTACCACGGACATGTCTGCAATATGATCTTGGGTGCACTTCAGCAATTATTCCGATAACACTTTAGTGCTATGAATAAGTTTTACTTTTTGATGAATTACCCCAAAATACATGATTGAAATGTTTGAAAATCGGCATAGTATGCTAATTTGAGATGTCTTATCACCAAAATTTTCAGTAATGCTGGACTCGAACATTTCAGCAGTCCATCAATGTATTTATTCCAATTCAATGTATCATCAAGACACACACCACTTGTTCAAAGGCTATATTTATTAATGGTATTATGCCATTTAGTGTACGGGTCTGTATATACTTATTTTGTCCAAATTTAATTAAAGTAAATTTGCAGAGAACCATTAATTGATTGGTTGTTTAATAATTTGTTTACAAGATTTCAGTAAAAATAAATATTGAAGGGGACACTAAAGGGTAAAGGTTTCATATACATAGGCATAATTTCTCAGTATTTAATTATCACATACCTTACCTTAAAATACGCATTTTGCAAATGTCTTTCAAGCGCCGTTACGTTTAGGCTGCCAGCTTTTGTAATATTGAAGTATGAATAAAAAATCCACCAAATACGGCACATTTGCTTCCAATCGCCTGAATTGGAGGCTACGCAATGCGATGTTCATTTGTTGTAGACCACGTGATTATGTGGCTACCGAATCACAGCACAAATAAGAGTATCGTCGTTGGCCAATGGTAACCAACCTCACGCCGCGCAACATGCAAATAAGAATTTTTGACGTTGGAAATTAAATATGCGGTAATGTTTTTATATATGAAACCGCACATTGGTTGCAGGATGTGAAAATTAACGTCTTAACATGAATTTTCAATTATTTCATTCTCAAAATCACTTGATTACACTTCCAGACAGACGATAAAATAAATAAAACCTGCTCTATGGTTGACAGGTTCTTGTATGTACCCTTGTCCGGTCAGTAACAGTAATTGGCCTCGTAAAATGAAGATATAGAATCACTTTATCCTCTCAACTACAAAGTACTGTAGCACGTTTTACTTATTTTATATGTAGGAAACAGTTGTCAACTACAGTAATTCCAAATCTTCATTTTCCGAGGCCATTAACTGTTACTGACCGGACAAGGGTACATACAAGAACCTGTCAACCATAGAGCAGGTATAGCTTGTTTTATTTATTTTATTGTCTGTCTGAAAGTGTAATCGAGGGATTTCGAAAATGAAATAATTGAAAATTCATGTTAAGACGTTAATTTTCACATCCTGCAACCAATGTGCGGTTTCGTATATAAAAACATTACCGCATATTTAATTTCCAACGTCAAAAATTCTTATTTGCATGTTGCGCGGCGTGAGATTAGTTACCATTGGCCGACGACGATACTCTTATTTGTGCTGTGATTCGCTAGCCACATAATCACGTGGTCTACAACAAATGAACATCGCGTTGCGTAGCCTCCAATTGGAAGCAAATGTGCCGTATTTGGTGGATTTTTTTATTCATACTTCAATATTACAAAAACTGGCAGCCGAAATGTAACGGCGCTTGAAAGACATTTGCAAAACGCATATTTTAAGGTGAGGTATGTCGTAATTAAGTACTGAGAAATTATGCCTACGTATATGAAACCTTTTCCCACTAAAGTTATGTAACATCTACAGCTACATACATACTCCGCAATTCACCGTAAGGTGCGTGGCGGAGGGTACACTGTACCACTACTAGGCATTTCCTTTCCTATTCCACTCCCAAATTGAACGAGGAAGAAAAGAATGCCTATATGCCTCCGTACGAGCCCTAATTTCTCTTATCTTGTCTTTGTGATCTTTACGCGAAATGTAAGTAGGCGGCAGCAAGATCGTACTACACTCAGCTTCAAATTCCGGCCCTCTAAATTTACTTAACAGAAATTCATGAAAAGAACGTCGTCTTTCTTCCAGCGATCCCCAATTGAATTGCCAGAGCATTTCCGTGACACTCGCGCATTGGTCGAACCTACCGGTAACAAATCTAGCTGCTCGCCTCTGAACCGCCTCTGTCTTCCTTCAAACCAATCTGCTGCGGGTCCCAAATACTTGAGCAATACTCAAGACGTGGTAGTACAAGCGTTTTATACGCAGTCTCCTTTACAGGTGAAGTACATCTTCCCAAAATTCTCCCAATAAACCGAAGTCGGCTGTCTGCCTTACTCACAACTGTCCTTACATGCTCATTCCATTTCATATCGCTCTGCAATGTTATGCATAGATATTTGAACGACGCGACCGCATCAAGAAGCTCACTACTGATGCTGTATTCGAACATTATAGGATTGTTTTTTTCTACTCATGCGCATCACCTTACATTTTTCTACATTGAGAGCTAGCTGCCATTCTTCGCACCAACTAGAAATTTTGTCTAAGTCAACCTGTATGCTATTACAGTCAGTTACAGACGACACCCTCCCATACACCACAGCATCATCAGCAAACAGCCGCAAATTACAACTTACTCTGTCCATCAGATCATTTATATAGATAGAAAATAATAGCGGTCCTATCACACTCCCCTGGGGCACGCCTGACGATACACTCGTCTCTGATGAACACTCGCCGTCGAGAACACAATAATATATCTATATAATGTTAGTACAATAATGTAAATGCACTAAAAATTGTTATAATGCAATATCTGCACACACGGAAAATTAGGCCTAAAAACGTGGTATGTAAACAAATGTGTCCAAAGTTTTTACAACAAGCAAAATAAAATTAATGCTGCATTTTTTGAATGAGAGGTAAAAGCAGTCAAGGGCTACAATGTACTTAACTTGTTATAAGGGAATAAGAACAAAGAGATGAGATTATTTAAACAATTAATTCAATTGTACATTCTCTTTTCTTTAGGAGCTGAGTCTGTTTCAAGATTCCTTGCAGACACTGAAGTTGGCACAAAATAAGTTTCAAGACTCATTGGAAAGTCTGGACCCCATGAACAGCAGTTTGAAAGACAAACCAATTCTTGTTCCATTGACATCATCTGTATCCTTTCATGTGAAATTGCATATGCCTATATCTGTGTATCCTGATTTGATGTGTGTTTATGTCATAGAGCAGGCTGTTCCAGCTCGCCTGTGAGCTAGGTAGCACTCACTTGGTCGCGAGGCACCGGGTCTCGGCCGTGAGTTGTCGTCGGGTGAGGTACACGGCTGAGGCGAGTGTATGTGCAAGTGAAGCAGTGGGATAGGCCGTAATCTCACAATTGTGTCTGAAATAGCTATAACTAATACTCCCGTTTTGCTCCGTGAAAATGTGTGACACGTGACACCATGTCAATCTTCGTGGATAATGTCTTTTGTTATTATGATCAATGTAAAAGGATTTGATTTCATGACTGGAATTTAATAAACCGTGTTTATAGTAGTGTTGTACATTTTTGTCTGTTTTGTGCAACCAACGTAAGAAGCATTTCTTATGAAATATATAATGAATTTTCTCACTATTTTTAATGAAGACGTCCTTGATTGTAGAAATTATTCCTAGAGTATGAACAGAAGCCAGATTATGACTGACTGATTTATAATGCTGTACGTGATTCCAGTGTCACCATGTCAACCATAAATAAGCCAATATGAATTTTACAGTCAACATCAAAAGTATGATATGTCTTCGAAAAATTACATTTTTCATTTAATTACAAAAACTAGTACCATTTCGTTTACCCATTATAGCTTACATCACGCAAATGAGTAACACACCACCTTAATTGCGAATAACTAGAGGACGCAAATGTTGCCTCTCTCAAATGTTCACCGAACTCCATAAACAGTGGCACAATTTGTTGCATAATGACCGATCCACCACTGGTCACAAGAACTGGCATGAATACTATGGTTTTCAGTTTAGGAAGACAGTAAAAGAAAATATGAATTGAATTTTGCTTTCTCACAAAAATAATAGGAATGTGCGATGATTGTAATAATTCTGTAAATTGATTTTTAATTAATTGATTATTTTTTGTGCAAACACTTTTGCGACACACAGGATATTGCAGATGCCTGTCTGTCAGTGAAGAAGTACAGTTCTTTTTTTAAAGAGCAAGATATGGGGTTTTGTGACTAGACATTTTTGTTGTCAGTACTATACACTGACGACAACTAAACGCGTGCGTCTGTTTACTTACGCACGCTGAGTACTAGCTTGTGTGTCGGCTTGCCCCACCACCGCAGCTCCGAGCTGGGGTAGCAAGTGCTCCTGCTCGCGGAGCAGCCTGTTGGAACAGCCTGTCACAGAGTGTAACTGTATTGTCATTTCATATCTTCCAGTACCAAATTAGTTGTCTAAATTATTATATCTAACCAGTTATTCTGATACCATTTTTCAAATGTTTTCTTAACAAAAAGTGAACAGATATATGTTCCAGGCACTGTAATAGACCATGAGAAGGTTCTTATTGATATTGGCACAGGATACTACATTGAGAAGGTGTGTGTGAATTGTTACAGTAAGGCCCATTTTACAATGCCCAGTAAAGTAAACTTTACTGTCAGAGTAAGTTACAGTAAATGCAGTTTGGTTATTACCAGACAAAGGTTAAGTTATAATGGCAGTTAATAAATTTGCGTAACATTCTTACCGGTTGGAATACATGTTCGTAGCAAATGTACAGTAAAACCTCACTTTTACGCTCTTCAGGGGATTTGAATAAAATGGTGTGAAATGCGGGAAAATGTAAAATGTGGGAAACAAAACTTTAAGATGTGAAAGTTACCGACAGGATCCCCCCTAGCATTTTCATAGTTTATGAAAGATGTATGTACATAATATGCAACAAAATACTTACCAAGTATTTGATTGGCTTTGGCAACTCACCCAAATTGTCACCTAACCAATACAGACAACAAGTCTGTTACCAGAATAGAAATTCTAAGAGAGATCACATTTTAGGCACACAATTTACTATTGTTTTATACATACCTTTAATAAATAAACACAGCATACTATACACATAAGTACAGCACAATAAATACTACTTCTTAAAAAAATTGTACACCGCTTTAATTTTTTTTTTTTTTAAATTTGTGTGTGTGTGTGTGTGTGTGTGTGTGTGTGTGTGTGTGTTCATCCGATGCAGTTTTCTAACTGATAAACACAATGGAAAAACTTTGTCCTAAACATCTGCAGCAGAAATATATTTTTTAATTGTCATCACTGGTGCATTCACATCAGACATAGAGGGGACCACATTGACTTCACCATCATCATCTTTTCCAGCTTCCATGAAATTTAGTGCCTTCTGCACAAAGAGTTTTCTGTGATATGATTTGAAGGCATGGATGATGCCCAAGTCCAGGATTTGCAATTTGCTTGTTCAGTTTGGTGGCAGAAACCCCAATTGAACATACCTTAAACTTACATTCTTTGGATGCGCAGGGCAACAATCCACAAATAGAATTTTTAAGTTTTGACACACCATTCTTGCATCTAGGCTATGCAACTGCTTTACAAATAACTCGGACGTCATCCAAGCTTTGGTATTGACACTGTATTGAGTTGGTAGTGTCTTTATGTTTTTAAAACATAGAGGGCTTTTTGATTTTCCAATCACAAATGGTTTCATTTTTGCGATCCATCAACGTTTGTGCCATACATTACTGTCAAGCACTCTTTGCTGTGCTTTCCTCCATGGCAATTTTTGCTTTTGGATGTGTTTTGTTGGGAAGGACACTAAAACATATCAGTTTCGTCTAGGTTAAAGATATCCTTTGGCTCGTAAAGCTTCAAAAGTTCTTGTAATCTCCCACTCTGCCATTCATGGATAGAGAGGGTTTGGGTGCATGACAACTATGTCTTTACTGCTTCTACAATTGTCATGATTTTCTATTATGTTGTTATGCCAGTAACTACAATAGTAGCACAGCTTAAATTTCTGCAGTTTAAAGGAGCAACAATAAAATTTATAGTGTAAATTCGTCAAAACTTACACGTATCTTCTACAAGTGTGTCATGATCTTGTGATATATTACTCCTTACAATAATAATAATAATAATAATAATAATAATAATAATAATAATAATAATGCACAACACCAAATTGTTTACAAAGAGAAAATGTAAAGACGTCCTTGTTAGCTGTCTGGATGCCATCCTTGATTGGCTACCTTCACTTTGGGTCATCGTCGCACTGTAATTAACATTTACAATTCAATCAGCGGATGCCAACACTTAATCTGCATTTTAACCCACACGTCTTTGGGAGGAAACACAGAAATTCTGGAAGTCATCAAAGCATTTGTGTTGTATGAGAATTTTTTTAAATTTTTCAACTGCCTTGGAGTTTTATATGTAGGGGTAACGTAAGTTTTCTGCGCAATTTGAAAGCACCGAATTTTCCACACCAACCTTCAGGCGATTTTCGAGCTGTTATTGTAAAAGTTTTCACTTACAGGAATGCCACTACGTAATTCCCTCTCTTTGAAAACTTCTAATAAGAAAAATTTCCATGTCACCTGAATATTCGTCTTTTTGCAACCAAAGGAACCACTAGATTCGGCATTTAACAATGCCTGCCTAAGATAGCCACACAATGAAGACAGTGCAAAATCATACTTCTTTGGCATATTACACAGTCTGTTATGATTGTCTTCAACAGCATGGATGGTCATCAGCTTCTCTTGACTCGGAAGTTTTCTACATTTATAGGCTATAATTCTGAAAAGTAAAAACGAAGAGGAAAAATACTGACAATAACAAAAGACAACACTAGTTCATAGCTTGCACTTCGTAGTTTTCAACTGACATCAAACCATGTGACCATAACACATGGAAGACGGTAGAAATCGCTTGCTGATTTGTCAAAACACTTTTTCCGGTATTGCTGCAGTGATATTCGGTGCAGTAACCTACGGACTGAAAGAATAGACTGTAATACCGTTATTGCTGCACAGATTTTCAATGTATGTAATGACTGAAATAATTGTAAACACAAATTAGTAATTACTAATTGCGCGGAAGAAACAAAATTCACTTGCACAGGGTTAGGACTTTCACAAAAACTAAATTTTAATTTGCTTAATGTTTCATGTGTCTTCCTTAACAGCGGATTTTTCCCTAAAGCGGGATTCATTAAAAGAGGGGGGGGGGATATCCTTATTCTAATAATAGTTTCACTTGGACTAACGAAAATATTTGTTAAAAGTGGGTTTGTTAAATTGGGGTTTTACTGTACATATACAGGAACAAACATTGGGTCTTCAGAAATCCCCATGAGGGGCTCTGCATTAATTTGCTGAGTACGGGCTTGGCAAACCTGGGGGCCAGAGCCGTGGGCTGTGTCGTGCCAACAGTCCGCCACACAATAAGCTCTTTGCATGTTTAAATGGCCATCGTTCGGCGTGACGGTGGAACATTGTACGTTTCAGAGCCCGAGGAGCTTGGCTTAATCGCACAGGTTGTGAGGATGGCACAAACCTCTATAAAAAAAACCACAATCTCAAGGTGTGCCATGTGTTGGAGATGCATGGCTGTTGAGGTTGAACAGTCGCTAGTGAGCAACCTCTGAGGAACCTGCACCACCTCAGTTGTAAAAGGCTCTGCCTCGGTGGACCTTTATATCTCTAGCTGCTCGTGGGATCACAATAAAACGATCCAGTAATAGCATTGCTGGACGCAAAACCAGCATCTCAAAGTGTGGGAAGGTAGAATTTAATGCCACACAGTATGATACCCCAATTGTTCCCTTCCATAGCTACCGTATGGGAGGAATGACGGGCTGAAGAAAGGGTTGAGTCTTACTACCCTAGATTTCTAGTATGCAATAGAACAGACGCGGAATCTTTTGCGAATACCAAACCTCTTTTCTTTGTTGACAACCTGGAAGATAAGTATGAAGTGACAGCATTGTCAAAACGGAGGTGCGGTGCAGTTCTCGTTGAAGCGATATCCCCTGCACAGTCACGGGCACTGCTGGCCTGTAATAAGCTGGGAGATGTTCCTGTGACTGTAACCCCTCACAAGAGTTTGAATGTGGTTCAGGGGATTATTTACCACTGTGATCTCCTCCTGCAGTCAGACGATGAGCTATGCGCCAACCTCGAAGAAGGTGTCCATTTTGTCAGGCGCGTCTACAGGGGGGCCTAAGGACAACAAGGTAGCCTCCGGTGCCTTCATCATGGCCTTTGAAGGCGATTCTTTGCCCGAAAAGGTCAAGGTTATGATATACCGGTGTGATATGAAGCCTCGTATTCCTCCTATGTGGAGCTTTGTGCTGGAAATTTGGGCACATGTCATTCAGGTGCAAATACAGCCCTACGTGCAGAGAATGCGGACGTACATGCCATCTGGGCATTCCCTGTACTCCACCTCCTGTACGTGTCAACTGTGGACAGTACCACCCCCATTGCTCGCCAAACTGCTCGATGCTCCATAAGGAACGTAAGATTATGGAGTAAAAGACCGTTGACAGCCTCTCATACACGGAGGCTAAAAAGAAGTACGAGTGACTGCACCCTGTCACATTCAAGTAATGTTTTGCCACTGTCACGTCGTTACCCCTTTCTTCGGCGATGACAGTTAAACCCGTGACAACTACCACGGGCCTTCAGGGCCATCATACTGATTCAGCCCCCTCGATGGTTGGGGGTGCTCCATCATCTGCTCCCACGCACACACCTCCTGTGGGAGCACCTTCCCCCCACACCATCTGGGACGACTGTCCCCATTACTCAGTCGGAGGCACAACAGGTTCCTCTGACTCCTTTCCTTCGGAAGGGGTTCCTCGGGACACTCCCTTCCGAGGTTTGAGAAACCACAGGATCTCAGCTGTGGCTGAAGGTTCCAATGACTACCAATCGTAGGGCTCCTGGTTCTGTGCCACTCCTTGATGCCGCTGCAGAGAAGCCCTCCCAGCCCTTACCACCAAAGGGCTAGCAAAAGGTGAAAAAGAAGAAACCGAAGAAAAAGGAATCCTCAGCATCCTCTAACTCGCTCACTTATGTCTTCTGCTTCTGAGGACGAGATGGAGATCCTCGCATCCCCCGAGGTTCTCACCATTGCAGATTTACCAGATCCTATGGTTCTTGATCCGGCAGATTCCGAGCAGTTGGCAACAGGTACTCCTACGGAATAAGTTGCCTTGCTTTAAACCACGTCTCATCAGTTCAGGGAAAATTCCATCCTCCAGTGGAATGGTGGCGGTGTTCTTCGCCAATTGCTGAGCTGCGACAATTACTGTGCCGCTATCCCACATTTTGCGTAGGCTTGCAGGAAACTTGGCTTTCTGCCCGGAGTACCCCTGCCCTTCGCAGCTATTGGGGTTATTTTACAATCTGTTTGGACTATGACAGTGTCTCTGGAGGTGTTTGTGTCTACATCCTTGCAATAGTCCCCAGTGCCACCGTGCCTCTCCACACTACCCTAGACGCAGTGGCTGTTAGGATCAGGGCACTACAAGACTTCTCGGTCTGCTATTTCTACCCACCCCCAGATGAGGTTGTTTCTCCCACTGACCTCACTGCCTTGGTCATGCAACCCCTCCATTCCTCCTTTTGGGGGATTTCAATGCCCCGTTCTCAGACCTCGGTGCGTAGTAGGGATGTTGAAGCTTTGCTGGCGCAGCAGGATGTGTGCCTTTAGAATACTGGTGATCCTACGCACTTCAGCGTCACACGTGGCACATACTCATCCGTACATCTGTCCATATGTAGCACAAGCCTTCTGCTACATCTTAGTTGGAGGGTCCACGACAACTTTTGTGGTAGCAATCACTTCCCTGTCATTTTGTTGCACTTGCATTTTCACTCTGCAGGCTATTCATCCCGATGGTGTCTCCGTCGAGCTGATTGGCAGGGTTACACCTCTGCTGCTGTGGTTCCTGCTCCACTACGAGCTGACACAGATATGGCACTCTAACAGATTATTACTGCCATAGTTTCTGCTGTCGAGGTTAATATTCCGACCACTACTGGCTCCCCTCGCTGCAAGTCTGTACCCTGGTGGACGTTGGAGATTGCTGAGGCAATCAGAGACAGACGGCGAATGCTGCAACGCCACCGGCCCCATCCCACATTGGAAAATTTAATTGCCTTTAAAAGGCTATGGGCCCGAGCCCGACGACTCATTTGATGAAGCAAGCACGACTGTTGGTAGAGGTATGTCACCTTCATTGGTTCTTGCGCCTCCCCTTATTGCGTCTGGTCTAGAGTACGGCACCTTTTCCAGTACCGCCCACCGGCAGGAATCCCGTCTCTGACCCAGCTGTTATAGCCAAGTGCATGGCAGAGCATGATGCATGTTGCTCTGCGGCGGCAAACTGTAGTGCGTCCCTCAAACAGCAGGTAGAGTGGACTTGGTTATCTTTATATACATGCCGCCAGGAACTGTAAAATGCTCCGTTTACTGAGTGGGAGTTCCAAACTGCTCTCGCTGCATGCTCTGATACCTCCCCAGGACCAGACCACGTACACAGCCAGTTCATTCGTCACCTGTCAGTGGAATGTCAAAACAAATTGCTATCCTTGTTTAATAGTGCCTGGGCAGGGGGTGTTTTCCCATCCCAGTGGAGGGCTAGTATCATTGTCCTGTGATGAAACCATGCGCAGATCTGCTGGCAGTTAGCAGTTACCGCCCCATTAGCTTAACTAATCTACTGTGTAAGCTGCTTGAGCATATGGTGAGTCACTGGCTTGTGTGGACACATGAAGATGGACGTCTCCTGGCCCCACAACAGGGGGTTTCCATCATGGGCCACTCCAGTATTGACAAACTAGTGTCACAGGGGTCTGCCATCCCTACAGCCTTCTCTAGGTGTGAGCACCTAGTTGTAGTCTTTTTTTGACCTCCGGAAGGTGTATGACACTAACTGGCACCACCACATTCTTACTACATTGTACAACTGGGGCTTACAGGCTTCACTCCCAATTTTTATCCAGAATTTCCTTTCGCTCCGCACTTTTAGGGTTAGAGTTGGCTCCCACAGCTCTCAGAGTCCAGGAGAACGGCGTCCCATAAGGCTCCATCCTTAGTGTACCGCTCTTTTTAATGCGTTCAATGGTCTTGCTGCGGCAGTGGGGTCATCAGTGTGCTGGTCTTTATTTGCCGATGACTTTTGCTTATATTTGAGCTCTCCTAGCATTGGTGTCACTGAAAGGCATCTGCAGGGAGCCATTCGAAAGGCCCATAAGTGGGCCTCAATACATGGCTTCACCTTCTCAGCTTCCAAAAACTGGGTCATACACTTGTTGGTGTCAGGCCGTTCACCCTGACCCAGAGCTCTATCCAGCTGGCGAACACCTTTGTGTCGAAGAAACGCATCAGTTTCTCGGCATGCTGTTTGACAACCGGCTGACCTGGGGGCCACACTTTTATCAGTTGAAGCAGAAGTGCGATGTCTCGGCCACACTACCTGGGGAGCAGGCCATCATACTCTCGTGCACCTCTACAAGGCTTTTATCCAATCACCCCTGGATTATGGGAGCCAGGTGTATGACTCTGTGTCACCTTTAGCATTGCGGTTCTTGGGTCCCATTCTTAATGGTGTTGTACGTTTAGCAACGGGGGCGTTCCGCACCAGCCCTGTGCCAAGACTCCTTGCTGAAGCTGGCATCCCTCCCTTGAGGTACCGCCAGCAACAGTTGTTGGCTTTCTACATTGCCCATGTCCACGCTACGCCCCACCATCCCAATCACAGGCTTTTGTTTCCAAATACTGCCCTTCCCTCTCCATGTCGACCCAGATCGGTTCATCAGATTGCGGTCCGCGTTTGTAGTCTTCTCTCCTCACTAGAGTCCCTACGTCTCCCTATCCCATTCTCCTGCCACTCCCATATCCCTCCTTGGTCCACCCCTCACCTACAGCTCCACCTACAATTGTCCTGTGACTCAAAGGCGTCAGTTCCACCTCAAATACTTTGTCACCAATTTCTGTACATACTAGGTGCATTCTGTGATGCAGAAGTAATATACGCTAATGGCTCCCGGGTAGTTGGCAGAGTGGTTTGCGCCTATGTTCATGGCGACCACATCGAATAACGCTCCCTGCTCCCTAGTTGTACTGTGTTTACGGCAGAGGTGATCGTAATAATTATAGCTCTAGACTACCTCCGCACATGCCCCAGGAAGTCGTATGTCATATGCATGACTCCCTGCACTGAGTGGCTTGCAAGCTCTTGACCAGTGTCCCCCCCCCCCCCAAACACCATTTGGTGTGGTCCATCCAAGACTCCGTGTTCACTCCTGGCAAGTCCGACCGTTCTGTGACCTTCATGCCACATTGGCATTCTAGGGAAAGAATGTGCTGATCAGCTAGCCAAGCAGGCCATTTCCTGCCGGCATCTGGATATCGGTACCCCAGAAAGGCATATCCGATTGGGTCTACACTCAAAGATCTCCATGGCCTGGTCAACGTTGTGCACATCAAATAAGCTCTGTGCGATCAAACCCTCAACAGCAGCTTGGAAAACCCCTCTCGGGCCTTCTTGAAGGGACTTGGTTGTCCTGTCGCCTGCGTATAGGCCATACATGGCTAATGCACGGCAACCTCTTATGACATGAGGACCCACCGGACTGCCGTTGTGGCACTCTTGACCGTGGTCGACGTCTTCTTGGATTGTCCACTTTTAGCTACGCTGCAGCAGTCTTTTACCCTGCCTTATGCTTCTGCGTTTCATTAGATTTTAACTGACGATGCCTCCATGGTTGACCGTGTTTTAGGTTTTATTCGCATGGCTGGTTTTTATCATATGATTTAATGTTGGCTCGCTAAGCTTCATCTTTCAGGTATCTGGCATCCAAACAGTTTTAATCTGTTTAGATTGGCAGTTTTGGTATGTGTGGAGTGACTGGCTCATCCGTTATTATCGTTGTGATCAGCCAGCCACAATCTTCAGCTGTGATGTTCAAGCAGCGTTGTTTATTTGATCCACTGGTTTTCTTTTTTATGTTGCCATTTTAGCACTCTTTCGCCCTTCATAATCCTGGTGAATGGGCTGTGAAGTGCTTGTTTTCCAACAGTTAAGCACATGATGTGAACTCTTTGCTAGGAACGGGGGACTGATGACCTAGTCGTCTAGTCCCCCTTAAAAAACCAACAACAATAATCTTCCGAAATCTGTGAACTCACTTAGGTCAATAGTCAAATAACAGTAATAGAAATGATTGGCAATCAGAATATGGAACACACTTGGTTTTCTTGGTCACCTGATCTCCTGCAGAGTAGTAAGCAGATATGTGTTTATATAGAAGAGGTGCTTGCTATACAGAGGCACAAGTGGGAAAAGAGAGACACAGTCAAGAAAGAGAGAGGCAGGAGTGGAGGCAAATAAAACATGACCAATGGAGATGCTCAATATTAAAATAAAACTACAAAAATGTCATATTTGTAAATTTAAATTGTATTTCAAATTGTTGTACTATTGCATTCTTATAGACAAAATAAGTATGTCACTTCTTTTACATCTGATTTCACAGTTGTGCAAAATAGTCTTAAATCAGTGCAGTTCTCGCTGTAGCTTGCCGAATGACCCCATCAGTGGCTGCACCATGAATCTCGTAAGTTTCTGACTTGTATTTCTCCCTGGGGAGGCTCCTCATTTCCTTGTTTGAGCTATATTGTGCAATACAGCACAAGCAAGAATAATGTTATGGTTGTTTGTAATTTAACTCTTAAGCTTTGTTACATCAATGAAAGTCTTTGCTTCCGAACACCGAAACACATTTCAATTAAATTTCTGGTACTTACATGTGATTCATTTTATAGCCTCTCTACTTTGTTATTGGGAACATCAAGCAGTGTCATTTTCATGAGCCCTCAGTCACCTCTTTCTAAATGTGCTTTTAAACTGCTATCCAAAAAATGTTACTATTGTGTGCCGAAAAGGTCATATTGCAACAGTGTCAGTTATAAGTTTACATGGATGAAATCCAATGCTCCCAAAATTTTAGGAAATTTAGAAATAAAAAAAAAACTTAGTGTTTTGAATTTTTTCTTCGATTTCTGGCTGTTTTATATACTCTTCTTTACCAATCTTCAAATAGAACTTACTTAATTGCAGGTGATGTACAGTAAAACCTCCTTTTTATGTTCCCGGTTTTTACGTTTTCCCGCCATTTACACCATTTTTTGTCGGTCTCGTCAAATTTCCTATGTTCACAATGTTAATTCACCCATGTTCTGCATTAACATATTTACACTTTTACCGCGTTTTACGCTCCGAAAGCATGTTTGTGAAGAAAAAATGACGTAATCTACATTGACACTAGCATGACTTTCCCTTCAAATTATAGCGCTTAAAAATTATTCGCAGTCGTGTTTCTTGACACTTTGAATAAATGCAAACGTATATTTTGCATTTCGTTGTTGGCAGTGTGCGGGTAGTTGACTTAAGACGCGCCGATTTGTGGCACTGTAGTTCCTCTTTCCACTAGCTTCTTTGCCAGAGCGCCTGCCGTGTATTCAGACAAACAGAACGGTTTGTTGATGTGAGAATAATCCTGATTTGTGGCAGTGTAGTTCCTCTTTCCGCTAGCTTCTTTGGCAGAGCGGCTGGCATGTACTGTCAGGACCTGTTGCTTTGTTGATGTGAGAATAGTTGCATTGTTTTTATGATACATATTTCTAATTAATAAAGAACATTATCTGTCAAAGTTTGGTATCATAACACTCACAAACTCAAAAAAGTGATAATAGTGAGATGCTAATCCTATGCAAACGTCACAAAAATGCTTATGCTTATGTTTGCACTCGAGAACGTGAATAAATTCTCTAATATTGTCATGTGAAACATCGAAAAATACAAAAAGAACAGAACTTCAGCATACGTAAATAATTAATGCCGGTAAAAGGCAGTAATTTTGAAGATGTGTTACATAGCCTGGCAGCGGCGTCCAAACGATATCTATCGAAGCGGTTCAGGTAATTTTGAAGATGTTAAATGGCCCAGCAGTGGTGTCCTCGATTGTAATGAATGAAATTATGTCAAAAATTTTTACTTCCCATAAAATTACCAGTTCTGCCTAGCGCTTAAAATAGTAAAAATTTGGATAATCTTTATTGTTTAATAAACTTCCTGGTGAATATTTAGATGCCTATTATGTACATATATCATAAACAAACTATCAAAATGCAAGGCTGATCCAGTAAGCATATTTTACCATTTAAAACATTATTTCCTCCATTTTACAACATTTCACTGAAGTCCCTTGAACAGTGTAAAAAAGGAGGTTCTACTGTATATAAGATATACTGAATGGCAAGGAAGTTTTTCATTTTTCTTGTATTTTGGGGGAAGAAGATAATCTATGTATGTCTCCATTAGCAGTTCATAAGCAATTGTACTAAATACATTTCATAATTTTAATTGTTTGGATCATTATTAGTATATTATGTTCAAAAGTGTGGCTAAACTGTAAACTGTGATGGTATTTCAGGATATTGATGGAGCAAAAGATTATTTCAAAAGGAAAGTGGATTTTGTCACTCAACAGTTAGAAAAACTGCAGGGTGTGATGATTGAGAAAGCTAAAGTGAGAGAAGGTAAGTAAACACTATCCCTTTCTCCCTCCTCCCCCCCCCCCCCCCAAATCTGCCTCAAATGACTCGTCATTTGTCTTGGTGTATTAAACATTAGGTGTAAATTGTGTTAACTATGCCCCTTCAGCAATCACAGGCTGAGGGGCTGCTCAGTGAAGTACTATTGTTGCCCTATAGTTGTGGCACACTTGTCCATTGGGGAAAAATAAGAGTTGCACTGTTAATGTGCTCCTGGTATCGTGCTACAGAATGCTTAAGTTTTGTAAAACTTATGGCCTATATATGGTATATTTTATTGAAATTAATGCTATAATTTATGGAAAAATAATTGCAAGGTTACAGGCCATGTGCTTGGTCAGAGACAGAAGTGACAGACAATTTATGACATCCAGATACATGACAGTTCAGCTACAGTGACATTGTGCAATAAAATTGGTGCCCATAAAGCATAGAATGTTGCTAGTTAGAGAGTAAGGTACTTTTAATAACTTTATTTATTTGAACAATCATTTAGCGTCATGAAGCTGAATATAACTTTCAGAGGCAGAGTTGTTCGCCACAATTGGTACCCAAAATATCTAGGTGTCATTCTGGACCAAACACTGACCTTCAGGTAACACCTTTTAAACCTAGCTGAGAAACTGGATCCACAACAACATACTGCATAAATTATCTGGAATTACCTTGTGATCTTCAGCCTTGGGTTTGGTATACTCAAGTGCTTAGTATTGTGCACCTGTATGGATGAACAATCACCATACAAAAATTGTAGACATCCAACTGAATGCTACCATGTGCATAAATTTGCTGCAATCAGATCTACTCCAGTTTACTCGCTTCCACTGCTAACAGGCATAGTGCCACCTAATCTGCAGCTCTTATGAGGGAGTTCCAAAGAATCTCCAAGAAGCCTAATTTACCTGTACATAGGGACCTTCCAATTCTAAATGTTAACAGGCTGTGCTCACATAACCCAACTGTGTGTTGATGCAGCTGACATGGTTACTTGAGATTTTAAACCTCTCGAAGAATGCAAGTGTTGGTGGCAAGCAACAGTAGATGAGCACCTGTATAACGTCTTCTCAGGGGCTAAACTACTGGATATCAACTACCATTCTAGACCTGGACAGCACTGAATAGAATTAGAACGGGCCGTGGCAGATATAACGATGCACTTCTTAAATGGAACAAGCTATCTAATCCAGATTGTGACTGTGGAGTTCCGGAGCTCCACGCCAGACAATACATCGCATTGTCAGAGAGTGTATGCTTTGAACACTTGGTGGGAGAGATGATGATTTTTTTCCTGCTGGCAACCCCAGAAGTCTTGCGTTGGATTCAAGGATTGGTTATCAAGTTATAAAACTTAAGTTACCTTGCACAGTTAATGGTTTCCTTTCTGTATATGTGTATTATGGGTATAATCCATTTGCTAAATTAATAATTAACTTTTTTAAATAATTAACTTCAACTACAGACATCACCAGCCAGATTCTTTCAAAAGTACGATAATAGCACAGGTTTTAGTTAGCAGTGAATTAAAAAAGTATTTGACGACAAACTATCAGCAGTTATTTTGGAAACTATCAGCAATCGAGAAGTACAGAAGACACAGTCTATTATGAATATGGAAAATGAACAGGGTTCCCTGGATAGACTAAGGTTTTGTATCACAGTTTTTGTATACATAAATATTTTTATGAAGGATAGTTCACTACTCAGCAAAGACGTCTTATGAGCTGTGGGACGGCACATATAATAGAATACAACTGCAAAACTTCGTCGTGCGTGCACCCGCGCGCACACACACAGACAGACAGACAGACAGACGGGGGGGGGGGGGGGGAGGGGGGCGCAGTGGCGTTCCCCAGGTGCTGTGGTTCATCTACATACATCTACATACATACTCCGCAATTCACCGTAAGGTGCGTGGCGGAGGGTACACTGTACCACTACTAGGCATTTCCTTTCCTATTCCACTCCCAAATTGAACGAGGAAAAAAAGATTGCCTATATGCCTCCGTACGAGCCCTAATTTCTCTTATCTTGTCTTTGTGATCTTTACGCGAAATGTAAGTAGGCGGCAGCAAGATCGTACTACACTCAGCTTCAAATTCCGGCCCTCTAAATTTACTTAACAGAAATTCACGAAAAGAACGTCGTCTTTCTTCCAGCGATCCCCAATTGAGTTGCCGGAGCCGGAGTTATAATGGCCGAATGCTTTGCAGTGGTATTCTACTGGAATTTCCATTGTTTGGGTTTTGTATACAATTGCTTCTTTGTTTATAATTATTATTTACTCACAAATTGTCCCATGGAAAGAGACAAAATTTAATAGGCTGTAATGAATCTATTGTAGAGTACTATTAATGTAGTTTTATTACAGTTACTTTCTTGAATGACTTTGCTATCATTTTAAGGCATTAGATTCTACTCTTCTGTATCCCATTAGTCACCGCACAGGCAGTTCTGACTTGATGCCTGTGCTGCATTCACATGGGAATAATAAGTCTGTGCACTATGCTAACATTAAATTATTGCAATATACATTGCAAAAGTTACTTAGTGCTACAAAATATCAGTTCAAAACTGTTCTTTGTATGTAAATATGGAATTGTATTTATATAAATTGTAGTTTCTGCAAAAATAACAGTATTAAGGTACGATCATGCTACTCACCATATGGAGGAGACGCTGAGTCACAAACTGGCACAATAAAAATACTGCTAAATATTTAAGCTTTTGGCCACAAGACTATCTACTGAAGTACACACATCCACATACATGCAAAAAGAAAGATATTCCTGCCTTTTTTCACACTCATATTTAAAGCTGTGTTCGGTGATAATATAACGGACTGAGGATCAGCCCCCATTCAGTGCTGAAGTTCTAACTCTTGGTTACATACTTTTTTTACTCTCTCACTATGACTTCTTCGTCAAGCTGCTCCAGCTGTTTGGAAATGGGGTAATGAGATAAAACTTGTCTCTCAGGCCCGTGAAATGCATCGAAGTGAAAGCAGCTTTAGGAGCTTGGTTGTTACTTGGGCAACTTTGAGTTGACAGGCCTGGGTGTCCAGAAAGGCTTCCTCAAAGTGTCCCATAAATAAGTTGGCATACGAGGGGACCATCCTGGTTCCCATGGCTGTTCCCTTTAGTTGTTGGTATGTCTGGCCCTCAAAGGTGAAGAAGTTGTGGGTTAGGATGAAGCTGGCTAGGGTAATAAGGAAAGAGGTTTTAGGTAGGGTTGCGGGTGGTCGGGGTGAAGGGAAATACCCCATCGCAGCAACGCCCTGGGCGTGCGGGATGTAACCTCTTTCCTTATTACCCTGGCCAGCTTCATCCTAACCCACAACTTCTTTATCTTTGAGGGCCAGACATACCAACAACTAAAAAGGACAGCCATGGTGACCAGGATGGCCCCCTCGTAAGCAAACTTATTTATGGGCGCCTAGAGGAAGCCTTCTTGGATACCCAAGCCTGTCAACCCAAAGTTCGGTATAGAGTCAGTCATTGATGACATCTTCATGATCAGGTCTCACAGTGAAGAACAACTCCAGAATTTTCTCTTCAACCTCAACTCCTTTGGTCCCATCAAATCCCATGCCACTTTCCTAGATGTCGACCTCCATTTGCCAACAGCCAACTTCACACATCCGTCCACATCAAACCTACCAATAAACAACAGTACCTCCCTTATGACAGCTGCCATGCATTCCACATTGAACGTTTCCTTCCCTACAGCTTAGGTCTTCTTGGCAAACGAGTCTGCTCCAGTCCCGAATCCCTTAACCAGTAAACCAATAACCTAACAACAGCTTTCACATCCCGCAGCTATCCTCCTGATTTGGTACAGAAGCAAATTGCCAGGGCCACTTCCTCATCCCCCCCCCTTCCCCCAAACCCAAAACCTTTCACAGAAGAGCCCCAAAAGTGCCCTTGTCACCGAATACTTTCTTATACTGGATCGTACTCTGAATGTGGCTCTCCAGCAAGGATATGACTTCCTTAAATCCTGCCTTGAAATGAGATCCATCCTTTACGACATCCTTCCCACTCCACCAAGTGTGTCTTTCCACCACCCACCTAACCTTCGTAACCTCCTAGTCCATCCCTATGAACTCCCCAAACCAGCTTCCCTACTCTCCGGCTCATACCCATGTAACCGCCCCTGTTGTAAAACCTGCCCTATGCACCCTACCACCACCACCACCACCACCACCACCACCAGAGCCACTTGCTATAGCACCCAGGTGATTCACCAACTGACATGCCTGCACTGTGAAGCTTTCTATGTGGGAATGACCAGCAACAAACTGTCCATTCGCGTAAACGGTCACAGGCAGACAGTGTTTGTTGGTAATGATCACCCTGTGGCTAAACATGCCTTGGTGCATGGCCAGCACATCTTGGCACAGTGTTACTCCGTCCGGGTTATCTGGATACTTGCCACCGACACCAATCTTTCAGATCTCCAGAGGTGGGAACTTGCCCTTCAGCATATTCTCTCTTTCCGTTGCCCACCTTGTCTCAACCTCCGCTAAATTCAAATTCCTGCCCACCATTCTATGATATCTTTGCCTTTGATTTTCGGACAGAGCCTCTGCCTCAACTGGTATCTCTGTTCAACTTCTTTGCTTTCTACAAATGTCTGCCTTGGTGTGTGTGTGTGTGTGTGTGTGTGTGTGTGTGTGTGTGTGTGTGTGTGTGTGCGCGTGTGCGCGCTTACCTTTCCTTTTTCCCCTTAAGGTAAGTCCTTCCACTCCAGAGATTGGAATGACTCCTCATCCATTTCCTTAAAACCCGCACCCTGTCCTCTTTCCCCTTGTTCCTTCCTCTTTTCCTGATGAAGCGGCCAATGGTTGCGAAAGCTTGAATCCGTGTTTGTGTGTGTTTTTATTTGTTTTTGTGCTTGTCAACGTGCCTGTACTTCGGGTAAGTTAAATGACTTCTATTTTTATACATATTTTTTCTACCAGGAAAGGGTGACTGAGGGGACTGAGGCGCTCCAGTCACGGTCTGCACGGCCACTAAGGTTGGGGGGTCGAATCCCCCCCTCGGACATGGATATTTGTGCCGTCCTTAGTCTTAGTTCATAAGTAGTTTGTAAGTTTAGGGACTGATGACCCCGTAGTTAAGTCCCGTAAGCGAGACAAACATTTGAACATTTCTACCAGGAAAGTAATAGTAGAATCTTAGTTGAGTATCAGGAATTGAAATATAGGCTTCCCAATTAGTAGTCCAGGTGTACAGAAGTGAAGTAACTCTTCTTTTGGTTTGAACATGGTTGTTGTGGTCTTCACTCCAATGTAGCTCTCCATACTAGCCTCAGCATATCTTCAAACTTGCAACTGCTTTTCTGTAGTTATGTCGGGGTCCGTTTTCACTGTTTACCCCAGCCACTACTCATCAAATCATTAACAAATTCATCTTTCATGCATAAGAAAGTGTTCCACCAACCAATGCTCTCCTTTTTGCAAGTTTTGCATTAATTTTATCTTTCCCCAGTTCAATTCAGTACCTTCTAATTATGCATTGATTCATATCAAAACTCGTTTGTAGCATCATGTTTCAGAAGCTTCTGTTCTTTTCTGAAATGTGTATCTTCCACATTTCACTTCTACTTTGCATAACTCTCAAGAAAAATACCTTGGAAAAAGAGGTTGCTACTGTTTAAATGGGTATTTAATACTAAAAATAATAATTTTCTTGCTGTTGCCAGTCTGTATTCAATATCTCCTCTGCTTGCTCCATTGTAAGTTATTTTGTTGCCCAGATAGCATAACCCACCAGTGATACAGTGTATAGTGATGTCTCTCTATTGATTAGCAACCTATTCTCCTAAAAAAAAATACTGTTGAATCCTTCCCAGAATTTTGATTGTTCAAAACTAATATATTCCACTTATTTTCATAAGTGGTGGAAGTTATGAATGATTTATTTTTGAAAATTCTAGCAATTAATTGTGTGCAGAAGTTGTTAGATTTCTTAGGGTGATAATCATCAAAACAACATTTAAAACTTGAATATTGTTCACACCATGAACAGTTTAGTAAAAGCATTTTATTTATTTGTTGCAAGAATATTTTTCCAAACCGACTCCAATGGAAAGCATTCAGGTTTGAGTGATATTAATGCATATCAAGCATACCTAACAATTGGAGGGGAAACAGCCGCACTGAATAGTTTAAGAGAATCTATTTTAATTGTTTTCTCTGATGGTACCCCTCTCTCTGCTGATGCAGAGTTGAGCAAGAAAAGTATATTTGGCAAGATGGTATGCACTGTATGCATTACTTATATTCATTGATGCCAGTCTCATCATGTCAAATCTGGTTGACCACCTTGCAAATCAATCAACAGAAAGAACAAGTTGTTAGCTTGAAAGGTCCTAATGTTATAAATAACAGTTGCCATTAAATAACTAAAAAAGAACATTGCTTTTTGACATGTATGAACTGAAGTGTTTGATATTTAAATTTCAACACTGTAAGGACTTAGAAAAATGAATATAGCTGGAACTGAATGTGGCCCGCAAAATTAGAATTCCTTATGCTTACAGTCTGTGTCGCAACAACACAGCTTATAATGTAATGAGAAATCATTTGTGAGAGTCCTTTTTTCCTACGGTGCACTCATGCGAGATATTTTATGAATTTGAAAGGCTATTTAACTGTATCTCATCACTGATGTTATACAGCAATCAGAAAATTGGACAAAATAATTTGTTTTTACATGGCAATTTTTAGAAATAATATTTGTGTCTCTACTTCCTTCATCATGCACAAATGTGAAAGATTTTGTCTGATTTTTCTTCTTCCTTTTTTCCAAATACAATGTATTTGCAGAAGTATGACTACAGTGTAATGTGAGAGAGGCAGAACAAAACAATGTGAATATAAGAAAATTTTTCATAAAAAATATTTTCACTCTGAAGCATGGTGCACTGATATGAAACTTTCCAGTAGATTAAAACTGTGTGGTGGACTGGGATTCAAACTGGGGACTTCTGCCTTTCACAGGCTAGTTCTTTGCAGACTGAGCTATTCTGGTATGCTTCACCAGCTTGTCCCCACAGCTTTAAATCCACCAGTACCTCAACTCCTACATCCCAAACTTTACAGAAACTCTCCTGTGAATCTTGCAAGACTATCACTCCTGGAAGAAAGGATATTATGGAAACATGGCGTAGCCACAGCCTAGGAATGTTTCTCCTGCAAGTTTCTGTAAAGTTTGATGTGAAGGAGGCTAGGTACTGGTGGATTTAAAGCTGTGGGGATGGTTTGTGAAGCGTGGCAGAATAGCTCCGTCGGCAAAGTGCTTGCCTGTGAAAGGCAGAGGTTCCAGTTTTAAATCCTGGTCCAGCACACAGGTTTAATATGCCAAGAAGTTTCATTACTTATATACAAATTTGCACTTAACAAGGATAAATTCACAAATCCTTTAAAAGTACGTAGTGGTGTAATGATTCGTTACTTAAAGCCTGGGAAAAAATATTTGTGTTTAACTTCATTGATTCACTTAACTTTTGTTTTCATTAAAAACAAGCAATAAGGCTGCCAAAGTTAGTGTCTCATCATTGTAGATTGCCAGAAAATGACAAACAGGTGCTTATATAAGCATGATTGAGCCAGGAGAAATATGCATCTTTGTGCAGTTAAGCTTGTACATGCACACTTGTCACATTTTGATACATGGCAATATGGACAGTATCCTCTGCCATGCATTTAAATTATTTGCAGAGAATAGATGTATATCACTCAGATAGTGGATTTATTGTTGATTTCCTTTAACCTTTGCTAGTCCAGAGACTCATTGCCCATTTCTTTTGTTCTGTTCCACACTTATCAGTTAATGTCACTGAAATATTGCAGCTGTCATGGAGGTGATGGAGGCTCAACTGCAGGCTCAACTCGGTGCACAGCTCGCAGCCACGCAGCAGGCGGCTGTCAAGACATAAGCAGTGGCAACGTGTGCTCCTATCCTGGCCGTGCTGTTTGGAACAGTCAGTTACTGCTGAGGAAGAGTTGTTTGTACACTAGTGCTTGCTAATGTCATTAATAACTGCTATCTCACACCATGGAACTTTGATCTAAAAGTTGATAAGTTCTATAACGATTTGCAGAAGCCATTGTGCACATGTGATTGTGACATTCTATTTTTGACTACGTGTCTGGATGTGGAAGTCGACCCTTGTCAGTGAAATCTTTTATCGGAGGCCCAATAATTGTGCACTTTGGAGTATAAAATTTTCTAAAAGTGATGATTTTTGCAGCTTGTACAGTAGTATTTGTCTGACAGCCTCTGTTTCTTGCAGAATGTACTTAGCACTGATTTCTTGTTCCTGAGAAGAGTCATGCATTTCTTAACTTGATATCATTACTACTTTAATAAATGATTTATACAGAGCTATTTAATGTAGTTTGTTAGACATTGATCAAACTTTAAATATACTCATACTTGTTTTATTTGTTTTTGTTATATAAATAAATTACTTTCATGAATTGCACCAGTCAGTGGATGTCTAATTATTCACAACAAAATTATGTAGATTACACATTACTGTGAGTAGGGCACGCATTTGGGCTCGGTGCACCTGTTGTTTTTATTGGTCCTGGTGTTGCCCATGTGAGTGTGTATTCTTTTCTTATGTTACGATAATTTACAACTCATAATTAGGAGCTGTGACAGGCACATAAAAAAGAAACACACATACAATACTAACGGTATTGGCCAAGGCCTTCTTTGGAATAAAGTGCACACAGGCACAGTCGCCTCCGGATGCCTCACTCCGAATCGTGCTCTGCGGTGAGGGAATAGGAGCAGGGGGGCGGAGGTCGTGCCAGTGATGGGGATGGAATGCAGCACTGTCTTACAGAGTATGTACGTGTTACACGGGAAAGTTTTTTTTCCCGGTCAATCGACACTTTGCAGTTGTTTGTGATTGTTTGTGGAGTATTTGGCTCAGCTTTTTTATTACAGAGGCCCCTGATAGGGCATGCTGAGCCACAGCACCTGGCGTAGAATGGGATTAGAAAGTAGGGGTTATTGTAAGTTGAGGCATGAATGATTTTGGGATCGGAGATGTACTGTACGAATAGTTCCCGTCGGAGTAGTTCGGAAACGCTAGTGGTGGGTGGGAGGGTCCAGATGGCCTAGTTTGTGAAGGAACCGTTGGAAATAGTGTGTGTGCTGCACCGCATATTGCGTCACGGGATGGTCTACCTCGGTTTTGGCCACAGTTCGGCGATGACCGGTCGTCCTAATAGGCTGCCGGTTAGTGATCGTGTCAATATAGAAAGCTGAACAGGTTGCAGCACAGTTGGTAAATTAGGTGGCTGCTTTCGTAGGTGACCCTGCCTCTGATTGGGTAGGGTAAGCCCATGGTGGGACTGGAATAGAAAGTGCTGGGTGGGATATGATCCCTGTGGCAGTGGGCTTGGGGCTGGCACATGGATGGACTTAGATGTTGTGGAGGTTAAGTGGGCCACAGAACACTACTTTAGAAGGGGTTTGAAGGATCTTGGGCTGAATGGCTGTCATTTCTGGGCATGAGGACAGGGAATCAAAACCTTAGCAAATGCTGCAGTTTAGTTGAGAAGAATTTAGGTAGTACTGGATAACAAGGTGACACTCGTGTATGGTGCTGGTGGTAGGGGGAGGGTCCTGAAACTACCAGACAGCAACTTTCAGGTGTTGATTCACTTGTGCAGCTGTAATGAAGTCTGTACCACTGAAAATATGGTTCATTGGTCACTGGTGCTATTCTCAACTTTATTTGCTTTTACCCTTTGTTGGGTTCCATTAACCCAAAACTAAAATTCAGCAGTCAGGCAAATACCCTGAAGAAGGCGACTTGCAATAGTGGCCAAAACGTTGGTTGGTTTTACACAATGACGATGCAGTCTAATACCCTAAAGAACTTTATTGGAAGTAAAATTCAGTGTTAAGTGTTTAATTTTCTTTACTAAAATTGCTATACTCAGAAAATTACAAGCTTGTTACATTGATGCTTCAAAGCCCTATCAAAAGAATGTCTTGTAATATTTAAAATAGGTGAGTGTTCTCACAGTTACTGTTTTTATGTTTTGAGTTGAGCTACTTTTGACAAACTACAAAAATAATTTCAGTTAAAGTTCAGGGATCTATCGTGTAAGAGGGGTAAAAAGTTTGCTTCCAACAACAGTCGTGACACTCATTGCATAAAACTATTAAAGTAAGAGGTTGCTACTCACTCCAGAAAGTCTCGTACACAACCAACAGATGCAACTTAATACAAAGCTTACATTCTGCCACATGAGGAAACGCACACAAGCACAGCTGGATTAAAATCTTTGTAGTAAGTTTTATTTGTATGTCTTTTTGCAGCTCATTGGGATGTTCAGTGAGTAGCAACATATCCCTCTCAAAATTATTGTTGAATCTTCCCAGGATGTTAACATTTTTACATCTAATTTCCCACTGTCCCTAATTCCTTAAAGAAAGAGTACAAAAAATCTTAAGTATACTTTTATTAATGCATACACATTATGTACATAAAAGCTGATCTTTGAGCAACACAGAGCTGATTTTTAAATGCTGCAATGTCAACATTACTTGTCAGTTTAAAATAAACACTGGTGTTTTACCCAGTAAAAGGCTCTAGCCAAATTTAAGTGCTTTGTCAATACTGTTACTTTAATAAGATTTGACATTCATTGTAATTTAAGCAGCAAGGCAAGGAGTAAAAAATGTAAGCTAAATAGATAAGCTCTTTCAAAAAAAAAAAAAAAAAAAAAATTAGATTTTCTTCTTCCAAAACATTGGCATAATGGCACCAGTGTGAGGGCAGAGGAGAGTTGACTCAAAAATGGACTGAGCAATTCCAAGTAATTTACAATAAGTTAATTTTTCAAAAGATGAATAAATTTGGAATTACTCATTGTGCTAATATTTACCGGTTGTTTCTTAACTTTTGAAGTTAAGTGTATATAGGGATCAGAAAATTCTTTGGCACTCACACTATGGATCAAATAAATGTTTTATCTAGTATCACACATTTCTTAAAGCCTTCTTTCATTCAGGTACATGATTCAAACGGTATTTAAGATTATAGATAATGTTTACATCAAAGAATACAGTAGAACCTTATTTTTATGCTTTTCAGGGGACTTCAGTGAAATGGTGTAAAATGCAGGAAATAATGTTTTAAATGGTAAAATATGCTTACTGGATCAGCCTTGCATTTTTGTAGGTTATGTGTGCTATATGTACATAATAGACATCTAAATACTCGCCAGGGAGTTGATTATACAATAAAGGTTATCCAATTTTTTACTATTTTAAGCGCCAGGCAAAACTGGTAATTTTATGGGAAGTAGAAATTTTGGACGTAATTTCATTCATTATAATAGAGGACACCACTATTTTAAGCGTCGGGCAGAACTGGTAATTTTATGGGAAGTGGAAATTGACGTAATTTCATTCATTATAATCGAGGATGCCACTGCTGGGCTACAACACATCTTCAAAATTACCTGAACCGATTCGATAGATATCGTTTGGACTCCACTGCCAGGCTATGTAACACATCTTCAAAATTACTGCCTTTTACCGGAAATAATTATTTACGTAGTAAAACTCCTACAGTTCCATTCTTTTTGTATTTTTCGATGTTTCACATGACAATATTAGGGAATTTATTCGTGATCTCGAGTACAAACATATGCATAAGTATGTTTGTAACGTTTGCATAGGATCAGCATCTCACTATTATTGCTTTTTTTGAGGTTGTGGGTATTACGATACCCAACGTTGACAGATAAAGTTCTTTATTAATCAGAAATATGTATCACAAAAACAACGCAACTATTTATTCTCACTTCAACAAAGCAACTGGTTCTGATTGAGTACATGCCAGCCGCTCTCGCAAAGAAGCTAGCGGTAAGACGAACTACACCGCCACAAAACAGCGTTATTCTCTCGTTAACAAACGTTCTGTTTGTCTGAGTACATTCCAGGCGCTCTGCCAAAGAAGCTGGTGAAAAGAAGAACTACATTGCCACAAATTGGCGCGACTTTACGTCAACTACGAAACGCAAAGTGTCAAGAAACTCGAATGTGAATAATTTTTAAGCGCTATACTTTAAGGGGAAAGCCATGCTCGTGTCAATTTATGTACATTACATCATTTTTCTTCACAAACTTGCTTTCAAAAAGTGTAAAACGCAGGAAAAGCGTAAATATGTTAATGCAAAAACGAGGGCAAATTAACATTGTAAACATAGGAAATTTGACGGGACTGACAAAAAATGGTGTAAATGGCGGGAAAACGTAAAAACGAGGTTTTACTGTACTAACAATCTTCAGGTAGACACATAACGAACATGGAATTATTTGCTTTTAGTTAAGTACATATTTTTCCAAAATAAGAAAACAGCTATGGTCACTGTTTAAATCACGGACACACTAATGCGACAGGCAAACCATATGCATTAGTACTAGTGTCACTAAAGTCAGCAATTGGCTCTCACTGCCATAACACGATTTTAAACTGTGTATGGGTAAAAGTCAGAGAAAGGGGAATACACTATATGAAAAAGTAAGAATAAGCTATAAGTGTTGTAGCAAGAACTTGTCATTGATAACAAATGTCTATTCATCTGAGTCTTACAAAAAATGCTGTTTTATGTGTGTGCTTATGTTACTTGATATCAACTTCATGACAATTATAATTCTCTCTCTTTTTTTTTTTTTTTTTAACTAGTACTCAAATATTAGATCAAAATCAGAACTTGTTGAAATCACCTTGAAATGCTTATGCCATTTAGCTTCAGAAAGTTGTAAGAACAATACACGAACTGCCTGACGTTTGTAATGGTAAAATGGCAGTGCAAGGCTTCAGTAATGACCAGTCCAGTTAATGTACGTCTGTGGTTTAAGCTAAAATTTATACTCCTGAAGCTTGTAAAAAGTTACTATGTAACATGGAAACGGTTCTAAGACAGTGAATTTGTAGATTACATCACAACCTTAACACATGGAGTCAAGACACTTCTCATTTTTGTCATACTCTTTGACAGCAGTGAGCTACAGTATTGAAAATATCTGATGAATGAGACTTAATACAGTTTTTATCATAAGGGGCGTATATGCCAAAAATTAACAATAATTATGACTCCCTTTAGTTTCATAAGAGGGTCATTCCACGCCAAATCGTCCAGCCAAAAGTAGATATAACACTTAAGGTTTTTGAATTAATTCCAAAATTTATATGTGAAATGTGTGCATAATGATAAAAAAATCCAAAGTTTCATCCAATTCTATAAAGTAGTTTCCAAGTTATGACCATTTAAAGTTTTACACTAACTGTACTTCCAAGAGCGATGTAGATGTAACTGAAGTGCGCGTGCTTTTAGAGAATTTGAAGTAAAATCATTGGTTTTGAAGCTAGAGCCTTGAAATTTTTACTGTTTTGTTCTAAATTAAACACTGAAACTGATAGATACACAAAATTCTGATTTATAATCTTCAATCATATTGAAAAGCTGCACTCAAACTCAAATTATTATTAATTTCAAAATTGTGACATAGATGTAGAAAAATATGAATAGCTAAAATCTCTCTCCAAATAACCCAATACAACCATATTTTTTTGAAAACAGCATAAAATTACCTTTCAAATGGTGCAAAAAAATTGGTGGGGTTTGGATTTGTAACAGTTTTATCTTATATTGAAGTCAAAACAAGTCTAATCTGTTCAAAATGTATGGAATGGGTGTTTTATGACTCAAAATTGGTATAGTGGAGGTTATATAGAAGGTTTTAAAACTATTATTTGGAAAATTAACTACTTAAAAAAGTAATTTTTTGTTCTGTGTTTTTACATTGGGACAAAGATTTATCATTCATAAGCAAAAACAATTAAATTAATGCTGATACTTTACATTGTAGACAACAAAGGACTCTCCTTATTGCACCCAACAATTAAATTGTGTACAGAATTGTCATTGTTTGGGCATTGTCTTGAAGTTCAGATAAGGCAGTACTACTATGCAAGTATGCACATGAAAAATTCACCAGTCATCAGTCGGCCTGCTGTCTTCCAGTCTGGAAATGAAACTCTCCCTCTAGCCTGCCTGTACTGCAAGTCAATCAGTGTGCATTTGGCTCTGTTTAAGTTAATACCTAGTGTTTGTGCTTGGTGACATTTTAAATAATTGTTATACAAACTGAGTTATAATTTTATTTTTAAAAGTGAGTGTTTTATGTGAAACTAAGTGTGTGTGTGTGTGTGTGTGTGTGTGTGTGTGTTTCTTACTATGGAGATAAGAGCAAGTTCAAGTAAACATGTTTCTAATTTTAAGTGTTCAGTACGTTATTAAATTTGTCATGTGAAAATACTTCACTGGCAAAAACCAAAGACATTTATTTAATTTCAGAAAAGTTGTCTAAAGAA
This sequence comes from Locusta migratoria, assembly GCA_026315105.1. Lineage (NCBI taxonomy): Eukaryota > Metazoa > Arthropoda > Insecta > Orthoptera > Acrididae > Locusta > Locusta migratoria. The sequence continues at coordinate 82,674,664 of CM048754.1, read as the reverse complement.
GAAGTAGAAATTTTAGTTTGGCGTACTAATACGCAGTACAGTGAAACAGATGATATTTGTTCCCATCATTTGTGTTATTTTTTAAAGTATTTTGAAAAGAACCAAAAATCCTGTTGTGTTCCGTTTAAGAAACACACTGTACCTTTAACAAAAAAAAAAAAAAAAAAAAAAAAAAAAAAAAAAAATATTTGAGGATAATTACTCCGGAAAAAGCAAAATATGTTAAAGAAAGAAAGAACATTATTTTAGTGCCAGGAAAGCTGTTGTGCAGTACATGTAGAAAACTGTTGAATGAAGCAACACCTAGTTTATAGACTATGAAGAAATTTCTCTAGTGGATAGTGATGACACAAATGAGAGTGAATTAACCAATGCAAAAAGAGTAGTAGAAAGAAAAAAGTTGAATGAAACTCTTTTAGGGTTGGATGTGACACCACTTAAACTTGAGTCATTACCTACCCAATCAAAGAAAAAATATGACCAAAAGAAGTTTAAAATGGCAAAAGACCAGGTTAAAAAAAGTTGTCATTTGTTTTGAAAGTTGAAGAACCCAATGATTCAAGTGAATCTGACAGTACAACCCAAGGTAACGAAATGAAGACCAAATCTAGGATCTTGATCATTTAGTGGATGCTATAAAGGAAAAACTTAAGACAAACTTAACCACATGGGAAAAAATACAAATATTAACAAACACTCCAAAGTCATGGTAACGCAGAAAAGCAGTGGAAAAATTTAATGTATCTGAATATTTAGTTGAAAAGCCAGAACGCTTGCAATGAGAAAGGTATTTTGGTTTTTGACAGAACCCAAACATGGCAGATCCCTTCCCGAAGAAACTATAGACGCTGTTTAACTGTTTTACAAAGATAATGAATTTTCTTACATGTTGCCAGGTGCTAAAGACAAAGTTAGTATGAAAAAATACTTACAAGCAGAAAAGAATTCTTTTATGCAACTTAGAGGAACTGTTCATTGCGTTTAAAGAAAAACACCCAAATTGTAAAATAGGATTTTCCAAATTTTGCTCCTTCAGACCAAATGGTGCGTGCTATCTGGTTCACCTGGAACCCACATGTGTGTTTGCTTGTACCACCAAAATGTTGAGCTTTTAGTAAACACTCTGAACCTGCATGATAAGGAATCAATACACACTATGATGGACAAATTGGTTTGTGACAGACATTACAGGGACTGCATGTTAAAACGTTGTGATATGTGCCCTGAAACGAGTGAATCACTGAAGCTACATCTAACAGAAGACTAGATGAAGGTGAAGACATTAAATTTTCACAGTGGGTTTCAAGACATGGCAGAATGACTTTACAAACAATGCTACTACCTTGCAAGGAGTTTATTGATTTTACCATTGAAAAAATTGAATGTCTAATACCTCATTCTTACATCGCAAGAGCTCAAAACTCTTACTTGAAACAGAGGAAAGAAAAATTGGAATTTAATGAAGTTTTAGTTCTTATGGATTTTGCTGAAAACTATAACTTCATTCTGCAAAATGAAGTGCAATCCTAGCACTGGGTCCACTCGAGATGCTCAGTTCATCCAGTAGTGATTTTTTTCTAAGAAAGAGGATTCCACCATAAGAGAGAAACATCAATGTGTTTCATTTCAGATGATCTAAAGCATGATGTACCATTCAGTACAAGAAAAAACCGTAGGTTTCGTAAAACAAAATTTTCCTGGTGTTGACCAAATTGAGTATTTTACAGATGGTTGCAGTGCTCAGCACAAAAATTTCAAAAGCATGATAAATTTATGTTTTCATGCTAAAGATTTTAAATTAAATGCAAGCTGGTCATTTCATGCTACAAGTCATGGAAAAAAACATGTGATGGGATCGGGGGCACAGTCAAGAGAACTGTTACAAAAAAAACTTGCAGAGCAGTAGGCAAAGTGAGCAGATAATAAATGCTGAACAAATGTAAAAATTTTTGCAAAAGTTTATTTTCAAAAATATATTTTTTCTTTTTAAAGGAAGAAGAAATTGAAATTAAAAGAACAAAGCTTGAAACTAGATTTCAAATGGGTTAAAAAATACCATGTACAAGAAGTTTTCATTATTTTAAGCCAGCTTCTTGTGTAGAAATCACAGCCAAACGATTGATTTTGAACTCTGAAATTGTGTTGAAACATATTTTTATGACTGCCCCAATCATTAAACCTAACATTCATTCTTTCATTGCATGTGTTTATGAGCAAAACTGGTGGATAGGAATGGTTCAGGGTTTCAATGAAGTAGAAGGGGACTATGATGTTATTTTTATGCACCCTCATGGACCAGCAGAAACTTTCATTTGGCCTAAAAAAGAAGACAGATGACATGTTCCACCAGCCCATCTTCTATGTGTAATAGCTCCTCCAGAGGTTGCATCTCAGTTTGGCAGATCTTGTAAGATTGATGCTAACTCCCGAAAGGAAATCATAAAAACATGGGAAAATTTCCTTGTTCTCTTGTAAAACTAAACATTTTAGACATGTAAATATAATTACTGTACATACTGTTTCTTATAAACTTAGCATAATACTCCAAATGAATAAATATTAAAGTTTAAAGTCATCAAGAACTCTTTTGTACGAAGGATTTGTTTGGAAATGAACAATCACCAACTCATTTATTCAAATGTAAGTAAACCAATTTTGTAAAATTCTTAATGTATGTATCTTTTATTTTTATAACTAATACATAAAACTTGGGTTAATCTGGCATTTTCACAGTTGTATTATTTCAAATAAGTAATTATTTCATCAAACATGTATTTTGCAAAGTAAATTACAAAATGTTACTTTAATTTCTTATAAAATTGTTGCAACTCAGAGCCCCACCACTTTTTTGCACTATTTGAAAGGTAATTTTATGCTGTTTTCAAAAATATATGGTTGTATTGGGTTATTTGGGGAGAGATTTTAGCTATTCACATTTTTCTACATCTACGTCACAATTTCGAAATTAACAATAATTTGAGTTTGAGTGCAGCTTTTCAATATGATTGAAGATTATAAATCAGAATTTTGTGTATCTATCAGTTTCAGTCTTTCATTTAGAACAAAACAGTGAAAATTTCAAGGCTCTAGCTCCAAAACTAATGATTTTTTTTTCGAATTCTGTAAAAGCATGCACATTTCAGTTACGTCTTCGTCGCTCTCAGAAGTACAATTAGCATAAAACTTTAAACAGTCATAACTCAGAAACTACTAACTAGATTTGGATGAAACTTGGAATATTTTCTTGTCTTTGTACATAAAATTTAAATATAGATTTTCATAAATATCTGTGAGAGGTGGGTGTAGTGCCCTGGATGACTTGGTATGGAATGACCCAAGAACTCTGGAAGATGAAATCTTATATCACAAGATATTTTGATTCTCTTTGATGCAATTTCTTTTAAGAAATAAATGGTTAGTAAATCGAGGAAGACACGGCCTTTTTTGTTGAAGGACAACACATACATTGACAGTAACATAAGAAACTACTATAGAAGAAAACAATAAAAACATTTCAGCCACAACAGTAAAAAAGTAATGATTCACATTCTGTGGATGAGTCTTATAGAGGTCAAGAAAGTTTCAATCAGACTCCACACAGTTTTTAATTATCAAGGAAAGAGTTCATTTTTATAATAGACAACAAATTAAATATGTTTCTCATGTGTGAAATGTTATATTCTCTCAGTTCCACTTTAGTGAGATTCCAACACTCACACACACACACACACACACACACACACACACACAACACACACACACCCTGTACCCATAAAGTACTTGAACATGACTGAGAAAATGCTACTATTGACTTCATCATAAGTAATCTGAAACTTGTTGACCACAGAAAGAATAAATGTAAAACATTGGAGACTCATTGGTGCATTTCTGTCTATTGCAATTAACTGAAAGGCTCTTTTTGGTCACATGCATTTTGATTCTTTATTTGTGAAAGATCAGTGGCATGTATTACACGTTTTTTGTGTATAAAATTTCATTGCAGAACATACAACTCCATGGAAACATAACTGGAGTAATGCCAAAAACTGTAAGTAATATGAAAAATTTAATTAATTTAGCAAAAACTTGTGTAGCACAAGTTGCTTTTAATCTAGTAGGTTAGAATTTGAAAAATAAGAACAGAGTAAAGATTTATAACTATTACATGGTGAAACATAGCAACATATTTACAAATGCTAAATGTTACATACAAAAACATAACAACAAACATGCATTACAGTCCACTTTCAAAGATAAAGTATCCAAACACACATGTGACGACAGAAATAGAAAAATAACTCTCTCTCTCTCTCTCTCTCTCTCTCTCTCTCTCTCTCTCTCTCTCTCTCTCTCTCTGTGTGTGTGTGTGTGTGTGTGTGTGTGTGTGTGTGTGTGTGTTCCCCCATTAATCTAGCTGTGTTTATCCAGAACCAATGTATCACTTTGTAGCATAATGCACGCTGACTGAAAACTTACTGGCGGATTTAAACTTGGGACCTTGCCTTTTGCAGAGAGCATGCTCATACAAACTAAGCTATGCAGACACAAATCAAGTGATCTAGAGGGGCTGTCAAAAGCAAAGCTCTATGATGGACTGAGACACACTTCGGAAATTCTCTCACAAGATGTGAATACACATAGATCTTTTCAATTGTCTTTATTCCCACTACTTATCCACTAATGTGCAGCTTCTGAGAATTTCAAAACAATTTCTCCTCGAAGTACTTATCAGTTCTGGTACAGCTAACATTTCGCACTTTCTTAGTGTTGCTTTTACGGCACCACATAAATATTGAAATGTTTTTTTAAATTCTATTGCTTTATTGATTATTCAATGGTTATATTTAACTTGTTCCATTCTTCTGCATATTTAGAAAAGACAATAAAAATAAGGAAAGCTAGTTAAGCCAGTGTGGTCATTAGAGATAGAGCTTATGCTCGAAGTTTTGGGTACGGCTGAGGAGGAAAAATCAGATGTACCCATCTTGGTATTTGCCTGGAGTGATTTAGGGAAATGCAGAAAAACATACATCTCTATGGCCGGAGGTGGATTTGAACCATATTCTCGAATGTGTGTTACCACTACACCATGTAACGAAGGGAGAGAGTGCCAGGGTGGGGGAAGGCAATGTGTGTGTGAAAGCCACACCATATATGGATAATGCGGAGGCTCAGGATGTGACCAAAAGGGTGCTTCTACAAAGGTCACCACCCATTTGTCAGCACACAATAGTTCGGTTGAGAGTTCTGATGGTCCTCTGTGTAGCCCAGACCTGGACCTGGACTTGGGTAGTTTTTGCTCGGGCTTCTGCTCACTGACAGACTTAACTGTGTGTCTTCCTCATCCAGTAGTTCACTTTCTGCTCATATAAGCATTGGAGACTATTTTAAATTTGAGTGCAATGGACCTTCCCAATTCCCTGTGTCAGTAAACTGTCTAGACCGCTTGTTGGCTGCAACAATTCTGTTCTCTCTCAAAAATATTACTCACACTAATTCTTTGAGTGGCCATAATCTTTGTTCTGTCTGTAGAATTTTCTAATTCTGCAGTTTTACTTTGTACAAAGGTTGTGTACGAGCCCACGAATAACCTGTCATCCACAAACAACCAAATATATATTCTGCTAACTTTCTTCTTTATTAAAGCTATTTGGCAGTGTTGTGTGGCAGTGCGTACATTTTTTGAGATTAGCTAATGCTATTTATGGCTGAACCCCCGAGCCATCCTAGGATTCCCACGATTACGGGGGCTCTTAAGTCACGAAAGATTCTTATCTTGGGGGACGTGGGGTGAAGGTCATGCTTCAAAAGCTGCTGATAAAGTAATCATTTATTTACCACTAATTTCATGCTGTGATCATCTTCAGGTATATGGTATAGTTTTGTTGCCATTAACAATACTTGAAGTTGATCTTAACTTTGATCAGTGGTATATAAATTACTACGGACATTTTTAAATAGGTCATCTGCACAAAACATACCCCAAGATCCTTATTTTTTCATATTCTGGAAACACAACAAATAATCAATCTCTCAAACCAGTAGTTAGCATTTTACCAATCTTTATGTGAGCAATAAAATATTTTAAATCTATTTTGGAAAACCATCACTAATAAAAAATAGTTTTGTAAATATGGTCAGGCATTTCTTACAGGATGCCAAATATCACAGATTTGTACTGGCCCACAATACGTGTAAAGGATTCAAGCTGCTAGAGGGCACTACATCCGACAGCTATCGAAGCTTTTGCTACAGTTGCGTTGTGCCCCTCCATCCCCTCCCTCCGAAGCATCTTTGAGGCGCAGCCAACTGTGGAGAGCTGCCTGCACACCAGTGAGGGGTTCCTCCAGCCACGGAGCCAGGAACATGGAAGACAGGCTGGACAGCTTGGGTGTCACATCGCCGCCTGGAGCCGCCTTCCACTGCAGGACTGTCCGGCTGGTTGCATCTCCGGAGACCAGGGCCCTCACGTCATCCTCTTTCAGCCACGCACATGCCTGAACTTCTTCTGGATCTAGCTGAAATACAAAGGCAACTGTTGGGCTATTCCCTGAGAACATGAACATAAAGGATAAACTATCACTTAAAATTTCTGGGTCGAGATGCCACGGTTCATACATTAAACTTTCTCTGACATTCCGGCTCAGAGTTTCCAGTTCAACACCTACCTCTTTCCTGTTAAAATTACTGTGGTATTTAAAAATTTCTAAGGCCCCTTTACATAAATGTATAATAATGGGATGTCTTTGCAGTGATCTCTTTTAGCTAAACAAAAGTCCTGTCACAGGCTTATCCTACCCTATCAGAGGCTGGGCCACTTGTGAAAGCAGCCATGTTGTTTACCAACTGTGCTGCAATCACTGTGCAGTTTTTTATATTGGCATGACCACAAATCAGCTGTCCATTAGGATGAATGGCCACCACCAAACTGGCCAAAAACAAGGTGGACCACCCTGTGGCACAACATGCAGCAGAGCACATGCTTGATTTTAATGGTTGCTTCACAACCCGGGACATCTGGATCCTCCCACCCACCACCAGCTTTTCTGAACTGCAAAGATGGGAGTTATCCCTTCAGTACATTATCCGATCTCAAAACCACCCAGGGCTCAACCTACAATAGCTTCCCTTTTTCCACACCTTAGAGTTCCTACCTCTCCTATTTTGAGTGGCATGTGTGTGTGTGTGTGTGTGTGTGTGTGTGTGTGCACGCGTGCGTGTGCATGCATGCTATGACTGTGTTGTGTGCCTGTGTGAACAGTCCATTTTCAGAAGAATGCCGTGATTGATAGCTGCAAGTGTCGTATCTACATCTCTACATCTACATTCATACTCTGCTAGCCACCCGATAGGTGTGTGGCGGAGGGTACCTTGAGTACCGCTATCGGTTCTCCCTCCTATTCCAGTCCCGTATTGTTCGCGGAAAGAAAGATTGTCGGTCTGCCTCTGTGTGGGCTCTAATCTCTCCGATTTTATCTTCATGATCTCTACGCGAGACATACGTAGGAGGGAGCAATATATTGCTAGACTCCTCGGTAAAGGTATGTTCTCAAAACTTCAACAAAAGCCTGTACCGAGCAACAGAGCTTTTCTCCTGCAGAGTCTTCCACTGGAGTTTATCGATCATCTCCGTAACACTTTCTCGATTACCAAATGATCCTGTAACGAAGCGCGCTGCTCTCCGTTAGATCGTATCTACTTCCTCTATCAACCCCACCTGGTACGGATCCCTCACTGGTGAGCAGTATTCAAGCTGTGGGCAAACAAGTGTACCGTAACCTACTTCCTTTGTTTTCGGACTGCGTTTCCTTAGGATCCTTCCAATGAATCTAAGTCTGGCATCTGCTTTACTGACGACTGATTTTATATGCTCGTTCCATTTTAAATCACTCCTAATGTCTACTCCCAGATAATTTATGGAATTAACTTCTTCCAGTTGCTGACCCACTATAGTGTAGCTAAATGATACAGGATCTTTCTTTCTATGTATTTGCAGCACATTACACTTGTCTACATTGAGATTCAATTGCCATTCCCTGCATAATGCGTCAATTTGATACAGATCTTCCTGCATTTCAACACAATTTTCCATTGTTATAACCGCTCTATATACTACAGCGTCATCGGCAAAAAGCCTCAGTGAGCTACCAATGTTATCCGCAAAGTCATTTATATATATCGTGAACAGCAACGGACCTAAGACACTCCCCTGTGGCACACCTGACATCACTCTTACTGCTGAAGACTTCTCTTCATTGAGATTGACATGCTGCTTTCTGTTATCTAGGAACTCCTCAATCCAATCACACAATTGGTCTGATAGACCATATGCTCTTACTTTGTTCATTAAACGTCTGTGGGGAACTGTATCAAACACCTTGCGGAAGTCGAGAAACACAGCATCTACCTGAGAACCCGTGTCTATGGCCCTCCGAGTCTCGTGGACGAATAGCGCAAGCTGGCTTTCACACAATCCCCTTTTTTGAAACCCATGCTGATTCCTACAGAGCAGATTTCTAGTCTCCAGAAATGTCATTATACTCGAACATGATACATGTTCCAAAATGTCTTTTGTATGTCCCTGTTGCAGCTTGTCGCCACATCTTTGCGCTGAGTTGTAAACTGTTACTATATTTTTAAACAAAAGGAAGCAACTTTATAAAATAGAAGCACTCCCACCTAGACACTATGAATTGCTTAATGTTCATAAACCACAGGTAGGCCCTACAATTCAGGCCTATGTGGAATAGGGTATTTTCCTGTGTTAAAAATATGGTTCAAACTGTTGTTATTCTGAATGATTATAAGATTCAGACACCATTTTCGCTTATAATTCTTACAAAACATCTGTTATTTTTATGTAATTAAAGCTTAAAAATCATCAAATTTCTCATTAGATCACGTGATTGAAAACGCTCCATTATTGGCTGAAGTACTGGTGACATCATAGAACACCTACAGCGCGGCAACTAGAAGTTGGAGCTGTATTATTGTACGTGTTTCCTCCATTTCGCAGCTTTAACACTTAGCTAGGAACATGGTTTTGCAGGGCGTTCTGGGGAACATCCGCCTGACAGGCTACTTGATAGTTGGAATATCCGCCTGTGAGGCTTAGATCAATATTTTGAGAATTTTATTGAACTATTTTTTTTAATTTCATTGACAGTGAATAAAGAGTATAAATTCAGACATTTAAGGACATGTCAGTTATTTTAAATAAGAAAATACATTAATCTAAAACACATTTTTATCAGTCCTGTTCATTATTTAGGTTTACAATGTTCCTTTGAAATTTATTTTACTTCAAATCATTTGGATCCGTACTATAAAGAAAATGTGAAATAATTTTTGTGCAACTTGAAAATCTTAAGAAATTAAAATAATTGAAAGCAGATCTACCTCTACAAACATATAAACATGCATAGTTGTAAGGAAACATGCTATCAAAGCTTGTTATTACAGATATAGTTGTTCACATATACTCAATAACGAAAAAGAAAATCTACTTCGTTGTATGTGCTGTGCACAGTTTCATAATGCAAACATTACACAATTTCTTGGAACACTGCAAGCAATTTGGTGTGTTGCAGTTGACGCATTTATAAGTCGTCATCCTATTTTTCTGGTAAGGACAATAACAACAACTTTTTTGTCCTTGAAGTTTATCACTCTTCATTGTAGTTGCAGTATGTGATGAGTTTGTACTTGCATCAGTAGAGGACTCCGATTTTGAAGAACTTTTTTCTGCGACAACTGTACTGATCAGATCTCTCAGTTCGTCGGTAAGGTTGCGTATCTTGAGACGTTCTTCAAGGTGATCCTTTATAAGAGAGTGTCCAAGCTTATGCAAGAAATCAAACCTTGATATGTTCTCTTTTTTGAAATATGAATAAATTATGTATGCGTTGGAACCACTTACTGCTCTTAACACGTTGACTGCCAACTACGAGTTATCTCGTATGTGCCGAACTGGCCACTGGCGCCCAATACGAGTTAACACGTAGGAAACGAGTTCCGACATAAAGTCAGATACGAGAACATTCGTAGCAAATACGTGCTATTTACAGGTCTTGGGCGTCAGGGAGAGGTAAAGTAAATCTTCTAGGCGTGGTGGAACAGGTTTTTAATTTCACAGTTTGAATATAGTTACAGAAAAGTTCATACAAATTATCATACAAATATTTTAGCTTTAAATGTAAAATGTATACTTCATCTCGCTAATGACAATAAAAATAAAGTTTTTTCTTTATTGATGGTATGTCTTGAAGCACTCTTCTACACAAAGAGCCGGTTTTTCTTGACAAACGGGACAAAAGTATCGCGATTCATGGCGTTTCTTTTGTTGTGTACACACACTGCATGGCTTTGTTGGCCACAGTTTTTTCTCTGTGGGTGGTATTGCCTCTAAATAATGAAAGCTGCCCTCTGTCTTGCTTTTCTTCTGGGTGTCTGGCATCCTATCCCCAATCAATGCCTGAATAAATTTTTCTCTAAAAGCTAGAGACTTGATACTCGTTCTTGCTGTCTGATTATAGAAACGATGAGCATTTTGAAGATAAATTTCTATTATGTGTAGAGCAAGCTTTTTTGGCCATCTAACAGTTGTTCACAAAGCTGAATAATACAACAGCGTTTGATCTGACTGATCAACTCCTGCCATGCCATTGTTGACCCTGACAATGTTTGGTTTCAAGGCAACTTTGCCATTTCGATTGCGAACTTCCACCATTTCGGCACAGTGCATATTAGAAATGGTCAGAATGTCCCTTTTGTCCTTCCATTTGCAAACAACAACATTGTCATTTCTTTTCCATGCCATATCACCTTTCTTCAGCTTCATAACAACTAATGATTTTGGGTTTTCCTTTCTGTTGTTACATAATGTTCCACATACATAGGTTTTGTAAGTCGACAGGAGTTTTGTAAGTGATACAGAATTATAAAAATTGTCCATATGAAGCACATATCCTTTGTTCAAGAGAGATTCCATGAGGTGTAAAACTACGTCAGACGCATGGCCCATTTCGGTGTTCTTCTCTGACTTGCCACAGTATATTTTTATTTTGAGAACAACTCCATTAGATTCACAGAGCTCATAAAGTTTTACACCATACTTGTGTTTCTTGTTCTTGATATACTGTCGGAAAAATAGACAGCCGCGCCACAAAACCATTGATTCGTCTATGCAGAGATTCTTGTCTGGTACATAATTATTGCTCATGATGTTATTGAAATGGTCCAAAACTGGTCTAATTTTGTAGAGTCTATCAGTAGACTGTAATGAGTTGCCTGAGAAGTGTAGATATCTCAATAACAGCTGAAATCTGTTTCTACTCATAATAGATCTCCAGAACGTGACATTGTAAAAAGGATTTGTACTCCAGTAATGTTCTATCAATGGAAAACAACAAGGTCCCATGTGTAGCAACAGACCAAGAAATACTTTCATTTCCGCAACATCTGTATGCCTCCACCTGGAAAGCCTTGCTGATCTTCTCCCACCCTGTTTTTCTGCTTCCTGTCTTGCATATAGATTTGTTTGTTCACATAACAACGTTATGAACTCGTCAGAAAAAAACAAATCAACAAGTGCATTGATACCAAAATTTTGTAAGTCTAATTTCAATCCCACATTCTCGTTGAACACAAACACTGGTGGATCTCGAGGAATGTCACTTCACTCATTACTGTTACTTGTAGTGGCTGCTGTTGTACCAACCTGCTCATCATCTTCATTGCATTCACTGCTGTCTGCATCTGAATTCTCACTTGAGTGCTCACATGAAGATGGTTCATAGAGACTTCCACCATCCGAGAATTCATCCGTAAACTCGTTCCACTGCGATTCATCCATGTTAGCTAGCTGTTCAAGTTCTACGTCACTCAGTTTCCTCTTATTACTAGCCATTTTACGAGGAAAATTGAACACAGATAACAATAAACGTCAGTGAAGTATCTACAATGAAGACTGAATAAATACTGATGCGGTTACAACAATGACATGTGTCGTATTGTCAAATGTACGTCGAAATACTCTCCGATTGTTGACAACGAATTATCTCGTAGCTGGCGTCTGAGCTGAACTTGCTACTCCATACGCCAACTACGAGATAACTCGCACGCCCCATTTTCCTGCCAAAACTGTTATTTTTAAAGTTTCGATGATACAGATGGACTTCAAATGAGATAACGAATCAATCTGTATGAACTACTTAACATGGCTTCTGGGAGCAGTTTACTCATTTTGGCCGTGGCAGTCAACGTGTTAAATGATGAAAAAATCGCCAATGGCCATCGTAGAGTTCGTCAATTGGCACAATAATTGCTGCATTTCATATCTAGTACATCAACCCCACATTTTGTGGCATTGTATGTTGAGATGATTTCTGGCTTTCCACTCATTGCATCTGTATCTTCTTTGTGGTGCATGGATGACAAGAGAATAATGGCCTTAGATTTCTTGGGGACGTCTGACAAGAGCGCGAGCTCCTTTGTAAACCCATATAGTGCAGAATTGACTTCTCTAGTTGACCTTGGGAGAAATTCCGGAGGAATCTCGGCTTTATTCTTTTTCAATGTACCAACGATTGTCATTCCATTGTTCCACAGCCATTTTGCAGCTTCTACCGAAGTGAATCAATTATCACAGGTTATGTTCCTGTGACTATCTTTCAGACTTTGGGTAAGTCTGATGAGGGCCTGAGTGGGTTTTTGGTACTTTTTCTGTTCTGCAGTTAGCGTACGTCCATCACTGCCCTTTCCTGTATAAATGTAAGAATCAGCCAGGTAGCTATTTCTAGCGTCAGTAAGTGCAACGATTTTAATGCCGTAGTTAGCAGGCTTTTGCGGCATATACATTTTGAAATGTACCCTGCCTCTAAATGGTACTGTTTCATCAACGCATGCAAAAGCTCCAATAGCATAATTATTTTGAAAGTTCTGCATTAGTGTTTGATAAATGCCACTTATTGCAGCTGCTGGGTCAGTTTCTTGACGAGCTGAATGCATAGAGCTTCCATCAAATCTCAGCCCTCTCAGTAAAATGTGACAACACTTCTCAGACATTATGCATATAAATATGGGTCGTCCAGTGGGTTCCGTTGAAAAGAGAGATTTCAGCGATTCTCGAGACGATTTGAAGATGCAGCAAAAGACCAAAAGTCCTAGCAGTGCATTCATCTCTGTAACGTTTGTATTTTTATAAGAAATATCTTCTGAATTTTTCAGATTAAAACGTTTCTCATTAGTTATGAGAACAATTTCTTGTATGATGTCACTGGTAAAAAACAAGTGCCATATTTCAATGGGGGTTGGGTTTTCCCCTAAAGTGAGAGCTGGACCAATGGGTTTTGACAGTCGAATGTTTATTATGTTGTGGGCTGATCTAGAGTTAGAAGCACACTGAGGCACAGAACTCCAAGTGAAACATTTGCTTTTCCCTTGGAAATAATGAACCGAGTCACTTTGGTTGTCTTGATGTGAACCAATAGAAGAGGTGTGAGCCAGAGGTGAATCTGGAGGGCCACGTTCTGTGCATTTTTTGGGTGGCACATTATCGCGAGAACTGAGATTGCTTACAGTCACTGTCCAATATTGCTGATCAACTTCACTCCGATTGCCCACATTCTCGCCTTGAAAAATATCCTGATCCACTTCGTATTTAGATATTTCTGATGCAGTTTCAGAATCAGAGTCTTCAGAAAACATCGACTCCGTCATCTCCATAATCCTCCTGCTTCTGTTTGACACATTAATTGGTATTTTTCCAGCCATTGTGGTCTCTAAAACAAACAGACCACCTAAGAAAATATTCATACTAAAACTTTCTTACTGTATATAACGAACAAAGTTGTAAACACATAGGTCTACCTAACTGTCTTCATGAAATGAAGTAACAGTCGAGAATATACACTAAACTGTATAATATCACAATAAAATTGCTGTAAAAAATGCCTAAATAGAGCGAAAATAAATGGAATGTAACAATTTGTAACAATTATGATTCTACGTAAAGAACGGAAACACGAAATAATACTGTGGAATATCCGCCTGTGAGGCACATGGACCAAATAGTGTGAATACAGGAATATCAGTCTGTGCGGCAGCCAAATATTTGCTCTTACCTGCTCTTACCGTGGGTCTGGAATAGCCGCAAGGTACGCTGGGAAATATGGGTTGACGAGGCACGTGACCTTCACTGCACAACAACTAGATATTAACTGAGACACTCGTAGCTGGCTACCTCAGTAGGGTGATTATCAGCGCCTCTAGCGGAACAAACGTAAATCATATCCACCTCTCAGGCGTATATTCCATTCTAAGTGTTAAGTCCAGTTTTTTCGTGATCTAAACGCGTTTACAGTTTTTTATGCCACAATGGAAGATGATTATGTGAAGGCTGACACTGGAAACCTCCCTAAAGTTGATGCAATTATGGTGTCTTCATTCTTTAAAAACAGTCCAAATTTTTATGTGCCAGAGATAAGAAACATGAAAATTGCATTGTAAGTAATGCATACCTACATTTTAAAGCTAATTATTTCGAGAGATATTTTATGCCATTGAAAAAAAAAAAAGTACCCTATTTGTTGATGTCAGCAGACTTAATCTGAAGTCACCATATTATGCAATAAAGGGTGAAATTTTATCTTCTATCCAAGCGGCCTTGAGTGATTATGTTGGCAACATCAACAACAAGATAGAAAATCTTTGTCCCAATGTTCAGACCACATAGAATGACTAGATTAGTGTATCGTACAGACCATGAAGTAAATAAATAATGCTGTTCCTGCTCTATGATTCTTGTATGTGCCCTTGTCCGGTCAGTAAAAATAACTGCCCTCGTAAATCAAAGGTTTCATGACAAAATATTTGCGCTGTCACGCGATTGGCTAATGGCGACATCTCATGATTCTCGCTATTCAGCATCTGTTGCCAACATAGTCACAGGAACCAGCCGGGATAGTAAAATTTAACCCAAAAAGCAAGCAGTTAAGGGAGTACTTTTATTTAACTACTCCAATACTGGTGCAAAGTGAAACATCAAAACCTGTAATATACAGCAAAAATGCCTTGCGTTTAGTTATACAATATACGTGTAGTCTAGAACAGGGACAGCAGGTTGTGTCAGCGGTGTTTTCATATCGCTCGTAGGTCGGCAACGCACATTTCGCGTAGCCAAAGGCATGTCACTTTGAATAATATTGTTTACTTACATCAAAATGATCCTCACAGAAATACACACATGAAGTAGCCGCTATTTCATTTGGATCTCTTCACGCCAGTGTCAACCATTTATTGCGTATCTTCTCATTTTTTGGTACTTGCAAGAACAATTTTTCTGGAGTCTTGACAGATGTATTGGTACATAAATATTTGTTGGTCATTATGCAAATGTTAACGCCCAAACACGAGGCCTCAGCCCAAACAATATACAGGTATTTGTTTATCTTACAAGAGCAGCAGCAGCAGCAGCAGCGTGTTGTGTGACGGTACAGGCGCCACGTGACTCAAATGTAGTGTTTTAGCGGGCTTTCAAATTATTTGAATTTCATTTCTTTTTAAGTACTGAAATCCACGAGGTAAAAAAGCATGTTCGGACCATAATATGACATAATTAACAATTTAAAACGATTTCCAGAAAACAGTCAAATACCCTATTATGTACGGTCCTCCATCCATCACAACCTTGCCTCATTGCTGCAACCATATGTTGGTGGAACTAATGGTCAAAGTTAGCAAGAGCCCTTATGACAGTGACGGCGTGCCCTATGTGTTCACTGGTTCAGTGAACCCCCGGAAAAAAGCTTATTGTGAAAAAAAGTTAAAAAATAAATGAAATAAAAAGAACTATCATTCTTTGTTTTGTTCTTCTATCAGATCATTTTATATGCACATTCAAAGTATTTTTATCCCATGAGAAACGTTTTACATTCAGGAGACAGCACTGTAACAAATATTTTTAACTGTTTGAAAACGTGGGGGGAGAGCAGCCTTTGCGCATGCATAAGGTTAGGAGGGGGTACTACTTTCAGGAAAAGTACATGCACTAATTTCAAGCTGCTTCTCATTTTGTCGATTGTTCTCTTGCACATAAAGCTGAATGCTCACAGAATATCTTTAACTCAGCTGGGGGCAGCCAGAGATGGAGGTCGTGTGTGTGTATAGTTGTCAGTGATTGTGTGAAAGTTTTTTTCCCCCCCCTTGACAGGTCATGGCCAAAAATTTAAGTTGTTTGAATGTTATTGTCTATTTTTCATGCCTATCAGCAGCTCAGCGAGCCTTTTTATGGTGAGTTGTTATCTATTCCACATTATTGACTTCCCAATCTGATACACCATTGTTAAAACTGTTACTGAAATGATTTAATGAATAAGATTCCCAGTTGATTTATTTTTATTACTTTTTATTATGATTCAATTACTTAGAAAGGTCTGAAATCGGTTGTTCAATACCAATGCAGTTACAGACAAGCAAATACATATACTTAGGGCCAGTACACCATATCCTTATTCCTTCACAACTCTTCCTCTCTCATCAGTTTCACTTCAACCTTCTCAACATGGCATGGATGTTAACGTCCACATCACTGATGGCTTCATCCACATTAAACCTACTAATTACTAACAGTACCTGCACTTTTGACAGCTTCCATCCATTCTACATAAAAAACACAACCTTCGATACAGACTTGCCACCTGTGACCTGTGGATGGCAAATTTTTAGTGATGGGAAGTCCCTACCTACTATGCTACAGGCCTCACATAGGCCTTCACAGACATTACCCACCTGATCTATTCCGCAAACAGATTTCCCTTGCCGTATCCCAAAATACCACCAATAACCAGTTACAAAGTATTTCCCTGTAGCACTCAATATCACTTCTGACTGGAACAATTGAATCACATCATTATCAGTACTTCGATTATCCATCACCATGCTCTGAAATGAGACAGATCCTACCAAAGATCCTTTTGACCACTCCAGATGTGGTGTTCCATTGCCACCCAACCTCCTATTCTAGCCATATGCCACTCCTAATCCCAACCCCTTGGCTCATATCCCTGTGGAAGACCCTGAAGCAAAACCTGCCCAATCCACCCACCCAGCACTTTATATTTGTCCTTTCACAGGCTTATCCTATCCCATTAGAGGTCGGGTCACCTGTGAAAGCAGCAATGCGAATTACAACTCTGCTGCAATCATTGCACAGTGTTTTAACGTTGGCATGACAACAAACCAGCTGGATGAATGGCCACTGCCATCCTGTGATACAGCATGCAGCTGAAGACAACACTCTTGATTTCAACTGCAGTTTTACTACCCATGCCATCTGGATCCTCGCCTCTACCACCAGCTATTCTGAACTGCGCAACTGGGAGTTGTCCCTTCAACACATTCTAGGGTCCCACAACCACTCAGGCCTCAACCTGACCCTTTCAGGCTCTGCCCACACAATTGTGCTGTTCTGGTTTTTCTCACTTTCTTTCCTTGTGATTCACACTAGGAAGTTAGGGCCTGCATCACAGAATCATGGATGGACTGTGGTAACATGTGCAATGTGTTTTAGTTGCATGTTTCTACACTGTGTGACACCAGCAGTCGGCAAACTTCTGGTACTTTTACAATGGCAGCAAGAAATACTTGTTGACAAGGGGTTTTGACATGTGAAGCTAACATATCTGACAGCCATTTGATTTTATATGATCCTGTGATGTTGTTATATCATTTCATTCAACGGCATATTACTGTAAGATTGTGCAGATCATAAAAATTTTGTAGTGAAGGCCCAATACAGAATTGTGTGGGTACACAATGTTTGAGAAAATAAATGTATTATCTTTTTGTAATGAATTACTGTATGTATTTTGTATCTTAAACATCCCTCTCTATATTAATGTGACATCACCTACAACCTTGGGTCTCAAAGGGCTAAGATAATTTGCCATAGTTCAAAAGAAATTTACAACAAAGAATTCAAACTAAATATCGCTTAACCATTTTTCTGTTAATTGGTTACGCAAAATTTAACTGATCAGGATGCAAAGTTAAGCCAATTAGCCTATTTCAATAAATAAATCCAAATATATAAATACAGGCATACCAAGAACCAATTTTCACATGACAATGCACATAGCAACATTACTTCTACTAATTTTACCACAGTTACAAGTTAAATTATGATAAACACTTTCTTTCAAATATTCATCAAATCTATAAGGTACTGTAAGTGGTTGTTTGACTTTTAGAGGTCGATTTTGAAGACATTTGGTATGTGGCGGGAGAGCATTAAATAGCTTAACCCCTCAAGCGTGTGTGACGGCACATGTCATATGCACTTTGTAAATATTTTTCAGTTTGGCCAAACAATTTGAAGGATGACCACAAAATGGCAGTGTCAGACATTCCTTAGCTTCATGTAGACAGCTTAGATTGAATTATTTGCATGGAGTACAATTACATGAACATTTTTGTCTTTTTACGTGTGCCGATTTTCAAAAGTTGTGTGCAATAACTGAGCTGATTGAAGATGAAGTTCTGTGAATTTTGATAAATGGTTATAATAAGGAAGATGAGTGCTTATTGTCTTGCTTTGAGCATTCATGTCAAAAAAAAAGTCTTGTAAGCAATTAATTTTTATAGCTTGATTAAAACTCTTTGCACCTAACGTGATTTAGCCTATTAAATCCTTAAAAGTAAGTTGTTGTTGTTATGGGCCTTAGTCCGGAGACTGGTTTGATGCAGCTCTCCCCTTTACTCTATCCTGAGCAAGCCTTTTCATCTACTCATAAGAACGACAACCCACATCCACTTGGATCTGCTTACTATACACGTCTCTTGGCCTCCCTCTGTGATTTTTACCCCTCACACTTCCCTCCAATGCTAAAATTCCTTTTCTCCCCAAGTCTGTTCAGTATCTCTTCATTAGTTATGCGATCTACCCACCTAATCTTCAGCATTCTTCTGTAGCACCACATTTCAAAAGCCTCTATCCTCTTCCTGTCCGCACTGCTTATTGTCCATGTTTCACTCCCGTACAAGGCAACACTCCACACAAATGCCTTCAAAAAAGACTTCCTTACACTTAAATTAATATTCGATGTTAGCAAATTTCACTTTTTCAAAAATGCTTTTCTTCCCATTGCCATTCTGCATTTTATATCCTCTGTACTGCGACCATCGCATGTTATTTTACTACCCAAGTAACAAAACTCATCTACCACCTTCACTGTTTCGTTACCTAATCTAATTCCTTCAGCATCACCCGATTTTATAAGACCGCATTCCATTATTTTTGTTTTGCTCTTGTTAATGTTCATTTTATATGCTCTCTTCAACACACTGTCCATTCCATTCAACTGCTCTTCCAGGTCCTTTGCTGTCTCTGACAGAATTACAATGTCATCAGCAAAACACAATGTTTTTATTTCTTCCCCCTGAACTTTAATCCCTATTCCAAATTTTTCCTTGCTTTCCTTCATCGCCTGCTCAATGTACAAATTGAATAACATCGGAGAAAGGCTACAACCCTGTCTTACTCCCTTCCCAACTGATGCTTCGCTTCCATGCCCTTCGAGTCTAATAACTACGATCTGGCTTTTGTACAAGTTGTAAATAACTCTCCTTTCCCTGTATTTTAGCCCTGCTGACTTCAGAAAGTGAAAGAGTGTATTCCAGTAAACAATGTCAAAAGCTTTCTTCAAATCTACAAAAGCTAAAAATGTAAGTTTGCCTTTCTTTAATCTATCTCCTAAGATAAGATAAGACGTAAAGTGAGTATTGCCTCCCGGGTTCCTACGTTCCTCCTGAATCCAAACTGATCTTCCCCGAGGTCAGCTTCTACCAGCTTTTCCATTCTTCTGTAGACAATTTGTGTTAAAATTTTGCAACCATGACTTATCAAACTGATGGTTCTGTAATTTTCACACCTGTCTGCGCCTGATTTCTTTGGAATGGGGATTATTACATTTTTCTTAAATGTCTGAGGGTATTTCGCGTGTCTCATAGGTATGTCATCTACTCCTGGGGCCTTGTTCCGACCTAGGTCTTTCAGGGCTCTGTCAAATTCATCTCTCAGTATGTATCTCCTATTTCATCTTGATCTACTTCCTCTTCCCTTCCTACAACATCATCTCTAAGTTCATTTCCTTTGTAGAGCTGCTCTATGTACTCTTTCCACCTTTCAGCTTTTTCTTCTTTGCTGAGAACTGATTTCCCATCTGAGTTCTTGATATTCGTAGAGTTGCTTTTCTTGTCCCCAAATCTCTCTTTTCCCACTACCGAATTCCAGTCTCCCATCACAATACAGTTTTCCTCTCCCTTAACTGTCTGAATAATTTCCTTTCGCTCCTCATATATTTCTTCGATCTCCTCATCATTAGCAGAGCTAGTTGGCATATAAACCTGTACTACTGTGGTCAGTGTTGGCTTTGTATCTATCTTGACAATGATAATGCGATCACTGTGCTGCTCATAGTAGTTTACCCGCATTCCTATTTTCTTATTCATTATCAGACCTACTCCTGTAATACCGCCAACTGATTTTGTATTTATAATCCTGTACTCGCCTGACCAGAAATCCTGTTCCTCTTTCCACCGAACTTCACTAACCCCCACTATATCTAACTTCAACCTATCCATTTCCCTTTTTAAATTTTCTAATTTTCCTACTCGATTAAGGGATCTAACATTCCACATTCCGACCCGTAGAATGCCAGTATTGTCTTTCCTGATGATCACATCATCCTGAGTAGTCCTCGCCCGGAGATCCGAATGGGGGACTATTTTACCTCCGGAATATTTTACCCGAGAGGATGCCATCATCATATTTTCATACAGTAGAGCTGCATGTCCTCGGGAATAGTAACATCTGTAGTTTCCCCTTGCTTTTAGTTGTTCGCAGTAACTGTGTGGCAAAGCCACATTAGCTGATATTACAAGGCCAGCTCAGTCAATCGTCCAGACTGTTGCCCCTGTAACTACTGAAAAGGCTGCTGCCCCTCTTCAGGAACCACGTTTGTCTGGCCTCTCCATAGATACCCCTCCGCTGTGATTGAACCTACGGTACGGCTATCTGCATCGTTGAGGCACGCAAGCCTCCCCACCTCGGCAATGTCTGTGGTTCATGGGGGCGGAAGTAAGTATTAACACTATTTTTTGAGAATGTTTTTTCTACTACCTCATTAGATGTAGCATTTACAGCACTGGTGAGACATACGCAATAGTTGTTACGGTGCAGGTGCTGTCAGGTACAAGCAGCGTTAAGCTTGAAGGATTAATGGTGGAGAAATGACCTTCCTTTTTGAACTATAGTGAGACTTTTCACTTCAATGTGCAGACTGTTTTTGTTTCCCATGTTATAGTCTTTACTTTGCAGCTGTGTTTGTAGAAAGAAAAAAAGGCAAAGTTCAACATTTCTGTGAGGCTGTGGAAAGGATCCTCATCCTTCAAACAAGTTCCTACAAAAGTGTCTGCGATGGATCCTATACATTAGTTGTGTGGTGTTTCAATTTTTAGCAATGAAATGGCCAGGAATGGTGGTGTGTGGTAAAATGCATGCCACACGATCATGTAGCAGCAAGAACACATGCCACCTTTATGTGTGTATCTTCATGTGCTTGTCAACTGATGTGACTATTTGGCTGCACTTCTTTGTTTATTTTCAATATTCTCGTTTAATCCTATCTGCACTTCGTTGTTTATTTGTTATAATCCCACTTATTCCTATATGCTATGGATTTGTCACACTCTTAGTAATTTTCTAGGATGGGTTGTTAAATGATTTGCAATAAGTTTTCTTTGTCGAATGATTGACTTATTCACCATTTGGCTATGAATTGATACATGTCCCTATGGAATTAAAAGCAACCTCTCTGTTTTGATGCTATCTACTCTGACAATATCTGTCGTTCAACTAAAGATTTGTTTAAGCACTTCAAATGTATAAACATCCTAAGTCAACCTGCCTTTATCACTCCTCTTCACGAAATATACATGTCAAATCTTTCTGTATTACTGTTACTGTAAGCAAAACCAAAAATGCTAGTGACATACCTTTATTGCATTCTGAAGCTCATCCTTGTTCTCAGAAACTCTGATGTGAAGGTACACAACAGCATGGTGGTACCGTGGAGGGCCAGCTGACAAGAATGAGGGGAATACAGACTCCCAAAGACACAAAACACGTACAGTAGGTCCCTGTGAAGCCGACGACTGTCTGTTGTCTTGGCAGAGGTCGGCATTCAAACAGAGGCCAGTTTCCTCACAGAGCTCACGCAATCCACCATGCACGAGGCTTTCTCCAGACTCTGCAAGTAACAGATGTGTTCCATATCACCTACCATGTGCATTTTCCACAGTAAACACACTTGATCTATTACAAGAAGTTGTGAATTAGGATCCCCTGATGTAGGCAAAATGTTATGGAAACACAGTCAACTGGTCCATAGAAGTATTTGGGGTACAGTAAAGAATTTCAAATGTCATACTCTTAGATATAAATATTTGAAACATATGCGTTTAGAAAGTTCTAATACTGGATTTGTTCTGTGACATATGTAAATATTTATTACTAAAACACAAAAAATGCATTTTTGCACATTTTATGAATTATTTACTTGAAACTCCCCCATTCAGAAAACTTTTGATAATTACACAAAATATTATTTGGTTAATATGCTAATTTGAAATGATATATTGTCTCTTATTATCAGTCTACAGTTGCAAGTTTGAAGTGTTTGTTCTTCCTGTCTCATGGTTGAAACATGAAGTATTCTGGACGCTGGTTAAAATATTTTCTTCCAACCGCAAACCAACACTTCCATATTTAAGTTAACTTTCAGCCAGGTTAAGCATGTGATTTAAAGTAGCTGTATTAAGTTTTATTTAAGAGATCCAGCCTCAACTGTGCCTCTGTAGTTTCCAAAATGTGCTGTTATAATTTATAAGTTTCTTGATGTTAATTGTTCAAGTGAGATGCTCTTCATAAATATAAATAAGAACTCAAGTTTACTGCAAAACTTCTCAACTCAATTTATTCGCCTTATTACATTTCTAGATGAATATTGGAACAATGTGTTCAACATCAACCAAGTCATGAATCAATAATACAAATTACCATGAACATACATATAAACTCAACAAGAATTAACGCTTCATTTGTCTTTCCTGTCCTTCTCAGCTACTCTTAGATCATGGAGAAACTTCTTCAATTACTTCGTCTGTCAACTGAGACTACTTTGTGCCGTCTTTCACCCCCAGAATCTGTAACAGACATTGATTAAGGTGGCAGCTTCTCTTCTGTGCAAGCCTAATATCAACTTAATATTTAGATACCTCAACTCGATGTAAAAGAGGTAGTAGTGTTCAATGTAACACTACAAGTTGTTGGGTGGGTGGGTTTTATGTGTGTGTGTGTGTGTGTGTGTGTGTGTGTGTGTGTGTGTGTGTAACTGTAGACCGATAATCGGACAACAAATAATTTCAAATATTAGTGCAGTTGCTGACTCTCGCAGGTCAACTATATTGACTACAATAATAATATGTTAGTAGTCAATTGTGTAAACACAGTGAGCAATATTTTTTTGTGTAAAGTGTTAATTTACAACATTCTGCACATTTCGCATCTCTGAATTTCTAGCTTAAAATATGCATGTTGACAGCACTGTTACCAGCACTCTGTTTATATCAAAAGAATGAGAACTTGCACGTAAACAATCGTGATTTTAGTTTTGTTTTCGGTTTGAACTTTTTGTTAGATACAATGTCTGTGAGGAAATACAGTAGTGAAAAGGGTGGGGGGGGGGTGCGCACTATGAAAATAAATAAACCATCACCTGAATGTGAAACTGAAGAAGACAATGCAGATGTTTATATTCCTGGGTGTGGAATTGATGCATTCAATGATAGCATTTCTACTGCAGACACCATTATACCTCCCCCATAAATTTCCGTGTATGATGTAGATGCACTACATACTGGACCTGAAGATAGTGATATGTGCATGAAATGTGATGTGTGGTTTTGAAAGATAAATACTTCAATCTGAGCAGCCACCTACAATGAGGAGGTAATATTACTGAAACTGATACCAAATAGCAGTAATTTATAGAAAGTGATTCCACCCATTGGACTTGACCTGTGGCATCAGCGTGTTGTTGTATAGTAGACAAAGTAATTTTGACAAGCGACTGTTGATGTATGTTATGATTAGCAAAAGTACTTTTAATATTTTTTACAGATATACCATAATTTGAAAGGATGTGGTTAGTCAGGAACCTAAGAGTACAGCTTAAATTGTTGTGAACAAGCAAAAGGCACTACAATGTTCATTTGTTTGAAATGTACCGATAGTAGGAAGCAACTGTGATATGCAATGCTTTCTCCAAATTACAAGTAAAATTTAATGAGCCCTTCAATTTAAAACACTAATCAATTGAAAAACTGAATATTGACTGAAATATGGGTTTTCCCCAATTGCTGATGACGTTATGGGTCAAAGCAGACGAGTGGAATCGCGTTGTAAAATTATGCCCAAATAGCTACTCCAAGCACCAGATAATACATATCCATTTCCTCAAATTACTTGTTTTGAAAAGCTTGCAAAATGAAGAATGGGAATGATATTTGGGCATGCCCAGATTCTTATTGTGGGCATATGAAGTAAGATGATATGCTTACTGTTGCTCTGGCATATCACATTTAAGTGATGACAAAGATTGCAGCTGACAAAGTCATTATCGGGCTGATGTTAGTACAAATGGTGAAAAAGTTAAAAAGGTACAATGATATATAACAAGAGGATTTATAGACAGGACATAGCAGAATGCTGACACATTAGTTCATCATTTCAACTCTGCTGATAACTGCTCTGTTGCTTTGCAGAATGAAATTCAAAATTACCACTGGCACACATCACATGTGTTGCTCACTTCCTTCGAACTGATGATCTCGTTCATTCTGCCATGTACTTACATGTGATTTGTAGAGTAAATATGTAGATGTAGACAGTGAACATGTTATGCCATCATGGTAATTGTTGACATGACATCTAGAGGCCATACATTTCCCAAATATGTGTATGTGGCTGATGGCGCAGCATCTCATTTTAAAGACTGCTTTCAGATTGGTCAACATTGTAGCACTAAAATTAAGAAAAAAAAAAAAAAAACAACGTATATTTTCAGCAACAGGTGCATGTGATTGGGTAAGGGGTCTCTCTAAACATCTCGCAGCAAGATTTCATCACCAGTATGATTCTGTTGAAGCCATAACAGATGCTTCTGAATTTGTACACACTATATCAAATTTAGTAACAAACTTTTTTAACAATGGAATTTCCAATAGGAATATCAATAGTGGAGGATAGGATGCTGAAGGAATTAGATTAGGTAATGAAACAATGAAGGTGGTAGATGAGTTTTGTTACTTGGGTAGTAAAATAACATGCGATGGTCGCAGTACTGAGGATATAAAGTGCAGAATGGCAATGGGAAGAAAAGCATTTTTGAAAAAGAGAAATTTGCTAACATCGAATATTAATTTAAGGGTAAGGAAGTCTTTTCTGAAGGCATTTGTGTGGAGTGTTGCCTTGTATGGGAGTGAAACATGGACGATAAGCAGTGCTGACAGGAAGAGAATAGAGGCTTTTGAAATGTGGTGCTACAGAAGAATGCTGAAGATTAGGTGGGTAGATCACATAACTAATGAAGAGGTACTGAACAGAATTGGTGAGCGAAGGAATTTTTGGCATACCCTGACTAAAAGAAAGGATCGCTTGGTAGGACACATTCTTAGACATCGGGGAAGTGTGTGGGGTAAAAATCGCAGAGGGAGACCAAGAGACGCGTATAGTAAGCAGATTTAAGTGGATGTGGGTTGCTGTTCTTACGAGGAGATGAAAAGGCTTGCTCAGGATAGAGTAGGGTGGAGAGCTGCATCAAACCAGTCTCCGGACTGAAGACCATAACAACAACAAGGTAACAACTCACCGTAAAGAGGATCGCTGAGCCGCTGACGGACACGTAGATAGATAATCACATCCACAAAACTTAAATTTTTGGCCATGGCCTTCGTCAGAAAAAGAAACACATACATTCACGCAATCATTCAGAGAACTATACACATACAACTATCATGTCCGGCCACTCCAGCAACACAAGCGAGACTGTGAGTGAGGTGGGGAGTGGAGGGGGAAAGATGCTGGGTAAAGGTGGGGATGGAACATTTCGAAATGCATGATGGATTTGAAATGTGGGAATTTGAATTGTGGCAATGAATACAGTGAAGGGAAGGGACGGGAAAGGATAAAAGGGAGGAGTAGAGGAGTGTGGGGAGGGAGTGGAGGCATTTGG
Organism: Locusta migratoria; assembly: GCA_026315105.1. Taxonomy (NCBI): domain Eukaryota; kingdom Metazoa; phylum Arthropoda; class Insecta; order Orthoptera; family Acrididae; genus Locusta; species Locusta migratoria. Next base: position 82,648,313 of record CM048754.1, on the reverse strand, counting down.
AATTATACGAATAATAAGGAAAAATAAAGTTGGGGAAAAGAAGAAAAAAATAATGTTAGGCAAGAATAAAAAAAGAAGTACTAAATTAGGGGGATATTGTCAGTAACAAACCTTCTTCTTCTTGGATATATTTCCTCATCCCCCCAATTTAAGAACCTTCAACAAAACCCACTTCCTCATCCCCCCAATTTAAGAACCTTCAACAAAACCCCAGAAGTGCCCTCTTGTCACCGGATACTTTCCGGGACTGGAGCGGACTCTGAGTGTGGCTCTCCAGCAAGGATACGACTTCCTAAAATCCTGCCCCGAAATGAGATCCATCCTTCATGACATCCTTCCTACTCCACCGAGAGTGTCTTTCCGCCGCCCACCTAACCTCCGTAACCTCCTAGTCCACCCCTATGAAATCCCCAAACCACCTTCCCTACCTTCTGGCTCCCCCCGTTGTAAAACCTGCCCTATGCACCCTTCCACCACCACTTACTCCAGTCCCGTAACCCGGAAGGTGTACACGATCAAAGGCAGAGCCACTTGCGATAGTACCCACGTGATCTACCAACTGACATGCCTGCACTGTGAAGCGTTCTATGTGGGAATGACCAGCAACAAACTGTCCATTTGCATGAATGGACACAGGCAGACAGTGTTTGTTGGTAACGAGGATCACCCTGTGGAAAAACATGCCTTGGTGCACGGCCAGCACATCTTGGCACAGTGCTACACCATCCGGGTTATCTGGATACTTCCCACTGACACCAATCCTTCAGAACTCCGGAGATGGGAACTAGCCCTTCAGCATATTCTCTCTTCCCGTTGCCCACCTGGTCTCAACCTCCGCTAAATTCGAATTCCCACCCACCATCTTAACATCTTTGCCTTGGTTCTCTGGACAGAGCCTCTGCCTCAAGTGGCATCTCTGTCTAACTTCTAACTTCTTTGCTTTCTACAGTATGTCTGCCTAAGTGTACTTGTGTCTGTGTAAATGTGTGGGTGTGTGTGCATTTATTTACCCTCCATTTTTTCCCCCAAGGTAAGTCTTTCCTGTCCCGGGATTGGAATGGCTCCTTACCCCCTTCCTTAAAACCCTCATCATTTCCTTTTCCCTCTCCTTCCCTTCTGCCTGATGAAGCAGCTAGGCTCCGAAAGCTAGCATTTGTGTGTGTGTGTGTGTGTGTGTGTGTGTGTGTGTGTTTATTTGTTGCTATTACTGCCTGTGCCCCTTCGCCTGGTAAGTGTACTTCATCTATTTTTTATAATATAGTGAGGACAGTTTACAACTCACCGCAAAGACGTGGCGACGAGCTGCGACAGGCACATACAAAAGACTTCGAATTGCGGCAGTCGGAGATGATGGTTGTATGACTGTGTTGTGTGCCTGTGTGATTGCTCTATTTTCTGAAGAAGGCCATGGCCGATAGCTGAATGTGTTGTATGTGTGTGTCTTTTGTATGTGCCTGTCGCAGCTCGTCGCCATGTCTTTGCGGTGAGTTGTAAACTGTCCTCACTATATTATTAATTCCAACCTGGACTTTCCATTATTAAATTTCATCTATTTTTTACGTATATATATTAATATTTATACTGATACACACACACTGATTCAGGCTTTTACTTCTTTATAGTAACGTTTTATTGTTTTACACTATCAACTGTTTTTATTGTATTACTCTTAGATACCACTTGCTTAGGAAAGTCAAAACACCATATATATAATGTAATTTTACAAATCACAACACCCCTCCTTAAAATTACAATGGTTCCTTTTTTTACACATTACTCTTCCTTGCACTCCAAAATCTTGTCTCTGAACTTCTCAAACTTCCTTCTTGCCACGGGTTTGGTTAAGAGATCAGCCACTTGTTCTTCAGTAGGGCAGTAAGATATTTCAAACATACCATCATGATACATTTCAGAAATAAAATGGTATCTAACATCAATGTGTTTACTTCTACGGCTGAGTTGACCTGACTTGACTAATTCTATGGTGCTCTGATTGTCCACCAGTAAAATTATTTTCACGTTTCTTCCTGTCAGTTCATTGAGTAGACTTTTTAAATACTTAAGTTCTTTGCAGCACTCTGCTGCTGATATATATTCAGCTTCAGTTGTGCAGAGTGCAACAATACTCTGTTTCCTTGAGTTCCAGGCTATTGGTGCATTATTGTATAGTATCACATAGCCAGTTGTGCTTTTCCTCGTCTTCAAATCTCCTGCAAAGTCAGCATCACAGTATGCTTTGAGGATCACTTCTTGCTGTGATTCTTCTTGGTCATATTCGTGGTTGTGCTTGTAAAATACCCCTGCTTTCTTTGTTCTATTTAGGTACCTCAGTGTTCTTTTTATATTTTTGACATCAGCCTTGTTAGGATTTTCTACGTGTCTACTTTCATAATTTACACTGAAAGATAGATCTGGTCTTGTTTTCTTGGATAAGTACAGCAAACTTCCAACTGCTTGTCTATAAGGAAAATTCTCATCATCCTCAGAATTGCAAATCTCATTACTCTCAGCAATAGGTGTTGTCATTTTCTTGCTGTCTATCATACCATACTTTTTCAGCACTTTGATAGCATAGTTTTCCTGGTGCAGGAATAGACCATCTTTGCTTCTTTCAATTTCTATACCCAAATATGTGTTTGGATTTGCTATGACTGTCATATCAAATTCTCTCTCTAAATTTTCAAGAAGTATATTCATTCTGTTTTCGTTATTTCCCATGAGGATTCCATCATCCACATGAATAGCAAGAAATAATTCTCCGGTTTCATCTTTGAAAGTGCATTGATCTGTCTTCAGCTGCTGCATTCCTTGTTGTCTTAGGAAATGCGTTAATCTCTTATTCCATTTTAAAGGGGCTTGTTTCAATCCATATAAGGATTTCTTCAGAATGCAAATTTCGCCTTTATCTTTGTATCCTTCTGGAATCTTCATATACACTGGTTCATCAAGTTCTCCGTACAGAAAGGCAGTTTTTACGTCAAATGTCTTTATAATATAATTTCTCTCAGCTGCTATCGCAAGAATCAATCTAAGGGAATTTGTATCCACCACTGGACTAAAAATTTCTTTGAAATCTATTTCTTGTTACTGTTGACAACCTCTTGCAACAAGTCTTGCTTTATAGCGACCATCTTCTTTAAGTTTCATTACCCATTTACTGGTTATAATGTTTTTTTTTTTCCTTCTGCATCTTCTTTCTTGATTTTTGTCCATGTATTGTTCTTTTGCAGGCTTCTCTTCTCCTCTTCTATAGCGGCTTGCCATTTTAGTTTGTCTTCGCTTTTCATACACTCTTGATATGTTAAGAGAGCTTCTGTAACTGATTCATTGAGTTCATAATCAACAAATCTTGATGGTTTCTTCAGACGGTTTCTGTTCCTCAGTTCGTATCCATCACGCCGATTTTCTTCATTTTGTTCATTGTTTTCTTCTTCGTCCTCATTATTTTCTTCTTCTACTTGCTCATTATTTTCTGGGTTATTCTCATCTCTATAATTGTCCAAGTTATTTTCTTCTTGCTCCTCATCTTCCCATGCCAATAAACTCCTCTGTCTTCTTTCCTGTTCAGGAAATTTGTTTGTGAATGTCACATCTCTTGAAATTTTTACATTTTTAGTTACTGGATTCATTATTCTGTAACCATTTCTAGCATATCCCACGAAAATTCCTTTTTCTGCTCTGTCATCTAATTTCTTGAGTTTTCCAAGTTGTTTACTGTACACTTCAGTTCCAAAGATGCCTAAATTTGAAATGTCTGGTTTTCTTCCATACCAGATTTCAGCAGGAGTGGTTTTTACTGCATGAGTTGGGCTTCTGTTTGTCAAATATGCTGCTGTCTCAACACAGTATCTCCACATATCATTACTGCATTTTGCTGCTTTCAACATAGCTCTTGTTTTGTTCATAAGGGTGAGATTTACTCTTTCAGCTTTGCCATTTAGTTGTGGAGTATGGGGAAGGGTGTAATCCAACACAATTCCTTTTTCTTTACACCAGTCTTTGAACACATTACTTCTAAACTCACCACCTCTGTCACACCTTATTTCCGACACTTTTGAGTTAAACTTAGCTTCCACTTCGTTAACATACTCTTTCATATATTCAACAGCTTCATCCTTTGTTCTGAGTAGATACACAGTCAGAAAGTTTGAATAATCATCTAGACAAGTCATGACATAATTTTCACCATTTACAGATTCTGGAGATATTTTTCCACAAAGATCTGTGTGAATTCTTTGTATTATTCTAGTTGCTCGTTGTCTTTCTGTATTGAAGGGGTTTCTTGTTTTCTTAGCTAACTGACAAGATTCACATATATTTGTCATCAGTCCTCTTCAAAATGTCAGGTACACCATGACACAAATCACAAATTTTTTTCATATCAGAAAAATTAAGATGTCCTAGTTTTTCATGCCATATTTTAATGTCATCATCTTGTTTCTCTGTCAACAGAGCTTGTTCTTTCTCTTGTTTCATGCCAATTAAGTACAGACCATTCTCATCTTTATATCCTTCCAAAAGAACACGAGAATCTTTCATTACTTGCACCTTTTTATCATCAAAAATAACCATTGTACCTTTTTGTGTTGCTGCACGAACTGAGAACAAATTTCTTCTCAGCTTGGGAGTATAAAGAACTTCTTCCATAATCACTGTATCTGATTCTACTTTACCCATTTTGTCAGCTATAATGAAACCATTCTCAGTGGCCACATTTATTTGCACATCTTCTATTTTCTTCAGATTTGTCATTGTTCTTTCTTCATGTGACGTATGCCCTGTGCATGCACTGTCTGCTGCAAACAAAGTGTCAATATTCTCTTCAGAAAAATTCTGTAGGTTCCTTTCTGAAAAATTGGCTTCTGCTGCTAGCATGACTGCTTTTTCATTTTTCTTCTTATTTTCTGTAATGTGCTGATTCTTGAATTTGCATCTTTCACTCTGATGATTGTTCTTTTTACAATATATGCAATTTTCTCTGTTTGGTATAGGCTTATACAGACAATCTTTAACAACATGATTCTCTCTGTTACAATAGTCACATTTCCTCTTCTCTTTATTCCAGTTATTATCTGTTTTGTTTCCTCTGGTAAAAGACTTTTCTTGCATTTTCTTCTTGTAAGTTGTTTTGAATGCCACTGTTTCTTCTTTATTCTTCTCTCTGTGAAATTTTTCTTCTTCTTTCATAAGTCTAGCAATTAAGTTGTCCATGGTTCTTTCATTGACAGAAGCTGAATCCCACGCTGCTTCAAAATACTTGTATTTTTCTGGCAACACTGTCATTATTTTGTTCATGATCATAAAATCACATATCTGGTTTGTTGTTTCTATTCTGTTCAACTGAAACACAATATTCTGTAAATCTCCAATATTAGTGACAATATCCTTTCCTTTATCAAATCTAAAATTGTAAAAGTCCTGAAGCAATGCCTGAGACCTCTGCACAGTATCTCTCTTGAACATCTTTTCCAGTTTTTCATACATTTTTTTAGATGTGTCATAAGTAATTACTTGTGTCTTGATACTGTTGTCCAAAGTCTTCATGATAATGTACTTTGCTCTTGAGTCTTTAATGTTCCATTTCTTCTTCTTTTCTACATCTATACCACAGCTTTCTAGTGTTTCTTCACCACTTACCACTGACCATAAGTCTTTTGCTCCGAACAAGATTTTTACTTCAGCATTCCATAGTGGATATGTTGAAGAGTCCTTAAGCACTTGTATTCTACTAGTTTCATCCAATTCTTGTTGAATTTATTTTATTTAACAATAAATTTCAGAATGTTTTATAAGACTAACCTTTATAGAAACACAACACCAGATACTATATATAGTCACTAGCACACTTTTTGTTTTAGAGCCCTGGGCCCATAACCTGTTGTAATTTTATAGAGATTTTCCTGTTTGCTATCATATATTAGTAAATATATAAATGAATACACACACACACACACACACACACACACACACACACACACACACAATCGCAAGCTTTCGCAACCTGGTTGCGTAAGCTTGCGATTGTGTGTGTGTGTGTGTGTGTGTGTATTCATTTATTTATTTGTGATGCTGTCACACCTGTGCTCCTTCGCCTGGTGAGTAATCTTCGTCTATTTTTTATATTTTATTTTTTCTGCTAGGAATTTTTCGTCTTAATATTCGTATCATAAATACACACACACACACACACACACACACACTGATTCAGGCTTTTACTTCTTTATAGTAACATTTTATTGTTTTACACTATCAACTGTTTTTATTGTATTACTCTTAGAAACCACTTGCTTAGGAAAGTCAAACCACTATATATATATATATATATATATATATATATATATATATATATATATATATATATAAACAAAAATAAAAATAGAAAACAGATGACTTACCAAAAGGACCGGCTCGTCGATAGAAACAAATAAAATAAATAAAATCACACACAAACACACATACAAGCTTTCGCCACCACTGGCAGCTTCTTCAGGAAAAAGAGGAAAAAAGGGGAGGAAAAGGGAAGGATATGGGTTTTAAGGAAGTGGAAAAGGAGTCATTCCAATCCCAGGAGTGGAAGGACTTACCTTAGGGGAAAAAAAGGAAGGTGAACAAAAACACACACACCCACACATTTACACAGACGCAAGTACACTTAAGCAGACACACTGTAGAACTGTAGAAAGCAAAGAAGTTAGAAGTTAGACAGAGATGCCACTTGAGGCAGAGGCTCTGTCCAGAGAACCAAGGCAAAGATGTTAAGATGGTGGGTGGGAATTCAAATTTAGCGGAGGTTGAGACCAGGTGGGTAACGGGAAGAGAGAATATGTTGAAGGGCTAGTTCCCATCTCCGGAGTTCTGAAGGATTGGTGTCGGTGGGAAGTATCCAGATAACCCGGACGGTGTAACACTGTGCCAAGATGTGCTGGCCATGCACCAAGGCGTGTTTAGCCACAGGGTGATCCTCATTACCAACAAACACTGTCTGCCTGTGACCATTCATGCGAATGGACAGTTTGTTGCTGGTCATTCCCACATAGAACGCTTCACAGTGCAGGCATGTCAGTTGGTAAATCACGTGGGTGCTGTCACAAGTGGCTCTGCCCTTGATTGTGTACACCCTCCGGGTTACGGGACTGGAGTATGTGGTGGTGGAAGGGTGCATAGGGCAGGTTTTACAACGGGGGCGGTTACAAGGGTAGGAGCCAGAAGGTAGGGAAGGTGGTTTGGGGATTTCATAGGGATGGACTAGGAGGTTACGGAGGTTAGGTGGGCGGCGGAAAGACACTCTCGGAGGAGTGGGGAGGATGTCGTGAAGGATGGATCTCATTTCGGGGCAGGATTTTAGGAAGTCGTATCCTTGCTGGAGAGCCACATTCAGAGTCCGCTCCAGTCCCGGAAAGTATCCGGTGACAAGAGGGGCACTTCTGGGGTTCCGTTGAAGGTTCTGAATTTGGGGGGATGAGGAAGTGGCTCTGGCAATTTGCTTCTGTACCAGATCAGGAGGATAGCTGCGGGATGTGAAGGCTGTTATCAGGTTATTGGTGTATTGGTTCAGGGATTCAGGACTGGAGCAGACTCGTTTGCCACGAAGACCTAAGCTTAGGTCTTCGTGGCAAACGAGTCTGCTCCAGTCCTGAATCCCTGAACCAATACACCAATAACCTGATAACAGCCTTCACATCCCGCAGCTATCCTCCTGATCTGGTACAGAAGCAAATTGCCAGAGCCACTTCCTCATCCCCCCAAATTCAGAACCTTCAACGGAACCCCAGAAGTGCCCCTCTTGTCACCGGATACTTTCCGGGACTGGAGCGGACTCTGAATGTGGCTCTCCAGCAAGGATACGACTTCCTAAAATCCTGCCCCGAAATGAGATCCATCCTTCACGACATCCTCCCCACTCCTCCGAGAGTGTCTTTCCGCCGCCCACCTAACCTCCGTAACCTCCTAGTCCATCCCTATGAAATCCCCAAACCACCTTCCCTACCTTCTGGCTCCTACCCTTGTAACCGCCCCCGTTGTAAAACCTGCCCTATGCACCCTTCCACCACCACATACTCCAGTCCCGTAACCCGGAGGGTGTACACAATCAAGGGCAGAGCCACTTGTGACAGCACCCACGTGATTTACCAACTGACATGCCTGCACTGTGAAGCGTTCTATGTGGGAATGACCAGCAACAAACTGTCCATTCGCATGAATGGTCACAGGCAGACAGTGTTTGTTGGTAATGAGGATCACCCTGTGGCTAAACACGCCTTGGTGCATGGCCAGCACATCTTGGCACAGTGTTACACCGTCCGGGTTATCTGGATACTTCCCACCGACACCAATCCTTCAGAACTCCGGAGATGGGAACTAGCCCTTCAACATATTCTCTCTTCCCGTTACCCACCTGGTCTCAACCTCCGCTAAATTTGAATTCCCACCCACCATCTTAACATCTTTGCCTTGGTTCTCTGGACAGAGCCTCTGCCTCAAGTGGCATCTCTGTCTAACTTCTAACTTCTTTGCTTTCTACAGTTCTACAGTGTGTCTGCTTAAGTGTACTTGCGTCTGTGTAAATGTGTGGGTGTGTGTGTTTTTGTTCACCTTCCTTTTTTTCCCCTAAGGTAAGTCCTTCCACTCCTGGGATTGGAATGACTCCTTTTCCACTTCCTTAAAACCCATATCCTTCCCTTTTCCTCCCCTTTTTTCCTCTTTTTCCTGAAGAAGCTGCCAGTGGTGGCGAAAGCTTGTATGTGTGTTTGTGTGTGATTTTATTTATTTTATTTGTTTCTATCGACGAGCCGGTCCTTTTGGTAAGTCATCTGTTTTCTATTTTTATTTTTGTTTATCCCACCGGGAAAGTTTCCCTCTATAATTTTCGTTTCATCAATTTGTGTATATATATATATATATATATATATATATATATATATATATATATATATATATATATATATAATGTAATTTTACATATCACAACATCCCTCACATGCTCGCACACATAGTGTGAGTCCCACAAGAGGACAGACATAATAGCAAACATTAACGCCATGACAGGCTTATGGTGATAGAATTGTGTCTGTCCCTCTTGCGGGACTCGCACTACAACGTGTGCGAGCATGTGAGGGAAAGAGACAAGTGCAACACATGGAAGTTTGGGTCTGGCCGGGGAGCGTGCACGGGTGGCCGAGTGGTTAAGCCGAACGCTCACAAAAAGCGGGAGACCTGGGTTCGAGTCCCGGTCCGGCACACATTTTCATGTGTTGCAGATTGTTTGTCCATCTTACAGGAGCAGCAGACGTCAGGAAATTTCGCGATTTGCGAAGTATATATGTGGATACTCCTGAATTATGAAGGAGAATCTTCTTTGACATCTCAAACTCCTCCATTCTTGCCACGGGACCTGTTCACCATCTCCTTCCTGATGATACTAGTTTTATTACAGGACCATCGACATTTAAAGTGTTCTGCATTGCACCTTTTCCCCCAGTGTCATACACAGGGCCAATTCTTCTCCACAGAACTATCCTCTCAAACTGCCAAGCAGCCTTGCACTGGTTTTCATCAACGGCCATGCTTTTGAAGCATAAGTGAGAACTGGTCTAACATGAGTTTTAGAAATAGTGAATTTTGTTGGGCGGCTGAGGACTCTTGACTGGAATAAATTACTCAAGGAGAAGTATGCCTTATTTGCTGCTATCAGTCTAATCTTGATTTCAGTTGGGATGTCATTAAAGCAAGTGACTGTGGAACTAATATACTTGAAGCTATCAACTCTTTCAAGTGTGTATCCAGTCACAATGAAAGTTCGAGGGTATACTGGATTACAGTATACTGGGTTGATGTGCTTTCCCACTGACCATGTATTTAGTTTTATCTTCATTTCAAATAAAACACATTTTCCTACTTGCTTGACTTAAGGCTGTAAAAGCTTCTTTCAGTGCTGGTACTGTCCGTACTATGTCTACATCACCTGCATATGGTAAAATCTACTGATCTGTAGAAGATGGAACCCCTAGTCTGTGTGCCTACTTTCCTGATCACCTTCTACAGTGCTACATTAAATAATAAGCATGCTAATGCATCCCCTTGATATAGCCAATTTTGGATCAATTGATATCCATGATATGATCCATCGGCTTTGACCAATGACATATGAGTTAAAGATGATAGTTTGTTTACAAGCAGAACATAGATTATAGGTTACAAATTTGTGTTTAAAAAGTGATCTGTAGCTTCTTTCTGATAGTCAGGTATAGGTTAACAGGAGGGTTTTTCTTTTTCTTTCTTTCTTTCTTTCTTTCTTCTACTTCTCCTCTCTTTTTTTCCCAAGACAGTGCCAGCAATATTTGGGCTGAGAAGTGTGATCAATGGTAGGCCTATATTCTGTTGTGGTAATCTGCAATTTACAAGTATAATCACAGATACTTTGGCCTTCCTAACAAGCTTCTGCCATCCATCACAGTCACATGCTACCCTCCTCCAGTTCCTGCATCCAAGATTCTGTAGGTCTTCTTCCACTCCATACTGCCAATTTGCACGAGTTTCCTACAATACATCAGTATTAAGATATTATCCCATGCGTCTATATTTGTTGATGGTGCTTGTTTTGCTAGTTGGTATAACTATGTAGCGTACCTAGTGAGTCTCATATATGACGTCATCGCACTAAGCCGATCGATTGTATCAATTTTTTTATTTACAGGGGGTGTGAGTAATTTCCTTGAACTTAAATGCAGCTTCTTACATCACACATCATTATTTAACCATTCGCAGGAGCTTTCCATGTATCCCCATCTACTGTATTTAAGCATGATTAACTGGTTTCTACTGATGTTGTATGCAGCCTTAAAGTCAATAAAGGGGTAATATGTTCCAATTCTATATTCAACAGTTTTCTCCTAAATCTGGTGCAGGTTGAAAATCTGGTCTATTGTTGACCTTCCTCGTTAAAATCTGTTTTTGGTATATTCCAATTTCGATATCCCCTTGTGGGAGTAGCCAATAAAAAATATTAGATAATATATTGTATCCTACATTCAGGAGGGCGATTCCATGGTGGTTTCTACACTGCATTTGGTCGCTTTCGGCTTTACAAGTCAGGCCAACACAGCAGTACTGGAATTACTACAAAACAATTAATATTTTTAGCAATGGGTCGTGGAACAAGTTTATGTGATTGGGTAAGAGGTCTCTGTAAACATATTGCGACAAGATTTAATCTCCAGCACGAAGCTGGGATGCTGTCGGCTATGACATGAATTGCCTTTATGTATATATTTAAGAGTCATTCGTCTATCAAACAATCAGTAGGTGCAAAAGATTACCTATATTTCCGCCGGGAGGAACCCAAACTCCTGGAAACGATCGCATGTGACCAGATCGTTGTGTCAAAAGAATATGTGAATCTGAAGATTCCAGGATTACTGCCACTCCAACATGAACTCCACGATTTTTGGTGCTTTCAGGAATTGACAAAGCAGGATCGTCTGTTTCCTCCAATAACATAACAGGGCACGCTGGGGAATGCTACAACAATATTTGACATTGTTTCGTTGCTTGGTGTAGTGATTTGATATATAATACTGCTGTCGGTGGACTTTACCTGTAGCACCACAGTTCCCAAGTCCGTTGTTCCACTAGAATGAAGTTTTTCCTCTGTTAGTGATTTTTCTCGTCTTTCCTGAGAAACATTTTGACTTGCGGAATATAATACCAAAACGTCGTCTTCCAGTTTGCAACCAACGTTCACAGTCAAACTGTTCGGAGTAAAGTATTTAACGAGACAGTCTACAAATTTGGCTATTCTGACTGTATCGCTGTTTTCCAAAGTTTTTATTCCAACCAGTATTCTGCGTAAAGAAGAATTTGCACAATTTACCGCACTAGCCATTTTATCACTGATACTTCTCTGACTACAATGTGCGCCTATTGTGTTGACGAAACGTCTCTGGTGGTTTACGTGAAATTTTCCCCCGCTGTCATCTGTTTCACAGCCGTGATGGCGAGCGCAAGTTGTTTGTGTTGCAGTCTGCTGTGCTGTGCACAGCGTTAAGTTCTTGTTGTTGGTGTATTCTCGACAAAGTTGCTACAGAGTTTCATCAAATTTGGGGTTATTTTTATGCCACGTTGCCATTACATGACCACATAAACGTTGAAAAATGGCAAAGCCACAAAGTATTAAAGTTGTTGCAGTTACTGCTGTCAGTTCATTAGGTTCAGATTGGGACCCTATCACAAATACAGATTGGCAGAAGGAGACACCGTCAGCACAATGCCTTCTCAGGATTAAAAGGTTCGTAGAGACTCAGTTACCTTAGTAACAATAGATGACATTTCTCTACAGGTAGTTAGGCACGTGTACGATTATTAAAAATCCAGTGATGCAATACATTAGTAAATTAATTGTAGTTAAAGAATCGTAAATCCTGATATTGGATTGAACATCACAAGTTTTTACTAGGCACTGTTCTGTTGGATGTACAATACCGTTCTCTTCCTCCGACCTTTGAACTTACTTAACTAGCCAGTTATAGGATTTCCGATCCATGGTGCAACTCTGCATTTTTCACATATAAAAATATTTTCTCATTATCATTTGCTATCATATGTAACAACATTATTTATAATATTTTGTAATTAAAATTACTATCAGATTTCAGTATCTTATCACACACTCTAAAAATGTGTTGACATTGTAAACAATATTTCGTTATGTACTGACGTGTGTTGCCCATAATTCTATTTTATTTCCCCCTACCTGGTAGTTACTGGTACATCATTAAGATGTGAATTGATTGTTACACTACCGTGCAGTCAGTGTGATGTAGTCAAATTTAATTAAATAAAACCACTCTTCCCCTCCGTGTATACCCTTTGCAAACTACTTTACTTTTTGAATTCTTACAGCTACTATACGTTTTATTTTAGATTGAGTGTGAAGGCAGTTGCAATTTTTAAATGTTTTCGTAAGTAAACAATTTGCATTCAGCAGAAAGTGCAAAGGAAAAGGATAAGGAAAAAGTGATTCCCAGAATTAGACGACTTCCTTTCTGGTAAATGTTACTTATTGTATGTCACTGTTGAAGCTAGATCTGTACTGTTCAAGAAATTGAGTCTAGATGAATTTTAGGCCTATGTGCTGGATGTTACTGAAATTAAATATTTGCCTCACTATCTTTGTGCAATATTTTACTAGATGTAGTTATAATAGACTCAGTTGCAATTTTTTTTATTTAGAAACTTTACCATTTTCTGATCATGGAAAATAAAATAGTGTTCTGGTTACTTCAAATTTTGCCTGTTCTGTGCACATTGTTCTGTCTTGTAGATAGATAAAAATTGTGGATTGTGTGTCAGCTGCTTTACAATTTCACCTCAAAATGAGTTTGCATTAGTAAAATGATTACTTGACTAGTGTTGTTTAAATTTAGACCCTGCAAGGCATTTAATACCAATAAGGTTTTTTCCCCATTCCATTCATATGTTATCTGGGAAGAATGATTGCTTAAATGTCTGTGTGCAAACTGTAGGAGTAAGTAGTATTTTACCTTCGTGAACCCTAAGAGAATGATGTATTGAATGGTAAGTTTCTGGGTTCATCATTTAAAATTGGTTTCAGAATCTAAGGAGGTTATTGCAGGATAGTGTCTATCAAGTGTCTGTCATTTTCTTTCAGAATCTTCCTTCGTAACCCTTTCCTGGTGATCAAGTACATAAATTCATGCTACCCTTCTTTATATATCTATTATTCAGATGTCAGTCCTAATTGATATGGGTCGACACACACAGCAATATTTTTGGATGTCATATGAGTGTTGCATTTGCAATCTCTTTTGTAGTGTGATTGTAGGCATGTTTCTAATAGTTGACCAATAAACTGCATTCTCCTAGCTGCTTTATGTATGGCAGTGTGATTATTGTCAAATAACGTCACATCCATATTTATCTAAGCATTAGAATTCCAACTGTGACACATTGATATTGCTGTCTTTTATTGATGTGATTTGAACATGGAAATAAACACTAAGCATATCCTACTTTTGCCTGCACTGAATGATTGATTGTGCCAACCAACACCCTTATATTAGTAGGAGGCTCTTCAACACAAATTCTTGTGGACTTGACAGCCAAAATATTATCTTCTGATTTCCAGTGCTTCATGATGGAAGATTAGGCCTACATGTGGTGCAGTTTAATTATCCTTATATGTCAGCTTATGTTAAGAGCCTTCTTTTTCTGTAGCCATTGTGTGTGGCTGTTTCTAAAAGATGCCGCTGACTGTTTCTAGCCCAGCTGTGACTTTAGTCTGGTTTCTGTTCAAGTCCATGAGTAGGCTACAGAACTACTCATGAAATATGGCTGTAGTGCCACTAATTTTCCTTATTCACATGTCTGTAAATCTGTGGGATCCAACTACCATGACCATCAGTCCCTAGGCTTGCAAACTATTTAAACTAGGGTAAACTAACCTAAGTACAACACACAAACCCAGGCACGAGGAAGGACTCAAATCACTCCCTGTCCCTGACAAGGCGACTTAAATCGTTTGACTATTCCTGTGTGGCACCATGTTTTTTATTTTGTCTTTGAAGAGGCATGTGTGCTCTTTGTCATTAGATTTAATACATTTCCACTATGAGTGCAGTTTCGAACTATCTGATGCCATTCATTTTCAGACAAGGCTTTTACTATTGTTGGAGGGTGGGGAGGGGGGCCTCAGATATCTTTGGTTCTTACACTGATACTTATCGGTCTCTAAAGTTAGTTAATCTAGAGTTTTGTAATATGAAGTCCCTTGTGAGCTTCCCACGCAGTCAGCTACTTGGCTAGCAGCCTTTCATGTTTGGTGCACACCTATAATGCTGCTGGCCTTTCCCCTTTGAAATCTTGGTTGTGATAAGAGATTGGAACAACAAATTTTATGTACCCTACTTTTGCTTTACAGGTTTTTTCCACTTTAGAGGAAAAAATGAGTGATTGTAAGATGATTAAACTTTGTGGAAAACATTTTAATCTCATGTGGAAGAAAGATTATGAATAAACAAAGAGGTGGAAGGGGGGGGGGGCAGAGAAAACAAAACAAATTAAAATTTCCACATTACTGTGTCATATCTATTAGTTACTAACAATGTTTACCATCCCGGTTCCTAATACTATTCAATATGATGATCATTTACATCTATGACAGTTTGTATGTATAATTTTTCATAATTGTTTGCAAGACATTCAGAAATTTGTCAATCATTACCCATGTAGGCTCAATCTGTAAGGACAAATTCATTAAGCACTTCTCTAAAAATTCAAGAATCAAAACTTCAACAAATTCAGAATTATAATATCTGAAGTAGTTCTGTCAACAACAGACAGTGAGGGATATTAACATATAACATACCTGAGACTACACAAGTACTCAATAAATTGTATATTTGTTTGCCAGGATTGTGTTTCTTACTTTCACACATTTCATATTACTTAACAGCAATTTAATGCTATGTGTGTATCAGACTAAATAATCTTATTTCATATGCTAAATTATGCAAAAGCAGTGATCGGTACTTCATATTTCAATTTGGTTCATTTATCTATTTCAAATGCAATTCTATTATTTAATCCTTTAATACGTGTCTTTTTATTTGAAGCTATAAAAACTACCACGATTAGTGTATAGTGTGTATATACTGCATGTATTCCTTAAAATTATCATGCACTAGTAGCAACAAAGTTCATAGCTGATCAGCTATATAGTGCTTCCATGCTTACCCGATGCAGTAAATGTCACTATTATGCCACTAATCTTTGGAGGTTCGAGTCCCGGTTCCGGCACACAATTTTAATCTGCCAGGAAATTTCATATCAGTGCACACTCTGCTACAGAGTGAAAGTTTCATTCTTGAAACATTCCTTAGGCTCTGGCTAAGCCATGTCTCCACCATATCCTTTCTTCCAGGAGTGTTAGTCTTGCAAGGTCCGCAGGAGAGCTTCTGTGAAGTTTGGAAAGTAGGAGGCGAGGTACTGGCAGAAGTAAAGTTGTGAGGTGGCATCGTGAGTTGTGTTGGGATAGCTCAGTCGGTAGAGTGCTTGCCTGCGAAAGGCAAAGGTCCCAGGTTAGACTCCTGGTTCTGGCACACAATTTTAATCTGCGAGGAAGTTTCAAGAAGTTGTGTGTCTTGAAGTCCGGCACACTTTACAACCGTACAGGTGGGATGAGGTCGTCCTAATTTTTCACATATGGCTTTATGCTCTAGTGGGAGGATTCTCCTTGGTGTGGTGCTTTTGATGTTCCATGAACACTGCATCACATTTTAGTAGAATGTGTTTTATTTTCAGGCCAAGCGTTCTGTCCTCTACTTTCATCAATGATCAAACATACTATGATATGACTTAGAATTTTGTGAAGTATCATATTTATTTCTTAAAATTTTAGGTCAACATTTCTTACCTGTCATCACCTTAATTGGCTCTTTTGTACTTTTTATTATTGGTCAACCAGTCATCTATTCCTGTGAATGTATTTTAGATGTCATAGTTGTACTGATAGATTTTAGATTGGGCAACCACTTCCATGGCCCTCCATGAGTAAGGTAAGTTTTAATTGTGCTTGTCTTCAGGTGTTGATTTAAAGGATAACAAGTGCCAATTTCCATTCGGATCCCACTTTACCTCCAGCCTAGCCTCAATGTGTTGTTCGCATATTTGCTCATAATAGTTACTTATGGATTATGATAACTTTGCCATTGAGTGCATGGTTTAGATATTTGCATGGTGCAAAAGTTGGCAATTGACCTTTAATAATGAGGACTGGGAAGTCATTCATATGACCACTAAATGAAATCCATTAAACTGTATTTGCATGATGAATCAGTCAAGTCTACAGGCCATCTATTCAACTAAATATCTATGAATAATAATTATGAACAACTTAAATTGGGAAGAACACACAGAAAATATTGTGGAGAAGGTGAACCAAAGGCTACATTTCATTGGCAGAACACTTAGAACACGCAACCGTTCTACTAAAGAAATTGCCTAACTACACTTGAGCGTCCTATTTTGGTGTATTGCTGCACATTGAGAGGTCCATACTTGGTGGGACTAATGGACAATTTAGAGAAAGTTCAGAGGTCAGCTCATTTTGTATTATCGCAATATGGGCGGACGGGGGGGGGGGGGGTGAGTATCACGGAAATAATAGTTGGAGTGTAAATGATTAAAAGAAGTGCTTTACTATTTGCGGTAAGATCTGTGTGAAATTTCTTTCTCCAACTTTTTCTTCTGAATGCGCACACATTTTGTTAGCACCTACCTACAAAGGAAAATGTGATCATAATAATAAAATAAATCGGATCAAGAACAGAAAGGTTTAGGTGTTCCTTTAACCTGTGAGGTATTAGAGAATGGAACTGTAGGTAAATATCATAAAAGCGGTTTGATGAACCCTCTGCTGTGCACTTCAGTGTGACTTGGTGGTCACCAGAGATTGCCGAGGCAAATAGGTACTGCAGGCAAGCACTGTAGCGTCACAAGTGGCATCCGTCTGTGGAAAACCTTATTGCTTTTAAGTGTCTCCGCACCAGAGCCCGTCTGTTAATTAGAAGGCATAAGCAGGAGTGCCGGCAACGGTACGAGGCTACCATTGGATCATGCACCTCCCCATCTCAGGTGTCGGTATGGACACCAGAGTGCTCCAGGTGTACCTGGGATTCCTATGAATGGAAAAGTTTGTACAGACCCAGATGCGATCGCTGAACACCTTGCTGAGCACTGTGGTCAGAGTTCTACATGTCAGTTACCCACCATCTTTTTGTGCCCCGAAAGAGCGTGAAGAACGAAAGCAATTGTCCTTATTCACTCACCGTATGGAAACGTACAATGCTCAATGGGAAATGCTCAATGCCCTTACTCGTAGGCTCAACACAGCCCCTGGGCCGGACTGCATCCATAATTAGATGTTAAAACACTCGTCGTCGGAGTCTACGAGAAATATTTTAGCTGTGTACAATCGTATCTGGAATGATGGCATATTTCCGTTGGAGTGGTGAGAATGTATCATTGTTGCGGTGCTTAAGCCTGGAAAAAACCTGCGTGATGTGGATAGCTACCAATCCGTCAGCCTCACATTCTTTGTAAACTGCTAGAACGAATGGTGAGCCGGCGGTTGTGTTGGCTTAAAGAGTCCAGAGGCCTACTTGCTCCATGTCAGGGAGGTTTCCATCGGGCCCAATCCACCACAGATAATCTCGTTTACCTGGAGTCCTCTACCCGTACAGCTTTCGCCCGATGTCAACATCTCGTTGCAGTGTTTTTTTTATTTGTAAAAAGCCTATGATACAACATGGAGATGTCATATCCTCAGCACATGCATGAGTGGGGCCTCTGGGGCCCACTCCCAACCTTCATGTCATCTTGACATTACATTCTTTGAGTTAGTCAGTACGTCACATAGCTTACCCCATATCCAAGAGAGTGGGGTTCCGCAGGGCTCAGTATTTAGTGTCTCCCTATTATTAGTGGCAATTAATGGACCAGCAGCAGCAGCAGTAGCAGTCGGGTCCTCAGTATTGTCCTCCTTATGTGCAGATGACTTTTGTATTTATTTTAGTTCCTCTAACATTAGTGTCACTAAGTGACAGATACAGGGCGTCATTCGCAACGCTGTCTTGGGCGCTAACCTATGGATTCCAGTTTTTAGCCACTGTGTCGTGCATTTGTCACTGTCATATTATTCAACCTAATCCAGAACTTTACCTAAATGACGAACTGCTGAATGTCGTGGAAACTTACTGCTTTTTAGGTTTGGTTTTTGATGTCCGGCTGACTTACCTCCCTTACATCCGTCAGCTAGCAACACCTAAATGTTCTTCGCTGCCTGAGTAGTACCGACTGGGCTGCAGACCACTCCGTGCTCCTACAGCTCTATAAAGCTCTAATACAGTACCGCCTAGACTACGGGAGCATTGTACGTGGTTCTGCAGCACCCTCGTCATTGCAGATCCTAGACCCTATACTCAACAGCGGTGTTAGACTAGTGTTACGAGCTTTCCGGACAAGTCCAGTAAATAGTCTACTTGTCGAGGCTGGTGCCCCTCCATTGACATAACACAAATATGTAGTTCACAGAAGCATCCGAAATACAGTCTCCTTTTCCCACACACTGCTATCCAACTCCCACGACGATGGCCCAGATTGGGGGGAAACAATTGCTGTTCGCGATCGTTCCCTTCTATCCGATCTGGAATCCTGGCCTCCCCAACCGTTATTCAGGGCTCATTCGCGTACACCTCCATGGTGTATACTGCAACCACAACTTTGTTTGGACTTGGCACATAAACCAATAGATTGTCTGCATGCCGAGACCATGCACTGTCAGTTTCTGTCCATTCTTTATGCTTTCCAGGGCTCAGAAATAGTTTATACTGATGGCTCGAAGGTTGATGGTCGTGTCAGCTTCGCATTTGCTCATAGAGACCGTACTGAACTGCACTCCTTACCAGTTGTCTGCAGTGTTTACACTGCAGAGCTGGTAACTATCTACTACACCCTTCAGCATATCTGCTCTTGATCTAGTGAGTCCTTCCTCATCTGTAGTGACTCCCTGAGCAGCTTACAAGCCATAGACAAGTGTTAACCTTGCTATCCTTTGGTTGTGGCTATCCAGGAGTCAATGCCCTGCATCGGTCTGGAATTCAGGTGACTTTCATTTGGACACCAGGACACGTCGGAATTCCAGAGAACGAACTGGTCGATACCCTTGCAAAGCAAGCTACTAGTAGACCGCTTCTGGAGATCCACATCACAGTAGCTGATTTTGATCAGTATTACGCCTAAAAGTGTCTGGGATCTGGAACTCCGAATGGAAACACTTCACTATGACAAACAAGTTACGGGTCATCAGGGAGGGTGTAAGGTGGCTACTGAGTGGAAATTTCCTCCTTAAGTTTTGGGATTATATATGTTGGCAACAACATATATATATCTACCGAAATTTCTTGTTGTCTCTCGAACCGATGGTAAAGATTTCACTTCTGTAAATCCTTTCGTCATTCAAAAAGGTGTTGATGCAATTGCTGGCCCTGTTAAAACCTGTTCGCGTCAGTGCAATGGCACATTGTTGCTGGAAGTGGACAGTGCCTTCCAGGCCCAAAAACTGATTAGGACTACATTGTTACACACATTTCCTGTCAAGGTAGAAGTGCATCGCACGCTCAACTCGTCACGGGGGGGTAGTTTTTACGAGATCTCTTGACGGGTTGTCTGACGAAGACCAACAAACCTATATGTCCGATCAGGGTGTAACAGCCTTCCATAGGGTGTTGAAAAAGGTAGATAACCAGCTGACACTGACTCGTATTGTGTTTTTGACGTTAGACAGAATTGAACTCCCGTCGAAGGTCAAAGCAGGGTATGAAGTTACCTCTGTCCGCCCTTAGTACCTAACCCAACGCGCTGTTTCCAATGCCACAGATACAACCACACCCGTCAATCTTGCCCTAACGCAGCAAAATGTGTTACTTGTGGTAGGGACGCCCATGAGGGGGATTGCCCACCTCCGTCCCCTCACTGCCTTAATTGCAACGGTGACCATGCGGCTTCCTCTCGAGACTGCTCAGTATATAAGGATGAAAAAGTCATCCAGCAAATTCGGGTTATGGAAAAGGTATCAACATCTGCCGCTCGAAAGTTGTTGGCGAGTCTAAAGCCCACTGTCCTCCCAGTGGGCACATACAGTATGGTCCTCACCTCCACTCGACCTACTAAGGATGCAGGTACGCAGACCTGTGACTTCTCTTTCGCTGACACAGTTGTGCGATCGGCCAGCCCGAAGATTGCCCCGTTCCACGTCCTCGCTTCCTCCTGCTGCTTCTAAAGTTCAGTCTTCTCAACCTCTAGTAAACCGCGGGCACCTAAACAAGATGCCCGGACATTGAAAAAGGAACCAGTCCGTGAAGATTTTCTGCGTTCTCAGGCTTCTCAACCGTCAACTGCCTCTTCTCACAGTCACTCTTCCAGAAGAGCCAACAAAAAAGAGTTCCTCTCCTTCCCAGCCGAGGCGTGACCCATCCGTCATGCCGTCCAACAGTAGTCGGCCCCGATCATCTTCTTTCTCGCCGGGATGCACTACTGTTAGCCGGAAAACCGACATTTTCCCGGCGGCGGAAGCTGCCCCTCCTGATAAACTCGGGAAGGTGGCAGATGTGTCGTTTGAACCTATGGAATATGACTCTCTGCCTCTAGATGGCAACAGTAGTGTTCCCTTGAAGTCCGGTCCTCAGCGGCCGTCGAGGTGACCCCACCTGCTTGTTCCTTTTTATCTTCCTTTCTTCTCTTAATTTTTATCAAGGCGCTCCTTCAATGGAATATTCGCGGCTTTCGTTCCAATCGGGAGGAATTAAAACTACTCCTTCAATTGCACTGCTCGCTTCTAGTTTGTCTCCAAAAAACTAAGTTACGTCCACGTGATCATGCAGACTTACCCCACTACACCTCTGTGCGTTTCGACCTGCCACCTGTGGAAGGTACTCCAGTCCATGGACGGGTTCTGATGGTCATTCGGGATGACGTCTATCACCATTCCATTACATTGCATACTCACCTACAGGCAGTTGCCGTCCGCATCACTCTAGCCACCTTTTCCTTTTCCCTCTGTTTGGTAGACCTTCTCCAACACCTCAATCTTGTCTGCCTCAACACTGGTGCACCGACCTTCCTTTCAGACACAACACATACTTACTCCCATATAGACCTCGCAATATGCACTCCTCAGCCTGCCAGTCGGTTAGAGTGGTATGCACTTTCTGACACGTACTCTAGTGACCATTTCCCTTGTGTCATCCACTTCCTGCATCATTCCACAACTCCTCGTCGCACCAGTTGGAACATTTCCAAAGCCGACTGGGGGCTTTATTCTTCCATGGCTGTTTTTCATGATCAGAATTTTCCCAGCTGTGACAGTCAGGTCGAATATCTGACAGCGGTTATTCTCACAGCTGCCAAACATTCCATACCTCGTACATCGTCTTCTCCACGTCGTGTTCCGGTCCCCTGGTGGACTGCAGCCTGCTGCGACGCTCTTAGAGCCCGGCGACGTGCTTTACGCACCTTCCACCGCCACCCGACGTTGGAGAATTGTATAAATTATAAACGACTGCGAGCACAATGTCGTAGAGTTATAAATGACAGCAAAAAAGCTTGCTGGACTGCTTTTACTAGTTCTTTTAACCGTTTTACTCCCTCCATGGTTGTTTGGGGTGGCCTGCGCCATTTATCCGGCATAAAGGTCCACTCCCCGATCTCTGGTCTGACCGTCGAGAACGCAGTCCTCGTGGACCCCGCTGATGTTTCCAACACATTGGGCCGTTTCTTTGCGGAGGTTTCGAGCTCTGCCCATTACCACCCTGACTTTCTCCCTTGCAAACAGACAGAGGAGGCATGACCGCCTTCTTTCCACTCTTTTAATCGTGAAAATTATGTCTTCTTCACCATGCAGGAGCTAGACCGTGCTCTCGCCCTGTCCTGATCTTCTGCCCCGGCCCCGACTCCTTCCATATTGAAATGCTAAAGAACCTCTCTCCTGCAGGCAAGTGTTTCCTTCTTAGTACCTACAATTGCATATGGACTGAAGGTCATGTTCCCACAAGTTAGTGCGAAGCCATTGTTGTCCCCATCCCCAAACCAGGGAAGGACAAACATCTTTCTTCCAGTTATCACCCCATTTCTCTTGACGAGCTGTGTCTGTAAGGTGATGGAACGCATGGTTAACACTCGGTTGGTCTGGCTCCTCGAATCTTGCCGCCTCCTAACAAATGTCCAATGCGGTTTTCGTCGACACCGCTCTGCTGCTGATCACCTTGTTACATTGTTGACCTTCATTATGAATAACTTTCTAAAAAAGCGTCAAATGGTAGCAGTGTTCTTCGACTTGGAAAAGGCATACGATACCTCTTGGAGAGTGGGCATTCTCCGCACATTGCACACATGGGGCCTTCGGGGCCGTCTCGCTCATTTTATTCAACCTTTTTTGGCGGATCGCAAGTTCCGGGTACGGGTGGGCTCTGTTTTGTCAGATACCTTTCGCCAGGAGAATGGTGTACCGCAGGGCTCCGTCTTGAGTGTGGCTCTCTTTGCCATTGCAATCAGTCCGATTGTAGATTGCCTTTCAGCTGACGTTTCCGGTTCCCTTTTTGTAGAAGATTGCGCAATTTATTGCAGCGCCCAGCGGACGTATCTCTTGGAGCGTTGTCTTCAACGCTGTCTTGACCGTCTATATTCCTGGAGCATCGCAAACGGCTTCAGATTCTGCACTGAGAAAATCGTGTGTATAAACTTCTGGAGATACAAGGAATTTCTTCCACCATCCCTACGTCTCAGCCCCGTTGCTCTCCCTTTCGTGGAAACAACAAAATTCTTGGGGCTAATGTTGGATCGGAAATTTTGCTGGTCCACACACGTGTCCTACCTGGCTGCCCATTGTGCCCGATCCCTTAATGTTCTTCGTATCCTCAGTGGCACGTCATGGGGAGTGGATCGTACCGTCCCTCTTCACCTTTACCAGGCCATTGTTCAGTCGAAACGCGACTACGGAAGCCTTGTATACTCTTCTGCACGGCCGTCAATTCTCCGCCGTCTCAACTCTATTCACCATCGGGGATTACGCCTAGCGACCGGTGCATTTTATACCAGCCCTGTTTTAAGTCTGTATGCCGAGGCTGCTGTATTACCCTTGACCACTCGGCGCGACATACTCTTGTGTCGGTACACATGCCGCCTGTGGTCGATGCCCAACCATCAATCTTACCGATTATTTTTTTGCGACTCACTCGATCGCCAATATCAGTTGTCTGCGATAGCCTTGCTTCCACCTGGAGTTCGGTTTCGCCGCCTGCTACAGCGGCTTGATTTTACCCTTCCTTCCACCTTTGGGTTGAGCGAAGCCCATTGCCACCGTGGCATCAGGCCCAGGTCCATACTCATCTTGAACTTAGTTCGCTCCCCAAGGAGAGCATTCCGGGTTTGGTATACCGCTCAAGGCTTGTTGAACTCCGTTCGCTGCTTGATACTGCCATATTTATGTACACTGATGGTTACAAGAGCACTGACGGTGTCGGATCTGCCTTCGTCGTCGGGGACAACCATTTCCAATACAAGCTCCCTGACCGGTGCTCGAATTTCAGGCTGAACTTTTTGCCCTCCACCAGGCTGTTTTATATACCTGCCGCCGCCATCCTTTTTATGTAATCTGTTCAGACTCCCTTAGTGCCCTGCAGAGCCTTAAGGACCCTTTCTCGAACCATTTCCTCGTGTATCGGATCCAACGCTCTCTCCAGTTGGTAGCAGATGACAGCTGTCACTTTTGTTTTCTGTGGGTCCCTGGCCACATGGGTGTTCCTGGGAATGAGACCGCCGACATAGCAGCCAAGGCCGCAGCTCTTTTGCCTCGCATGGCTACCTTTTGCGTCCCATCGGACGATGTTAAACGGGCTCTTTGCCAGAGTATTGTGTCGTCCTGGCACAGTGCGTGGTTCTCACTGTACGACAATAAATTGAGAACTGTAAAACCGATCCCGACCGCTTGGAGGACCTCCTCACGCCCCTCTCGGCAAGAGGTGGTCATCCTGGCCCGGTTGCGGATCGGTCACTGCCGTTTCAGCCACCATCATTTGCTAACCGCCGATCCTGCACCTGTGTGCTCCTGCGGTGAATTGCTGATGGTGCGACATGTTTTACTGTCTTGTGTTAATTTTAATCATCTCTGTGTAGCGCTTCACTTTCTGTCTACTCTGGAGGAAATTTTAGCTGATGACATACGGGCAGCTGCTCGAGTTTTGCGTTTTATCAACTTGGCCAACTTATGAAAGGATATTTAACCCTTTTGTTTTTTATCTTTCGTTTTTAGCCTTCTCTTGATATTCTAACTGGCAGTCACCTAATTTTTTGAGATCTAGCAAGTTCTTGTCTGGGCACTAATGACCTTAGCAGTTGTGCACCCTAAAACCAGAAGAAGGGGGGAAAAAAACCCCTATGGAAATGCTGCTGATAATCCCCCTTATAGTGATCGTTACCTTACACAAACATCCTCAACTACCACCAACACGAATATATACTACACTACAAAAAGTCAATAAATAATAAAATCTTACCAATAATATGTTCCAGTGTACAAAAGACTATGCCAAAAATAAATCATCTATACATCTGCCCATAACTCCCCTCTCCTCCAGCCTCCCCCACTAAGACTTTCATTAGCTTCATCGGTTGCATATATTTTGTACACCAAACACCATCAGCTATGAAACCAAACGGTTAAAGAAATTTTGTTCTCTCTTCCCAGTGTGTTATGCAATGAGAACTAATTAAACTGATTCGTCAGGTCCATCCTTACAAAAACAGAACAAGGATTTTCATTTGGAAAGCATTTTGTATCCTATGTGAACTCCAGCTTTCGTAACTGCATTCAATGGCAGAATTGTGAGTTTTTTCATTAAGATGTTGCACTTCTTTTACGTTTATGACACCTGATTAATAGTCCTCTTCTCAATTTGTTGCAAAAGCACTGGTAGTACTCGTATTTTATGGAGAGGATAATTTGGTAATCTCCTGGGAATGTTACCTATTTTGAAAATATCTCTTGTAATCAGATTTATAATCTATGTTGGTAAAATGTTCACTCCAGCAACTGATGAATTTCACTGTGTATTTGGTGCGAAGGTTTATCTAGTGCTCATGCATAACCACTTATTTCTTAGGTTATCATCAACTGCAAATTTGTGGTAATTAATGATGCTAGTTTCTCCTTTTTTGACTTAGCTCGCAGCAGTAAGGCATCTGTAAGGAATATGGAGAGTATTTGATTATTGGGCTATAAGGTCACAGAAGTGTAGTATCAATGTTCTTTTATTGCAGTTATTCAAAACTAGCAGCAATAAGCACTAGTGCTTTGTAGTGTAATAGGTTACACTGCATGTCCTATATTCAACCCAAGATAGCACATTAGTCTTTTGAAGATTGTCAGCTTACAGAGGCAGTTACTGCCCCAAGAATTCTATTAGTACAGGTTCTAAACTGCCTCCTGCACAGTGTTTGTCAATCGTGGAGAAGTATATCAACAAGGAGCAGTCAAGTTCCAGGGAAGACAAACATAATTTATGTAACATTATGTAATATATAGCTTTCTTTCGTCTTGTTAGAGAATTAATCATATTCAGAGACGGATCATCTTACTTTAATGATCAGTTATGTATTAGTAGGGCTATGAGTTACAATACACTCTTCAGTAATTTAAACCCTTCATTGACTCATTTTAAAACTATTTAGTATTTAGTAAAGACAAAATGGGACATAGAAGTTCAATTAAAATTATAAAAGAATAATTTGGAAATCCTTCATGGGTACAGCATAGCTGGATCCATACATTCTGAGTTAACTTTAATATATACACAGAAGAACCTGTAAATGAACCAAAAAGGGAACCGTGTGCTGATCTGAGAAACCCCCCCCCCCGCAGGGGGCCCACAGTTCTTTCGCGAGTTAAGGTGGCTTCTTGTTGTCGTTTCTCTTATTCTTTGGTTCCTTCCTTTCCTACCCTTTGTTTCTATCTTCCTCTCCTTGCTGTACTCTCCTAGCCTTCTTCTCCTCCTCATTAGTCTCCGCCTCGGCGTTTGAGACACTTCTTTCCTTCTTTCTCTTCACTTCCTCTATTCTTCTTCTTTCCTCCCTGTGCGTGTCTGAAGGCCGACCCACGCATTATCGTGCGTAGCAGGTGACGGGGTAACGTGTAATTCCCCACCCCAGGTAGACAAGTAGGGCACGTGCGTACCCCCTGGTAAAGGCCAGGCCCAGGGAGGGGTGATTACCTGAGCTGGTACCTTCCGAACATGCCGATTGGTCCCTCTGTCAGTTCTCGGGAGGTGTGACCTGAGGTGTGAACAATCACCTAAGGCGGGTAAGCCCTCGGAGAGGGCCCCCACTAGGAAGGAGCGCGCCATTGGAGACGCCGGTAATCACAGGGGACACTTCCGCAATGACTTCCTTCTCTTCTTCAGTGACATTGACCCAGAAACGAAAGATAGATTCGCCTCAGCAAAAAAAGACTCTGCCTAATCTACCGAAATTTCTTGTTGTCTCTCGCACCGACGGTAAAGATTTCACATCTGTAAATCCTTTCGTCATCCAGAAAGGTGTTGATGTAATTGCTGGCCCTGTTAAAACCTGTTTGCGTCAGTGCAATGGCACATTGTTGCTAGAAGCTGACAGAGCCTTCCAGGCCCAAAAACTGATACGAACAACATTGTTACACACGTTTCCAGTCAAGGTAGAAGCACACCACACACTCAACTTGTCATGGGGGGGTAGTTTTTACGAGATCCCTTGACGGGTTGTCTGACGAAGACATACAAACCTATATGTCCGATCAGGGTGTAACAGCCGTCCACAGGGTGATGAAAAAGGTAGATAACAAGCTGACACCGACTCGTACTGTGTTTTTGATGTTCGACAGAGTTGAACTCCCATCGAGGGTCAAAGCAGGGTATGAAGTAATCTCTGTCCGCCCTTATGTACCTAACCCAACGCGCTGTTTTCAATGCCACAGATACAACCACACCCGTCAGTCTTGCCCTAACGCAGCGAAATGTGTCACTTGTGGTAGGGCCGCCCATGAGGGGGATTGCCCACCTCCGTCCCCTCACTGCCTTAACTGCAACGGTGACCATGCGGCTTCCTCTCGGGACTGCCCTGTATATAAGGATGAAAAGGTCATCCAGCAAATTCGGGTTACGGAAAAGGTATCAACATCTGCCGCTCAAAAGTTGTTGGCGAGTCGGAAGCCCACTGTTCTCCCAGCGGGCACATACAGTAAAGTCCTCACTTCCACTCGACCTACTACGGATTCAAGTACCCAGACGTGTGATTTTACCTTTGCTGACACAGTTGTGCGATCCGCCAGCCCGAAGATTGCACGTTCCACATCCCCGCTTCCTCCTGCAGCTTCTAAAGTTCAGTCTTCGTCAACCTCTAGTAAACCGCGGACACCTAAACAAGATGCCCGGACTTTGAAAAAGGAACCCGTCCGTGAGGATTTTCTGCGTTCTCAGGCTTCCCAACCGTCAACAGCCTCTTCTGACCGTCACTCTTCCAGAAGAGCCAACAAGAAAAAGAGTTCCTCACATTCCCCGCCGACCCATGACCCATCCGTCACGCCGCCCAACAGTTGCCAGCCTCGGCCGTCTTCTGTTTCACCGGGACGCTTCGTCTGCCGGGCACCCGGCCCTTTACCGGCGGTGGAAACTGCCCCTCCTGATCAACTCAGGGAGGTGGCAGGCACGTCGGTCGAACCTATGGACCACGACCCTTTGCCCCTAGACAGCGATAGCAGTGGTCCCTCGAAATCCGGTCCTCAGCGTCCGTCGAGGTGACCCCGCTTGCTTGTTCGTTTTTATCCTCATTTCTTATCTCATTTTTTATCATGGCGCTCCTTCAATGGAATATTCGCGGCATTCGTTCCAATCGGGAGGAGTTAAAACTACTCCTTCGATTGCACTGCCCGCTTCTAGTCTGTCTCCAAGAAACAAAGTTGCGTCCAAGTGATCGTGCAGACTTTCCCCACTACACCTCTGTGCGTTTCGACCTGCCACCTGTGGAAGGTACCCCAGCCCATGGAGGGGTTCTGATGTTCATTCGAGACGACGTCTATTGCCATCCCATTACATTGCATACTCACCTACAGGCAGTTGCCGTCCGCATCAATCTATCCACATTTACCTTTTCCCTCTGTAATATCTATTTGTCATCGTCATCTGCCCTTACTAGGGCAGATGTGCTAGAGCGCGCGCCACATAACTTGGCAGGTGAGGTCTGGATGCGCAGAAGCACAGGTAGGCCTACGTCACGCCACGTGACCTGTTGGCCAATAGCCATCAGTCAGCCGTTGCGCGCGCTGGAGTTCGTGTTGTACTGTGCGGAGCGACAACTGGTTTTGGCATTCTGCGTTGTGTTTTTTTTAGAGTTATTTCGGAGCATTCAGTTGACTATGAGTAGCAAACAAGCAAGAGAAATAGTGTTTCGCGTATATCAATTCTTTAGACGGGAGTCGGAAGCGGCTAATCACAAATCCTAAACTTATTACCACGTTAAAAATTATTTTGTGACAGTTATGCTTGTATTGTGTAACTTTATACTATGTGTGCTTCCCTGGCAAAGGAATTGTAACACAATTTTTGTTCTTACTTATGCTGTTTCGTTGGGGATTTTGTTTAAAGCTTGTCTTCTGGCTTCAACAGTTTTGACGATTTTGTTATGGACTCTATTAACGTTGAGTATTATCCGTTTCCTGACTGTGCCTCGACGATAGTCTTTGCGGTGTGTAGCAAGCAATCCTCATTATTTTATTGTTATTACAATCTGAACTTTCCACTGTAAAATATCTCTTTGTTTTATTTTTGCTAGTGGGACATCTATTTTCACTTTTGAAAAAATCATACGAAAATCGCTAGACAAAAATGTTTCACAAAAGCTTTTATTCATGGCCGATTTCGACAGTTCTTGGTTGCCATCGTCTGATTTTTATTGCATGGATTTCAGTATTTTTCATTTACCTGTACAGAATCAATTTTACAAAAAATAAATCAGGAAATGTGAAACACCTTGCTTTGATCAGTAAGCACTTGCTTGATGGGCATCAGTACGAAGATTGAACATGTGTCGCTTGTAACGTTTTTAGATAGTCTCCTTGTCTTGTACAATGTCAAACATATACCATTATTCTATCATTTCATATGATATGTCACTTAAGTCATTGATAGACTATTTTAATAACTGCTTCGAAAAATCCAGATTTCGAGATACAGTTAAGGGAAAAATCCAAAATTTGTTAATTTCTAATTTATAACTTGTTTATCTTCACAAATTTACTATGAATTCATAATCTGTCGTGAACGTCTAATGTGGTTCTTCAGTGATAATGGATAGAGTGATCTCCCTAGAAGAACTGTGTACATAAATTACAGATATTTCATGTTAATCGACTGAGCTACGAAATGAATTTCTGTGCCGCTCAGAAAATTATGCCCTGCCATGTAAACATGATAGGTACAAGAGAGACTCATAAATACTCATAAATGAGCCACAGTTTTCCCAACAATCAAACGAGCTCTGTTTATCTGCATTACACGTTTTATGCAGCCGTGTGTGTTCAAGATTCACAGCTTGACATTTGCTTGCGCTTGTATGGGGCCGTAACTTAAAAGCTAAGCGGCAGTCAGCAGCTGACTGCGGAGTGGAACAGAGCGCAGCTAACGCACAGTCCAGCTACGCTGCAACAGCTGGTCCCCCCACCACTACACAACTACCTGCGCAGAAGAGCCAGTACACCCGCCAAGTTACGTGGCGCGCGCTCTACACCTCGTTGACCAGCTCCCTTCACCTTTCGTGTTGGTAGGCAACTTTAATGCCCACCACCCCCTATGGGTCTCTCCGGCACCTTGTCCGAGTGGCTCCCTTTTGGTGGACCTTCTGCAACACTTCAATCTTGTCTGCCTCAACACTGGTGCACCGACCTTCTTTTCTGACACAACCCATACTTACTCCCACATAGACCTTGCGATATGCACTCCTCAGCTTGACGGTCAGTTTGAGTGGTATGCACTTTCTGACACGTACTCGAGTGACCATTTCCCTTGTATCATCCACTTCCTGCATCATTCCCCATCTCCTCGTCCCACCAGTTGGAACATTTCTAAAGCCGACTGGGGGCTTTATTCTTCCATGGCTGTTTTTCACGATCAGAATTTTCCCAGCTGTGACAGTCAGGTCGACTACCTCACAGAGGTTATTCTCACCGCTGCCGAACATTCCATACCTCGTACATCCTCTTCTCCATGTCGTGTTCCGGTCCCCTGGTGGACTGCAGCCTGCCGCGACGCTCTTAGAGCCCGGCGACATGCTTTACGCACCTTCAGCTGCCACCCAACTTTGGAGAATTGCATAAATTATAAACGAATGAGAGCGCAATGTCGTCGTATCATAAACGACAGCAAAAAAGCTTGCTGGGCTGCTTTTACTAGTTCTTTACAGTGCTCGAATTTCACGGCTGAGCTTTTTGCCCTCCACCAGGCTGTTTTGTATATCTGCCGCCACTGCCAACATTTCTATGCCATATGTTCGGACTCCCTTAGTGCCCTGCAGAGTCTTAAGGACCCTTTCTCGAACCATCCTCTCGTGTATCGGATCCAACGCTCCCTCCAGTTGGTAGCAGATGACAGCTGTCACGTTTCTTTCCTCTGGGTCCCTGGTCACGTGGTGTGCCCGGGAATGAGACCGCCGACATAGCAGCCAAGGCCGCAGCTCTTTTGCCTTGCATGGCTACCTTTTGCATCCCATCGGACGATGTTCAACAGGCTCTTCGCTGGAGTATCGTGTCGTCATGGCACAGTGTGTGGTTTTCACTGTACAACAACAAATTGAGAACTGTAAAACCGATCCCGACCGCTTGGAGGACCTCCTCACGCCCCTCACGCCCCTCTCGGCGAGAGGTGGTCATCCTGGCCCGGTTGCGGATCGGTCACTGCCGTTTCAGCCACCGTCATTTGCTAACCGCCGATCCTGCACCTGTGTGCTCCTGCGGTGAATTGCTGATGGTGCGACATGTTTTACTGTCTTGTGTTAATTTTAATCATCTCTGTGTAGCGCTTCACTTTCTGTCTACTCTGGAGGAAATTTTAGCTGATGACATACGGGCAGCTGCTCGAGTTTTGCGTTTTATCAACTTGGCCAATTTATGAAAGGATATTTAACCCTTTTGTTTTTTATCTTTCGTTTTTAGCCTTCTCTTGATATTCTAACTGGCAGTCACCTAATTTTTTGAGATCTAGCGAATCTCTGTTCTTGTCTGGGCGCTAATGACCGTAGAAGTTGTGCGCCCTAAAACCACACAAAAAAAACAAAATCTCAGAAACACATTGAGATACATGGTTACAATACAGCAGTACGGATGCAAATACTAGAACATCATGATTCAGTTATTTGGAAAGGCAAATTGCATTATGAGCAATGAACCCCCAGACATTTTTCACCAGTCACTACTGGTTATTGCTGAATAAATGTGTAAAAAGAGCAGTGTCTACATGTTTGTTATATTTCAGGGACATGATGTCAATCTACAATGAACCACCACCAGGCCTGTTTGTGGTTCCTGACGAGAAGGACATCACTGTGATCCATGCACTCATCACGGGTTCTTTTGACACCCCTTATGAGGGTGGCTTTTTTTACTTCCTCGTGCGATGCCCTCCAGACTACCCTATACGGCCACCACGCGTCAAACTCATGACGACGGGAGGAGGTACTGTCAGGTTTAACCCAAACCTTTACAAGAATGGGAAGATCTGCCTCAGTATTCTTGGGTGAGTACTGCAGTTTTGTCATGTAGCATATTACAAAGGATGTGACATAGTAAACAATATTCTTATCTGATGATCAGCAATTTTGAATTTTTTATATATTTATTTACTTGTGCAGCTACCTGAACAGGTATACACAAGAAATTACAATCTTAGGCCGTATGAAAAGTTGTCATGGTTGTATGAGCTGCATCCAAATTATAAAACCTCAATTTTTTTCTCTTTGTCTCAAACTAATCACATGCAAAATGTAAAACTTCTGTCACTTCTTGACATAATATACCTGCAGCTGTAAACATTTTTCACAGTAACAATGCTGATTCCATTGCTGCTGAAAATGCTTCTTTAGGAGTCTGCTTTGACCATTGGAAAATCACTGATGCAGTTGCAGTTGCAAGGCTCATTCTTTTTCAGGGTTGTGAAAAGTTGTTCATATCGTCCTTGTCACAATCATGAAAAGTAACTCTTGTTCATCATGTTGTCATGCGTCAACATTGGCTGACATGTCACACCTGTTACCTTGTGATCATCCATCAGGATTTGCGACACAAACATGGAGATCACTTTTCGCATTTTCAGGTCCTGGAGCAGGATCGTGTTCACATATTCCATAGAAATGCAACGTTTGGCGTCAGTGTATTCCACAGTCCTTTGGCAATCGTCCACATGTGAAGCTGAGATTGTTTTGCTGTGTTGTCACATGCTTTCTGCCTTATCTAACTGTTGCACACATGAACACACACAGACAACACTTTACAATGCAATTCCACCGGTTTGCTTTGACCCGTGATGTCGTAAGTATGGTGACAATGACATGTGTACTCGAAGTCAGTATGGTGACCAAAACACTCGCATAACACAACATATAAACACGCGAAAATTGACATAAAATGACACTAACTTTACCATCCTATCGTGCATTCACAATGAGTGTGTGTCTATTTTAAAACAAACCACATGGTTCTATCAGTAACCAGTCCTGAGGAGGAGGAAAAAATCTGAGGTGTTAAAAGTTGACTGCATCTAGTAATACATCACAAGTTTGTTGCTTTCATCATAAATATTTCAGTCACCTGAGAGTTCAAGGTTGCAGTGCCTGAACCCTTGAGCTGAATCCAGGTCCCAGGAGTTTTAGAATAGTGCTTTCAAAATCAGAGTTATCCAAACTGTGCTCATAGTGTGCTTAGCTGCCCAAATTCTTCTAATGCTTTCTGTTTCTCATAGACCCCACCCACTTTCCTCCAGTGCTAAATTCCTTGATGTCTAAAGATGTGTCCTAGCAATTGATCCCTTCTTTTAGATAAGGTATCCCTGAAATTACTTTCCTCCCCAATTCTGACTCAGTACTTCCTCATTAGTTAGGTGATCTATGCACCCAGTCGTCAGCATTCTTCTGTAGCATTACCTTTCAAAAGCCTCTATCCTATGCCTGCCTGAACTATTTGTCATCAGTGTTTCACTACCATACAAAACAACACTCCACACAAAATGCCTTCAGAAAAGACTTCCTTACACTTACATTAGTATTCAGTGTTAGCAAATTTCTCTTGTTTAAAAATGCTTTTCTTCCCATTGCCATTCTTTGTTTTATATCCTTTACTACAACCACCATTCACTGGCCAAGTAACAACTCACCCTACTACTTTTATTGTTTAGTTACCTAATGTAATTCGTTCATCGCTCGATTTTCTTAGACTGCATTTGATTACCCTTCTTTTGCCCTTCTTAATGTTCATCACGCTGTCCATTCTGTCCAGTTGCTCTTCCTGGTCCTTGCAGTCTGTAACAGAATTACTATCTCGTCAGCAAACTGCAAAGTTTTTAATTTTTTCTCCGTGAACATAAATTCCTTCTCTAAATTTCACCTTGCATTCCATCACAGCTTGCTCAATGTGCAAATTGAATAACATTGGAGAAAGGATACAACCCTGTCTGCTCCCTTCGCAACCATTGCTTTCCTTTCATGCCCTTCAACCCTAATAACTCCTGTCTGTTTTTTGCACGAGTTGTAAATAACCTTCCGTTCTCTATATTTTTACTCTTCCTGACTTCAGAAATTGAGAGTATTGCAAGTAGGTGTGCCTTTTGCCTTACTTTCGTCTATCTTCCAAGATATGTCATAAGGTGAGTATTGCCTCCCGTATTCCTACATTTCTCTTAAATCGAAACTGATATTCCGGATAAAAGTATCAGGTTTACCATTCTTTTGTAAATAATTCCTTTAATAATCTTGCAACCATGACTTAGTAAACTGATTGTTGTGTAATTTATACACAGTCTGTTTGCACCTGCTTTGATTGGAATGGGGATTATTAGTGTCAGTTCATTGTTGACACATTCCTTGACTTGCTCCACACCCCTTCTTGATGGGGTCTGTAGAATAAGAGTGAATGAGCAAGCCGAGCCAGTGTTCTGACTTCTGCTTTACTTGCAGGACATGGACTGGTCCATGCTGGAGTCCGGCTCAGAGTTTGGCATCTGTCTTGATATCAATTCAGAGCCTGCTTAATGAGAAGCCATATCATAATGAACCTGGATTTGAACGGGTATGTGTGCACCTTACACTAGGAGAGAGACCCTCTCCAAACATACTTAGACAGATATGTAATTTAGTAATGAGCATGTGGTTAGATGTTTGCAAAAAAATCAATGTTGAGCAAGAGCTGCTAAAAGTACTGAGTTATTTCTTGTGTGTGGTGGAAATCTTGCACACGTTTGAGGGGGGGGGGGGGGGCCTCACCTGGGCATAAATTGTGCCTACCGTAGTTACCATATATTTTCACAGATAAGACAAGGTACAAATTTTCATTAAAATTTTATAGTTTAAGCATATATCTGGCCTATAAGACGACCCCCAAGTTACCATATTTACCCGAATGCAAGCCGCGCTATTTTTTCCAGTTTTCAGAATCTAAAAATACACCTGAAACTTAGATTCAGAGACAAAGCTTCAGGAAGTTCCGAAAAATACCATTAGAAGTTGCCATAAGTTGTTTTCATGATTGGTACACCTGGATTTCACCCTTTCATGGAATTCTTCTAGATAAAGTATTTTGGTATGAATGGGACAGTGTACAAATGGTTTAAATCATACCTAACAGGAAGAGTGCAGAAAGTTGACATTAGTAGTGCTCATAATATGCAAAAAACAGCTAAGTCCTCAAACTGGGGAGCAATAAAAAATGGGGTGCCACAAGGTTCGGTCTTAGGCCCTTTGCTGTTCTTAATATATATTAATGACTTGCCATTCTATATTCATGAAGATGCAAAACTGGTTCTTTTTGCTGATGATACAAGTATGGTTTGTTGTCATAAAAATGTAGGCTGTGCAATGATTGCAGCAGAGTTGGTAAATTATATGGCTGCTTACACAGGTAGCACGACCTGTTTTGGGGTAGGAAAGGCCTGTGACAGAAGTCTGCAGTAGCAGTTTATTAAGATTCAGCTGTTGTTAAAAATAATTGAAATAATTAATATATTATCAATAGGTAATACATTTTGTTTAGTTATAATTGTTACAATTTGCTTTCGTACAGGAACGGTGCTCTGGTGATGCTAGTCGGTACAACGACATAATACACCACGAGACTTTGAGGGTTGCCGTCTGTGGAATGTTAGAAAATGACACTATGCTTGCCATTCCAGAAACATTAATGGAGGTTATGGAGAAAACATTTTTGGAGTTCTACGAATACTACGAGCAGTCCATTCGACGTAAAATGCATCTTAATGGTCACTTCATGCAGGTAAGATGAATTCTATTTATTGCTGCTGCAAAGATTGGTTTTTGGTAGATTTAGCCACAACAAAGTGAGAATGAGAGAAACTGGGTAAAAAAATTTAAGGCCAACAAAATCACTAATAGAATAAAGTTTTTCCTAATCCCTTTCAGGGAAGCCAACAAAAAACACCCAAATGATAAGGTATTAAACATAAGGAGAGGCATTGAATTAAAATTTATGCTGTGGCCGGGATTCGAACCCGGGACCTCCTACTTACTAGGTAGGTGCTTTAGACCACTCAGTTAAGTGTTGCAGCCAAAGCAACTACTTGAACTGACTTAAAGCATGTCTCCCTCCATGAGGCAGAATTAAAATGGAGGGAGACATGCTTTAAGACAGTCCGTGTAGTCGCTTTGGTTGCAACGCTGTGTTATCTGAGTGGTCTAAAGCACCTACCTAGTAAG
Source organism: Locusta migratoria (assembly GCA_026315105.1). Taxonomy (NCBI): domain Eukaryota; kingdom Metazoa; phylum Arthropoda; class Insecta; order Orthoptera; family Acrididae; genus Locusta; species Locusta migratoria. Next base: position 82,611,749 of record CM048754.1, on the reverse strand, counting down.
TAGGAGGTCCCGGGTTCGAATCCCGGCCACAGCATAAATTTTAATTCAGTGCCTCTCCTTAAGTTTAATACCTTTGGTATAATGAGACAGTGTTGTCTCAAGGAATTGTATTATTTGTTGACACCCAAATCTTGTTTGTATTCATACATATAAAAAATTTAATAACAGTTGGATTTGAATTACGAACCCTACTGATGGTCAGTAACAAATGTAAGTAATCAATAAAATAAAATATTAATGTAGTAGTTTTTGAGTCAAAGTATCTACACCAACCTATCTTCTTTCTTTCTGTCTTATCCCTTGCCATTAACTCCCAATCTTATCCTGTCACATCCTTTTTTCTCGTACTGTACACCTACATCCATTCTATGCAGGCCACCTCACAGGGTATGGTGGAGGCTACTTTGTGTATTATTGTTACTCTCTCTTCCCTCCCCCCCCCCCTCCCACCAGTCCAATCATTTATGTACTAAGGAAAAAACAATTGTCGGTATGCCTTCATGTGGGTTTGAATCTGCCCAATTTTATCCTCGAGGGCTTTTTGTGAAATTCTTGTAAGAGAAACTAATATACAGGGTGTTTCAAGAAGTAGTATTACAAAGTATTATTTTGTCTAAACTATTGATCGCTGTGCCTCAGCTCGGCTGTTGGAGAAATAAATATGTACCCTGGTTTATATTAATACCAACTAGATGGCAAAAAAAAAAAAAAAAAAGGTGGCAGTTGTTTTCTGTTTTCCTTGGTAACCAACATATGTTTAAAATGTCTATTCCACAGCAGAAATCATTTTATGCCTCATGTTTGCAAAATACTATTTTGCGATTACAATGCAAAGATGTTTCAGGTTGAGGTACCAAATTGATCCTCCAAAAGTGTGGAACATTCACAGATGGAATGAAACTTTCACTCTGCAGTGGAGTGTGCACTGATATGAAACTTCATGGCAGATTAAAATTGTGTGCCACAACCGGGACTCGAACCTTTGGAAAGTAGGTGATGAGGCACTGGCAGAGGTGAAGTTGAGGTGGGATTGTGAGTCGTGTCAGGATAGGTTAGTCAGTAGAGCGCTTGCCCGCGAAAGGCAAAGGTCCCAGGTTAGAGTCCCGGTTCTGGCACACAATTTTAATCTGCCTGGAAGTTTCATTCACAGTTGGTATCAACAGTTTTTAGATGCAGGATGTGTATTTAAATCAGTCCTGGGCACCCTCGTGTTCCTGAAGAAAATGTTGCACAAATTGAAACTGTTTAAACTTGTCATGCCGGTCAGGAGTTAAACTGCCTACAAACAGCAATTTTGTGTGTTTTCAGACATCAATTCGTTATGAAGCTCTGCAAGTTACAGCTGTTAAAAGCTGTGAGTCCTGATGATAAACGCAAACATGTGGCGTGTTGTAATGAGTTTGACGTTATTGTTACTGATAACGCTTTTGCACAACACATCATTCAATTTAATACAAATAAACAATCCCTGAGACGGATTTTCGTCTCGAATATGTCAAAGACATTAATGATAAATCTGAAGCATTGAATTAAAATTTGTGATGCGGCCAGGAATCAAACCCGGACCTCCATGCTTACTAGGCAGATGTCTTACCGTTAGACCACCACACCACTAACGATTAAGGTGCCTCGGAATAGTCTAAGTACGATTTCCCTCTGTCGCAAACTTTAATTCGACTTTCAGAACCAAAGTTCATGCCTTCAGTGGAGACTTAATAATACTCGAAATTCTACAATTCTACAACATAACACCATCCTCATGAACTACTGGCAGTGCTAAAATGGGGGTGGCATGCATGCCTCGAAGATAGAGATAACTGTACCGTAGGTGCAACTATAGTGGAGGGGTAGCTGTAGAGGGGCCAGACAAATGTGTAGTTCATGAAGAGGGGCAGATGAAGTTAATGCAAACAGTTGAAAGTAAGGGTAAGCTACTGTTGTTACCTTTCCCGAGGATATGCAGCTCTACTGTATGAATATATGATGGTTTCTTCTTGGGAAAAACCTAGCAGAGGAAAAGTAGTTCCCCTTTTGGATCGCGGGGCAGGGACTAATCAGGAGGATGTCATCATCAAGAGAAACAAAATGGGCATTCTACAGATTGGAGCATGGAATGCTATCCCTTAATGGAGTAGGTAAATTAGAAAATCTGGAAAGAGAAAGGAATAGGTTTAAATTACATATGGTGGGGATTAGTGAAGTTGGGTGGCAGAATGAACAGGATTTCTGTTTAGGTCAGTACAGGTTTATAAATACAAAATCAGTTGTGGCAATACAGGAGTAAGTTGATAATGATAAAGAAAATAGGAATGTAGGCAAGTTACTATGAAGCATAGTGTATGCATTATCATAGCAAAGTTAGACACGAAACCAACATTGACCACAACTAGCTCTGCTGATGAGATTGAAAAACTGTATGAAGAGATAACAGAAGTTATTCCAACGGTTAAGGGAGAGGAAAACTTGATTGTTATTGGGGACTGGAACTCTGTAGAAGGAAAGGGAACAGAAGGAAATGTTGCAGGTGAATATGCACTGGGAAGAATGAATGATAGAGGAGATTGCTTGGTAGAATTTTGTGCAGAGCACAATTCAATCATCACCAACACTTGGTTTAATCATCTTCAGAGAAGGTTGTATATGTGGGAGAGACCAGGAGACCCTGGGAGGTACCAGATTGACTTTATAATGATAATACAAAGGTTTAGAAACCAGATTTTAAACTGTAAGACATATGCAATGGCAGATATAGTCTCTGACCATAACTTATTGGTTATGAACTGTAGATTAAAACTTCAGAGACTGCAGAAAGATAGAAAAGCTAGGAGATGGAACCTGGACTAATTGAAGGAACCAGAGGTGGCTGAGAGTTTGAGGGAGCATTAGGCAAGGATTGGTTGAAATGGGGAAAAGTAATACAGTAGAAGAAGAATGGGTAGCTCTGAGAGATAGAGTAGTGAAGGCAGCAGAGGACCATATAGGCAGAAGGACAAGACCTAATAGAAATCTGTGGATAATACAGGATATACTGAACTTAATTATTGAAAAGAGAAAATATAAAAATGTACAAAGTACGCAAAATGGAGTAAAGATAGCTTAAAAATGAGGTTGACAGGAGGTGCAGACTGGGTAAGCAGGAGTGGCTTCAGAACAAATGCAAGACTGTGGAAGTATGTATAACCAGAGGAAAAATAAAAAAAGAGTAAGATAAAATTTACAAGTCATCAATTAGCTTTCTGTATGTAGGGTTTAAGTGCATTAATATTTCTGAGACCAATCAACTTTTGGATTGTGCGTAAGCAAAACTATATAGCATATTGCTAAGGTTTCAATAATTTCAAGAGACTTAGTCCATTTGGTAAGATCAAAGTTGAAATGAAACATGCCTTGGTGCATGGCCAGCACATCTTGGCACAGTGCTACACCGTCCGGGTTATCTGGATACTTCCCACTGACACCAATCCTTCAGAACTCCGGAGATGGGAACTAGCCCTTCAACATATTCTCTCTTCCCGTTGCCCACCTGGTCTCAACCTCCGCTAAATTCGAATTCCCACCCACCATCTTAACATCTTTGCCTTGGTTCTCTGGACAGAGCCTCTGCCTCATGTGGCATCTCTGTCTAACTTCTAACTTCTTTGCTTTCTACAGTTCTACAGTATGTCTGCCTAAGTGTACTTGTGTCTGTGTAAATGTGTGGGTGTGTGTGCATTTATTTACCCTCCATTTTTTCCCCCCAAGGTAAGTCTTTCCTGTCCCGGGATTGGAATGGCTCCTTACCCCCTTCCTTAAAACCCTCGTCATTTCCTTTTCCCTCTCCTCTCTTCTGCCTGATCAAGCAGCTAGGCTGCGAAAGCTAGCATTTTGTGTGTGTGTGTGTGTGTGTGTGTGTGTGTGTGTGTGTGTTTATTTGTTGCTATTACTGCCTGTGCCCCTTCGCCTGGTAAGTGTACTTCATCTATTTTTTACGTGTATATATATATATATATATATATATATATATAAACAAAAATAAAAATAGAAAAGAGATGACTTACCAAAAGGACCGGCTCGTCGAGAGAAACACACATACAAGCTTTCGCCACCACTGGCAACTTCTTCAGGGAAAAGAGGAAAAAAGGGGAGGAAAAGGGAAGGATATGGGTTTTAAGGAAGTGGAAAAGGAGTCATTCCAATCCCAGGAGTGGAAGGACTTACCTTAAGGGAAAAAAAGGAAGGTAAACAAATACACACACACTCAGACATATCGAAACGCAAACACACCTAGACAGACATATAGAATAATTTCAACTTTGATCTTACCAAATGGACTACTAACATAGTAAAACAGTACTTGGTTTATCAGGAAAAAATGGTGTGTAGTGATCCAGCGAGTGAAAGTTACAGTTCTGTGCTAAAATTGGGTATCTATGAAAGTTGTAATAGTAAAGTTGTGAAAATGCAAGAACGATTTCTAAGTTTACAAAAATCTCTGGAAATACTGAGACGTGAGATTTCACATCTAAGAAATGAAAATCCGGAGCTACTGAGCGTACCTTTCAACATGGCATCAAATGTAAATAATTCGAATTCCTCGACAAATAAAAGTTAAGTGTCCATAAGCTTTTGTGAATTGTGCGAAAAAACCAATGTAAATAGTGACATACGTGTTTAGCTTGCTCAACAATATCAAAAATTACAGAAATGAGACAGGAAGATTTAAAGAAAATAGAGTGTGCCAACTTCATCTCACAATCAAAGTGCAACGTTAGGCTGAAAATCTTCAGGTATGTGCTACTGTGGAAATCGTGTCTTCAAAGGAATTACGTGCATAAAATGTAAAACAGTGTTTCATCTCTCTTGTGCGAACGTAAATTCGGAACAAAAAATTTGGTTCTGCAAGGAAGATGAGCTAGGCCTAAACCTGAATAACAAAGTTAGTAGTAATGACGTAATCAATGTACTAATTGATGAAGTTAAAGAATTAAAAAGCAGAACTGAAGAGCTCCCACGACAGAAGTTACAAAACGACAGTGAAATATTTAGGCCTAAAATGTTTGGCGCTATTTCACGTGAAAGTCGCAGTTCCACGAAAGAAACCCTTGCGAGAACAGATCAGTATATTACACCTAAAAAAAACATTTAAACCTACGAAAAGAACTAGGAATGACTCTTCTTTAATTACCACGACAAAAAGCAGGTTTGAAGTGCTTTAAAAAGGCGAAAATCGAAAACAACAAAATAGTAAGGAAAATCGTGCCAGTTAAAGGATACAAAATAAACAGCAAGAAACATTCGCCCAGTAGATATAGCCACATCAGCAACTTGCCTCAACACAAAAAATAAGTGTTTTCAGACAGTCATGGGCGGTCAATTGCAGCAAACTTACTACACCAAAGCCAAAATAATTACATAATCCAAGGAAATGTTATCCCAGATGCACCATTAACTAAACTGTTAGAAAGATGCAATAATCTACATAACTTCACAGAAAATGACACCGCTGTCATCTGGGGAGGTACAAATGATGTGGCCAAAAATGAAGCTAATAAGGCATTAAACGCTTTAACATCAACACTAATGCACCTCCGACACACAAATGTAATTTTAGTTGGGATACCCCTCAGATATGATCTTGAAAACTGGTCCTGTGTGAATGAAGAAACCAGGAGAACAAATAGGAAAATAGCTAAAATAGTGAAATCTTTTCAAAATACCTAATTTATAAGAGCCCCTGAGAATAGAGAACGGTACACGTCTCACGGACTGCGCCTAAATGCCAAAGGAAAAGAGGAAGTGGCCAGAACATTACTTACAACCGTCTCCACAAAGAGCAAACCACAGCCTACAATACCACTTAAATGGAAGACCTCAGTTGAAACTGGCCATATGCCAAAGAACCAACTTGCAACAGCACTGGAAACTAATAACAATGATGTCATGAAGGCAGGGATGAGCAATGAAGTAAAATCATCAGTATGCAGCAACAATATATACAAAAATACAACCACAAGTGCTCTGAGAAGATCCACAAGACCAAAAGCATCAAGAATACAGAGTGACTTTCTTGTGTGGCACAGCAAATCAAAATACAAACACCCAAGATCACCTATCAGCATATCGCCGTGTCAGTCAGTGAGAACAACAGACATCGGAACATCAGCAACTTCAGAAACTGCAGCCACACTGACCCAGTCAACTGGTGGCGAGTCCACAGCTTCAGCTTCTCCAACACCAGCCAGCTCTGAAACTTATCTACCTGTGTGAAGAAGGAAGACACCTCAGCATTCTCTATGACTACTAAACCAACAGATGCCGTGTGAGAAAGCAGCTCCAGAAATTCAACATGGTCAGAGAACAGGTAGAAACTTTCCCTTAACTCCTAGACCCAGTACCTGTGTCAGTGATCCAATTAAGTACTCAACAGAGGAAGATAATCAAAGTCACCAATCAGAAACACCTCTAAAACTTGTGCATCTAAATATACAGTACCTTAGAAATAAGCTTAATATATTACAAATTTTTGTAAATGAACATATGCCTCATATATTAGTGCTAACTGAACATGAATTAAAATCAGATGAGATTATTTACTATAAACTAGAGGGCTATGTCTTAGCAAATAGTTATTGTAGACAACACCATAAGGGTGGTGGGATAGCAGTTTATATCAGTGATAATTTGGAGTTTAAAAAAATGAACTATTTAGAGCAGTACAGTAAAGGATTGATTGAAGAGTCAGGCATTGAACTACTCACCAACCGGTGCAGAAAACTTATGAGAAAGTGTAAAATTATTGGTATTTATCACCCACCAAAAGCTGAGGTAGGAAGTTTCCTTGATATATTGAGTAAAATAGTGGGATGTTCAGGTCCCAGTGAACTCACTATACTTGGTGATCTGAATATTGAGGCTAAGGCATGCAATATTACTAATATGAGGTTAACAGATACTCTTAACTCATATAATCTAGTGAATGTAGTCAACTCTGATACCAGAATAACAAAGTCCTCATCTACCGGAATAGATTGTTATAGTTGATAAACGTGTTAAAGACAATGTTACATGCAGAAATGTGGATTTCCACTACTCCGACTACAAATGTCAGCTTGTTGAGTATGAAAACACAAGCATCCCAAATATAACAAAAATTATAGAAAATAGACGAATTCTAAAGGAGTCTTAACATTTATGACCTAAAAACTAAACTAGCCATTGAGGATTGGGAACAAGTCTATCAAACAAAAGGGTCAGAATACAAATGGACCACATTCTATAATATTATACTGAGCCATTTTGACTCGTGCTGCCCTGTGAGGAAAATACAGAGAGTACTAACCCATGGCAAAGATGGAAAAAACACCAGATTTACACTACCAGCAAATATGATCAAACTTAGGCAGAGGATCCATGACCTAGATGTGTTACATAAGTCAACAAAGCTGAAGATTTTCAAAGTTAAGTACAAAGAAACCAAGAAAACCTTTCAGAAAGAGCTCTCAGAAAACAGATGTACAGCAGTCAAATAGTGAAGTCATCCAATATAGCCAAGGAGTCATGGAAAATAATAAACAAATTCAGGAAAGCCATCCCCGAGCCAGAAACTAGAGTAATGAACATCAGACATGAAGGGAAGATACTTAAAGATCCCAACGAGGTCCGTAATATTTTTAATAAATATATCTGCCACTATTAATCCAGTGAATCCCACAAAAGCAAGTAATAAGAAAAATCAATGCCCCATTGAAGATCCACCCTTTGAATTCAAAGAAGTGACAGAGAAAGAAATATGCAGGATCATAAACAACCTAAAGAATAATTACTCATCAGGTTGGGATGGTTTGTGCAGTGTTGTAATTGGGTAAAGTAATAACACATCTCATTAACTGTAGCATAAGAAAACACACCTTTCCGGATGTACTGAAATGGGGCACAGTGAAACCAGTACATAAAAAATGCTCTAAGGAAGAGGCTTCTAACTTCAGGCCTATATCATTAATACCAGTCTTCAGCAAAGTGTTTGAAGTGGTGCTGCTAATGCAACTTAGTGATCATTTCACAAAAAATAACTTACTGACAGAGACTCAGCATGGCTTCCGAAAAAATCACAGCACTGTTACGGCAATTATGGAGTTTATCCATGAAGTGTATCATGACCTTGATCAAGGAATGCAAGCAGCAGGTATATTTCTAGACTTCACTAAAGCTTTTGACTCTGTAAACCATGAGTTACTTTTAAGCAAACTTGAGTCATACAACCTAAATGTGACATCTATTCAATTGCTGACAACATACCTCATTAATTGTAAACAGTGTACAAAGTTAACCTACAAAATCAATGATCAGGTTGAAAATAGCCAATCCAGGTATGAAACAATCACACAAGGTGTACCCCAGGGCTCTGTTTTAGGCCCTTTTCTTTTTCTAGTGTATATAGATGACATAGAGCCGCCTCACAAATCCCATTTAGTGACATATGCAGACGATATCTCACTGTTATTTGTTGGCAAGCAAACCGATGAATTAACAATGGTTGCAGCAGAAGGACGAAACCAAATAACAAATTACTTTCAGGAGCAAGATTTGAAGGTCAACATTAGCAAATCACAATTAATACGGTTTAAACATGCACAATCAAACCAAATCACTGTCTGTAATATAGGTGGAATAAAAGCATTGGACACAGAAGACTGTATATTTCTAGGTATCTACCTAGATACAAATATTCACTGGGTTAACCACATAAATCATATATGTAATAAAATCAGCAGTGCACTATATCTAATTAGCCAATTGTCAAAAATAATCTATTATGGGACAATATTTCCTCACATGAATTATGGAATAGAAATTTGGGGCTGTGCTGCAGATATACCCATGGACAGAATACTAAAACTGCAGAAAAGGGCAGTAAGAATTATCCATGGAATTGGACATAGAGACTCGTGTAGAGAAATATTTGTGCAACATAAATACCTGACTGTCTACTCATTATATCTTTATAAATTAATTACATTTTTTGTGGCACAGCAAAATAAAGCAAACAAATGCTCAGATATTCATATTCACAATACAAGAAGCAAGGACTGCTATTATAGACAACAAACCAAACTAAAAACAACAGACCTTAGCCCATATATAAATGGCTTGATATGGTACAACAAACTGCCAAGAAATCACAAAGGAAATACATTCAAAATAAAACTGAAATCATTCCTAATGGAAAAGTGCCTATCCTCCTTAAATGAATATTAATGTGAAACAAACTGATACCTGTATTTATAATAATGGAAAGTCCAGGTTGGAATAAATAATATAGTGAGGACAGTTACAACTCATCGCAAAGACGTGGCGACGAGATGCGACAGGCACATACAAAAGACACACACATACAACACATTCAGCTATCGGCCATGGCCTTCTTCAGAAATAGAGCACTCACGCAATCACACAGGCACACAACACAGTCATACAACCATCACCTCAGACTGCCACACTTCGAATCACGCTCTGCAGCGAATCGGGGACGGGAGGGGAGGGGAGGGGGAGGGGATAGAAAGGTTACGTCACGGTGGTGGGGATGGGTTAGATGGGAATAACGAGATGCAGCTTAGGAATGGAGTAGGGAGGCAGGTGAGGGGAGAAAGAGAGAGAGAGAGAGAGAGAGAGAGAGAGAGAGAGAGAGAGAGAGAGAGAATTCATGCACACTGCAAGTGCACAAGACCACACACACACACACACACACACACACACACACACACACACACACACACACACACATACATACATATACACACACACGATCACACATTCACACACCACTCAAATCAGGCGAGGTTTGGGATACAGAGGTAGGAACTGTAAGGTATGGAAAAATATATATATATGGGGAAATTATTGTAGGTTGAGGCCTGGTTGATTTCGGGATCGGAGAATGTATTGTAGGGATAACTCCCATCTGTGCAGTTCAGAAAAGCTGGTGGTGGATGGGAGGATCCAGATGGCCCGGGTTGTGAAGCAGCCATTGAAATCAAGCATGTGCTCCGCTGCATGCTGTGCCACAGGGTGGTCCACCTTGTTTTTGGCCACAGTTTGGCGGTGGCCATTCATCCTAATGGACAGCTGGTTGGTGGTCATGCCAATATAGAAAGCTGTACAGTGCTTGCAGCACAGTTGGTAAATTACGTGGCTGCTTTCACAAGTGGCCCGGCCTCTGATAGGGTAGGATAAGCCTGTGACAGGACTGGAATAGGAAGTGCTGGGTGGGTGGATTGGACAGGTCTTGCAGCGGGGTCTTCCACAAGGATATGATCCCTGTGGCAGTGAGCTGGGTTTCGGGGTGGCATAAGGATGAACTAGGATGTTGTGAAGGTTGGGAGGGCGACGGAACACCACTTTAGGAGGGGTGGGAAGGATCTTGGGCAGGATGTCTCTCATTTCAGGGCATGAGGATAGAAAATCAAAACCTTGGCGAAGGATGGAATTTAGTTGTTCGAGACCAGGGTAGTACTGGGTGACAAGGGGAGCGCTCTTTTGTGGATGGTTACTAGTGTTAGGAAGAGGATTTGGGGTGTGTGAGGATATGGCACGGGAGATTTGTTTGCGGACTAGGTCTGTGGGGTAGTTTCTGTTTGTGAAGGCCTTTGTGAGACCTTCAGCATATTCAGAAAGGGAATTCTTGTCACTGCAGATATGCCGTCCACGGGTGGCTAGGCTGTAAGGGAGGGATTTTTTGACGTGGAAGGGATGGCAACTGTCAAAATGTAGGTACTGTTGGTGGTTGGTAGGTTTAATATGGACGGAAGTGTGGATGGAGCCATCAGTGAGGTGGAGGTTGACATCCAGGAATGTGGCATGGTTGGTTGAGGAAGACCAGGTGAAGTGGATGGGAGAGAAGGAATTGAGGTTCTGAAGAAAGGAGGATAGGGTGTCCTGGCCGTGAGTCCAGATCATGAAAATATCATCAATGAACCGGAACCAGGCCAGAGGCTTGAACTATCCAGCCTGCTGAATCATATTGCCGCCTTGGAGCACCCATATCCAATCCCTATCCGAACCACAGTGTTCCTCCTCGTGAGCCCCTCATAGGTCCCAGACCATGTTTAGCTGACCTCTTGAACCTACCTCATCCCTCCAAACTCCCTACCACCACTCCACAACATCCAATACCAAAACAACCCCAGAACACTGTGGTCAACCTATCCACAAAAAACCTAAACCCCACTGAAGTTTCCGTTCTATCCAAAGGTCTTACCTTTAGTCCTACACCCCAGTTTAATCATGTTGCTCTTGTCAAAGACCTACTCTCCTTTTCCCGATCCCTACGATGGAAATACTACTTTGCCACCAATCCCTCTGACCGCAATCTACCTAATCCCAATATTGAACCCTGCCTGTCCCAATTCATACCACCATCCAACAAAGATCCCCCTGCACTCCCACCTAACCACCCTCTGGTTACCCTCCAAGAGTTTCTCACCTCCAACTTGTCCTCACCATCCTTTCCCAAGTCCCTTCCCAAGAACTCAAACCTTTCAGCAGAAGAAAGAAGAGCCATCCAAAACCTTAAAACTAATCCTGACATAATCGTCCTCCCTGCTGATAAAGGTTCCACCACTGTAGTTATGGATCAGTGACTACCTGGCAGAAGGGCTCCGCCAACTATCTGACTCCTCCACCTACAAGTTGTGCCAGATTGACCCCATCCCCAAAGTCCAACAAGATCTCCAATCCCTACTAAAATCCTATAGCCCCTCCCAGAAACTCTCCCCTGAATCCATCTCCCTCCTCACCCCAGCAGCACCCCGCACACCCACCTTTTACATGCTCCCCAAAATCCACAAACCTAATAATCCTGGACGCCCTATTGTGGCTGGTTACTGTGCGCCTACCGAACGAATTTCAGCCCTAGTTGACCAACACCTCCAACCTATTGTCCAAAATCTACCTTCCCACATCAAGGATACCAACCACTTCCTTCACCGACTCTCCACCATTCCCACCCCTTTGCCTCCTGGATCTTTACTTGTCACAGTGGATGCCACCTCCCTATACACCAACATCCCACATGCCCATGGCCTTGCCGCTCTGGAACACTACCTCTCCCAACGTCCCTCTGAACGCAAGCCTGATACCTCATTCCTCATAACCCTTACCAATTTCATCCTACTTAACAACTACTTTTCCTTTGAGGGGAAAGTTTACCATCAAATCCAAGGCACAGCCATGGGCACCCGCATGGCACCCTCCTATGCCAACCTGTTCATGGGCCGTCTGGAGGAATCCAGCATCCCAAAACCTCAAGCCTCTGGCCTGGTTCCGGTTCATTGATGATATTTTCATGATCTGGACTCAGGGCCAGGACACCCTATCCTCCTTTCTTCAGAACCTCAATTCCTTCTCTCCCATCCACTTCACCTGGTCTTCCTCAACCAACCATGCCACATTCCTGGATGTCAACCTCCACCTCACTGATGGCTCCATCCACACTTCCGTCCATATTAAACCTACCAACCACCAACAGTACCTACATTATGACAGTTGCCATCCCTTCCACGTCAAAAAATCCCTCCCTTACAGCCTGGCCACCCGTGGACGGCATATCTGCAGTGACAAGAATTCCCTTTCTGAATATGCTGAAGGTCTCACAAAGGCAAACAAATCTCCCGTGCCATATCCTCACACACCCCAAATCCTCTTCCTAACACTAGTAACCATCCACAAAAGAGCGCTCCCCTTGTCACCCAGTACTACCCTGGTCTCGAACAACTAAATTCCATCCTTCGCCAAGGTTTGGATTTTCTATCCTCATGCCCTGAAATGAGAGACATCCTGCCCAAGATCCTTCCCACCCCTCCTAAAGTGGTGTTGCGTCGCCCTCCCAACCTTCACAACATCCTAGTTCATCCTTATGCCACCCCGAAACCCAGCTCACTGCCACAGGGATCATATCCTTGTGGAAGACCCCGCTGCAAGACCTGTCCAATCCACCCACCCAGCACTTCCTATTCCAGTCCTGTCACAGGCTTATCCTACCCTATCAGAGGCCGGGCCACTTGTGAAAGCAGCCACGTAATTTACCAACTGTGCTGCAAGCACTGTACAGCTTTCTATATTGGCATGACCACCAACCAGCTGTCCATTAGGATGAATGGCCACCGCCAAACTGTGGCCAAAAACAAGGTGGACCACCCTGTGGCACAGCATGCAGCGGAGCACATGCTTGATTTCAATGGCTGCTTCACAACCCGGGCCATCTGGATCCTCCCATCCACCACCAGCTTTTCTGAACTGCACAGATGGGAGTTATCCCTACAATACATTCTCCGATCCCGAAATCAACCAGGCCTCAACCTACGATAATTTCCCTATATATATATTTTTCCATACCTTACAGTTCCTACCTCTGTATCCCAAACCTCGCCTGATTTGAGTGGTGTGTGAATGTGTGATCGTGTGTGTGTATATGTGTGTGTGTGTGTATATGTGTGTGTGTGTGTATATGTGTGTGTGTGTGTGTGTGTGTGTGTGTGTGTGTGTGCGTGCATGTGTATGTGTGTGTATGTGGTCTTGTGCACTTGCAGTGTGCATGAATTTTCTCTCTCTCTCTCTCTCTCTCTCTCTCTCTCTCTCTCTCTATACACACCCCGGCCGCTGAAACTTTGCACTTGACGTTTACAAATAACAAGTTAAGAGCAAGAAGCGCGAGGCGCTAGTCGCTAGGAACGATCCAATCACAGCGCGATAAACACTTCCAGTGGTCACGTGCCGTGACGTCAATGTTCCCGCGTTGCCGGCTTTGTTCAGTTCTAACGTAAACAAAGCTGTGTATCGTGTTTATGTTGTGTGTGCTTTTTTTCGCTGCGATTTGTTTTACTGTGAATGGTTTAACTTGACTTTCCGTGTTCAAGTAACTGGATAATGTCACCGAAAAGACGTTTGTGTAGTGACGTTTTCTAAGTAAGTTCTCAATTTCGTATGAATAAAAACTTAGAAGCTTATTCTCTGAGCAGGAAGTTCATTCTCGCTTCAAATGATCGGAAAGAATTTATGGTGCAGTGGTTACAAGAAAGAAATATTGCTGCAGATATGTCAATGTCAAAACTTCTTTTATAATCGCTCGTGAAACAAAATAAACATATTACATCCACATATGCAGTAGACGAAATCGCAAAGGAGCAGCGTCACAACGAAATAAATCTACCCCCATTTCACTGCCGTTTTAACCCTATAAAATTGGTATGGAGTGACGTGAAGAATTACTTAAGGAACAATAAGTTTTTCACAATAACAGAGGTGGAAAAGCTGTTGCCAATGTGGATGCTGGATCTTGGAAAAAAAATGGTCGTGCACGTTGAAAAACTGATTCGAGCAGCGCAAACAGTGGAAGGAATCATGAACAGTCAATGATTTGTCTTGGCGATAACGACGATTTTGGCAGTGACGAGAATACGGAAGATGGGGACCTGTATGTAATTGTACCATTGTCGCCGTATTTGGTGAGTGAAAAGCATTCTGATTATAAAACGTAGAGAGAGAAGTTGCTATCTTGATTATTGTTTATTTCGTATCTCTCGTGATCCAATGCTTATTTTCTATATTGTTTTGCTCCGTCATTGAAAGCGTGTGCATTGTTGTGCTCTGGTCTTCATTAATATGTCGTTAATTAATTGCTGCTCAAGAATGAATTATTATATGCAGTTTTATTGCTCAATAGCTTACATTTACGAGATGCAATTGAAAACCGTTTCGTCTGCTGTGCGTATAGAGGCCAGTGTTGCAACGTCGCTAAAGCAGCGTAGCCAACTTAATTCGCCGTAACGCGAAACGTCAAGTGCAATGTTTCAGCGGCCCGGGTATATATATATATATATATTATAGAAGGAGACCTTCCAGGTAGGAAAATGGTATAAAATAAAGATTTTTGACTTACCTAAAGTACAGGCTGGTCGATAGGAACACTAAACACACACAAAAACACACAACCATTCGAGCTTTCGCCACCAGTGGTGGCTTCTTCGGGAAAAAGAGGGAGGAAGGAGAGGAGAAAGGGAAGGATACGGGTTTTAAGGAAGTGGAAAAGGAGCCATTCCAATCCCAGGAGTGGAAGGACTTACCTTAGGGGACAAAAAGGAAGGTAAACAAATACACACACACTCACACATATCCACATCCAAACACACTTAGGCAGACATTTGTAGAAACCAAAGAAGTTGGACAGAGATGCCACTTCAGGCAGAGGCTCTGTCCACAGAACCGAGGCAAAGATGTTAAAGATGGCGGGCGGGAATTAGAATTTAGCGGAGGTTGAGACCAGGCGGGCAACGGGAAGAGAGAATGTGTTGAAGGGCAAGTTCCCATCTCCGGAGTTCTGAAAGATTGGTGTTGGTGGGAAGTATCCAGATAACCCGGACGGTGTAACACTGTGCCAAGATGTGCTGGCCGTGCACCAAGGCATGTTTAGCCACAGGGTGATCCTCATTACCAACAAACACTGTCTGCCTGTGACCGTTCATGCGAATGGACAGTTTGTTGCTGGTCATTCCCACATAGAACGCTTCACAGTGCAGGCATGTCAGTTGGTAAATCACGTGGGTGCTATCGCAAGTGGCTCTGCCCTTGATCGTGTACACCCTCCGGGTTACGGGACTGGAGTAAGTGGTGGTGGAAGGGTGCATAGGGCAGGTTTTACAACGGGGGCGGTTACAAGGGTAGGAGCCAGAGGGTAGGGAAGGTGGTTTGGGGATTTCATATGGATGGACTAGGAGGTTACGGAGGTTAGGTGGGCGGCGGAAAGACACTCTTGGTGGAGTGGGAAGGATGTCATGAAGGATGGATCTCATTTCGGGGCAGGATTTAAGGAAGTCGTATCCTTGCTGGAGAGCCACATTCAGAGTCCGCTCCAGTCCCGGAAAGTATCCGGTGACAAGAGGGGCACTTCTGGGGTTCTTCTGTGGAAGGTTCTGAATTTGGGGGGCTGTGGAAGTGGCTCTGGAAATTTGTTTCTGTACCAGATTAGGAGGATAGCCGCGGGATGTGAAAGCTGATATTAGGTTGTTGGTGTACTGGTTCAGGGATTCGGGACTGGAGCAGACTCGTTTGCCACGAAGACCTAAGCTGTAGGGAAGGGAACGTTTGATGTGGAATGGATGGCAGCTGTCATAGTGTAGGTACTGTTGTTTGTTGGTTGGTTTGATGTGGACGGATGTGTGAAGTTGGCCGTTGGACAGATGGAGGTCGACATCAAGGAAAGTGGCATGGGATTTGGAATAGGACCAGGTGAATTTGATGGGACCAAAGGAGTTGAGGTTGAAGAGGAAATTCTGGAGTTCTTCTTCACTGTGAGTCCAAATCATAAAGATGTCGTCAATGAATCTATACCAAACTTTGGGTTGACAGGCTTGGGTGTCCAGGAAGGCTCCCTCTAAGCGTCCCATAAATAAGTTGGCGTACGAGGGGGCCATCCTGGTTCCCATGGCTGTTCCCTTTAGTTGTTGGTATGTTTGGCCCTCAAAAGTGAAGAAGTTGTGGGTTAGGATGAAGCTGGCTAGGGTATTAAGGAAAGAGGTTTTAGGTAGGGAATTGGGTGGTCGGCGTGAAAGGAAATACTCCATCGCAGCAAGGCCCTGGGCATGTGGGATGTTTGTGTACAAGGAAGTGGCATCAATGGTTACAAGGATGGTTTCAGGAGGTAACTGGCTAGGCAAGGATTTCAGGCGATCGAGGAAGTGGTTGGTATCTTTGATGAAGGATGGGAGACTGCACATGATGGGTTGAAGGTGTTGGTCTATGTAGGCAGAGATTCGTTCAGTAGGGGCTTGGTAACCGGCCACAATGGGGCGGCCAGGATGATTGGGTTTGTGGATCTTGGGGAGTAGGTAGAAGGTGGGGGTGCGGGGTGTCGGTGGGGTCATGAGGTTAATGGAGTTAGGTGAAAGGTTTTGTAGGGGGCCTAAGGTTTTGAGGATTCCTTGAAGCTCTGCCTGGACATCAGGGATAGGATTGTGTTGACAAACTTTGTAGGTAGTATTGTCTGAAAGCTGACGCAGTCCCTCAGCCACATACTCCCGCCGATCAAGTACCACGGTTGTGGATCCCTTGTCGGCTGGGAGAATGACGATGGAACGGTCAGCTTTCAGATCACGGATGGCTCGGGATTCAGCTGTAGTAATGTTGGGAGTAGGATTAAGGTTTTTTAGGAAAGACTGAGAGGCAAGGTTGGAAGTAAGGAATTCCTGGAAGGTTTGAAGAGGGTGATTTTGAGGAAGAGCGGGTGGGTCTAGCTGTGATGGAGGACGGAACTGTTCCAGGCAAGGTTCTATTTGGGTCATGTCTTGTGGAGTTGGATCATTAGGAGTAGGGTTAGTTTTCTTCGTGGCAAAGTGATATCTCCAGCAGAGGCTACGAGTATAGGATAGTAAATCTTTGACAAGGGCTGTTTGGTTGAATTTGGGAGTAGGGCTAAAGGTGAGGCCTTTGGATAGGACAGAGGTTTCAGTTTGGGAGAGCGGTTTAGAGGAGAGGTTAACTACTGAATTGGGATGTCGTGGTTCCGGATTGTGTGCAGTAGGATTTAAAGGTTTGGGGGGGAGTGGAGCTGGAAGTGGGAGATTGAGTAGATGGGAGAGACTGGGTTTCTGTGCAATAAGAGGAGCTTGAGGTTTACTGGAGTGGTTGTTGAGGGAGTGTGTGTTGAGGGAGAGTGTATTGCCTTTCCGGAGGTGGGTGACAAGGAGTTGGGATAGTTTTTTGAGGTGGAGGGTGGCATGTTGTTCTAATTTCCGGTTGGCCTGTAGGAGGATGTTCTGAACTGTGGGTGTGGATGCGGAAGAGGAAAGGTTGAGGATTTTGATTAGGGATAGGAGTTGACAGGTGTGTTCATTGGCGGAGTTGATGTATAGGTTAAGGATTAGGCGGGTGAGGGCTGTGGATTGTTCTGTTTGGAATTGGTGTAGGGCTTGATGAAAGGATGGGTTACAGCCGGAGATGGGAACTTTTATTGTGAGGCCCTTGGGGGTTATGCCAAATGTTAGACATGCCTGAATAAACAAAATGTGGGACCGTAATCTGGCGAGGATGAAAGCATGCTTGCGGAGGGAATGTATGTAAAACTTGATGGGGTCCAGGTAGGGTAACATAATGTATGGAATGGAAAAGTGAGAACTATGCGTTGAATAAATGACTTCAAAGTATTTAGAAAGGAAAGAAAAATTTTTGAAGGTGGATAGATAGCGAAAGGATTCAGCAAAGAAAATAGAAATCTATAAAGTTGTTCAAGAGAGTTGTTGAAGTTGAACCTGGTGGAAACTGAGGTCAACTACAGTTGGTTAACAACGTAATGCACAATAGTTTGATGGTTGTATTGGCGTCCAAAACAAGTTACAGGGAGGAGAAAATCAAAGGAAAGCGTATTATAATGACTGATTAGTAGTGGCAGATTACGACTATGAGGTAGACAATAATCTGAGGAAGGAATAACAGGGTTAAAAACGTATGAAAGTTACTGAAAAATGAACGGGAATGTCGGAAGAATGAACGGAAATGTGGAAAAATGGGGTTCGGCAATAATAATAATAATAATAATAATAATAATAATAATAAGCTGGCGAAGGAATAATAGGGTTAAAACGTTATTGAAAAATGAACGGGAATGTCGGAAAAATGAACGGAAATGTGAAAAAACGGGAATCGGAAATAATAATAATAATCTGACGAAGGAATAATGGGATTAAAACGGATAGAAAGTTATTGAAAAATGAACGGGAATGTCGGAAGAATGAACGGAAATGTGGAAAAACGGAAATCGGAAGTAATAGTAATAATAAGCTGACGAAAGAATAATTGGGTTAAAACGTATAGAAAGTTTAGAAAAATGATCGCGAATGTCGGAAGAATGAATGGAAATGTGGAAAAACGAGAATCGGAAATAATCGCGAAGTTTCTACGAAAAACCGAAAATGGTTATTATAGGTTATTGTAAAATGGAGTTGTGAAATAGTATTACCACAGTAAATGTGGATAACGGGTAGATATTATACAGGAGATGCAGTGATGAAAGCGGTAAATAACAAAAAATAAAAAATAATAAATAAAATAATAATGATGAAAAGCGTACACGAAAAGTCGTTAGTCGTATTATTAGTGAAGGTTCAGAAGTCAATACTGATTGTTGTATGTGGCTAATTTGGCCAGGAGAAAAATGAACTTTAATGAGAGCGAAATGAACTTAAATGAGAGCGAATATAGGGTGAGAATATAATGTAAAATTAAAAACAGAAGGAGAAAGTAAGAGGACAGAAAAGATTTCGAAAGGCAACTAAAAATTTAAGTAGAAACAAGGCTCATGGAGTGGATGATGCTCCGTCTGAACTATTATTGTTAGGAAAGCCAGTCATGAAAAAAAATTGATCCACCTGGTATGCAAGATGTATGAGAGGGGGAAATACCCTCAGACTTAAAGAAGAATATAGTGATTGCAATTCCAAAGAAAACAAGTGCAGACAAGTGTGAAAATTACAGAACTATGAGTTTAATAAGTTATGGCTGCAAAATACTAACATGAATTCTTCAGACTGATGGAAAAAACTGGTGGAATCTGACCTTAGAAAAGATCAATTTGAATTTAGGAGAAATGTAGGAACATTACGACTTATTTTAGAAGATTAAGGAAAGGTAAACATACATTTTTAGCATTTGCAGATCTGGAAAAAGCGTTTGACATTGTTGACTGTGCGAGAGTAAAGATCGGGGTGAGAGTTTAAAATAGGGAAAGTTTAATTTTTAAAACTCACAACCACCAACTGCGAACCAAATTCCTAAACATGCAAAAACACTGGAACTGTGATTGTGACTGTTTGACTCGTTTTCTAGGGGATGATATCACACGTTCGCAGCTTTCCTTCTCTGCATATGATTAACAAAACAATTCATAATAAAGTCAAGTTCATGAGAGAAAAGGGTGTACTAACTAATATTTTTGAAAACACGTAAAAGTTCACTTTATGTTGTTTATTTCACAATATTAGAACCCTGTGGCTGATACCTCTGTACGTCGACACATTTATCAAATAAAGTTATAGCTCGTGAGCCCCCAGACAAAATGAATATTTGTCGCAAATTGTTTTCACACCATGTGGCTGTCTCAAACACCGTTTATGTTCATGCCTATGCGACAACACGTGTTACATTAACAAATCAGTCACTTTAATTCAATGCAATGCACACCTTGCTCCACCGGCTAAATATTCACAAACACACAGTAGCACTCGATTCAACTTGGTGCGGTCTACGATGAGCAACCACACGTGTCGATTGCCACACACCAAAAATCTAAAGTCTCCACCTCGAGATACACATGCCGACTGATGCAGAGCGACGCCGCCCGGCCAGCTACCCCACGTGCTCCCAAGTCGTCACTTCCTGCCCTCGCGCGCGCCCACCAAAAACTCAACTGCCGGGGTTTTTTCCCCCTATGTCATCAACTTCCCCATGTGAGCTGTTATAACCGATTTGCCAACGTACAGCGCTCAGCCAATACATTTCTAAAACTTTACTTAAAATCAAAATAATTACGCTACACATTAAATAAATTGTCTTCTTAGGTTTTTATATTGGTATAAACATCCTTTGTACTATTTATCATAATCGTGCAATTTCTTATATCACAGAAAAGTGATTTAACTGAATATTTCAAGGTAAAATACACAAGATTAATTGAAAATAAAATGAGAAATAGTTAATATATTATTTTTATAAACAAACATTGCCATGCTAGTTGTATAACTGTCTTGTCTTCATTGGTAATTTATTACTTTTCATTGTCAATTAAACATATTATGCCAGATGTGACTATATCAGCTAATATATTGTTTATTTATCAACAGGCTATTTTGTAATGAGGGCCTTAAAGGTTGCTAACTGCATCGTATTACTTCAAATGCCAGTAGTATTAGAATATTTTATTTCACGCTGTGCACCCCTCAGGGGCTCAGCATTAATTTGCTGAGTATGGGCTTCGCTAACCTGGGGTCCTGAGCTGTGGGCTGTGTCGCGCCAACTGTCCGCTACACCGTAAGCTCTGTGCGTGCTTCAACGACCATCGTTCGGCGCGATGGTGGAACGTTGTATGTTTCAGAGCCCGGGGATCTTGGCTTAATCGCCCGGGTCGCGAGGACGGTACAAACCTCTATAAAAAAAAAACCTCAATCTCAAGGTGTGCTACGTGCCGAGGAGATGCATGGCTGTTGAGGTTGAACAGTCGTTAGCGAGCAACCTCTGAGGAACCTGCCGCACCTCAGTTGTATAAGGCTTACCCAGGCAAGCGGGGCTCTGCCTGGGTGGACCTTTAGATCCCTAGCTGCTCGTGGGAACAAAATGAAACGAGCAAAGGAAAACGTTGGTGGACGTATAACCACCGTCTCAAAGCGTGGGAAGTTTCATGCCACTTATTATGACC
Organism: Locusta migratoria; assembly: GCA_026315105.1. Lineage (NCBI taxonomy): Eukaryota > Metazoa > Arthropoda > Insecta > Orthoptera > Acrididae > Locusta > Locusta migratoria. The sequence goes on along the minus strand of CM048754.1, from coordinate 82,590,316 downwards.
CCAAGTCGTTCCCTTCCTTGGCCACGCCCTGGGAGGAACGCAGGGCTGCTAACAAAAATGAACCGTATTCGCCTAGATATTTGGTATGTACGAGGACTGATGGGGAATCATTTACAACAGTGAAGCCTCAGTTCTTCGTAGAACATCTGGAGGAGAAGTTTGGAGCAGTGGAGTCCCTCTCCAAGATGCGTAATGGCTCTGTCTTGATTCTCACTGCATCCCCAGCCCAGTCGCGGGCGTTGCTTGCTTGCGATAAGCTGGGAGATATCACAGTCACTATTGCGCCACATAAGTCCCTCAATCTGGTCCAGGGCATTATTTTCCATCGGGATCTCCTCTTACAATCTGATGAGGAGCTGCGCGCCAACCTCGAGCGGCGAGGTGTTCACTTCGTCCGGCGCATCCATCGTGGGTCTAAAGACAATAAGGTTGCCACCGGTGCCTTCATTGTAGCCTTTGAAGGCGATACACTGCCGGAGAAGGTGAAGGTGATGTGCTACCAGTGTGATGTAAAACCCTACATCCCTCCACCTATGAGATGCTTTCAGTGCTGGAAGTTTGGGCATATGTCGTCCCGTTACCCTTCCAGCGCCACTTTCCGGGATTGTGGACGTCCAGCCCACCCGGACGCCCCATGTACTCCGCCGTTCATCTGCGTGAACTGTGGCCAGTTCCTCCCTGCTCATCACAATGCCCTATGCTCCGGAAAGAAAGAAAAATCATTGAATATAACACCTTGGACCGGTTGACCTATACGGAGGCGAAGAAGAAATACGAGCGCTTACACCCAGTTGCCATGACGACTTCTTTTGCAGCAATTACATCGTCAGCACCATCTGTTGCGACACCCATCTCTTCTCATTCTTTTTCTGTGGGCCCCCAGGGCCACAAACCTACATCTGCCCCCAAGGTGATTGGGGGCTCCCTTCCTTCTTCTGCTCCCAAGGTAATTGCCTCGGGAGCAACCTCCACCCTTCTGCCGGAAACACAACAACCTTCTCCGGCACCCCTCGTTCGGAAGGGGTCCCTTGGGACACTCCCTTCCGAGGGTTCCCCCCGTGTCGCTTCTGACACACGCCAGCAGCAGGCAAAACCGAAGGCTGCTGGACGCAGGGCCTCATACTCCTCCTAAGTCCCTGAGGCTGAGTCTGAGAAGCCAGCCCTGCCGGCGAAGCCCCCGAGGGGCAAGAAGGACCGGAGGAAAAAAGTTGACAACAACGACGTGAAGGATACCACGGTGGCTCCCGAGCCACCTCACCACTCCACCTCGACCTCTGGGGACGAGGTGGAAATTCTAGCGTCCCCAGACGACCTCGCCGTCGGGGACATCACAGAAATAATGGATACTGAGCCAGAACAAAGGCAGACAGCGGATTTGAGTGATGCTGATTTGTAATCTCCATGTCTTCCCAGTTATCAGACAGCATTATCCTCCAGTGGAACTGCGGCGGTTTCTTCCCCCACCTGGCTGAGCTACGACACCTTTTAAGCACAACACCTGCCTTCTGCATTGCCTTACAGGAAACGTGGTTTCCAGCAATGCGGACCCCAGCCCTTCGTGGCTACAGGGGATATTACTGTAACCGTAGCTCATATAACAGGGTCTCAGGTGGTGTATGTGTGTATGTCCTTACCTCTGTTCATAGTGAACCTGTGCCCCTTCGTACACCACTAGAAGCAGTGGCTGTCAGGGTAAGGACAACACAAGAGTTTACCGTCTGCAGCCTTTATCTCCCTCCAGATGGTGATATTTCTTTGAATGTTTTGGCTGCACTTATATCGCAACTACCCCCGCCTTTCTTCTTGTTGGTCGACTTCAACGCCCATAACCCATTGTGGGGTGGTACTTCGCTTTCTGGCCGAGACAGAGTAGTCGAGTCTTTACTTTCTCAACTTGACCTCTGCCTATTAAAAACTGGTGCCCCCACACACTTTAGTGTGGCACATGGCACGTTCTCGGCCATTGATTTATCGATCTGCAGCCACAGCCTTCCACCATCTGTCCACTGGAGAGCCCACGACGACCTGTGTGGCAGTGACCATTTTCCGCTTTTTCTGTCACTCCCACAACGTCAGTCCCCAGAACGCCCTCCCAGGTGGGCTTTAGGCAGGGCTAACTGGGAAGATTACACGTCCACTGCTATTGTTCAACCTCCCCCACTCGATTCCATCGATGTGGTGGTCGAGGGCGTCACTCACACCATTGTTTCTGCTGCAAAAGCTGCAATTCCATGCTCCACAGGGTGCCCACGGCGTAAGGCAGTGCCGTGGTGGTCGCCGGAAATAGCTCAGGCTATTAGAGATCATCGGCGGGCCTTACAGCGCTATAAGCGTCACCCCTCTCAGGAGCATCTCATTGATTTTAAACGGCTTCACGCTCGTGCTCGCCAGTTAATAAGAAGACGGAAACAGGAGTGCTGGGAGAGGTACGTTTCCACTATTGGGACAGGCACCTCAGCCTCGCAGGTCTGGAGTAAGATCAGGCGGCTACAGGGACTACAGACACCAGTGGGAATCCCTGGGATCTCCTCCAATGGAGTCCTATGTACGGACCCGGCCACTCTTGCAGAGATGTTTGCCGAGCATTATGCTCGTGCCTTTGCCTCTGCCAATTATCCACCGGCCTTCCGTGCAGTAAAGGAGAGGGTAGAACGCCAGTCTCTCTCCTTTTGCACCAGCCGCTCTGAATCTTACAACACTCCCTTTACCGAGTGGGAGCTCCTCTGTTGGAGCGAATGGTCAGTCGGTGGTTGTGTTGGATTCTTGAGACTCGGGGATTATTGGCTCCATGTCAGGGCGGTTTTCGCCAGGGTCGATCTACCACCGATAATCTGGTGTACCTCGAGTCTGCAATCCACACAGCCTTTTCCTGGCGCCAACACCTTGTTGCCGTCTTCTTCGATATGCACAAAGCATACAACACAACCTGGCGACGCCACATCCTTTACACTTTATATGACTGGGGCCTCCGGGGCTCCCTACCGATTTTTATCCAGAATTTTTTAGCTGTCCGTACCTTTCGTGTTCAAATTGGTGCCTCCCTGAGCACCTCACACATCCAGGAGAATGGCGTACCTCAGGGCTCAGTTTTAAGCGTTCAATTATTTTTAGTTGCCATCAATGGTCTAGCGACAGCAGTTGGATCGTCGGTCTCCCCTTCTCTTTATGCTGACGACTTTTGTATCTTTTTTAGTTCCTGCAGCACCCAGGTTGCTGAGCGTAGGTTGCAAGGTGCTATTCGGAAGGCACAGACCTGGGTGCTAAGTCATGGCTTTCAGTTTTCTGCCACCAAGACCAGAGTGATGCACTTCTGTCGGCGTCGGACCATTCACCCTCACCCTGAACTTTATCTTCACGACGAACTCCTGACAGTGGTAGACACGCATCGGTTTTTAGGACTGGTCTTTGACGCACGGCTGACATGGTTCCCCCACATTCGTCAGCTGAAAAGGAAGTGCTGGCGCCATCTCAACCTTCTCCGCCACCTGGGTCATACGACCTGGGGTGCTGATCGCTCGACGCTGTTGCGGCTTTACACGGCGCTGGTGCAGTCCCGTCTCGATTTTGGGTGCATTGCCTATGGGTCTGCGGCACCTTCGGCACTGCATCTCCTGGACCCCATTCACTACTGTGGGGTCCGCATCACGACGGGCACTTTCCGCACCAGCCCGGTGAACAGTTTACTAGTGGAGGCTGGGATCCCACCTTTGGGGATCCGCCGCCAACACCTGCTCGCAGCTTATGCAGCCAACGTATATTGCTCCCCAGGCCACCCAAACCGTCGTCTTCTCTTTTCTAATGTGGTCGTCCCTCACCATCAGCGACGCCCCAGGTCAGGTCATACGATAGCCTATAGAGTTCGGTCCCTCCTCCTGGAACTTGAGTCTTTGCCCCTTCCGTCTCCATATTGGGTCCAGGTGCATACACCTCCATGGTGTTTGACAAGGCCGTCTATTCGGCTGGACTTGGCCCGTGGGCCCAAAGACTCAGTACCACTGGAGGCGCTCTGCCGTCAGTTCTCAGCTGTCATAGCGGAGTTCCGCAGTTTGCTGATGAAATAGTAATTCTGTCAGACAGCGAAGGACCTAAAAGAGCAATTACATGGAATGGACAGTGTCTTGAAAGGAGGGTATAAGATGAACGTTAACAATAGTAAAAGAAGGGTAACGGAATGTAGTGTCAGAAAATCAGGTGATGCTGAAGGAATTAGATTGGGAATGAGACAATAAAAGTAGTGTATGAGTTTCTTTTTTATTTTTTTATTTGGATAGCAAGATAACTTCTGATGGCAAGGTAAAGGAGATATAAAATGTAGAATGGCTATGAGAAGAAGTGTTTCTGGAGAAGCAAAATTTGTTGATATCCAATGTTAGTTGAAATGTTAGGAAGTCCTTTCCGAAAGCATTTGTATGTAGTGTAACATTGTATAGGAAGTAAATATGGATGAGTTTAGACAGTAACATGATTTAAGCTTTTGAAATGTGGTGCTACAGATGAATGATGAAGATTAGATAGGTAGATCATGTAAGTAATGAAGAGAGAGTCAATAGAATTGGGAAGAAAATGAATTTATGGCATATGCTGACTAAGAGAAGGGATAGGTTGGTGGGACACATTCTGAGACATAGGGGAATCGTCAACTTAGCATTCGAACGAAGTGTGTGGGGTAAAAATCATATAGGGAGAGTGACGGCCGAATACAGTAAGCAGATTCAAGAGGATGTAGGTTGCTGTTCTTATTTTCAAACGGAGTAGATTGAATAGGACATGTAGCATGGAGAGCTGCATTAAATCAGTCTGCGGACTGAAGAAGACGATGACTACCACCAAGGTATATGTCTATAGTTCTACACGTGTTTGACAACCCTCCATGAAAATAGGAATGATGTGCACTTTTTCACAACTGTTAGGAGCCTTTTGTTCCTCTACACATCCTTTTACATCCCATCCCCCAACTTTTTACATTTTTTACCTTTTTCACACTGGCCTCTCTCTCCTCCTTAAAAATGGTTTTACTGTCTAAGTTTATTCCATATAATGTTTTGTTTCTCAGGATCCTTTTGGTGAGGAAAGAGGTGTTTTCCAATACCAAACAATACTGACACGGATCAAGGATCTCCATGCACGGCTCTCCACAAAGTATTCGTCTCCTGGCTCTAGTTCCATCCCTACACTGTGCACGACGCCCCGAACGGCTTGTTCCACCAGCAGTGAGGCAGCCAATACTCCTGGAAACCTCAGCGACGACGATTTTCTCTTGTCTTCGCCTGCTTCTCCAGTGTCATCGGACGACTCTTCCAGTGATACTTCCATCGAGGCGGAAGAAGGTGCCAAAGGAAGTGACGTACCTGCAGAACCGACCACATCTTCCGGATCGCCGAAATTGGCCAGTGATGCTCCTGCAGTTGGTGTTGAGGACAGTAAGAGATGATTTGTGGGTGCAAGGATGTGTTGGATATTGCCATTTGACGGCTGTGAAACCTCAGTGTTGCAACCACTGTTGGGTACTTTTTTTGAAGTTAGTGTAAATTTGTGATGAGTATATATGTTGACTGTGTCTTGTATATGACATTTCAGAAAAAGATAACATATAAATCATATTGTTCTAAAGAAAGTTATATTAACTGACACACAGCTTGAGGGCCAAAACCTTCCAGAATCAGTTTTCATTAGTTTTTCAGTTATTTTAATACTAGCTACGCATTTGAAAATATGTAATCTTTGTTATCTGTAAGATAAAACTAGTGGGTATTTTATTTCCTCTACTTGCACCAAATTTCCTGAATGTTGTGTGCTTCATCTGTTGTTGTTCAGTGTGTATGATGTTGTTTCAGTCAATTTTATTTATGATTTGATGAGATTTGAGATAAATGTTAGATATTTTATTCTCAACCCTTGCTAGATTTCGTGAGACTGAGGCTAACCACCTGAGTATGGAAAATTAAATTTCTGTGCACTTCGCTACCACCTCCTCCCCTAATCTGTATTTTTCCTTAAGTCGTACAAGTAGTTACACACAGAGGATGTTTATCAGAACATGGCTTACATAACTATATTTTGTAGAACATTTACTACAGCTTGAAAAACATATTTCTTTTTTCTGTAGTAACTTACCAGCTCATCCATTGATTTTCAGTCCTCTTTTCAAAAATAGGTTCTTCTTGCCTGTTCATGTGTTCATTGTATTAAAATTGTAAACTTCTGCCCTTGTCTATTTCGTGGAGCAGTTTTCAGTCACTTGCAACCATTTCACTGCACGATTTTTACTGGTCAATGAGACCAATGTGTTGAATTGATAGTGTTGAAAAAAAATTTTTGATCATATATTTACATTTTGAGGTAATGTAGGGGTAGTTTTGCCATCATCCTCAGGTACAGTAGTTGAATGGTCAAGTATTAGCCTTAAATTTCTATTTAAAGTTGTAAGTATAGACTGACATCATTAATGCTCCCAGATTTTCCTCTCTAGTTGTGAGATATTAGCAGAGTCGAAGATCATGGGATTGAATTCAGCGGAACAGATGTTAAACTTTCCCATTACTGAGACCAGATACAAAGAGAAATTTGGTACAAAGTTTTTCATATAGGGTATAAAAAGTCTGTCTGGTAACTTGAATAAATGGGAAGTGGATGCATGCTAAAATACATGTTCAGGGAGTTAAAATGTTTCCCCAATGTTTCTCAACAGACTGCTTGAAACAAAATTTTAGTTCCAAACTTACAGCAAAAGTTTTGTCCAGAAAGATAGAAATGTGCATATTTCTTTTGTGTTTGATGTATTAGATATATGATAACATGTAACTTTTTCAATGAAATATCATCATACTACTGATTCCTTTGTAGCTTTTAGAAATGACTGTTTTCATAAATAATTTGTAACATTTGATAAATTTTTGTGAACCTTGTAATTGCATTTATAATGGACCAAGAACAAGAATTTAGACATTGCTCAAATTTGTGGCTGTTTAATGCTTGCTGGAATAATTTCTTCTTTATTGGTAATCTAATCTCAGTGGACAAAATTTGTTAAGCTTTTATTCAGACCTGTCATACATGCTGTGTAATTTAAGTAAATTTCAATATTAGCCGGATTGCAGTAGTGTCAGGGTAGTTGAATGGCTGTGTGTAATTGTTTTAGGGTGCGCTCACACATACATGCACCGCTGGCAGTAGAAGTGTTGTGAGAGAGTGGTGTTTACAAGTTTGGTACAACAAAATTACGGTTAATGTTTTTTCTTTCTTTTTTCCTCAAAAGAATTATGATTGTGACTGCTTGCCTGTAATTCACAATGTTTAGCTGCAGATGTTGATAAAATGTGAGAAACACCAGTGATGATTTATTGTATTATCCATGGTTTTCATGTCCTAAAGACAACATTATACCACTGTGAAAGGGTCAGGTAACAACTTCATTTGTACTGGTCATTTAATAATAAGGAATCTAAGTGGGTGTGTTACCTGTATATGTGCCACTTGAGTTGGCGCTTCATTCTGCCAATAAGTGTTCCAGCTGAAGTATTCTGTCCAGATGTGCAACCTACATTTTGGATAACATTTTTCGTGTAATGTCACACTCAGTGGGGACCGATGTAAGTTCCCTTCTGTAACAGCAATAAAATTTCTTGTATAGTGGGAGTGTGAGTTTTTAATACTTGCAAATGCATGTTAAGTGTGTTGTAATTATTAAGATTTAAAAAGGCAGGTTACTCAAACCCAAGGATAAGAGAAATCTACCAATGTTGAGTATAAGATGTAGAAAGGGAACAAATCACCGTAAAGATGAATGTTGAGCCATTTAGAATTGTTTGTTTGCATGTCTTTTATTTGTGTTTGTCATTGGCTCAACGTTCGTCTTTACGGTGAGTTGTTCCCTATCTACATGTTATTATTAACAATCCTTACTGGACCTTCCATAGTTGTAAATGTTGAGGGTAAGGGGAGGAATGTCCATAGGAAGTAATGAAAGTAGATTTCTCTTATCCTAGTGCCCATGTTACATACCTATCCTTTTTAAACTTCGCTTACCTACACTATCTGATCAGATATGGGTACTTGCGTACAGTGCAGAATTGACTCTAAATTTCTTCAGTAGCTTTTCTCTGAGGGGATGATTGTCTTTCCAGCAGGCCTGTACACATTATTTATTTCTCTTTTCTTTTGGGGCTGAGAGGGAAACTATCCTGGTGGGAAAAATAGAGATTTTTTTAACTTCCCCAAAGTACAGACTCGTTGAGAGATACGAAACACAAATAAAAACACACACAAACACAAAGATTCAACTTCCGCAATCGTCATAATGGAGGTATTGTTGTTTATTGGTGGGTTTGATGTGTACAGATGTGTGAAGCTGGCCATTTGACAGATGGAGGTCAACATCGAGGAAAGTGGCATGGACATGGGCTTTGGAATAGGACCAGGTAAATTAGATGGGACCAAAGGAGTTTAGGTTGGATTGGAAATTCTGGAGTTCTTCACTGAGAGTCCAGATCATGAATATTTCATTGATGAATCTATACCTAACTTTGGGTTTGACAGGCTTGGGTATCCAAGAAGGCTTCCTCAAAGCGTCCCATAAATTAGTTTGCGTATGGGGGGGGGGGGGGCGCCTCCTGGTTTCCATGGCTGTTCCCTTTAGTTGTTGGCATGTCTTGTCCTCAAAGATGTATTTGTGGGTTAGGGTGAAGCTGGCTAGGGTAATAAGGAGAGAGGTTTTAGGTAGGGTTGCAGGTGGTCGGCGTGAAAGGAAATACTCCATTGCAGCAAGGCCCTAGGTGTGTGGGATGTTTGTGTATAAGGAAGTAGCATCCATGGTTACAAGGATGGTTTCCGGAGGTAACAGGTTGGGTAAGGATTTCAGGCGGTCGAGAAAGTGGTTTGGTATCTTTGATGAAGGATAGGAGACTGCACATAATGAGTTGAAGGTGTTGGTGGATGTAAGTAGAGCTTTGTTCAGTGGCGGCTTGGTAAACGGCAACAGTGGACTGGCCTGGATGGTTAGCTTTGTGAATTTCAGCAAGTAGGTAGAAGGTAGGGGTGTGGGATGTCAGTTGGGTCATGAGGTTGAGGGATTCAGGTGAAAGTTTTTGTAGGGGGCATGAGGTTCTGAGGATTTCTTGAAGCTCTGCCTGGACATTAAGAATGGGATTGCCCTGACAAACTTTATATGTAGTGTTGTCTGGAAGCTGACACAATTCCTTAGCCACATACCCCCGCCGATCAAGTACTACAATCATGGATCCCTTGTCAGCTGGGAGAATGACGATGGAATTGTCAGCCTTCAGATCATGGATAGCCCAGGATTCAGCTGCGGTAATGTTGGGAGTTGGAGATATATGTACGTATTAATTGTCTTAATTGTCAATCGTCTATCATCTTTACAACCAGTTACAACGTATCGTCATTATATGTATGAAAATGAATTGTCACATGTATCATAGATCATTATTTGTGAACGGCTTTTTGTATTGGATGGGCTTGTTTTGTTATGCTCATGTTTGTGGTTATCAGAACAAGGTTTGTATGGAAGAAAAATTTGGAAGAGCTTCCCAAGAGAAAAAATTGAAAGTTTTTCAGTGAAATTTTTGTATAAACTCAAGACCACTTCAAACGATGGAGATTCATGATTCTGTTTTTATGTTTTGCTCATTATCGTCCTGTAAGTTTTCTGTAGAAAATTCATACAAACTGCAATGTCATGTTTTGGATGTACTCTCAATCATAACTAATGATAGCAATGACATTTTGGCACATAAAAGTATTTTTTCATGCAGAACTTCAAAACACCATATGGTGTATGGCAGTGTCTGTCTCACAATAAGCTTTGACACTGACTGTTCATCATGAAAAGTGGGAGATATTTGTAATTTTTCATAGATGGGGATAGGAGGAGATGTACAGAGGAGGAGGTGGAGATTGATATACAATTGATGGTGAGGTGATAGGTCAAGATTGGGGGGTGGGGGGGTGGGAAGGGGGGCAAGAGAATGAGATAGACAGAAAGGGAGTGGAGGGGAAAGGTTGATGGTCAGACGATGAGACGAAAAGAGAGACTGGAACAGAGGAATGGACATAAGGAGACAGATAGGGGGGACGAGGTGAAAAGGGAAAACAGGAGACAGTGTAAAGCATTGTTTTTGAACTTCTTAAAATGTGCAACCTCCTTCCAACTAAAACTATTCTAATGATCCCTTTCCAAATAAAAACATTCTGGTGACCCCCCCCCCCCCCTTAATGTATCATGTTCTTATACCTATCTGTTGCTTTCTGAAAATGGTTTTCAGGGATTGTGATTATTCACCTTTAACAAACTCTCTTATAAAACAATCTATGATCATTTATAGCGAATGTTACACAAGGAACTCTGTAGTTTTAACATTAAATAAATTTTTCGTAGGCATACATTTTTGTTTTACTGAACCCCATGTTATTCATTGTACAAGTACTTCCTCCTGTTGTGATGGTCCCCCCCCCCCCCCCCCCCCATGGAGGTTGTGACCCGCAGGCTGAAAAACACTGGTCTAAAGGAAAGATGGAAAAATAAATAATGTAAGAAATTCTGTGCACTACATGTACCATCATTATATCAGGAGGATGCTGAGGAGATGGACGACAACGGGAGTCAAGTGGAGATGGGTGAACGGAAAACTGGAAGGAGGGGTGGGCGACTATGAATAGAAAGACAAAAAAGATAATCCATCTCCAAACATTGTGATGAATGCAATAAAAATATGAACAAATGACTATTGAAGTAATTATTTCAGATTACAGTCCATTCCTTTGTTGAAGACCAAAAAACAACGGATAAATAATTCATTTGAGAAAGCAACCTCTGTTGCAACGGACTGCTCACTAATTTGAAATCCCACTTATTCCATTTCAATAAATTCATGATTGTATTGAAATCATTTTTTTCAACATAAATCATAGAAAAGATTCGGTTGGATGAATCCCTTCTTTTGAGTGGCTGAATGACATAATGCACAGTCCAGCCTAAACCACTGGAGATAGATTTGTTATGAAATATATTTTTTCTTTTTCACCAAGCTCACTTTTTATTAATGCATTAATAAATTACACCCTTGTGAAGCTGGAATAAGATGCCAGTTAATAACAAAAATACAGATTGCCAGTATGTTTGAAGAATAAAGTTTGACATTTTATTCATCAATTATACAGAGTTTAGACTGCAATATTTCAGTCCTTCACAAGGCTTTGGAGCTATAAAAATCATTAACAATAACAACTGACAAACAGGACACCCACAAATACACTTCCATATGTTACCCAAAATATTGCATTGGTCATCAAGATACCATCCAAATGGTGGTCGTCTCATTTCTTGCTGTGATTAATAGCATAAAAGGTGATGTCATCTGTTTACCCTGCACTGGCCTTCTACTTCACTGTAAGAAAGTTACAGTAAAACCTCGTTTTTTTACATTGCCGGTTTTTACATTTTCCTGCCATTTACACCATTTTTGTCGGTCCCATCAAATTTCCTATGTTCACAATGTTAATTCACCCCCGTTTTTGTGTTAACATATTTACACTTTTCCCACGTATTACACTTTTCAAAAGCATGTTCTTGAAGAAAAATGACGTAATCTACATAAATTGACACTAGTGTGGCTTTCCCATTAAAGTATAGTGCTTAAAAATTATTGACAGTCGAGTTTCTTGACACTTTGCATTTATTCAAACGTATATTTCGCGTACTGTTGTTGGCAGTACGCAGATAGTTGACTTAACGACATGCCGATTTGTGGCAATGTAGTTCCTCTTTCCACCAGCTTCTTTGCCTGAGCGCCTGGAGTGTATTCAAACAGAATGGTTTGTTGACGTGAGAATAACACCGATTTGTGGCGATGTAGTTCCTCTTTCCGCTAGATTCTTTGTTAGAGCGGCTGGCTTGTACTCAAACAATTGGAACCAGTTGCTTTGTTGATGTGAGAATAAAGAGTTCCATTGTTTTTGTGATACATATTTCTGATTAATAAAGAATGTTATCGGTCAAAGTTCAGTATCATAATATCCACAACCACTTAAAAGCGATAATAGTGTGAGATGCCGATCCTATGCAGACATCACAAAAATACTTATGCATGTTGTTGTTGTTGTTGTTGTTGTTGTTGTTGTTGTTGTTGTTGTTGTTGTTGTTGTTTTCAGTCCAGAGACTGGTTTGATGCAGCTCTCCTCAATACCCTATCCTGAGCAAGCCTCTTCATCTCCACATAAGAATGGCAACCTACATCTGTCTGAATCTGCTTACTGTATCCATCTCTCGGTCTTCCTCTGCGGTTTTTACCCCACACACTTCCCTCCAACGCTAAATTCACAGTTCCTTGATGTCTAAGAATGTGTCCTAACAATCTATCCCTTTTAGTCAAGGTTTGCCAGAAATTTCTTTTCTCCCCAATTCTGTTCAGTACCTCCTCATTAGTTACGCGATCCACCCACCTAATCTTCAGCAATCTTCTGTAGCACCATATTTCAAAAGCCTTAATCCTCTTCCTATCCACACTGTTTATCGTCCATGTCTCACTCCCATACAAGGCAACACTCCATACAAATGCCTTCAGAAAGGACTTCCTTAGGCTTAAATCAATATTCGATGTTAACAAATCTCTCTTTTTCAAGAATGATTTTCTACCCATTGCCATTCTGCATCTTTTATCCTCTGTACTGCGACCATCATTTGTAATTTTACTGCCCAAGTAACAAAACTCATCTACCTCCTTTATTGCTTTGTTTCCCAATCTAATTCCTTCAGCATCACCGGATTTTCTTAGACTGCACTCCATTACCCTAGTTTTGCTCTTGTTAATGTTCATCTTATATGCACCTTTCAGCACACTGTCCATTCCGTTCAATTGCTCTTCCAGGTCCCTTGCTGTATCTGACAGAATTACTATGTCGTCGGCAAAACGCAATGTTTTTAATTCTTCACTCTGAACTTTAATTCCTTCTCCAAATATCTCCTTGTTTTCCTTTATAGCTTGCTCAATGTACAAATTGAATAACAATGGAGAAAGACTACAACTCCCTTTCCAACCACTGCATCCCTTTCATGCCCTTCAACTCTGACAACCGCTATCTGGTTTTTGTACAAGTTGCAAATAACCTCTCGCTTCCTATATTTTACTCCTGCTTGCTTCAGAACTTGAAAGAGTTTATTCCAATCAATATTGTCAAAAGCCTTCTCCAAATCTACAAAAGCTAGAAATGTAGGTTTGCCTTTTCTTAATCTATCTTCTAGGATAAGCCGTAAAGTGAGTATTGCCTCTCGTGTTCCTACGTTTCTCCTGAACCCAAACTGATCTTCCCGGAGGTCGGCTTCTACCAGCTTTTCCATCCTTCTGTATATAATTCGTGTTAATATTTTGCAACCATGACAGGTGAAACAGGTTTGTCATGGCTGGTTCTCCCAGAGACTTCAGTAGCTCTGAGGGAATATCATCTACTCCAGGGGCCTTGTTCCGATCTAGGTCTTTCAGGGCTCTGTCAAATTCTTCTCTCAGTACAGTATCTCCTATTTCATCTTCATCTACATCCTCTTCCCTTCCTACAATATTGTCTCGAAGTTCATTTCCTTTGTACAGCCCCTGTATATACTCTTTCCACCTTTCAGCTTTCCCTTCCTTGACGAGAACTGGTTTTCCATCAGTGTCCTTGATATTCATAGAGCTGTTTTTCTTATCTTCAAATGTTTCTTTTATTTTCCTGTAGGCTATTTTTTGTAGGTCTTGCCTTCCTAGCTATTTTGTCCTCTGCTACCTCCATTATTTCATCTCTCAATTTTACCCATTCCTCCTCTACTGTTTTACTTTCCCCTGTTTCTGTCAATCGTTGCCTAAAGCTCCCTCTGAAATTCTTAAGAACCTCAGGTTCCTTCAATTTATCCAGGTCCCATCTCCTTATTTTCCTACCTTTCTGTAGTTTCTTCAGTTACATCCTACATTTCATAACCAACAAGTTATGGTCAGAGTCTATATCTGCCCCTGGGTATGTCTTACACTGTAAAACCTGGTTCTGAAATCTATGTCTTACCATTATAAAAACTATCTGATATCTCCCAGTCTCCTGGTCTCTTCCACATATACAACCTTCTTTTGTGATTCTTGAACCAGGTGTTTGTTATAACTAAATTATGTTCTGTGCAAAATTCTACCAGGTGGCTTCCTCTTTCATTACTTTTGCCCAGACCATATTCACCTATCTTCCCTTCCCTTCCTTGTCCTCCTACCGAATTCCAGTCTCCCATAACAATTAAGTTTTCCTCTCCCTTAATTGTCTGAATAATTTCCTTTAGCTCCTCATATATTTCTTAGACCTCCTCATCGTCGGCAGAGCTAGTTGGCATATAAACCTGTACTACTGTGGTCGGTGTTGGCTTTGTATCTATCTTGACTACGATAATGTGATCACTGTGCTGCTCATAGTAGTTTACCCGCATTCCTATTTTCTTATTCATTATCAGACCTACTCCTGTAATACCGCCAACTGATTTTGTATTTATAATCCTGTACTCGCCTGACCAGAAATCCTGTTCCTCTTTCCACCGAACTTCACTAACCCCCACTATATCTAACTTCAACCTATCCATTTCCCTTTTTAAATTTTCTAATTTTCCTACTCGATTAAGGGATCTAACATTCCACATTCCGACCCGTAGAATGCCAGTATTGTCTTTCCTGATGATCACATCATCCTGAGTAGTCCCCGCCCGGAGATCCGAATGGGGGACTATTTTACCTCCGGAATATTTTACCCGAGAGGATGCCATCATCATATATTCATACAGTAGAGCTGCATGTCCTCGGGAAAAGTAACGGCTGTAGTTTCCCCTTGCTTTCAGCTGTTTGCAGTAACTGTGTGGCAATCCGCATTAGCTGATGTTACAAGGCCAGCTCAGTCAATCATCCAGACTGTTGCCCCTGTAACTACTGAAAAGGCTGCTGTCCCTCTTCAGGAACCACACGTTTGTCTGGCCTCTCCACAGATACCCCTCCGCTGTGGTTGCACCTACGGTACGGCTATCTGTATCGTTGAGGCACGCAAGTCACCCCACCTCGCAATGTCTGTGGTTCATGGGTGCATATGTTTGCAAATTGAGAACGCGAATAAATTCTCTAATATTGTCGTGTGAAACATCGAAAAATACAAAAATAACGGAACTCTAGGAGTTTTACTACGTAAATAATTAATGCCGGTAAAAGGCAGTAATTTTGAAGATGTGTTACATAGAACAGCAGCAGCGTCCTCGATTATAGTGAATGAAATTACACCAAAAATTTCTACTTCCCATAAAATTACCAGTTCTGCCTGGTACATAAAAAAGCGGCTTCCTCGATTGTACTGAATGAAATTATGTCAAAAATTTCTACTTCCCATAAAATTACCAGTTCTGCCCTGCACTTAAAATAGTAAGAATTTGGATAACCTTTATTGCATAATAAACTTCCTGGTGAGTATTTAGATGCCTATTATGTACATATACCACAAATAAACTATGAAAATGCAAGGCTGATCCAGTAAGCATATTTTACAATTTAAAACATTATTTCCTGCATTTTACACCATTTTACTGAATTCCCTTGAAAAGCGTAAAAACGAGGTTCTACTGTAATTGTTTTTGAGGAGGACAGGTTGTTAATCACCAGAGATGTCTGATGAGCTGCAGAAAGGCACACACAACAGATTACAACTTACTTAATAGCTTTTGGCAATTATTCCCTCGCCAGTTTCTCTAACTGTTGATGGTTGTAATGGCTGAAAGCTATTAAGTAAGTCATGTTGTTGTTTTGTGCCTTTCTGCAGCTTATTGAACGTTTCTGTGGTGAGTAGCAACCAATCTTTCCCAAAAATAATGTTGAATCATTCCTGGAATTTCCATTGTTTGAAATTAATTTTTTATTAAGTTATTATTTGGTTACTGATGTAAAACTCAAGAATTAACTCCACTGTTGCAAAGGCATGAAAATTTGAATTACACCAATCTTAGCTTTGAATTTTACAGTGTTCCCCCCCAACCTTCCCTCTTTTTAGTATTGGCTGGCTAGTGCACTTTGCCACTTCCATGAATGGACAATCTTAGACTGCACTACTAATTTACGACTGCTTATCTCAATTACCTAGGTCATTCTTTACCCTTGTAAGTTGCCAAGACAACAGAAACACAATTCTGAGGTAATGTCATGGGACTTAATAAAGTTTGTTATTTTGGATGAATATGAATTATGTTCGATGTTGTGGCTCTCAACCCCAGTCAGTATGGTTTAGTTTCCAGTTAGCTCTACTAAATAAGTGTATTCCTAGGTGAACTCAGATTTAGGAAACACATTTTAAACTTAGAATCGATATTAAGCGATGACTGATTTTTGCTGTCTTTGAACAGAATTAAATTTATATCATGTTAAATAATTTTTCTGCCTTAAAATGTTTATATTGTAGACAAAAAAAATGTCGAAACTTCCTGGCAGATTAAAATTGTGTGCCGGAACCGGGACTCGAACCTGGGACCTTTGCCTTTCGCGGGCAAGCGCACTACCGACTGTGCTATCCCGACACGACTCACGATGCCGCCTCAAAACTTAACTTCCGCCAGTATCTTGCCTCCTACTTTCCAAACTTCACAGAAGCTCTCCTGCAAACACACAAGACTACCACTCCTGGAAGAAAGGTACTGGCGGAAGTAAAGTTGTGAGGCGGCATCATGAGTCGTGTTGGGATAGCACAGTCGGTAGTGCGCTTGCCCACGAAAGGCAAAGGTCCCAGGTTTGAGTCCCGGTTCCGGCGCACAATTTAATCTGCCAGGAAGTTTCATATCAGCGCACACTCCGCTGCAGAGTCAAGTTTCATTCTGGAAACATCCCTTAGGCTGTGGCTAAGCCATGTCTCCACCATATCCTTTCTTCCAGGAGTGCTAGTCTTGCGTGTTTGCAGGAGAGCTTCTGTGAAGTTTGGAAAGTAGGAGGCGAGGTACTGGCGGATGTAAAGTTGTGAGGCGGCATCGTGAGTCGTGTCGGGATAGCACAGTCGGTAGTGCGCTTGCCCGCAAAAGGCAAAGGTCCCAGGTTCGAGTCCCGGTTCCGGCACATAATTTTAGTCTGCCAGGAAGTTTCATATCAGCGCACACTCCGCTGCAGAGTGAAGTTTCATTCTGGAAAAAAAAATGTCATTTCACTTATGAACAATTGAAACTAAGAATTATAATACATATCATCCACAATAATTCCAGTGACTAAAAGTGCTACGTATGTACAGTACAGTACAGAATGGCTACAAACTTTTTGTCAGCACGAAAATCATCCATGGTGGAATTCTGCATACGAAGAAGCACGGGATCAGATCGAAAAACAGTAAAAAGTTCTGTGGAACAGTCAAAGAAAAAAATGTAAACATTGAACTGTTCAAGCATATGATGTACAATATAAACGTGTCAACAGCCATGTGGTCTTGGTTATATGGTTATGGTGGTTGGCTAAAAGGCTGAAGTTCCATGGTAAACACTTATCATGCTGTGTTTGTGTATCTTCACAAATTATCAACTGTCCATCTGGTCTTTAATTTATTTGTTCGTTGTATTCAGTTTTGTGTCTGTTATGGTGTGAAGTTCATATTGCTGGAATGTTCTTTAGCTGTCAAAAGGCAGTAACTCTTGAAAGGCAGCTGCAAACATTTGATAAGACAGCCAAATCTGCTACTGTAAATACGTCTGATCACACACAATATATGTGATAGTTGTGTGTCATTGGATAGGAATCACTTATCGGTGTACTTAACTTGTATGGCTGGTGATCAAGTGAGTGGATATGCCTCCTTGTCCTATTTATGCATTTGTATGAATGTGATCACTCCCAAAGTAATGATGAAGAATGTAGTAATAAGGAGAGTTTACACCCATTACAAAGACGTGGCGACGAGTTGGGACAGGCAAATAACACACACACACACACACACACACACACACACACACACACACACACACACACACACACACCACTACTTTCAGCTATCGGCCATGACTTCCTTCAGAAAATAGGGCATTCATGCAATCACACACAAGATGTGTATCCAGCCAACTGACTGACTTTTGCCAACTACGAGCAACGACAGCCAATTCTGAGACAGCAACAAACCCGGGGTGACACAGTTATCACCGTGATGACGTGAGCAGTGCACTAATTTATAAAGAAGTGTTATCGCAGTGTTGATAGGCTGTTTATTATTTTGAAGACCAGTACAAACCAGAAGTATGATGTCAGAAAAAGGTATCAGTAAAAAATCTTTGAGCAAATAAGCTGACAATTAGAATCTCAAAAATAGGACATAGACACAATTAGAATCACAAAGTGATGCAGTGGAGAGTAAGAGGAGTTGAGGTAGACCAAGAAGAAAGTACTTAGATTTAGTCAAGTACGACTTTGAAGTAACAGGCTTAACAGCAGATGAGGCAGCAATGTTAGCACTGAATAGGAAATCATGGAGAAATTCTATTAGAGGATTATGCACCAGACAGAATGCTGAAAGGCATGATCAGTCTCTGATGATGATGATGATAACTCGTATTGATGCCAACAATGCTAATCTTATGCCCTCTTAACACTTTGAAGTTTACAATCCCTGATAATTTATTCAAAGTGTTAGTGAATGCCTTAATTGCTGTCAAAAATTAGTCTGAGTGTGGCTAGACAGAAATTGTATGTGGTGTGCCTAAATAGTTGACTGAATAGTGTCATATTTGAATGGTAACTCGGTGCGTGTGTGTGCTTGTAAGCGCAGGTCTGTTTGGAAACTTGAGGAGAATAGATACAGAGCATCCACTGCACGAGATTGGCAGTGTAAACAGACTGTGACCAGCTGAACATAGTCAATCTGAGTGGAAGTGTCACAGGGCAATGTAGCAATGTGTAAACAAGTTCTGCTATAAATTGGGAAAGGCTGAAACAGAGAAAACTGGTGTTAGTGTAGTCTGTACAGGAGGGAAGCAGTGAGCAAAAAACATGTTGTCGATGGCTGAATTGAACATGGCTCATCCTCTGTTGTTTCCTTCCCTTCAGGGAATAATTTAAACCATTTGAACACACATTTTATGTTCACTGCTTCCTTCCCGTACATCTGCATAAACATTCATCATGACTCTGTTGCAGTCTTTCCCAATTTGTTGCAGAACTTGATGTCTACATGATTCTCCATTGCACTGTGACACTTTCTAACGTCCATCACCCCTTTTCGGAGTGACTTAAACTGAGCCCTTATATTTTCCTAAATCACGGAAAGTTTTATTAGTTCACAGTCTCTATAACAAAGTCATTCCACTGTAGGTGAAGTTGAACTTATCTTATATGCTGGCTAAAGTTCATTGTGTTGTGAGCTGTCTTTGGCATTCACTAAAAGATTTGACGTTACAGGATCTTTTCGTAAATCATAAACGTGTCAGTTGATATGGAAACGATTTTATTTCCATTTAAATAAAATTTAAATCAATCACATTGTTGCACAATAAAAATGCAGCGGCAAGCCAACAGAGCTGCTTACAGGTTTGTGACTGCTAGAAGACTAACTAAACATGGTTTCTCTCAAACATCTTTCTACGTAACCGCATAATAAGATTGATGACAAAGTTTTGTAATTCACAATTAAACAATATTCTTTTACATTAAATATGCCAAAATACAGAAATTAAAACATTACATTTAAGCTTTGACTATTTATCTCAATGTATGTACATGTTTCATGAAATTTGTATTAAATGTGGTACACAAATTTAAAGTCATCCTTTGACTAGTGTTTACAGTGCTCAAATTATTTACATTATTTGTGTTTTCGAAGTGCGCACATATTTGTTTTGCCAATACTGTGTAGGCGTACTATTATTGTGACATGGAATTTTAATGTATTTCAGTTTGCGGTCTAATTTTTTATTAATACGGATTTGTATATGGTTGTCATAGTTTTGTTAATTTCGAAGATAGTTTCTTAGTACCAAACGGATTATTAATTTTAATGCATGAAAAATGATCAGTATTTAATTTAGGATCCAGTGATATATCAAACATGGTCTGCCCTAATTTATTTAAACAAAAGGTATATATGTAATCATGTTGTGCAATAGTTATAACATGTAGTATTGTTGTTTTTACACAAATTAGTATCTATATAGGTTCAGCAATTTCCGGAACTAAGTGTAATGCAATTTTAGTGTTTGTAGCTATTATTTACGAAAGTATTCAAAATTGAAAATTACGTAAAAGGACAGCCAAAGTTATGTTTAAATCAACGTACTATTTTTTACAAGCGTTTTACTAATAGTATTAATAGAATTTCAAACGGAAGGCGAAAATGTGATATCTTACATGTCCGGTAGTGAAGTTTTATTTTAGGTGTCAGATATTTCGTGTTTATATGTTGGCAACTGATTTCTGTAAGGAGCGTGTAACATAGCAGAAACGTTACAACCTCCTCTCACACTGACTACATTCAGCTGGTTGCAGTCTGTCTACCTCAATTGTTTTAATGTTGTCTTCACTTCATAGAACCGATAGAAAGACATCTAACCATTTTAGTGCATTCTGCATGACAATACTTCAGAACCTAGATATCTCAACAGATCCCCTAATTGTTTTGACCATTGCAGTATCAGTTTCATTGTAGCAGAGGTTTTCCTTTTCTAAAAGAGTATGTATGCCAGACCTTATCACCACCTTGGAAGACCCCCAAGTTGAGTTTATTCTAATTTGTTGTGAGATTAAAGAAGAAATGCTGTCCATTGTGTATGTAGGAAACCAAGTGTAATTGTTCGCATGACAGAAGAGAAAATTATCATTATTTCTCAAGCCCTAGGCTACTGTGCAGAGCAAAACTAAACATCTGAACAACCAAAGTGATAGAAAACAAAGAAAATGACCGATATAAAAGTGATGGAAAACACATCGAGAAAATGTTGAATCAAATAATGTATTTAAATGTATATATGTTTTCAACCTGATTTATGACATAAACCCATGTACAATTTTATGTCTGCGTCCCAAATGTTGCATGTAATTAATTTTGTAGTTGTATTTTAAATGTTTTCACTTATTTAATGTTTTTCTGTATGAAGTGCCCGACAAATGTGACAGTAATACAAAAAGAGGTCTAGGAAACAAAGCAACAGGCTCCAAGTGCTAGCCAACAAAGGATGTGAAATGCAGTATGTGTTTTGACAAGTGCTAAGTGTAAATAGTTGGGTAAAGTGACTGAAAAAAGGCGCAGGTAACTCAGTGTGTAAGAAAGGCAACAGAACGGACCCAAAGAATTACAGATCTATGTCATTAACATCAATTTGCTGTAGAACTCTTGAGCATATTCTCAGTTCTAATATAGAAAATTTTGAAATTTCCCTGAGATGGAAAAGCTTCTGTCCATGCATCAGCACAGCTTTAGGAAGCATCGATCATCCGAAACTCAGCTTGCCCTTTTCTCTCATAAGATTGTCCAGCCTGCTAACATCGTATTGGCACCTTGGAGCACTAATATCCAATCTTTATCTTACCCCCACCCTCCTGCGGCTTTGGGGGTGAGAATAGGCCCATGCTATTCCTGCCTCTCATAAGAGGTGACTATAAGGAGCCTTCACACGTTTTAGTCATACATCTACGGTCCTCTGTGTGTTTGATCCACCAGCTTCAAAATTCTTCTGAAGAGTGAACCATTTGGGGAAGGACACCTTACATGGTGCATCATGTATTTATCACGCAATGACATCCTATGCACCCCTTATGGAAAGGACTTATGACTGCAGCTTCTTTTCAGCCATTGGGCAGGGCATCTCATTTCAGTACAAGTCATGTCCATTGTTCACTGACGTCCATGCACCCTTTGTAGTATCGTTGCCAAAGGACCCCTGCAAGTCGCATACTTACGCGCCTGGCTCATCGTTTGGTGGCACTACGAGCGGGCCATAATGCGCTGGCGTGTTCTAGCTTCAACCCCATGCAACTCGGGAACCAATGGCTACAGCACCTCAGGACCCCGCCTTTTGATGCATGGCGAGCGCGTCCTAGCTGACCACTTCAGTAGACATGGGACACAACACCCTTTATCATAATGGGCCATGCAGCACCCCAATCGTTCTCCTTCCTGGCCATGCCATTGGGAGAATGTAAGATGAAAAAACACGATATCTTGTTTGCAGCAGGACTGATGGGGGCTCTTTCTCAGCAACCACACTTCAGTTCTTTGTGGACCATCTGGAAGACAAGTTTGGGAAAATGGATTCACTGTAAAGATGCACAATGGTTCAGTTTGATACACACAGTGTCCCCTGCCCAGTCACGGGCACTACTCGTCTGTGACAAGCTGGGTGATGTTGCCGTGACCATTACTCCCCATAAGTCTCTTAATATGATTCAAGGTGTTATTTTCTACCTGGATTTGTTGCTTCAGGCCAACAATGAGCTACATGCCAATCTAGAACGGTGAGGTGTTCAATTTATCCTGCACGTCCATAGAGGTCCAAAGGAAAATAAGGTTGCCACCGGAGCCTTCATCTTGGCCTTTGAAGGTGATAGATTGCCCGAAAAGGTCAAGGTGATGGTCTACCATTGTGATGTGAAGCTTTTTATCCTCCCCCCCCTCTTATGAGATGCTTCAAATGCTGGAGATTCAGTCCTCTCGTTGTAACTCTAGCACTACATGTAGGGACTGTGGGCATCCAGCACATCCAGGTGATTCATGCACACCACCTCCCATCTACATAAATTGTGATCAGAACCATCCCCCCTGCTTGTTGGAATGCACTGCTCTTCACCAGGAGCGGATAATCATAGAATGTAAGACCCTGGACCGTATGACGTATACTGAGGCAAAGAAGAAATTTGAGCAGCTACACCCTGTATAAATGACAACCTCTTTTGCAGCAGTAACATTGTCACCACCCTCTTTGGCAACAACGGTGTTTCCTACAACATTCTTTTCCGTGCTCCCCCCTCCCCCTACAGCTGTCAATCTATGCCTGCCCCCATGGTGGTTGGGGGTTCTCTTCATTCTACTGTTCCCAAGGTGATTGCTTCGGGAGCAACTACCATCCCTTAACGGAGAAAGACCACCCTTCTCCAACTTTTCTTGTTCGGAAAGAGTCCCTTGGTGCACTTCCTTCTGCCAGTGTTGATGTCGACACTAACCAGCAGCAGGCTGCTAGTTTCAGGGCCTTGTGCTTTTGCTCAAACCCTGCGGCTGAGTCTGAGAAGCACTCCCCCCACCCCCCACTGGTGAAGCTCCAAAGGACAAAAGGGGTAAAAGGAAACCCAAAAAGACAGAAAAGACGAAGGACACCAAGGTGGCTTATACGCCACCACATCTCTCCACCTCCACTTCTGAGGACGAGGTGAAGAGTCTTGAGTCGACCAAGGACCTCACTCTTGGGTACGTCTCAGAAATTATGGATACAGAAGCAGATAAATCTCTATTGGTGAATGCAAGTGATTCTGAGGTATAACTCTCTCCCCTCATATCATACATGTCTTTCCAGCTTTCAAACAATGTCATCCTCCAGTGGAACTGGGGCTGTTTCTTCCTCCACCTGGCTGAGCTACAGCAACTTTTGAGCATGACACCTGCTTTCTGCATTGCTCTCCAGGCAACCTGGTTTCCAGCAATGCGGACCCCTACTCTTCATCATGGCTACAGGGGAAATTACTACAATCGTAGAGCTTAAAACAGGGTCTCAGGTGGTGTGTGTGTGTGTGTGTGTCCTCACTTCTGTTTATAGTGAACCCGTGCTCCTTCTAACCCACTGGAAGCAGTGGCTGTCAGTGTGAGGACAACACAGGAGATTTCTATAGTCTCTCTCTACCTCCAGATGGTGATGTTTTGGCTGCACTTGTATCTCAACCCCCCCCACACACCTTTATTACTACTGGGCAGCTTTAATGCCCACAATCCCTTGTGGGATGGTTCCACGATCTCTGGCTCTGGCATAGTTGTCGAGGACTTACTATCTCAACTCGACATCTGCCTCTTAAATACTGGTGCCCCCACACTTAAGTGTGACACGTGGCACATTTTTGGCCAGTGGTTTATCCATTTGCAGCCACTGCCTTCCTCCATCTGACCAATGGAGGGCACATAACGACTTGTGTGGCATTTTCCGATTTTCCTGTTACTCCCACTTAGGTGGGCTCTAAACAGGGATAACTAGGAAGATTATACCTCTGTTGCCATCATTGACCCTCCCGGCCACACTCAACAACATTGATATGGTGGTTGAGAGTGCCAAATAATCCATTATTTCAACTGCAGAAGCAACTATTCCTCACTCCTGAGGTGCCCACACCGGAAGACAGTGCAGTGGTGGTTTCCGTAGGTCACTGAGGCCATTAAAGACCGTAGGGAAGGGGGGGGCGGATTACAGCGGTACAAGTGGCACCCCTCTCCAGCACCTAATCGCTTTCAGATGGCTCTATGCTTTTCAATTAGTTAGGAGAAGGAAA
This sequence comes from Locusta migratoria, assembly GCA_026315105.1. NCBI lineage: Eukaryota > Metazoa > Arthropoda > Insecta > Orthoptera > Acrididae > Locusta > Locusta migratoria. Next base: position 82,565,846 of record CM048754.1, on the reverse strand, counting down.
CAGGAGTGCTGGGAGAGGTATGTGTCCACTATTGGGTCAAGCACCAGATGCCAGCAGGTATCCCTGGGATCTCCATGAATGGCGTTATATGTACGGACCAAGCCACACTTGCAGAAATGTTTGCCGAGCATTGTGCTTATGCCTCTGCTTCTGCGAACTACCCACCAGCCTTCCGTACATTAAAGGAGTGGGTAGAGAGCCAGCCCATCTCATTTACTGCCGACTGCACTGAGACTTAACAGCACTCCAATCAGTGAGTGGGAGTGACTCAGGGCTCTTGCACAATGTCCTGACACGGTCCATGGGCCTGATAGCATCCATACTCAAATGCTGACTCACCTCTCAGAGAAAGCCAGGGTATTCTCCTCGCTCTCTTCAACCGAATCTGGTGCGACGGGATTTTCCCATTCCAGTGGCGAGAGAGTATAATCATCCTGGTGATCGAACCTTGCAAAAACCCTGTTAATGTGGATAGCTATCGGCCCATCAACCTGACCAACGTCCTGTGTAAACTGTTGGAGCTTATGGTCAGTGTGTGGTTGGGCTGGAGCCTCGAGAATTGGAACTTATTGGCTCCATGCCAGGGTGGTTTCTCCCAGGGACACTCTACCACTGATAATCTGATGTACCTCTCAATTTTCACAGCCTTTCTGTGCGCCAACATCTTGTAGCCATCTTCTTTGATATGCACAAAGCGTATGATACAACCTGTCGACGTCACATACTCACTACTTCACATGGGCGGGCTCTCTGGGGATCACTCCCAATTTTTATAAAAAAAACTTTTTCAGATGTTCGTACCTTTTGTGTTCAAGTTTGATACCTCCTGTAGCACCTCTGATGTGCAGGAAAATGGGGTTTCTCAGGGCTCTGTTTTGAGTGTTCCCTTATTTTTAGTGTCCATTAATGGCTTAGCGACAGCAATTGGGTCGTCAGTAACTCCTTCCCTCTATGCTGGTGACTTCTGTATCTATTTTAGTTCCTCCAGCACCCAAGATGCTGAACGCAGATTGAAGGGAGCCATTCAGAAGGCACAGTCCTGGGCTCTTGCCCACGTCTTCTAGTTTTCTGCCGCCAAGACAAGTGTTATACACTTCTGTCGGTGTCAGACTGTTAACCCTCACCCTGCACTTCATTTTGACAACTGCTTACTTGACATAGTGAAAATCCATTCTTTTGCTCCTGCAGATCACTGCAGACAATCTGTGCCCACAACAAGTGTCGGTAAAGCAAATGACAGAGACTGCCAGGCAGTGGTTGGAATGACTCTGTAATCATGATGGATACAAACAGAAGTGACAGGACTAGTCATGAGCTAGCTTATGTACTTATTTACACTCCTGGCCATTAAAATTGGTACTCCACGAAGATGACGTGCTACAGACGCGAAATTTAACCGACATGAAGAAGATGCTGTGATATGCAAGCTTTTCAGCGCATTCAAACAAGTTTGGCACCAGTGGCGACATCTACAACGTGCTGACGTGAGGAAAGTTTCCAACCGATTTCTCATACAAAAACAGCAGTTGACCAGCGTTGCCTCGTGAAACGTTGTGATGCCTCGTGTAAGGAGGAGAAATGCGCACAATGATGTTTCTGACCTTGATAAAGGACGGATTGTAGCCTATTGCGATTGCGGTTTATCATATCGCGTCATTGCTGCTCACGTTGGTCGTGATCCAATGACTGTTAGCAGAATATGGAATTGGTGGGTTCAGGAGGGCAATACGACTAGCAGTTGAAATGACAGGCATCTTATCCGCATGGCTGTAATGGATTGTGCAGCCATGTCTCGATCCTTGAGTCAACAGATGGGGACGTTTTGCAAGACAACAACCATCTGCACAAACAGTTCGACGACATTTGCAGCAGCATGGACTATCAGCTTGGAGATCCCATACAGGACTGCCTGCGATGGTGTACACAATGACAAACGTGGGTGCACGAATGGCAAAAAGTCATTTTTTCGGATGAATCCAGGTTCTGTTTATAGCATCATGATGGTCGCATCCGTGTTTGGCGACATCGTGGTGAACGCACATTGGAAGCGTGAATTTTGTCATTGCTATACTGGCGTGTCACCTAGCGTGACGGTATGGGGTGCCATTGGTTACACGTCTCGGTCACCTCTTGTTTGCATCGACAGCACTTTGATCAGTGACTGTTACATTTCAGATGTGTTACGACCCTTTATTCAATCCCTGCAAAACCCTATATTTCAGCAGGATAATGCACAACTGCATGTTGCAGGTCCTTTACGGACCTTTCTGGATACGGAAAATGTTCGACTGCTGCCCTGGCCAGCACATTCTCCAGATCTCTCACCAATTGAAAACGTCTGGTCAATGGTGTCCGAGCAACTGGCCCGTCACAATATGCCAGTCACTACTCTTGATGAACTGTGGTATCGTGTTGAAGCTGCTTGGGCATCTGTACCTGTACACGCCATCCAAGCTCTGTTTGACTCAATGCCCAGGTGTATCAAGATCTTTATTATCGTCAGAGGTGGTGGTTCTGGTACTGATTTCTGAGGATCTATGCACTCTAATTGCGTGAAAATGTAGTCACATATCAGTTCTAGTATAATATAATTGTCCAATGAATACCCGTTTATCATCTGCTTTGCTTCTTGGTGTAGCAGTTTTAACGGCCAGTAGTGTATTTATTCAGCCAGTTGATGTACTGTAAGTTGATACATGTTCTACCTTTATATATAGGCCCTTTTAACATTTTGTTTTTGCAGTACTAATATTATACAGTATACTTTAGTGCACTTATAGTACAATTTGCAGTATTTTAGTTGTTGATTTTACAATGTGAATGTTATATAGTTCAATTCAGTGCACTCACAGTTCGAATTATAATAGTAGTTTTCGATGATATTTTTGTTTGATGATAAATGTTAGATACCTCTTAAGAGAAAAAAAAAAAGGATAATATACAGTATGATACAAATTATGGTTTGGTACGTTGGTGGTTAGTATACAGCACATAGAGTGTTTCTCTACTGTTTTATCCTATTTTAATTTCACACTTATCTAGTCTATTAATTTGGATTTTCTTTCGAAAAATCAACAGATTCATCCAAGTGGTACTTTGTTCTTAAATTTATTAAGGTTCTTTATTTGACTAATGTTATTGGGTAAGCAAGTGAATAGGTACATCCCCATGTACATCACACTTTTTCAATAATTACCCATCCTATGTTATACTGTACTGCTCTTAGTTTCCAACAGTTTCTAGTTTTGTGTTGATGCACATCCTCATTGTTCTTCAAATTACTGATGTTCTTAACACATACACACACACACACACACTTTTGTTACAGTTAATATACTTAGCACTTTGAATCTTGATCTGCAGCTTGTTTGGTGTTTCACCTTCGTCATTATGCAAATGGCCTTCTTTTGTATTATGAGTATCTTCTTCATGTTCACTGAGCTTCCCCAAGAATATATTGCATTTGATTTTATGGATTCAAAATAGGTGTGGTAAAACATTTTGAGGACATCAATATATACCACATTGGATAGGTTCCTCAATGCATAACATACTGAATTTAATTTGCCAGTTACGCTGTTTATGTGTTCCGACCAAGTTAGTTTATTGTCTAGGATGACACGCAATTCAAATACTGTAAAATACGATCAATTTGATTCAAATGAGTGATGGAATCATTATTAATCCATTTTAAGTACTGTAACTTAGTGAACTAATAGCCTTCAAAACCTTTTATACAAAACACCAGATCACAAAACATGCAAGATGACCAGGATATATTACCTGTTGCAAGCTACTAACGGAAGATTTCCATATCTACAAAGTGTTAAAATACTGTAAGTAATTTACTAACATGTATTAATTATATGTGAAAATGTTGTCTTAATACTTCGTGATGATCCCCAAAACAATGGAGGGTATGTAATTGTATTGCTGTCAAAACGTGTTTCACAAGCTAAAATTAAGAATTTGGTGTTTCAAGTTACTGGTATCGAACGATTAAAATTGAGTTTGATGGTATCAGTTTCTTCGTATTTGGTGGTGGATTACTTACGTTATAAATGGATTAATGTTATTTCTAGGTGTCGCTATTTCATGCATTAACCCGAACGAATAGTTTTGTGGTCATCTTCTGCTGCTTCATGTAAGTTCCTAACTTTTAATTACTTCATGTTGAATAGCAACAACTTCCTACTTTCCTTATTATATGGAAACTAGGTTTATTTTAGGCTATGCATAGGTAGAGAACGATTTATGGGTGAAAGACACACAGGAAGTGATACGAACATGGATATTCATAATGATAATGGAAACGTTTTGTTGAACAGTACAACTGGTCGAATTTTGAGCACAGGTAATGCTAGTTCATTATAATTCAGCTGGCTCAAAATTTTCGTCTGGGCAGCTTTCATATCCATGTTTATTTTGGTTCCGTTACTACACCGTTACCAATATTAATACCACCCATAAATATGGACATGCTTCATTGAGAGCCCAAGTACTTACCAAGCCACAGTACTCGATGATTAAACCTGTAGGATAAAATTTAATTACAACAATAAGACTCTAGAGAAGCACTTAGTACTTACTTTATGAAACTTACTGGACTAGGACTAGTATTAGTTACAATACCTGGCGATTATGTGCTTTATTGCAAACAGAGTAGTTGTTCATTATTTTATTATTATTATTTTCTGGAAAACAGTGTACAAAAGTGGGGAAAGGAACTTTAGTTCCTTTATTACAGAGAAAAAGTCAGTGGTGACACGACACCTCATGACACATTTCTGGACACATCATCCCGCAGCCACTAAACGTCGAGTCATGCAATCGACATGTGTGTCGCCAGTGCCGGAGCTCCTTTGTATTCACTTCAGAAGGCAGCAGCATTGACATCATGCCACACACTGTAAAATAAATAAAAAAAATAAAAAAATGGACATATACATTTCATAAATTGTAGTTTCAGGCCATATATGAACAGTAAAACTTAGTGGCTTTCAGTGCCTTATATTCAACTACAACAAAAAGCAGTTTTCACATCCACTGCCAAGGTGGGGTGGCTTGTATGCCTCAACAATAAAGATGTAGGTGCAACCACAGCAGTGGAGTATCACTGAAGAGGCCAGATAAACATGTGGTTCCTGAAGAGGAGCAGCAGCCTTTTCAGTAGATGCAAGGGCAACAGTGCTATGTTTACTAAGCTGGCCTTCTAACATCAGTTAATGTGGCGTCGCAAAAAATCAAATGTTCAAATGTTTGTAATTCTAAGGGATCAAACTACTATGGTCGTCGCTTCCTAAATTTACAAACTACTTAAACTAACTTATGTTAATGTCAACACACACACACACCCATGCTCGAGGGAGGACTTGGCCCTCTGATGTGAAGTGGTCTAGCGACCTGTAACGTGACTGCAGGTCGTACGGCCACTCCCGTGCAGGCGATGACTTCGCCATGCAGTTACTGTGGATGGCTGAAGGCAAAGAGAAACTACAGTCGTTACTCTTCCTGAGGATCCGTAGCTCTACTGTATGATTATGATGATGGCATCCTGTTGAGTGAAACATTCTGGAGGTAAAATAGCTGTGCCACTTGAATCTCCGGGTGGGAACTACTGAGGAAAAACAAAACAAGCATTTACGCATTAGAGCGTGAAATGTTGTATACCTTAATGCAGTGGCGTAGCTAGTGTGCATGTCACCCCAATGTGTTAAATATTCTTAAACTCAATACAATTTGATTCGAATCATGTACGATTTTGAATTTTATAAATGAAAATCATTATAGTCATCAACCATTTAAGTGCAAATTTATAATAAAACAGTATTATTTTATTGTGAATTATTCATTTTATATGCATTACACGTGCGCCGCGGTTGCACAGTGGTAGAGGGGCCAGACTACAAATCCAAAGGTCGTGGGTTCGATCCCCGCCAGGTTCTCGAATTTTTATATGTCACTTTCCAATTCTTTCACCTGTGGCAGTATTGCTCACGTGAAAAATACCGAGTAGCACCGTGGTTCGGAACCCACGTTAAACTGTAGGTCCCCACTATAACTGGCTGGGTAAGTCAGTTCGAAGGTCGGAGGAAGGCACCTCCAAACAGGACCGTGCCTAGTAAAGCACTGTGGTGTTCAAACCAATCTTCAGATTGTTGACTGCTTTACATTATGCAGTATATTAGTATAAATTCTTTAGAATGCTGAAGCGAGATACAAACATTTAAAATTTTTTTGTAGATCTAATAGCTGCGAATATTACATTTTCTTCTCCTTATATTCCGCAAGATTATGTAGCCTTGTGTTGGTCAATAAAATTAATTATTAATTATTTAAGCTCTTCCCACAAGAAGCAACTGATTCTCGAATGGTCATAACTTTAGAGGGAGCATAAGGTTTTGAACAGTGATGAATTTCAAGAAGTCTAAGACACATCCAGTGGGGCAGACACGATTTGGTACTGGGGGGCTCATGTAAAAAGTAAAACCTATTGAATTTATTAATCTATGACTCGTTTTTACAGTTTTTGTAATTTAACCACTTGCACTACAAAAAATTGTACAAGAAAAGTATGAGTAGGCTCGCATCAATTTGAAAATGGAAGAGGAGCAACGTGGTGGAAATGGAGTAAAATAATTAAGCAGCTTCTGTGTTACTAGTCAAAGGGAAAGGACTTTACAGTTTAATTAACATGACTCTATGTGTAAAAATTGAACTAAAATAACACTGTCGTTGTGACAAGATTGCACTCGGTGGCGCCGCTGAGCTGCTAAGCAGCGGGTCGCCGCACACGAACAATCGGCTCGTAACTTGAGGAGCACAGCAGAGGCAAACAACAGCGGCAGCATCAAGCTGGTCGCGGCGGCGTTAAAACCGCTCACAGTAACACAGGTTTTCAGTGGCCGCATCACGTTGGCGACACAATGTCACGTTCACTTGTGCTTGGCAAATTATGGTTACATTGTGATGTATTACATGTGTACTGTTTCAAATTTCCAGTGCCGACCTGTTTAAAAAAGTAAAAAATAAAAAAAATAAAAAATCTTTGGGAGGTGCTGGGGAGGGGCTTTAGCCCTATTATGACCCCCTCCCCCCAATTACATCTGTATCTTCCAGATATCTTCTTAGTTTTGCAATCTCGAAGAGGGGCTCTGCTTCTGTTACCTCTTCATAAAAACTACTCATTGTTTGCCAAAAGATAAGTATTTGGCTGTACAACATTTAACAATGAGGCGACATATTGAATGGATTTTTATCTGGTTCGGAGTTCAGTACTGAATCGGTCAAAACATTCCACCATATCCTTTTGTTGTTGTTTCTCGATGTGAGTCATTCATCGGTGATTATTGCACCAGCTATTAGTATTTTTTTACGACGAATTCTTCTTTCTCTTGGAATTTCGTAGTCCTCCGACTTTTTCGTAGCAAGAATTCCACCCAGGAGAGACACAATAGATCTTCTTTCCTTACCAACATGTAGCAGCGACTGACATATTTCTGTATGAATAGCATAACTATAAATACAAACTTCTGCATATAGTTAACAGATTTACATAAATACTTTGGCATTGTATTAACTATTTTACGGAACATTTTACAAGAACAGTCATAAGCAAACAAACAGTTAATTTAAATAGTTACATTGTTCCATATGGTTCATTGTCGCATACCGTTCTATTTCACATGTTTTAAACCACTTTACTGGCAATAGCATTACATCTAACTGTGGAAAACAATGTATTACAGACCATCTATGAGATACAATGATCATGCATAGCATGCTAACATAAAAATGTATGGTATGTAAAGTACATCTTATTGACTCTTTTCTAATTTGTCAATGTTATATTTCATATAATGTATATATACAATGACTTCTTGTTAATTTAGCATTGATAAACAGTGGCGGCGCTAGGCGTCGGCGACGTCGGCGGCCTCGTGCCTGTGGGGGCCTCGCAAAACATTCTTAAAATGTTAGGATTTTTGTTTGATTTTATTTATTTATTTATTTTAATTTGATGTTTAACGCTCCTTTTCAACTGCTAGGTTATGTAGCGACGACCTACATCTAACTTACCCTAGCTTAACCTAAGGACGAACACAAAATTCGTACCGAATGGTGGGATTCGATCCCCGACGGGAGCGACCTCGCGCACCTTGGTATGACATCTTAGTGCAATTCCCGACTGGCAGCTATTTAGTTGTCCTCATTTATTTCCGTATGAGTGCAACAGTGATGAAATTTTCAGTTAAATACTTTGTGATATCGTAACTGAGTTTACTGTTTGATACATTAAATAATCCAACAAAGCACAATAACGACGGCCCAGCTCAGTTAAAAATAAGACAACGGGGCAGACAACAATGCAGTGACACGAGGCTGTTAGCACACGCTGCGTAGTTGACGACAAGCATCGTCACCGCAGCACGGCTCCAAGTCTCACGAGTGCTGCCGACTGCTACCGATCAGTTAGAATTCCTACACAACACCTGTCGTGAATCTACGCATGCGCTCTAAACGGCATTGACGAAATGACGCACAAAACTCGGTGTGTTAAGAGACTCGCACGTAGAACACTTCCGTCTACGTTTGTTGTCGTTACTGTGCGAAAAATTTGTTGTTTGTTTATTGTAAATCAGTTAGTACGTATATTTCGATACATTTATCACACTGTTAGGACTGATTTCATATTGGTAAGGTAAGTCAGTATTCACATGCATCTCTTAACATATTTATTTGTCTTTAAAGCATAATTTGTTTTACTGTCGTAAATTTTACGTAAGTGCTACGGTCTGATTAAAATTACTTGATAGTTGAACCAGTGGTGGGCTTTGCTGTTGGAGGCTTGGGGCAGCATAGATAACAAACTGAGGTCTCCCAGCGGTTACTATCTTCATTTGGTGTCTTAACAAGGTATGTAGTTGTATGCAGTGGGGGACTAAGGCTGCCGGCCGCGGTGGCCGATGAGACTGAGGCGCTCCAGTCACGGTCTGCACGGCCACTACGGTCGGGGGTTCGAATCCCCCCTCGTGCCAGTCGCGGCTCGGCAGTCGGAGCGGTCGGACGCATGTGCGGAGCTCTCTCGCCGCTGTCGCTCACTGGTGTTTACATTCGCGCTTGCTTGCATTGATAAGTTATTAATTTGAAATGGAGTCACAATTGAGAAAGTTTACTTTCAAGTTTGGTTTTAGTTTTGATATAGAACGTCCAAAAATATTCGAATTCGACGATTGGTTCTTCGGAAAGTTTAACGTACCTGAAGAAGATCTGTTCGGTATGTCTTACGACTTCCTGAGCAACGTTTATGTGGTGAAACTGAGGAACGACGAAATCTGTCAGAAGATAATGACCGTGACCAACGGGAGTGCCGAGTAGAAGACCAGCTCTGGTGAGGTGAGTCGAGTTACCATTACTTATGCTGGGTTAGGCCTTCGCACCGTTAAAGTTCACCTGTTACCGTTTGAGCTAGATTTGCAATATATCGCGGAGGCTCTTTCGAAGTACGGCACCGTGTATGGCGTAACTATTGATAAATGGGGAGGTAACATGCACTACAAGGTTGACAACGGTGTACGAACTGTGAAGATCGATTTGAAATGTCATATACCGTCCTTTGTGAACGTATTTGGATTCCGGGCCCTTGTTGTCTACGAGGGACAACCGCGTACCTGTTCTGCTTGTAATTTGCCAGGCCACCTTAGGGCGGAATGTCCGCGCAAGAAACCTGTACAGTTGCCTGCCGAGGTAGACGCGGACGGCAGACCGCGGGCCCAGTACGCCTCAGTCGCCAGCCGTTTGCTTACGCGCGAGCGGAGCGCGGCCAACCTGCCCGGTGACGTCACTGCGCCGGCAGCCTCGCAGCCAAGCGCACCCGCCGTACGAGATGACGTGCACATGTCCGCACGCGCACTCCCCTTTTGTTTCCGAAACCTGTTCCGCACAAGATTACAACACTGACGATACCAATGTAGCAGAGTCTGTGACGAGAGACGAGAATGTGGCCCGTGAATCAGCGGAAGCCAGCCGTGATGCCACAAACGTCCCTCCACCTAAGCCGATGAACAGTATGGAACAATTGCAAACTGAAAAACGAGGAGACCCTCCCTCACCTACACCTGCAACTCGTGATATTCCCGAGACAAGTGATTCAAATTCGACTGCTCCTGCACCTGCAACACCTACTTCCAAGAAATCGAAGAAGTCGTCTTCTAACTTACCGAAAGATGCGACAGGCCGTTCGTCGCCTGAGAAAAAGAAAGTTCGTGTTGCTGGCGAAGGTGTTACGGAGGCCACTAAGGAATTGCGTATGGTAGCGCAGCGGGTAGCTGTCAAACTCAAAAACAACCAGTCGGAAGCGTCGAAAGCGGCCGCAGTTACTAGTGGCGAGCCTATGGAGTCCGACGACACGAGAGAAAAACCGCCGTCCCTGTGTGGTTTGCGGACGATAACATAGAGGGTAATGAGGAACACTGATAAAGTGTATTACTGCAAGTGTTCAAGTATGTGTACGTGGATAAGTGGCATTCTATTGTTAGTGTGTCTGCTCCTAATCATACTTGTGCGTGCTTATGCCTACACACATAAAAGATAATCAAATGTCTGCTAATTTTACGTACAACATTACTTCGATCAATATCAATAGTATTGAGAACCACGTCAAACTTCGAGCCCTCGCGGCCTTCCTGTATAATACTAACGTAGACATTGGGCTACTACAAGAAGTGTGTAGAACCACAGGTGGCGGGATTTCTCACAATTGCGAATATCAGCAAAGAGGATCATACTGGAACTGCAATTCTTTTACGTGACGGAATCCCCCATTCAAACATTATACGGCTTACGAATGGACGCGGCATCTCCTGTAACATCAGTGACATTCAGATTATCAACTTATTCGCACCATCCGGTAGTAATCGCCGACAAGATCGCTCCTCGTTTTACAGAACTGATGTGCCATTTCTAATTAACACCTACGCCAATAACTGTATTATTGGAGGAGATTTTAATTGCGTAATTTCACCAAAAGACCAAACCCCGAATTTTAATAAATGTATCGAACTCGACCACCTCATCCAAGGACTGAAATTCCTCGACACCTGAGAAATAATCCACGGCGACCGCATAGCGTACACGCACATCTCCAACAACTCCGCCAGTCGAATAGATCGGATCTACGTTTCTGACGCCCTGAGCAGAAATGTAGCCAATAGCGATATTGCACCCATCAGCTTTTCCGACCATAGTGCTCACCAGTGCTATGTCAATCTCCGACGACCGCAAGTCTTTCGCGGCAGAGGCTATTGGCGGATGGATAGCGGTCTGTTGCGCGACCAACAGCTGCGCACAGAAGTGCAACAGGCGTGGGAGAAGGCCAAGCGCTCTCAGACCAGGTACCGGACGACCATAGAATGGTGGCTATCTTGCGCCAAACCGAAGCTTCGAGCAACGGTTAAAAGATATGCTTACCAGAAATCATACTGGTACAAACAAAGAACAGAATTCTACTTCACATGTCTCCGCGAGCTGTACCATTCTACTGACGTTCCGATAACAGACACCTACCGCCGAATACAGAAGTATAAAGCGAAAATAACGAATTTGTATCGCCAACAAATGGAAAGCACGATCACAAGGTCGCAACCGAAGGACATTGCGTCGCAAAAAACAGCTTCCCTCTATCATACGTTACGGATAATGAAGCGTCAGAAAGCAAAATTAATCGAGGTGGTCGAAGATAGTGGCGGGAACGCAGTCACACAACAACGGGACATTATATCACACGTATGCAGGTACTACAGAGAACTGTATGACACCCACGAAATCGATGAAGCACTTTGCAATGAAGTCCTCAGTGAAATACATTGCCTCCTGTCACGTGAAGACGTTGCCACACTTGAGAGCCCATTTGTTGAAGACGACATAAAACAGGCCGTGTTCAACGCCGCGAAGCGAAAGTCTCCCGGACCTGACGGACTCTGCGCTGAATTTTACCAACAATTTTGGGATCTGCTGGCCCAAACACTGATTCAACTGGCCAATGAAATGTGGCAACTCGACTCTGTTCCGGACGAAATTAAGGAAGGTTTTATTGTGACTATACCAAAAAAAAAAAAAAAAAAAAAAAAAAAAAAGGCAATAGTAAAAAGATCACCGAACTGAGACCTATCACATTGTTAAACTCAGATTTCAAAATCATAACGAGGGCTGCTAAACAGCGACTGCAACCATTGCTCCAAAAAATACTGGGACCACATCAATATGCTGCAGTGCCTGGGCGCAGCGCGATAACAGCTGCCTGCGAGTTACGGGACGTCATATGCACCCTGAAGCACAATCAAGATCCTGGCGCGCTTCTGTTCCTAGACTTCGAAAATGCATATGACCGCATCAAACATGATTAACTTCTTACAGTACTGACGAAGACGGGTTTTGGCCAGCGTTTCGTCAAATTAATCAAGCACTTCCTCTCTGATGCTCCCTCGCGTGTTTTGCTCAATGGACACCTGACAGACAAAATAACTATTAAAATGTCTATCCGGCAAGGCTGCCCGTTATCCATGGCGTTGTATGCCATTGCAGTGGAACCTCTGCTTGCCAACATTAACTGTCGATCACAAGGAATCAACATAGGAGCCAAAAAGGTGACCTGTATTACCTATGCTGACGACATCTGCTTAGCTGTTGAATCCACTGCAAACCTCATGGAGGTGCGGACCATTGTAAACGATTTTACCAAGGTTACTGGTGCACAGCTCAACACCAGGAAGACGATACTGCTGAATATAGGTGCGGGAATTGGTGATGCTACGCACCGTGATTGGTGCGAGACAGCGACTGAACATAAAAGTCTCGGCGTCTTCTGGAGAGCGGAGCCAGATGCTATGGCAACGAAGAACTGGACCGGCATGCTGCACAAGATCAGGGCTACAACGCGTATTTATTCCGACAGAGAATTAGATCTGTTGCAAAGAGTTCATACAGTTAAAATCTCCATAGGAAGCAGAATGTGCTACCTCGGCCAAATCCTGCCAGTATCCGACCCACTCGCAACAAGCATACAACAAGCGTTTGGTACGTATTGAGAGGCCATCTCTTCAAAGTATGTTTTGAAACACTAACATTACCAACTTCACGGGGAGGACTTGGTCTCATCAGTGCCAAACACAAGTGTCGGACTCTCCTAATAAACCGTATACATAAAACCGTCACCACAACCACTCCGAGTTTAATAAAGGACCTCACATCTCTCTTGAGGCCACGCAGCTTCAGCCCTCCGCTCAACGAAGACTTGATACCGATAGCCCTCCGTCACATCCGGTATTACTACCGCGAATTCAGCTACATCCACTATGCCGACGACGTTTTTCCACCTTATACGAACGCCAAGATCTACGACTTTCTTACCAGAGGAATAAGTGACAACAGAGTAATACAGAAGTACCCAAATGTCAAATGGAACATCATATGGAAGAATGTCCATAGCTCTGTACTGTCATCACGCATTAGATCTGCGTGGTACATGATCGTCAATGATAAAGTTCCCACGGCCGAAAAGCGCCACAACATCAAGATGTGTCCTTCGCCGGCTTGCGCCACATGTGGTTTCGTTGACACTTTACCTCACAGGCTCACCTGTGGAACAACGGGACAGATTATTACAGTAATGCGACAACGCCTGGCGATAATCGACCGTACGGGTCCACACACCGTCGACATCAATGAATTACTCAGACCCGACAAGTTACGATATCCACGAAGGAAAAACAACGCTGCGATTTGGATGTTAGGTCACACGGCTGTATACGCTCTTGACAATCGTCACGCCACCCTTGACGATTACCGAGCATACCTCGAATACGAACACAGCGCAATACAAGGACTCCGGGATTATAAGGACACATATGGTAACATGCTGCAAATTATGGTACAAATGTGACGATAGCTGTTCAAGTCAGTAAAACTGAGAGAAAAGAATAGCACAATAGAAACAGAGGAAAAAGAAAGTGAAATGTACTACTCATGACCTCGGGAATTTCGGAGCACGGACGCTTCAAAGTTAAGAGATGACAAACTGCACACACAACAACACAGGTATGATGTTCTAAGAGTTACGTATAGAAGACACGGAATATTAACCCACCTTCTCGAGAAGACGAGCTTTGAAGCACCGTGCAGACGAAACTACCGTGGGAGAAGGATTTTTGTTTTATTCAATTTAACTTTTCTCTTGGGTTTATCTTACGTTTTATTTATTTATTTATGGAGAACTCCAACATTTCTTTTGATTTTCTTATCGGGCAGGAGCCCAATTATTCTCGTCAGAAGTGTACTGCCATCTGTTGTGGAAATAAATAAATGCGTTGAAAAAAAAAATGGCTTTCGAGGTATTTGGAGGCCCCCCCAAGCCGGGGGCCCGGGTGATCCGCCCCCTCCCCCTCCCTCTTAGTCCGCCGTCCGCCACTGGTTGTATGACAATATGGTTCCAACTGACTTCCCTCGTTACTTTTATAAATTAGCCATGTTGTTCCTTTTACAAAGGAAATCATCATTTTTTTCTCTGTGTACCGGATGTATTATTATATATTGCAATGAAGCCGACATAGAGCGAACATAGGCGCTGGCTATTACTAGACAAAGATTCATATGCACCGAGTGTGTTCAGCAGAAAGTATTTTTGATCATGTCTACAATTGGAAAAAATCATTCATTAAATGTAGATTTCTCTATGTGTAAACTTTGAGAAAATGATTGTGGAATGTAATTATAGAGCTGAAAATTAATAAATCTGTGGCAGACTCTTCATTGCACCTATGTGCGTATTTTTATATTGTACTTATAGTACAGAGTAGATAGCAAAGCTTCAAAAAACATTTTATCAAATTCTTGATGTAGAATTGATAGTTATTCTACACTGTTACATGTATTTGTTTATGACACTTGTTGTTTCTGAAAATGTATCTTTAGAGATTGATTAGGAAATGACAAATGTATTAGTATAACTTGTTCGAAAGATTTCTCGATATTATCAACTACTTAGCCTCACACAATCTAGCATTTAGAGGTCATCGAGAACCCTTAACATGAATGATACTGGATACAGTGGAAATTTTATATACCTGTTTAAACTGTGATCCAAATATGTTCTAACACTAAAAGAGCACTTGCAACGTATTAATGAAAAGCAACTTTCTCGGCATTATCTGAGCCACGATATCCAAAATGAATTAATTTTATTAATGTCAAAATCTGCCATTAATGAAATTGTAAAAAGAGTTAAGCAAGGAAAATATTATGCCTTCAAGCTGGATGAACCAGGGATGCGAGCCATGCGGGACAAATGTCAATAATGTTAAGCTTTTGTGATTCCTCAAATGGAAGGATAGAACAACTCTTTGTTGGGTTTATTGCCGTTGCAGAAACAGCGAGAGAATATTTAACAAATGCAATCTTAAAGGAACTAGAAAATAATTATCTAGATATAAAAAAACTGTCGAGGACAGGGATATGATAACGATGCCAATATGATTGGCATTAATAAAGGTGTAAGACAAGAAAATATTAATCCATAAGCATTCTTCATGCCATGCGGACGCCATTCTTGGAATATGCTTCTCATAGATGCAGCTAACTCGTTACAACAACTACAACATATTTCGGGTTCATCAATAAAATTTCTGTGCTCTTTACAAGGTCTAGCAAGCGTTGGGGACTTAAAATTGACATCAAAACCTCTGTCTGAAACAAGATGAGAAAGCAGAATCGGAGCACCAAAAGCTTTAATATTCCAATTTGATGATGTTATCGTAAGTGTGAATGACCTGAAAAGTAAAACTAATAATTCTGAAACTCTTAGTGACTGTGAAGCAGTCTTAGACGCAATGTTAACTTTTGAGTTTATTGTAGCAAGACACGTATGGTACGCGATTTTAGTACGTCTGAAAAATATAAATAAACAATGGCAGTCGGTTCAAGTGAATCTGAAAGTAGCTGTTGACTCTTTACGTTCTTTTTGTGACTGGATTAGAGAATTCCGTATTACAGGATTTGAAACATGCGTTGCAGAAGCTCGATTGTTTGCAGGAAAACGTAGTTACGACAGTGAGAATGTGTTTAAAAAGGAAAGACTAGCACAGAAAACAAAACAATGTTCAATGACGAACAAATTGATGAACCAATACAATCTGCTGAAATGCAGTACACAGTTATTTTTTAACACAATGATATATGCTGTAATAGTTGACAATGAATGTCGATTCAAAGCACTCGAAGAATATTTTGAGCAATTTGGTTTCATTTATGATATCAATTATTTGAAATCTCCATCCAAGGAGGACCTTCTGAAGCATTGCAATTATTTAGGTATGATACAAAGAGAAGGCGAAAATAGTGACATACAGCCTTTAGAACTTAACGAGGAACTCCAGCTTTTAAAATCCAATTCATTAGACTCAATTAGAGACGCAAATCAACTATTTCAGTTCTTTTAGAAAACAATTTGGAATACGTATATCCAAATGTTTATATAACAATCAGAATCATGCTCACAGTTCCAGTCAGTACAGCTTCAGCCGAGAGAAGCTTCTCAAAGTTAAAACTGATTAAGACTTACTTGAGAAGCACACTGAGCCAATGAAGACTATCTGCGTTGTCAGTGCTATCAACTGAAGCCGAAATAGCGGCTAGTATTAAGATGTGATCTTAAAAAAATTTCAGTGAGACGAAAAGCCAAAAACTTCCTCTATTTTAATTTATGTGTGTTTATTGTAATTTTTGTCATTGCAATAATACTAGCATATTATAATAAGAAAATTTTAATATAATGATTATTGATGTATAATTCAGCTCTTTTTATTTAACAATTTCTTCCTTACTGAAAAAATGAGAGGGGCCTCGCAAAGACGAGTTCGCCGACGCCCAGTTTTCGTCTAGCGCCGCCACTGTTGATAATGGCAAGTCACTTGCCGAAATCTAGATCTGCAAAATAAAGCAGTTTCTTACAAATAACGACTGATTGCTGCAAAACACCCATTTGGATATTATTAATACAGTCGTGGGCGCAAGAAACCATATTTATGGAAGGCAATCTGAAGAACTATTGCCTGTTCTAAAATACAATACCGATTTTGTTGAGTATAATGAGAACGTTCCTATATTTTTAATGTTGACACATGACTGATGAAAGCTCAAATATTTACTTTGCAATGCTATAAGAGTATAGCTTAGCAAATAAATTTGAAATTACATACGTCAAGCGTAAGCGTTTGCGCAAAACATCTCGTGTCTAATTTTTCTTGCTGATAGAGTAAAAATATTGAAAACGATCGTCTCTCAGTTTCGTTATTATGTGGCCGTTCTGAGTGTAATATGTGCTCCAAAAGGGTAGCAAGAGATATCCTGTGCACATAATGCAAGTGTTGGTATCATGATAAGCGCGTGAAAATTAACCTCAAATTCGTAAATGATGGGGACCAGTGGCTATGCCGTACGTGTTTCGAACGTTTGGTAGAAGACAAACTACAGGATGCCCTAACATTGCGTTTAAGGCGTCTCGCTGCGGAACGCGCGGTTGCTCGCCGTCGGAGGTTCGAGTCCTCCCTGGGGCATGGGTGTGTGTGTTTGTCCTTAGGTTAGTTTACCTAGGTTTAAGTAGTTTACGGACTGATAACCACGCAGTTTGGTCCCATGGATTTACAAACATTTGAATATTTTTCCTAAGATTGGGAGGAAAAGTACTAAATACAGTGAAAGAAGAACTAGCGGCAATGCGTTCTGAATATGAGCATCTTTTGAAAAACATAAAATAGTGACCGATAAACTCTCTACCAAGTGCTTAGCGGTAAGCAATATTGAGGTTGTTTTGATGTCAAAAGGAGAAACAATAAATGCTCTGCAAGAAGACTTGGCTGCAAAACGTCTGGTATACGAAGAACGCATGAAGAAATACGATATAATAAAGGGAGAAATGATTAAACCAGAGAATGAACGACATAAAAACAATGCTTTTTGTTCATGTGTTTCAAGTGTTGTCGGAAACGCCAAAAACAATAATTCCAATCAAAATATGAAAGTGCTTCAAATAAAAACGCAAAGAAAAATGTGCGTTCTTTCAACAGGAACGCAGACGGTAGGTAAGTTACAACAATAATGAAACTTTCACTCTGCAGCGGAGTGTGCGCTGATATGAAACTTCCTGGCAGATTAAAACTGTGTGCCGCAACCGGGACTCGAACCTGGGACCTTTGCCTTCGCGGGCAAGCGCTCTAACACTGAGCTATCCGGACACGACTGACGGTACCGCCCCACGACTTCAATTCCGCCAGTACCTCGCCTCCTACTTTCCAAACTTCACAGAAGTTCTCCTGCGAAACTTGCAAGACTAGTACTCCTGGAAGAATGGAAATGATGGAGACATGGCTTAGCCACAGCCTAAGGGATGTTTCCAGCACGAAACTTTCACTTTGCAGCGGAGTGTGCGCTGATATGAAACTTCCTGGTAGATTCTTAGGCTGTGGCTAAGCCGTGTCTCCACCATATCCTCTCGAGGAGGCTTAATAACGACACTTTCGTCACGTTTTTGGTCGTTAAAATCTATATCTATATATAAAAGTATTGTGTGTGTACGTGCTGACAGACTTTTCTCCATGACCACATACTGCCACCCACTCGTGGTTGTGGTGGTAGATAGCCCTTGGTCTAATGATGATAGTAAGGGAGTTTGATCGCGGTGCGTGGCAGTGGGTGAGTGTGACGAGCAAAAATTCGCAAAATATGCAATAAATACTCTTAGGAAAAGCTATACATTCTGTGACTTACGAACGTTACGGTACGAGTCAAAATCTGTTTATTTTTACAATCGTCAGACAACGCGGTCCTTTCAGACTTTAATAACGACGAGGAATATCAAATACACAATTTTTTAAATAGATCGCATGTTTCCGTCAACCACACATTACCGACTATGAACAGGGACACAAAACAAAGATAAAAATCCAGATAGACTCAAAGATAAAAATACTCGTGGAACATTGATCACTGTCGTGGAAGCGTGGTGGAAACACAGACATTCATTAATGAATGTCTCTTAGGCCATAGATATTGATATGCCTGTGCCAGTAAGCTCAATGGTCTGTGTGAATCAGTAATCTCTGCTGTGAAAGGTGTTATCGTTTGACAGCTGGTTCAAGAAAAACTATGCGACGTAGTCCTACTCATATCCCGACGGCCTTCAGTGATAATGTTGGTAACAGATGTTGAATAACGAGAATCATATGACATCGTCATAAGCCAATCGCGTGACACGCAAATATTTTGTCGTTAAATCAAGCATACAGCAAGAACAGCAGTATTTATCTACACTCTATGTGGTTCGGTCATCTTTTTCAACGATTTTATATCGTCTTAAGGATGTTGCCAACATAAAAACACGAGACCGCCAGGGTAGAAAGTAAAATTTTACCGAATCAGATACATCCGTTGTTGTTACATCTTGTTATGACCAGCACTTTCACGCGAAACTCTTTTGTATAGAGTCTCATGATTCACACAGTCTTACAATTCATTCCAAATTCCTATTCAAGAAGATATTTGTGAAAACTGTTACAAATCAATATTCGCACTTATCCAATGTCGTTTTCAGAACTGTAATTTGCCAGCCGCTTTCGGCTCTGCTGTTGCAATGTATAACAAAATTGAAAACAACGATCAACAGAGACAAAGATGAAAATGCAGATAGGCTAACAAATGAATATTTAGAATAATACTCAAAACTGTCTCTCACGCCATATATTCTAACCCAAGCAACGCTGGGTTTCTCAGCTAGTTATTCTCTATTGCCCGCCGGAGCATATTTGATATAACACGAAAGATGCTGGGAACTGTGGCAGAGTCGTTGGCTCTAGGCGGGCGACAAAACACTCGAGACGAGTACCAAGTCCGTTGGCGAGCCCTGAGATAAGCGCGAGCCTCGAGCCTCGGCCAGTCGCCGCGATGACGTCTGGCAGGCAGGCCGCGCTGCTGCTGCTGCTGTGCTCCGTGGCCACCACGGCGGGCCACGCACGAGGTACGCACGCTGTCCACCGCACTCAAAACAACTACACACATTCGCTCACACGCGCACCAAGCAAATACCTTGTAAAAATAACTAGACCCCATAACGGCCTGCTGTCGCGGGATAATTTGAACCTTCGGCCAACGCCACCTATAGAACTTTTAGTAGCAAGTTCTTTACCTAATATTTTACTGGCTCATTCTTGCCATGTTCATTCAGTAAGTGTGATCGAGGAAATAATTTTGCACATTGCTACTAACATTATACTAAATAATTTCGTTAAAAACGAGACTGATCAAGTAAGGACAAAAACGATGCCTGCAGCTAAAAGAAAGAGATAGGTAAATGTTTCGAAACAAAGACAACATTTTCAAATTCAAATGTTTGTATAGCTTATGGGACTTAACTACGGGGTCAACAGTCCCTAAACTTACAAATTACTTATGAACTAGCTAATACTAAGGACGGCACAAATATCCATGCCCGAGGCGGGGGATTCGAACCCCCGACCGTAGTGCCCGTGGAGACCGTGACTGGAGCGCCTCAGACCCTCGGCCACCGCGGCCGGCGACAACATTTATTTAATGGAAAAAATCAGAAATAAGAGTTTGTATGTTTAAGAGAAGTACATAAATGGCCAAAAATTTCTTGCTGTACTTGTGTTATGTCATTTGCTGTACATAATTTGCTTCATGTTTTACGAAGAAAAAGCAATGAAATGTTTGTCTAACAAAGTGCAAAACCATTCATTTCTTTATTTAAAGCTTTCATTGTAAATAAGGAATGCACAAATGTATTTTTGAAGTGAAACATAACGAAATAATGCATATAGTTAGTGATCTCGATTTGTGTACTTTACATTACTTTTCGCATATATGATTAATACAAAGCATTTTTTTTCTTTGTTAAATCCTAATAAAAGTGAGAATTGCGACGTTACACAAGTTTATCGACATATTGCAATAATTTTACACTTCCGACACTTGACACTGAGTTTGTGTCATCGTTCGTATAGAATTGTTCTGCAGGCAGACGGACTAAACGTGATCACTTCACGCTCAGCGATGTCAGGCCTGTTCTGTAGGTGGCGTTGCTTCGGCCGGCCGCCATGGTAGTGGCAAGCGTCACATAAATACGAGTGTCGCTACCAGGTAAATTGTGTATTAAATAGCTACTGCGGGATATATACAAAATTGAAAGTCACGTCTATATTTTTTGACTATCGCAGTGTACATGAAGCACGATGGTGAAGAGCTGCTCAGCGTTCAAATGACTAAATCAATTTAAGAAAGGAATAAAAAGATCGAATACTGTATGAAATAAATCGCAATTTGCGATGTTATGGCTTCACTGTATTAAGTTTAGATTGAATACCAGACTGTGGCGAATGCTTATTTATCGTTACAGAGAAAGAGCTAAAGATATCACGTTTCGCTGTATGTAACCTCCTTGCTATAGAGTCGCAAACGTCATCGCTGGCCTTCAGTCCGAATTTTCTTAATAATTTGACGACTTTCGACCACCATATCTTCCACCCCTTTATACCTATCGGCATGGGACTGCTATAGTGTACAACGGGAGATTTCGAACAACAATTACACACAGACCATTCGTTTGCGTTCTGTAGTTTTCGCTGCAGAGCGAAGTATTAACACACACACATATACACACACACACACACACGTAGAATTTTATATACACCGATAACTTTCCATCCCAATATACTCCACCCTTTTATCATTATCAGCCTTGAAGCAACAATGCAAGCAATGAAACCATATTCAAAGAGTAAATATAATTCTCAAAGAGTAATTATTGTTCCGCATTTCGCGTTATATTCTTCAAATTACTAAATATCTATCAGATCGCTATAAAACCGTGCCTAAAACCTTCCTCAGGTATAAATTGGTAACTGTACAAATATTTAAGTCTCTGCCTCTTGTTGTTCGGGCGTGACAGGCCTACACCGAACAGACATTCACATTAATATATATAGATAAATAGCTATCCGATCGCCATAAAACCGTGCGTAAAGCCTTCCCCGGGTAGACATTAGTAACTGTACATATTTTTAGCTCTTTATGTCTTGTGGTTCAGACGTGATAAACGTACACCGAACAGACATTCACATTTATAGATATTGAAGATGATACATCCGTTCAAATGAGGTTCCTTCACATTAGGTGCTGGCTTTTATTGTATTCGCCACAGTCCACCGAACAACGAGGCGGCCTACTCGTTTTCAGAGTGACCACCAGGTGTCAGCAGCAGTCAGTGAGAAGTGCGGTTTGGACGAGTAAGCGTGGCCTCAAGAAAGAAAAGTTAGTATTATAAATTCGTCAATTATTTCTTTTAAATCAGCACTGCAATGCCGGTAACAGATCCCTGACTACAATTCTATGAAAGAAAGTGACGCGAAAGACGGTTTTTCTTCTGAAAAATCGTATTTTAGTAGACGTATCATATACATCGGGTCTCTGTGACTACATTTCATATGTCTGTGAGCAGATGGCGAATGTCTGCATTTGATGTTGTTAATTCCTTATTTCAAAGTTATTTTATTGCTTTTAGTGCGTTTTAATGGCTTTCATAATGTAATAGGCATTCCTAGTGCTTCCAATACAAATAAAAGGTGAATTAAAAATCTAAATATTATTGACAGTTCTATCTGATTCAGAAATTGCTGAGCTTCTGAATGAGGTCTTTGTTGCTAATTGTCCTGATATCGAAACTGATCAGGACTGTGATGATGACGATGATGTCGCTCAAGTTCACAATCAGGCAACGCATTTGATAGCATCTGA
This sequence comes from Locusta migratoria, assembly GCA_026315105.1. NCBI lineage: Eukaryota > Metazoa > Arthropoda > Insecta > Orthoptera > Acrididae > Locusta > Locusta migratoria. The sequence continues at coordinate 82,542,992 of CM048754.1, read as the reverse complement.
AGAACAAGATGAAGTTTTACACAGTGAAACTTCAGTACACTCAACACAAATTGATGAAAATACATCTCTTAGAGATTCAAAACAACGCTGGCGCCATATAACAGAGTAGGTAATGATTTAGTTGTTTTAATAGGCTTGAGTGTTAACTATTGCAAAACAAGAGAAGTGGCAAAAGAAACATATATTTTTCCTTCAAGATGGAAGCTGCTGAAAATTTGATGTTCAGCAGTACTGAAAGAAACACAAACAGTCCCGAGACATACGAAACGGATGGTGATGAAGAGGAAAGTGAAGTAGCTCAAGGGGACAATAAAAAGAAGAAAAGGTCAGTTTACCTAATATCACCAAACTCCAAAAGATAAAAATGTGCTTTCCACATGCTAGAAACAGCTACCGAAAACAGCAGATCACGGTGAAGACCAATGGGCTGCTTGAAGTTAAGGAATGTGAGATGTTTTGAATGTAAGGTCCTGCTTCACATCAGAAAGAAACTGTTTCAAAAAGTTTCAGACTTCATAATTTGTTTAAAAACTGTAATTTTTCATACAAAAACATTTTTCAAAGTTGTAAAACATTTTTCTAACTTTTTATACTTTTGTAAAATTTTTATTTCAACAAGAACATGTAATAAGGCAATCTGTAACAATTTTGTGCATTTTCTGGCCTTAGAAGGCGTATATTTCATGTAAATAAGCAAAAATAAATTATCGTTTATGTTTTCACCGTGTGCCATATTATCTCGATGGCAATCCAATGTAACGAATGCGATACATGGTCTGCAACAACATAAAAAAAAAAAAAAAAATGGAAATACTCGTGAATATTCGTGTTGCTATCATCACATTGGGACGGTCTTCCCAAAACGTGGACAAAACCCCAAGAAGACGTTTAATTCACACAAAACTCATCACACGCGGGTTCTTGAGGTAAAAATTGTCTAAACAAAATGGCGGAGCTAATATAGCAACGTGACCCATGGAAATGCACAATAATTTATTAATATTAGCGTATATATAGTATTTAGGCACTAATAATTAATACACTGCCATCGTGATTTGTTTATTATAACGAAATAACAGAATATTTGTCGAAAATATATCGGATAAGAATTCTTCGATGCCACACACATTGTAATGAAATAATCTTCAAAGTCGGTGAGAGAACACAAATAATAAATGTAATAGTATAATCAACGAAAGAAGTAATAAGTGTAACTAATAAAGACAAACGTCGATAGAAGTAATAAATGTAGCTAATAAAGACAATCGTACTTAGGCCTAACATTCAAAACATAATAAGATTGAAGATGCTGTTCTGATGCATACAAAATAGTACGATTGGTTTTATATCTAGTAGTCAGAGTCAGTATCGCTCTCGAAGTTCTCAGAGTCAGAATCCATATTGGAATTTTCCATGGGCGATCGTGCTCCTTTGACAAACTTTTCAAATGTATTTATGGCAGTTTTCTAATACTGGATAATTATGGATCCGAAGATACCAGAAGCCGTTTTAAAACGTCTTCTATTGTTCTTACACGTGAATATTTTGTGGAAAAGTCCTGCCGATATACGTAGCCGACCGCCCCGCGCGCTGCATCGGCCATGTTGTGCTGGGAACTGTCGGCCGCACGAGCATTTGTAAAAATCACGGAAAACCTAAATCTGGATGGCCAGAGGTGGATTTGAACCACCGTCCTCCCGAATTCGACTCCATTGTGTTACCACTGCGCCACCTCGCTCGGTCACAACAGCAAGCGTATCGCAATAACTTGCAGCAATAACTTCTGCAACAGATTTGCTAGTGTAAGCCCAACCTAAGCGACTTGCTAAAGAAAACTTGCGCAAGGTTTTCTTCTAATGTAAACACATCGGCAAATACTTGCAGAAGATACTCGCAGGCGAAAAGCGAGACATACGGGTTCGAATCCCGACCCGGCACAAATTTTAATGTGTCAGTTAAAAATTGTACAGCTCATGCTGACGGATATCCGCAACTTTCTGAATAGGCGGTTTCATCGCAGTGCGGAAATGGCCGTGCGTTCTGGTGCGTCATGTTGCGGTCCGAGCGGGCCTGAGGTTCGAATCCTCCCTCGGGTATGTGTTGTGCCAATCCGACACGCCCGGTAGTCCGACACAAGGAGCTGAGATCACGTGATGTGGACGGGTGGGGTTACTTCAAGTGAACTGGAGTGTTCAACTGTTTATAAACCTCTTCTACCAGAGTGCTATGGTCATCAGTCCCTAGACTTACAAACTACTTTAACCAACACCCACGTTCGATGGAGGACTCGAACCTCTGTCGGGAACAGCTGACCAGTCCGCAACATGACGCCTTAGACACGCGGCCATTCTGCGTGGCACTTGAAGTGACCACTTTAGTAAACAGTACGTGATCTGCCACCAATTGTTAGTTATTGCGTACAATGTGCAATCGAATTAGTACCCCACTAAAATCCGCTATGATAGTGAGTCTTTCGTATCTTTACTACAATATGCCTCAAGCAGAAGATAGTAAAAAACATAAACACAAGACTTTTTCGTAGAAAAATCCGAAATTATTAAAAAAATAAAATAAAGATTTAGCTTAATTTTATGTCGTTGTGCAAGCTACCATTCGTTATTGTTGTGGTCCTCAAAAATGTTCAAATGTTTGTAGAGCTTATGCAACTTAACTACTGGGTCATCAGTCCCTAAACTTACAAACTACTTACAAACTAGCTAATACTAAGGACGGCACAAATATCCATGCCCGAATGGGGATTCGAACCCCCGACCGCAGTGGCCGTGAAGAACGTGACTGGCGCGCCGCACACCGCTCGGCCACCGCGGCCGGCGTTGTGGTCCTCAGTCCGGAGAATGCTTTGACGGAACTTTCCGCCCTACCCTGCCCTGAGCTAACCTCTTCATCTGCTCATAAGAACGGCAACCTACATATGTCTGAATCTGCTTACTGTATCCATCCCTCGGTCTCCCTCTGCTGTTTTTATCCCACACACTTCTCTCCAACGCTAAATTCACGATGACCAAGAAAGTGTCCTACCAATCGACCCCTTCTTTTATTCAAGGTATGCCAAAAATTCCTTTTCTCTCCAATTTTGTTCAGTACCTTCTCATTAGTTACGCGATCCACCCACCTAATCTTCAGCATTCTTCTATAGCACCACATTTCAAAAGCCTCTATCCTCTTCCTGTCCGCACTATTTACCGTCTAAATTTCACTCCCGTAAAAGTCAACACTGCCGGCCGCGGTGGCCGAGGGGACTGAGGCGCTCCAGTCACGGTCTGCACGGCCACTACGGTCGGGGGTTCGAATCCCCCCTCGGGCATGGATATTTGTGCCGTCCTAGTTCGTAAGTAGTTCATAAGTAGTTTGTAAGTTTAGGGACTGGTGACCCCGTAGTTAAGTCCCATAAGCTTAAAAAACATTTGAAAGTCAACACTCCACACAAATGCCTTCAGAAAAGACTTCCTTACACTTAAATTAATATTCGATGTTAGCAAATTTATGTTTTTCAAAAACGCTATTCTACCCATTGCCATTCTGCATTTTATATCCTCTGTACTGCGACCATCATAAGTTATTATACTATCCAACAGAACTCCTCTTCCAGCTTTACTGTTTCGTTGCCTAATCTAATCTGCATCATCCGATTTTCTTAGACTGCACTCCATTACCCTCGTTTTGCTCTTGTTAATGTTTATCTTATATGCACCTTTCAACATGCTGTCTATTCCGCTCAACTGCTTCTGCAAGTCCTTTGCTGTCTCTAACAGAATTAGGCAGAAAACGCAGTGTTTTTAATATTTCACTCTGAACTTTAATTCCTTCTCCAAATTTCTCCCTGCTTTCCTTTATAGCTTGCTCAATGTACAAATTGAATAACGTAGGATAAAGGCTACAACCCTGTCTTACTCCCTTCCCAACCTCTGCATCCTTTCCATGCCCTTCAACTCTGATAAATACTGGCTGGTTTTTGTACAAGTTGTAAATAACCTTCCATTTCCTATATTTTACTCCTGCTGATTTCAAAATCTGAAAGAAGTTATTCCGGTCAATATTGTCAAAAGTTTTCTCCAAATCTACAAAAGCTAGAAATGTATGTTTGCCTTTCCCGAATCTGTCTCTTAAGATAAGCCGTAAAGTGAGTATTGCCTCCCGTGTTCCTACATTTCTCCGGAATCCAAACTGATCGTCCCCGAGGTCGGCTTCTACCAGTTTTTCCAACCTTCTGTACCATTTAGGTCATTAAAATCGCGATGAAATTGAGGTGCGCAATTTTAATAGCAAAGGTAGTGACAGGAAAATGATAAAAACGGGCGAGTATCCATTAAATGAAGACGCTTTGCCCTCACAGTTTATTCAGCAACGTAATAAACGTTGCCAGGTCAGACTGTACGACTTACAAGGGACACATTGGACCTCGAACGATCGGAACCGCTCGAAACCATGCTTGGAACAACAAGAAACCATAAACAGAACAGTGGTGTCCGTCATTTCTATGCAACACGTTGCATTCCACCTCAAGTAATATTTTAATGGAGAGAAATAAAGTAACAAGATATCAGTACCATAGGAAGGAAATTATATGGCGTCAGTGTATCATTACGTATTCAATCAGCAGCGCAAAAACTCTCTGCTTAAAGTACTTTTAATAGGGCAAAGAGACACATACAGCAGTACCACACACATTAAAGTGCTTATGTTAGTTCTCAAAGTGCAGATGCGGGATTTCGATGAAGTGGTTGGAACTGAGTGGGAGAGAACAATGTGCACACCGCACTAAAGCTACGTGATCACATTCCACATCACTTTCGCATTCACGCAGTCCAAATTATGATCTTGGTATGTCATTGTCATACCCTGGCTATCCCCAAGCATATTGCAGTATGAACTTATATGAAGGTGCAGAAAATTGATTGTAAATCACAGAGTGGAGTTATTTTGTTATATAAGAGGAATCGAACTTAAATAGTGGCAACTATTTATTCACAAATTATACAAAAATTTTACATGTTTACACCTGTTATTGTCCTTCACAGTAGTCACCAGCGTTGTGTATAACCCGTTGCCAGCGATGTGGAAGGCGTAGTATACGGTTACCAGAGCCTGTTCTGTTAATGGTGCGAATGGAGCGGTCTACTGCCTGTCGAATTGCTGGAACAGTTCTGAAGCGAATGCCACGAAATGGTTGCTTCATCTCTCAAATCAAGTCAAAGATAAAAGGACTTACTTCTGGGAAGTATGATGGAGGGTCCAGTACTTCCCAGTCCCATAGACCGAACAGAGCAGCCACAGCTTACGCTGTATGAGCCTGCGCATTGTCGGGCAAATGATGGGTGAGTGGCGCAGAAAGTGTTGCCGCTTCTTTAGCAAAGTTCAAGTCCTTGTGACTTCGCTTTGATTCCGAAGATGAAGGAACTACTTCGTGACATTCGCTTCAGAAATGTTACAGCGATTCGAAAGGCAGTAGACCGCTCCATTCGCACCATCAACAGAACAGGCTCTGCTAACGGTATACTACGCCTTCCACATCGCTGGCAACGGGTTCTACACAACGCTGGTGACTACCTTGAAGGACAGTAACAGGTGCAAATATGTAACGTTTTTGTATCGGTTGTGAATAAATAGTTGCCACTATTTAAGTTCCAACCCTCAACGCTCAAATATGCGAACTCAATATCCTCGGTCCTGCTGTCATTTCCATATTCACCACCTCGCAACTTGGTGCCTAACATTTGGGCTACATGTGTAGGATTAAATCTCTTCATGATGTCACTGAACTGTTCGCAGTTTACACAGTAAGTCGCTTGTGAACACTGTAAGAGACAAATACACTACTGGCGATTAAAATTGCTACACCAAAAAGAAATGCAGATGATAAACGGGTATTCATTGGACAAATATATTATGCTAGAACTGACATGTGATTACATTTTCGCGCAATTTAGGTGTATAGATCCTGAGAAATCAGTACCCAGAACAACCACCTCTGGCCGTAATAACGGCCTTGATACGTCTGGGCATTGGGTGAAACAGAGCTTGGATGGTGTGTACAGGTACAGATGCCCATGCACGTTCAACGCGATACCACAGTTCATCAAGAGTAGTGACTGGCATAGTGTGACGAGCCAGTTGCTTGGCCAACATTGACCAGACGTTTTCAGTCGGTGAGAGATCTGGAGAATGTGCTGGCCAGGGCAGCAGTCGAACATTTTCCGTATCCAGAAAGCCGTATCCAGGACCTGTAACATGCGGTTGTGCAGTATCCTGCTGAAGTGGAGGGTTTCGCAGGGAACGGATAAAGGGGCCACTGTACAAAGTGCCGTTGATGTGAACAAGAGGTAACCAATGGCATCCCATACCATCATGCCGGGTGATACGCCTGTATAGCCATGACGAATACACGCTTTTAATGTGCGTTCACCGCGATGTCGCCATACACGGATGAGACCATTATGGTGCTGTAAATGGAACCTGGATTCATCCGAGAAAATAACGTTTAGTCACTCGTGCACCCAGGTTCGTCGCTGCATACACCATCGCAGGCGCTCCTGTCTGTGATGTAGTGCTCCTGTCTACGAGCTGATAGTCCATGCTGCTGCAAACGTCGTCCAACTGTTCGTGCAGATGGTTGTTGTCTTGCAATCGTCCCCATCTGCTGACTCAGGGATCGAGACGTGGCTGCACGATCCGTTACAGCCATGCGGATAAGATGCCTGTCATCTCGACTGCTTAAATATGACTTGCAGTGTATCCCTTGTAGATGTAGACAGTATCTTCTTCCTGTCGGTTAAATTTCGCGTCTGTAGCACGTCATATTCGTGGTGTAGCAATTGTAATGGCCAGAATTGTATTATATTAGCAGCTTGTAAAAATGTATGTACATGTATTAGTATACATGTTGTGTAAAAAAAAAAATAATTAAAAAATTGTCATGTTTCACATCCAGGAGGATTTCCTCGACACGGATGTATGGTACGAACGATCAAATGTGATGTAATCTGCCAGCGTCGCCTCGCTGTGACGTGTTTCAGCGGCCGCGGCGGAGGACCGGGTGCTGGGCGAGAACGCGACGCTGTCGTGGCACCCGTGGCAGGCGACGGTCGAGGTCAGCGGCACCCCGCGCTGCGCAGGCTCCATCATCTCGTCCACCATGATCCTCACCGCCGCGCACTGCACCATCGGTGAGTCCAACTCCAGTGCCCAATCCAGGCTCTTACGAAATGTTCAACTGCTTGTATAGCTTATGGGACTTAACTACGGGGTCATCAGTCCCTGAACTTACAAACTACTTATCAACTAGCTGCGACTAAGGACGGCACAAATATCCATGCCCGAGGGGGGATGCGAACCCCCGACCGTAGTGGCCGTGCTGACCGTGACTGGCGCGCCCCAGTCCCACCGGCCACCGCGGCCGGCAGGCTCTTACGTAGAGACCACATACGTATCGAATTTTAGAATTTCTGTACAGTGCAACCCCTGTAATCCGACCTCGGATGGTCCGTCACTCCGGCTAGTCCGACCGTGCTCATGCTTCAGGCTCGCCACCCTGTGCCGACTCGTCACTGGCTGGACGTCTGTCGGGCCATTGTTGCGGTGTCTGCCGCTGTGCATATTCTTATACCGTACGCTGTTCTGCAGTTCTATCCTTTGCTGGGATAAAAAAAAAAAAAGTCGTTGTTTGCTTTATTCCGTGTTCCCTACAGTACCGTCAAAAGGGGTCAAGTCGATCAAAAAATTCAATTTTCCTGTTGTTTTCGAGGGAACCTCTGGAAGAATTCGTTTCAAAAATATTACGTGTAAATCTTAGGATTTCGACATTATATCTAACGTTCATTATAGAAACAGCCTATTGTGCTTTTGAAATTCTTTTAATTTTTTGAAGACCTATAACTGCTTCACCCAGACAATGGGGTGAAACCGATCGTCTTTTACATTTAAATATCTCTCAAGGTATGGTAGGCTATTTTTATATGAAGTTTTAAAATAGTATATCTATCTCAGGGAGCAAACATCTATTAAAATTAACAAATAGACTATTTTAAGTTTAGAACATTGTATTTTCCTTAAAAAAAAAATAACCACTGTACATAAAATTATCTTGCATCATAAAGAATTTTCACTCAATGGTTGAAATGTCAAAATCTGGGAAACTGTAGCGTCCATGACCAATGCCCTTAGGCTTCATTGTTGTTACAATTTGTGTGAAGGGAGTCTTTTGTACATCAGGAACACCTGGAAATACACCTGATCAATCCATGAACTAAACATTCTTCGTCTACTGGACCAAGAACAGGCTGCCCACCATATTTATATCAACGTTTGCCCTTCACCCACTCATTAGACGTTGTATAGGGCACACCGTAACACTCAGATGCTTTACGAATACTCAACTTCCATTTCTTCACTTCCTGAACGGCATTTTCCAGATTTAGTGGATTGTAGTTCCTTTTTTCCTCTCTTCCCACCTTCTTCACGTATGTTCGCGGCATGATCGACTTCACCCTACAAAATACGACATTTCAGTTTTTAAATCACTACTCGTCCATACAACAAACTTCTGCTTTTGCTAATACATAAATCAAATGCCAATGACTTCACTTACCGACTAACAGTCTGAAAACAGCAGAATTATATGACCGACCATAAGATCGTATTGTGAGAGGTTTAGTCTTGCTTCATTCACAGGCCACCAAAATGCATTTGTTTATACCCCACAATCCCGCTGAACGGATACTCAGAGAGAAAATTCTACAGGTAAACACTACTCTGCAACTCATTGGCTTCCAACAAGTATGTGTAGCGTGAAGTTCCCGGATGTACCGCCGGGCGGAAGTAGTGTAAATCATAATGCTGTATTGCCGGTCGACTTCCCCCCACCTGATCGACTTCACCCCTTCTGACGGTACACATTAGATTAATTCAGTGTAGAGCTATGTGTTTTTCGACATGTCTGGATTCAAACGTAAAAATATAACTCTTTGACTAAATGAAAAATTAGCAGTGCTACAAAGACTGGACAAAGGAGAATCGCTCCAGAAAATTGCAAAGGAACTGAATGTAGGTGTTATGAAAGATCTGACCTAGACGACTTTTCACGGTCCTCACTTTGGTTTAATCACCTAGAGCGAGTGGAAATGGACAAGGCAGAACTATTCTCCATCGTCACAAGTATTTTGGAACAACAAAAGTCACAAACACAAGATTAGCCTAACAAAAACCGCGTAACGAAACACGAACTAAAACCTTCACACGTTTTGCACACTGTGGCTGCGCTCTTTTTACAAAAACAATAAAATAAAATAACCTATCCAAAATTACAAAAAAAGAAAAGAAAAAGAAAGAAAAAAAAAAAAAAAAAAGAGAGAAACTGAAACACACGAGTGCTGAAAACATAAAATGAAATAGATTAATGCGCGCTGCTAATATCACACATTCACCCACTGGGAGGATTTTTTTTTAATATTCCCATACGCGTTTAAAGTAAAAAAAATATTTCATTTAACAGATGATCCGCTAGAAGAGCTAATCCTGGCAGTGGTAAGCCAGATAAAAATAGGCCACTGTACGAAATAAAAGCTTAATTCTGACAGGAGGTACCCAGATAAGAATTTACTGTTATAAAAAGCTTAATTTTAACAGTAAAATTATCAAAAGATCCGTGTGAGCTACCGGGTACTCACTGCTGCCAAAACCTTGTTCCCTGGCCCTAATTGAGAACTGACTTGGTTCAATTTAGTCTAATAACAGGAAATTAACGACACAGTGGCCAATAAATGTAGCAGCTCACACGAAATTACACGCAGACATTAATAAACAAGCCACCACAATTAAAGCTATTTCATAAAGGTGACTAAAGAAAAACGTCTATGGCGCAACGTAACTTAAACATAATAAATTTCATTTGAGCTTGTTCTCAGCACTGGTGAAAAACAATATTAAATAAAAAAGGGGGAATGTGCTCGAAAACTACAATTTATAGGCAAGTCAAAATTATACTGAACATAACTTGTTTATTCAGTTCGAACGCAAGCAAAATGGAGAACCAATTTTGTTAATACAATAAAAAATGTTCAAATGTTTGTTAAGCTTATGGGACTTAACTACGGGGTTATCAGTCCCTAAACTTACAAACTACTTATGAACTACTTACGAACTAGGACGGCACAAATATCCATGCCCGAGGGGGGATTCGAACCCCCGACCGTAGTGGCCGTGCTGACCGTGACTGTAGCGCCTCAGTCACCTCGGCCACCGCGGCCGGCTAATACAATAAAAATGCATTCCTTACAGTAACTAATACTGACAGCATTGAATTTAACACAAATTCCACAGAACTTAACGCTACTGGGGGGAGGGGGGGAGGAGATTTACAAACAACACTCACTCTCTCTCACACTCGCAATGCAACAGCGAAACTCACCAAAATCAGCGTGCTGAAGCGAAACAGAAGCAGGCGCCGCTATCGTAGGTGAATTGCAGCAAAGCCGGAGGGATCACACAACACAATATACAATAAAACTGCGAAGATGGCTCTGGTCTGTCATGCCTGATTTGAGATGGTGCGTGAGTACAGAAAAGTGAAGTTGCACCTACATTAGACAGCGAGCAAACACGCTAACGGCGACACACTGATACGTTACATGATCGCACTCCACTGAAGGATTAAAAATCGGATTCATTACACAAAATCACGGTGGATTCTTAAGTTGCAATCTGAGAGTAAACTATCTAGGCACTGGTTTTATGAGAAGTGACGTGAATTCAGGTGACTAGCTCCAAACCTCTGAAGTTGGAATTCGGACCCACGTGGTTCCGAAAACCGATGAAAATGTATAAATTAAATTTCCGAAAAATAAAGAAAATTAACTATGATATGCAACCCCTAGAACTGCGTAGGATTTCATGAGGAAGCTACTGAAATGCAGCAACATGCGGTTGGGAGCGTTCACAGAGACGGAAAAAGTCCAGTCTCAAACCCGGAATAGTGAAATAATTACAAAGTCGGAAAAATAAAAACTATGGCAGGCAACTCATAGAAATGTTTAGAATTTCATAAGCCAGCTATTGAAGGACGTTGTACAAGGCTCGGAGAGAATTACTGGCAAAGACTGAGAGCATACTAAAAGTTCGGAGAAGAAACAGCAAAATTAAAAATAGACGGGGAGAAAAGATCGCGAAATGCTAGTGGAAATTAGAAGGATACACGCATAGTTACTTGTCGGATGGGCCTGGAACAAACAATAGTGGAAGCTGAAGGCTTTGTTCTAAGAACCGACTATGTGGAACAAATATCACTCACAGGAGGAAACGATAAGAAAAATATTACATGCACTGTACAAAAATGAACATATCGTCTGTTAGAAACCGGGGCCCACAACGCTAGAAAGAATTTACACAGAGTTCGTACACCGCCACATAATCACAAAAGGTTTGAATCTATCAAGCCGTTATCAAATTGCAACTAGTAACACATACACTGCGTTTATCTGTTGGAAATCACTGGATTGAAAAACTAGAACACATTTCCGCGCACGATCGGAAAGAATATTCAAGTAAATGAATCCAAGTTCAAGAGTCTAAGTTAGAACCAAGTGAAGTCCTAGCGGCCAGGAGGCGCGGAAAAGCTACTGGAAACTGGGAAAACCACGAGTACAGCGGTGGTGGGGAGAGAAGATTGCGTGACTCGCCCTGGAGAAGGCTCGTCGAGTAGCTTTTAACCATAGGGTGTAGAAACCTCTTTGGTCGCAACAGCAGTAGGGGGTTGGTAATGACTAACTATCGACTCTGAGCCAGAGAGAACCATGCAAAACGAGCTGTTACCACCCACATTCAGACAGCCATTAGATCCTCGCACATCCACTTAAAAGTAAAACAAGTACACATTCTTATAGGGGCAATAATAAAATATCAAAATAACAAAATCCTAGCAATATTAACTAACATTTCAGAAACTAATATTTTAAAACATGAAATAAAAATGCTATTCCTCATGCCTTGAAAAGAGTGGGGTTCTAGTTTTAACAAAATGCTATTCTAGCGACATCAAATAAATTACAATTTTATAAAAAATATATGGAAGACGACAGACGGTCGTCTTTCAACGGTAAAATTGAAAATTAAAAGAGTAAAACGTATTTCTACAGAGTACGTTGCGAAGCGTTGTCGGGTTCGCTGTTTTGCGATAAGTTTTGCTCCCTTCCTCGTTTTAGAATCAGTCAGGGCGCAGTGAATTCTCGGCTCTGCGAGTACTGCGCAAGCTGAGTCTAGAGGCAGAATCGCCCAGGTGTCAACACCAGCGGCGCGCCTTATCACTTTATTGACAGCGATATTGTGAACAAAATAAGCAGATAAATCCTGAGTACCTTAATGTACGAGTACCATGTGCCTCTCTCGAGTGCTTCGGCAGTTAGATTAGCGTCACGTGTAATCTGGAAATCTGTGGTGTCAGAACAGCTGAAATCTCAGTCAGGCGTCAGTGTTAACTGCGAAAATATTCGTTCATATTCACGGAATGTATGACATTAACTGCGAATGGGTAAAGTTGAAAAATGTGGTCAGGAGAGCGTGGGGGTCATGGAATTGGTCCGCCTCTAACAATCCATCGGTCACCGAATCTGTTGTTGAGAAGCGTACGAACACGTCGACTGAAATGTGCAGGAGCTCCATCGTGCATGTACCACATGTTGTGTTGTACTTGTAAAGGCACATGTTCTAGCAGCACAGGTAGAGAATCTCGTATGAACTCATGATAACGTGCTCCAGTGAGCGTAGGTGGAAGAACATGAGGCCCTATCAAGACCACCAACAATTCCTGTCCAAACGTTCACAGAAAATCTGTGTTGATGACGTTAATCGAGGAAGTACAGTACATACTAACGAAACAATTGGGTATTTTGACAATTGTCTGCATGAATTATTTCAATTTATATTTAAAGAGAAATGCTAAAATGAGCCCTAACGTGGAAATTAAGTGTTTCCGGATACATGTCGACATAACATATTTTCTTTCTTTGTGTGTGAGGAATGTTTCCTGAAAGCTTGGCCGTACCTTTTTGTAACACCCTGTATACGGGGTGAGTCACCTAACACTTGCACCGCAAATATTGCGGAAACGGAAAGTGCGGTTGATGTGCGGATTTCACAGAATGGATTGATAGTCAAGAACTCATATTGTTAGCCAGTAAACAGATTGTAAAAATACCTACAAAGTGTATTTTTAATGCAAACATACAATTTTTCAACTGGAACAATGGTTGTTTCTATCATGCACTGGACTTTTTGACACCAGCTGTGTACAAAGAATTTTGAATGACCTTTTAATCACGTTTAGTTTGGCAGCTACAACCGTTCAGAGTATTGGGGGCGGAGGCTACGACAGCGTAGCTGACTGGCTGGTGGTCATGAGACAGTGGGCTGTGCCCCAGGGGATAGCCACTCGGCCAGTCAGATACGCTATCGCAGCCACCGCCTCAGAAACTTTGAACGGTAGTAGCTGCCAAACTAAACGTGATAAAAATGTCATTCAAACTTCTTTGTACATAGCTAGTGTCAAAAAGTCCAGTGCATGATAGAAACAACCATTGTTCCATTTTGAAAACTGTATGTTTGCATAAAATACACTTTCTAAGTAATATTGTTGGCTAAAAATACGAGCCCCTGACTACCAAACCACTGTGTGAAAACCGCATATTAACTGCGCTTTTCGTTTCCGCAATATTTGCGGTGAATGTGTTAAGTGATTCATCTTGTATAATTGGGGTCGTTCTCAAAATTACTGAAAACGTCACTACGTCCGGTGCTTAGGCGTGGTTAGTGACAACGAAGATACACAGTACGGGAAAAACGTGTTGCTACCATCTTTTTCATATCATCGCCTTGTTTGTCTGAGATAATAGATATTAAATTACTTGAGATGAGAGGTACGTGATAGGCGACAATCAGGGAGTTTTGAAATCTGCTGGCTTATCACTGACTGCTTTGATCTAGACTCTGGGCGAGCGAAATAACGCGGCCATTAAACTTTCAAAAACATTCACTAGACAGGACGAGCGTGAGGTTTGCCGTTTCTTCTCAAACGACTAGCTCAAAGACCACATACGACGTTAGAATCGAAACTTGCTCGCAGATAGAACTGTGTGCCATTACCGGGATTCGAACCCGGGACCTTTGCCTTTTTCGGGCACGGGCTCTACCGACTGAGCCATCCTGACACGACTCACCGCCCATCCTCAGAGCTTTAGGTCCGCCGTACCTCGTCTCCAACTTTCCAGACTGGACGTAAGGATCGTCTTCCTATCAGAAAAGCAATCACACTGAAAGATACCTACTAAAATTCTTTAAATAAAGGTGGAAGATGTCTATGAAATACTTCAATAAAAGCGAAAGTTGTTTTAGTGTCTGAGTTTTACCTATGGCAGAACCCTAGCACAAAGTAGCGTGGGATCGGTATCAAAAGCAGTACTGTACGTCACTGAATAATACGTATTATAGAACAAATATGCCCTGTGCGAATTTTAAAGCAAGCGTTCAAACAATGATGACTCTGTCTGGTGCTATAGTATCTTCACGAAAGTAAATTTGTCTGAAGTTAAATAATTTGTCACTCTGTTACAAGTATGGGGTAGAGAGTTAAAATTCGCGGGACCAAAAGAAACTGTGAAAGTAGTCATTCACATCTCAAGTAAGTGAAATAGCTTTTGAAAAAAACCTGTATGATATTGATGTTGGCCATTAGAATGTAATTGTCACTTTCCTAGTTTTTCTTATAGCTGAAGATCATTAGATCAGCAAACTGCATCAAACTAGAAATTTTAAAAGTTATAACCAAGATGGAAAAATTCCTGATATTCTGCAAAAATTTGGAGAGCATCAGCAATTTTTCCTTTTTCATACTATTATCACGTTCTGTCATGCATTGACGGAAAAATTCAATTAACTTCATAAGTTATGTAAAACCACTTACTTACACTTGAATTAATATTTGATGTTAATAAATTCATCTTTTTCAAAAACTCTTTCTTCCCATTGCCATTCTGCATTTTATATCCTCTGTACTGCGACCGTCGTATGTTATTTTACTGCACAAGTAACAAAACTCATCTACCACATTTATTGTTTCGTTTGTAAGTACAAAAGCAAATTAAACTTGTATCCATTGAGGATGTGTGGAACCTGCGACTGTCTTGATTAAAGAAATCAGAAAATAACAGCAACCAGTCACTTTACTTACATATTTATTTACCACGACCGGTAATAATGAATAAAGATTGACCTTTTAGAACAATTGGAAATTTTAATCCATAAAAATAAAGGAGCACACACCATCTTAAATGAAAAAACAGAACTGGTAAACAACGCTTTCCACAAAAAAAATTTAAAGACTCTTTAAGCCTGAGAAAACCAAACACACATACACATACTTAGATCACATAACACCTACCTCCCCCCCCCCCTTGCCATTCCCAAATGCTACTCCAACCGCATATGTTTAATCTTGTAAATGCAGTCTACATGGATTTTTCTTCAAATGTAACATTAGAGCTACCATTACAGTATGAAGGAATCTACATCTACATAAATACTCCGCAATCCACCGTAAGGTACGTGGTGGAGGGTACACTGTAACATTACTAGGCATTTCCTTTCCTATTCCATTCCCAAATAGAACGAGGAAAAAAGAGTGCCTATATGCCTCCGTACGAGCCCTAATTTCGCTTATCTTGTCATTGTGATCATTACGCGAACTGTAAGTAGGCGGCAGCAAGATAGTACTACACTCAGTTTCAAATTCCAGCCCTCTAAATTTCCTCAACAGAAATTTACGGAAAGAACGTCGTCTTTCCTCCAGCGATCCCCAATTGAGTTGCCGGAGCATTTCTGTGACACTCACGCATTGGTCGAACCTACCAATAACAAACCTAGCTGCTCGCCTCTGAACTGCTTCTATGTCTTCCTTTAAACTGATCTGCTGCGGGTCCCAGACACCTGAACAATACTCAAGACGAGGTTGTACAAGTGTTTTATAAGCGGTCTCCTTTACAGATGAAGTACATCTTCCCAAAATTCTCCCAATAAACCGAAGTCGGCTGTCCGCCTTACTCACAACTCTCCTTACATGTTCTTTCCATTTCATATCGCTCTGCAATGTTACGCCTAGATATTTGAACGACGCGACTGCATCAAGAAGCTCATTACTAATGCTGTATTCGAATATTATGGGACTGTTTTCCCTACTCATGCGCATCAACTTACATTTTTCTACATTGAGAGCTATCTGCCATTCTTCGCACCAACTAGAAATTTTGTCTAAGTCATCCTGTAAGCTATTACAGTCAGTTAAAGACTACACCCTCCCATACACCACAGCATCATCAGCAAACAGCCGCATATTACTAGTTAATCTGTGCATCAGATCATTTATATAGATAGAACATAATAGCGGTCCTATCACACTCCCCTGGGGTATGCCTGACGATACACTCGTCTCTGATGAACACTCGCCGTCGAGAACAACGTACTGCCTTCTATTACTTAGGAAGTCTTCCAGCCAGTCACAAATCTGTGAACTTATTCCATAAGCTCGTATCTTCGTTAGCAGTCTGCAGTGTGGCACCGCGTCGAATGCCTTTTTGAAGTCGAGAAAAACACAATCCGCCTGTTGCCCTTCATCTATGGTTCGCAAGATGTCATGTGAGAAAAGGGCGAGCTGAGTTTCACATGAACGATGTTTCCTAAACCCGTGTTGATTCATGGAAAGAAACTTTTCCGTTTCAAGGAAAGTTACTATATTCGAACTGAGAATATGCTCCAAAATTCTACAGGAAACTGATGTCAACGATATTGGCCTGTAATTATGTGGGTCAGTTCTCTTTCCTTTCTTATAAAAGGGAGTCACCACTGTAAGAGGATAATGTAAACAGAAATGTAACTGGTAAATAAGTTTAAAATAATATCTGTGCATCAACTGTGATCTTTCACAATTAGCTGTAAATATCTCTGTATTGTTTATGTTTGTAAAAAATGTGGAAAGCGAGTGCTGTTTTGTGGGCAGCTTTTGAGCACTAAAATGCCTGAAAAATCACCTATCATCAAACAGCAGTGTGAACCAACTTTAAGTAGCTGTTTAGAATACGATTTAAACTTGTAAATATTGTAATTTAGTGCCAAAGACAAAGCTCACATATACACGAGCTGAAAGAACATGTTACCACATGGTTGAGTACACAGGCGGCAACATTCTTTGGATAAGGCACACAGAACCTTGTGCCATGCTATGACAATTGGCTACAAAATTTCGGAAGCTGTGTAGAAAAGCAGTTTACAGTTGTAGATTTTTGTACAATCAATATTTTTTCTGTATCTGTACCCGTTCGTTTTATATAACCAATCGGAACTTACTTTCTGGACGCGCGTCGTATGTTAAGACTGTGATGTAAGCCGGTACGTATGCATTTCTCAAATGTATTTCATGTTCTTTAGGAAACTAAAGGCGGTCAAACCCATATTCAAAACGAACGAAAATAGCTAAAAATACTTTTTCATATTTTTAAAAATGATTTTCGCAAAAGCTCCTAAATATTTTTTTTAAAAGTACGGTATCTATATGAAATATATTTTATTTGACCTGCCATCGGTTTCGACTTGTGTACTAGACCGTGACAGGTCACCATGAATCCAAATGTTGGCAATATGCAGGCTACGCCTTCGTAGAAGCGACCGGTTCGTGCCGATTGCTGAAACCCAACCTAAATATGAGTTCTAAAATTGTTTTACGGAACTTGTGACTGCACTCACTTGTGTATGGCTATGCCTGTGTGATCGTGTTATGTATACATCCTGAAGAATGTGTCTATAAAATTTCCCTCTGCTGGGTCAACGAACTCATGATGTTCTTTTTTCATTTTCCAGGAGTGTATTTTTTATATATAATCTCTAAGAAAGAGCTGAGGCAACATTTATAACAATATTAACCCTCGCCTCGTCATACACTCATTGATGTGAAAGTTGAAGCCAACTGACAGTTGCAACGATGCAGTCGGCCGCCGTGGGCGAGGGGACTGAGGCGCGCCAGTCACGGTCTGCACGGCCACTACGGTCGGGGGTTCGAATGCCCCCTCGGGCATGGATATTTTTGCTATCCTTAGTGTTAGCTAGTTGATAAGTAGTTTGTAAGTTTAGGGACTGATGAGCGCGTAGTTAAGTCCCATAAGCTATACAAACATTTGAACATTGCAACGACCGTAGCGCTCCTAGCGGTGAGCAAGCCGCCGAAGGAGTGATATTTGTTTATAATTATTTTTGTACGCAATTTTTGGTGAATGAGTTTGTTTACGTTTACGTTTAGGCTACGTTTAGCAACGCTGCTTTAGGCATTGCGCAATATTGCAGCTAGTTGGCAGTGAGCGGTGTCGTGTTGCAGACAGCATCGACCAGTACATCAAGGTGCGCGTGGGCACGCCTACGCTGAGCAGCGGCGGCGAGCTGTACCAGGCGTCGGCCATCTACATCCACCAGAACTACAAGATGTTCAGCGAGGACTACGACGTGTGTCTGCTGCCGCTCGCCACCGAGATAGCGATGGAGGCAGGCCGCGTCGAGGCCATCCCGTTGCCCAGCAACGACACGCTGCCGCCGGACCTAGGCGCCGTCCTCAACGTCACCGGCTGGAGCACCGAGAACGGCACCTCAGCCGACACCTTGCAGGTGCGCGTCGAGCACTCGTCTGACGGCTTCTGCCAGGGCAGGAGCTGGACCCAGACTTCCTCCTCACCAGTGTAGTTGGTGTCATGCAGGAAGGCGATAGGGGGAGCGTGAAGGGAAGGAGCTACAACCGAGTGACAACAGTTGAGCCTCCAGGAGAAATTATATATGTTTTTGAGGACGTTACACCGTTCATTTTAATGAAATAAATCGCAATTTGCGTTCTGTTATGGCTTCACTGCAGGGGCGGCTCCTGTATAGGTTTGCAGGTTTGCGCTACCTCCAGGAATAATAATATTGTTCAACTCCGTTTGCTTCTATGCAGGTGGAGAAGTAGCGCTCCATTTATCGCTTTTGAAACGCCCGGGCTGTTACTCACCGACCACTCCCGAGTGGACCGAACTTCGCCGACAGCGGCTGGGTTTGCAGCCGGCCTGCAAACGCCGACCAGGGAGTCTCAGGGGTTGTGCGGGGTGCGGGGGCAACGCTTGGCAACAGTGTTCCCCTATAGGCGCCTCGAGTGTATACACATCGCGGCCGAGCCACCCTGTCAGCCGTAGAAACAGAGACCGAACTCTCCCGAAGACAACCGGAGTCGTCCGCCCTTCGAACGAAGCGGGCTTTTCGAGCCTTCTTAACCAGTTCACGTGTAGCTGCAAGCGAAGTAACTGTGCGTTGTGTCCGTTGTTTAGCGTGTTTGATAGTGAGGTGAAACGTGAACAGGTGAAATAATGAATCAGGTAATTTCCTTGCTTTCTGAACGCTTTAATTTTTCGCAAGTTTGAATAGAAATTAGAAATCAAGAGGCTAGGTAGACCGATTTCCAGTTTGAGAATTTCACAGATAGTTAAAACGAAAAGTCGTCAATACAACATAAAATTTAACTCGGAACGGTATAGCAAGTATGAATGTGTGGCTGCGATATGAAAAACGCCTTATTTTGTTTTCCTTGTTTATTATTTTGAGGAGAGTTTCCTGGAGTAAAAAAGGAGTCATTGGCATTCAACACCTTCAAGATAAAATAAGGAAACACGAACTTTATTCGGCCCATGTCAATAACCTTTTGAATCTGGCAAGTCCAGGCACTGTAAATATAGCCACTTGATTAGTCAGGGATAGAGAAATTCCGTGCCATTACACAATCAAAAGGTTGCAGATAATAAGTACACACTAAATCTAATAATTAATTGTATTCGTTCCTGCGATTCTTATGAACTTGCTATCAGAGGACACGATGAGACTGAATCATCTTCCAATCCTGGCATTTTTCGCCTTGATTAATTTTAGTGCAGAATTAGATTCATTATTAAATCCTATTTGGAAAAGGCAACAGTTTTTTTATACTTCTACATCTATGATATCTTGGCTCAATAGCGATTTTTTCGGAATGCGTTGAGCTGCCATATTGGAGAGGTGGGCAACCGGTGAAAAAATTGCACTGCCATCTTTTCTGGTCACCAGCCGCCACTGCTTCACTGTATTAGATTTAGATGGAATACCAAAGTACTGCGATGGAAATTTCTGCCCGGCCGGGATTCGAACCCGGGATCTCCTGCTTACTAGGCAGACGCGTTGACCTCTCCGCCACCAGGACACAGTGACCAACCCGACTGCAGAGGACTCTTCCCTGCACGTCTCCCGCCACACACAAATCTCCATTCGCCACACTGTCTCTTTCCTATTACCACAGCCTATTTGTTCTGTAATGCTCGCAGCCACAATACTGCATTCCCGCATCAGGGAGAACAGACCATGAGGTATCGAGACACAATTAATTGTCATCAGGAGCCCGGCCTCGGCTTGCATACAATTATACAGTTTTGATGAGCCGGCCGAGGGGACTGAGGCACTTCAGTCACGGTCTGCACGGCCACTATGGTCGGGGGTTCGAATCCCCTCTCGGGCATGGATATTTGTGCCGTCCTTAGTCTTAGCTAGCTCATTAGTACTTTGTAAGCTTAGGGACTGATGACCCTGTAGTTAAGTCCCATAAGGTCTACAAACATTTGAACATTTTTTTTTTTCATTTTAATGAAATAAATCGCAATTTGCGGCGGGAGACGTGCAGGGAAGAGTCCTCTGCAGTCGGGCTGATCACTGTGTCCTCGGTGGCGGAGTGGTTAACACTTCTGCCTAGTAAGCAGGACATTACGGGTTCGAATCCCGGCCGGGCACAAATTTTCATTCGCCGCACTTTGATATTCCATCTAAACCTAGTACAGTGAAGCCATAACTGATCGCAAATTGCGATTTATTTCATTGCAGGAGAAATATTGCGTAATTCGCATCCAGCCAAGCGCCTACAGAATGAATATAATTGGCTGCGAGTGCGGTATTGGAGGGGGGATGCGCAGAACGGCTGAAAAAATGGGCCACCTTCCTACATGGCGCGGACTATAACTATCGTTAATACAGCTTACTACAGCTATGAACCTCTCCCTTCCCCATACTGCTAGACGCGTGAAAGATATCTTGCGCGCGTCGTTTGGTGGTGATCGTGTGCTCAGCTCCACTTTCGTCATTCTTAGTCTCTCAGGTCCCCAGACCACATTCCGTGCGATTATTGGCTTTGGGGTTACCTGAAGTTGCAAGTGTATCGTGATCGACCGACATCTCTAGGGATGCTGAAAGACAACATCCGACTTCAATGCCTATAACTCCGGACATGCTTTACAGTGCTGTTCACAACATTGTTCCTCGACTACAGTTATTGTTGAGGAATGATGGTGAACATATTGAGCATTTCCTGTAAAGAACATCATCTTTGCTTTGTCTTCATTTGTTATGCTACTTATTGCTTTCGTGACAAATAAAACCCCTTGTCATTAAAAGCATGTGTGTGTCAATTTTTACTTCTCTATCTACATTATTCCGTGATTTATTAAGTTTTCAAATTTATACTGACTTTTTGATCACCCAGTACATATAAGTTCAGAGCAGTGAAAGGTCTCTATAGAGCAAGAGGCAAAAGTGTAGTACATATGATGAATGTGTTCCTTATAAACAATTCAGGGAACGCTCCCAACTCAACAGACGAAAGTTCAGATACGTTCACCCACTTATAGAGGAAGACTTAAAATGGAAACAAACTAGCTTCTGACACACCACACGTACTACAGAAAACTCAGGGATATGTTTCAGGAATGTAATCAAAATGACATTTAATATCAAAAAGGAACAACTTCCTGATGTTCTGCAAAACTTATTTATTGGCCACAAACCGGCTTTCGGCTTCTGAGGCCATCATCAGGTGAAACTGATCACCTGATGATGGCCTAAAAAGCCGAAAGCCGGTTTGTGGCCAATAAATAAGTTTTGCAGAACATCAGGAAGTTGTTCCTTTTTGATATTATTATCATGTTCTGTCAAGTACCGACGGAAAAATCAGTTAAAATGACATTTATTTTTCTCTCAAAGCTCCTATAATAATAAAGTCCTCGTAAATTCAATAATTGAAAGAACCTTTCTACACCCAACATATTTAATCATGAATCTGTTGCAGTCAGAAGCACTTTGCTGTTTTTATTGATAAACTCCAGTGGAAGACTCTGCAGGAGAGACGCTCTGTCGCTCGGTACGGGCTTTTGTCGAAGTTTCGTGAGCATACCTTTACCGAGGAGTCTAGCCATATATTGCTTGCTCCTACGTATATCTCGCGAAGAGATCATGAAGATAAAATCAGAGAGATTAGAGCCCACACAGAGGCATACCGACAATCTTTCTTTCCGCGAAGAATACGTGACTGGAATAGGAGGGAGAACCGATAGTGGTACTCAAGGTACTGTCTGCCACACATTATCGGGTGGCTTGCGGAGTATGAATATAGATGTAGATGTAGTGGCAACCGAAATACTTTTGACACATCTCTAGGGATGCTGAAAGACAACATCCGACGCCAATGCCTCACCATAACTCCAGACATGCTTTACAGTGCTGTTCACAACATTATTCCTCGACTACAGCTATTGTTGAGGAATGATGGTGAACATTTCCTGTAAACAACATAATCTTTTCTTTGTCTTAATTTGTTGTGCTAATTATTGCTTTTCTGATCAGATGAAGCGCCATCTGTCTGATTTTTTTTTTTTTTTTTTTTTTTTGTTCTAATAAAACGCCATGTCATCCCAAGCATGTGTGTCAATTTGTACCTCTCTATCTCTATTATTCCATGATTTATTAAGTTTTCAAATTTATACTGTCTTTTTGATCACCCGGTATACAGGGTGTCCCACTCAACTATTTCATCCCATATATCACTGGAACTACAAGAAATATTGAAAAACGACTGTAACAGTAACTGATTATGAAAGTAGGTACTGTGAGACAGTCTAAAAGTAACTAATATTATTCTCAACACAAATTTATCTTTTTTTAATGGATACCCCTGTATTATTTCTTAAGCAATCAATAGCATGAAAAATCACAAAAACAATGGCGTTGGTTGCATCGGAATGCCGTGAGTCTCGCTTGAGCCTGGGACACACCGCTAGCAGCGCGCCTCGCGTGTTCAAACGTCAACTTCGCTTCGCAGTTTCTCCGGGTGTAACTGGCGCATTGCGATGCAACCAACGCCATTCTTTTTGTGATTTTTCATGCTATTGATTGCTTAAGAAATAATACAGGGGTATCCATTAAAAAAAGATAAATTTGTGTTGAGAATAATATTTCATTAGGTTTTAGACTGTGTCATAATTACAGACGAATAGAAAAACTTGTGGAATCCGATCTCGGGGAAGATTAGTTTGGATTTAGGAAAAATCGAGGAGCACGGGAGGCAATACTAACATTACGACTTAACTTAGAAGATAGGATGAGGAAAGAAAAACCTACGTTTTTAGCGTTTGTAGATTTGGGGAAAGCTTTTGACAATGTCGACTTGAATACACTCTTCCAAATTCTGAAGGAATCAGGGGTAAAATATAGGGAGCGAAGAGTTTTATTCAACCTATACAAAAACCAGACAGCGGTTATTAGAGTTGAAGGGCAAGAAAGGGACGCAGAGGTTGGGAAGGGAGTAAGACAGGGTTATCGCCTTTCCCCAATGTTGTTTAATCTGTACATTGAGTAGGCAGTAAAGGAATGGAAGGAGAAATTTGGAGAGGGGATTAAAGTGCAGGGAGAAGAAATAAAAACATTGCGGTTTGCCGATGACATAGTAATTCTGTCAGAGACTACAAAATATCTGGAAGGGCAATTGAATGGGATGGACAGTGTCTTGAAAGGAAGATATAAGATGAACATTAACAAGAGTAAAACGAAGGTAATGGAATGCAATGTCATCAAATCAGACGATGCTAAAGAAATTAGATTAGGTAATGAGACAATCAAAGTAGTAGATGAATTTTGTTATTTGGGTAACAAGATAACTTCTGATGGCCGAAGTAAGGAAGATATAAAATGAAGAATGGCTGTGGGAAGAAAAGCGTTTCTAAGGAAGCGAAACTTGTTAACATCCAATATTAATTTAAATGTTAGGAAGTCCTTATTGAAAGCATTTGTCTGGAGTGTAGCATTGTATGGGAGTGAAACGTGGACGATAAGGAGTTCAGATAAAAAGATGACAGAAGCTTTTGAAATGTGGTGCTACAGACGAGTGACGAAAATTAGATGGGTAGATCACGTAACTGATGAGGAGGTGCTTAACCAAATCGGGGAGAAAAGGAGTTTCTGGCATCTCCTGACTAAGAGAAGGGATAGATTGGTTGGACACATTCTGAGACATCAAGGAATTGTCAACTTAGCATTAGAAGGAACCAGATTCAAGAGGATGTAGGTTGCCAAACGTATTCTCAGATGAAGAGACTTGCACAGGACAGGGTAGCGTGGAGAGCTGCATCACACCAGTCTGCGGACTGAAGACCACAACAAGATAATACCTACTTTCATAAGCCACTGCCGTATGTACATGACTGTGAAAGTCGTTTTTCAATATCTGTTGTAGTTCCAGAGATATATAGGGTAAACAGTTGAGTGGGATGCCTTGTATAAATGAGAAACAACAGTGGTCCCAGAACGGAACCCTGGGGAACCCCCACTTAACTGGGTGAGTGCACATGGCGACCGATTAGAGCGTGGAGCCCTGTCCGGCAGGTGTCCGAGGTGTCGGTGGTGGACCGGTCGGAGTGCGTCGACGGCCAGGGCGGCAACCTGACGGAGCGCATGCTGTGCGTGGCGCCGCAGCAGGGCAGCATCTGCGAGGGCGACGACGGCGGCCCGGCGGTCATCGACGGCGTGCAGTTCGGCATCGTGTCCATCGCGCCCTACTCGTGCGGCGACAACACCGTGCTCGTCAACCTCGCCGAGTACTACGTGCGCGACTGGATCCGCTATTTCGCCAACGTGTGACCGGCAAATGTAATCCCGGAATCCCCACCGTTTTCATTGCGCCGAAATTCTGGGATTCGAGACTTCGTAGTTTCCGGGATTTCGGTAGTATAAAATCACCGTCGAGGTATTGTATGTAAAAGCAGTCTACAGTGCATAATTGACTTTTTATTATCAACTACTTTCGACACAACGTTGGGCCATCTGCAGAATGTTGCTCCACTCAATACCACCTCAGAGCAACATCCTGAAGATGGGCCAACACTCGGTCGGAACAAGTGGTTAATAAAAAGCCATTTTTGCACTCTAGACTGCTTTTATATACAGAAACATTTATCAACAGGAAAAAATGAAATTACCAAAAATACTTTTGAAATATATTTCTACTGTACTAACTGCAATCTTTTTTAATAACGATTACTTACCCTTTCTCACGACACAGGATTGTCTACGTTATATGAAAGAATTTTACAA
The DNA here is from genome assembly GCA_026315105.1 of Locusta migratoria. Taxonomy (NCBI): domain Eukaryota; kingdom Metazoa; phylum Arthropoda; class Insecta; order Orthoptera; family Acrididae; genus Locusta; species Locusta migratoria. Next base: position 82,517,492 of record CM048754.1, on the reverse strand, counting down.
AAATACAAATGTTAAAGCAAAAGGTTTCTACAGTTGGTGTTTGAGCGATATTCTACCTCTAATAACTGCTCATTCATTAAATGTTTTCCGACTACAAACGTTTTTTATTACTCTAAAACTATTCACTCAGAAACCTTTGCCTCACAAGAATAAATAATTTCGAAATTATGTATCTCGGTTCATGTTTGTCACGCGATTGTACAGGATTTTTAGGTTTCCTGAAAGAATTTTACAAAAATACACACGTGAAAGCAAAAGGTTCTAGAATTGGTGTTTGAGCGATATTCTACCTCTAAAAACTGCTCATTCATTAATTTTTTCCGGCTAAAAGCATTTTTTTAAAAACTCTAAAACTATTGACTTAGAAAACTTTCCCTTACCAGAATAAATACTTTCGAAATTATTTATGTTGGTTCATGTTCGTCATGCAAAAATACAACCATTTTCATTGTACGATGTGTTAGTTAATTCCAGCAAAAATGTAAGAAAACCAGTATTTTTAAATTTCAAAAATATTGCTCCTTTAGTGAAGTGCATTCTTTCTTCTGAGGAGCTTCTCCTCTCTCTGTTGTAATTACTTTTCACTCGACATGCATAACCATTTTTCATCTGTGCATGCCTCATATATAAAACTTGTTACATAAATATGCTGTGGTAGAAGCGAAAAGATGAGACAGATAAAAAAAAATACATTTAGCTATAAAGATCCCAGTTTTCCGGACTTGAGAATGCAGTCCCAACAACCTGGGATCATAAAATCTGTTAGGGACTACATGCCTTAGGTGTGACGACCTCACTGGCACACCCAACTGAGACAGCTCACATACTGACCAGACCAACACTTCCGAAGTAGAAGGTCGCAGCATGAATGTGCGACATCACAGAGACTAGGCCGTGATTGAGTAGGGGACTGGCTAGCCGCTGCAGCACAGTCAGCTTGCCAATCAGCTACATGATTGCAGCCTACGCTCTGTGATGTCACACAATCACCCTCATACTAGAGAAAGCCTGAGCCAACTTCATCCCTTAGCTGAGTGTCTGGCCGCTGGGGCACAGCCCACTGTCTCATAGCGGCCAACCGGTAAGCTACCTGACTGTATTGACTCAGGCATTCTTTAGTCATGTGATGTACACGCCGGGGCCTGACCACTCGTGGCATTCTCTTCTGATGGTGTCAGTAATGTCCATCTCCTTGAAACTGTTAGCCTCTCTGCTTTCATTGCTTAATCTTCACATCACTCCTCCTCCTACTTGTTCTTGCTGGTTTAGTACCTTTGGTTGCAATCAATAAAGCTAAATCATAGGGCAGGAAGACTTATGAATTATTTGCTTACCTGTTTGGACGAAACATCACCAACTTTCTAATTTCTAACTCCGTACCAACCAAACTGTCTGGACGAGAATGCAACTCCATATTGTTTAATGTCCAAACTATTGGCTGAAATTTGCTGACGAAATTGCAGCACAGATGGTGAATGTGCGACAACAAAGAGCGCCCTTCATCATTGGAAAAACACAAAAGTCGCTACGAGTCAGGTCAGGTGAGCAGGGAGCAAGAGACACCTCATCAGAGTAGTTGCCACAGAACACCTGCAGTGTAGCGTTCGCCGGATGTGCGTTGTCTTGATGGAAGAGCACATGTGCAATGCTGGAATTAACTTTCTCTGCAAAAGGTAATCGTCTTGCCCTTTCGAACGTAGTCAGTAAAGATTACCCCATCACTGCCCCAGAACATAGACACCAACATTTTTTCCAGCATTCGCGCTTACTCGGAAGTATTTGATGGCGGTGAGTCTGTGTGCTACAGTGAGATAACTAGCGCTTCGTTTCAGGATTGGGAAAGGTATCCATGACTCATCCATTGTCTGTAACAAAGAACACGTAGGTGTAATGAAACTAAAGACAGTCCATTCAGAAGTTTCAATAATTTCCTTTAATTCTCCATTCATGCCTTCATCACGCATCAACACTGCCTGGGAAAGGAACCTACTTGGTAGTATGACTTGGGAAAATCACGGTTGGGTACAATGTTTTTTGATGGATCACTCTATTATGCAAAATTAAACAAACTGCTGGTTCATGCAAGAGCACAAAACTAAAGATAAATTACTTGCAGTACTGTAGGTGGCTGATAAGGTGATTTAGTGACCACAATATGCTTCCAGCAACATTTCAGTAGTTACTGTGACTGTGAGCTCATTTCCTCTTCGTGGCGAAGTTAGTATTGCACACCAAGCCAACTTGACAAAATCACATTACTTCGAAGACTATGTACTGACATCCGAGGCTATTGGTAACTTGCAGCAAATTAATTTAGCCTCCAATCTCCAACACGTTTGCCACAAAAGCCAGAATTTCCAATTAACTTGGTAGTTGGCTACGTCTGTACTTCATACTCGACTGCTCACGACTCCGCCAAAATTGTCTGTTACCACCTTTCCAGAAGCTTCTCCCACCAATCAACCACCTTTCACCTTGCACTGGTCACCTTTTCGTTCCTAGGTACTGCACTCCATCTTTTAACTACAATTACTAAATGTGCCCTAACATGAACCAGCACACATTATTTCATATCTTAAACAGAACAATTTATATAATAACAACTGCAGTATGTTTAAAAAGAAAATAAACATTATCACAGAAAAATAATTAAGTTGTACTTCTACTAAGTCAAGGATTATACAGGGTGTTACAAAAAAGGTACGGCCAAACTTTCAGGAAACATTCCTCACACACAAAGAAAGAAAATATGTTATGTGGACATATGTCCGGAAACGCTTAATTTCCATGTTAGAGCTCACTGTAGTATTTCCCTTTAAATGCAAATTGAAATAATTCGTGCAGACAATTGTCAAAATACCCAATTGTTTCGTTAGTATGTACTGTACTTCCTCGATTCACCGCCAGTTGGACCAATTGAAGGAAGGTAATGTTGACTTCAGTGCTTGTGTTGACATGCGACTCGTTGCTCTACAGTACTAGCATCAAGCACATCAATACGTAGCATCAACTGGTTAGTGTTCACCAAGAACGTGGTTTTGCAGTCAGTGCAATGTTTTCACCTACGCTCCACCTATGCTCACTGGGGCACGCTATCATGATTTCATATGGGATACTCTACCTGTGCTGCTAGAACATGTGCCTTTACAAGTGGTTCATGCACGATGGAGCTCCTGCACATTTCAGTCGACGTGTTCGTACGCTTCTCAACAACAGATTCGGTGACCGATGGATTGGTAGAGGCGGACCAATGCCATGGCCTCCACGCTCTCCTGACCTCAACCCTCTTGACTTTCATTTATGGGGACATTTGAAAGCTCTTTACTACGCAACCCCAGTACCAAATGTAGAGACTCTTCGTGCTCGTATTGTGGACGGTTGTGATACAATACGACATTCTCCAGGGCTGCATCAGCGCATCAGGGATTCCATGCGACGGAGGGTGGATGCATGTATCCTCGCTAACGGAGGACATTTTAAATATTTCCTGTAACAAAGTGTTTGAAATCACGCTGGTAAGTTCTGTTCCTGTGTGTTTCCATTCCATGATTAATGTGATTTGAAGAGAAGTAATAAAATGAGCTCTAACATGGTAATTAAGCGTTTCCGGACACATGTCCACATAACATATTTTCTTTCTTTGTGTGTGAGGAATGTTTCCTGAAAGTTTGGCCGTACCTTTTTGTAACACCCTGTAAATACAGACATCAGTCATTACAACTGACAATCGATATATATGAAATCATTAAAATAAATAATTTAGTAACAATTGCATAAAACAATAATAAACAATGGATTATCAGGGGCCGCTCGCGCTGGCCGAGGGGACTGAGGCGCTCCAGACACGGTCTACACGGCCACTACGGTCGGGGGTTCGAACCCCCTCGGGCATGGATATTTGTGCCGTCCTTAGTATTAGCTAGTTTGTAAGTAGTTTGTAAGTTTAGGGACTGATGACCCCGTAGTTAAGTCCCATAAGCTACACAAACATTTGAACTTTTTTTTTTCATTATCAGGGAAAGGAGTATGCTATAGTGGTACAGACTGAAAATAGTTATGTGCAATCAGCCGATATTAGAGCCGCAGTGACAACGGCTTAAGGCTACATCGTGATCGTGCACGTAATCGCGTACTCATTTAACAATATCATCCGACTTCGGTCGATACCAGTCGCGGTAAAATCAGCCGATTAAGGACCCACAGCGGCAGCAGGTTCAGCCGATCAGTGACACAGACTGCAGTGGATGTTACATTCTCGCGCTCCAGAAGACAGGTTGGGTCGTGACAGGTGGAAAGGGTGTATATGTGTGTTCCTACATCTACATGGGATACACTGCAAATCACATTTAAGTGCCTGGCAGAGGGTTCATCGAACCACCGTTATACTATTTTATCTCCCATTCCATTCTCGAATAGCGCGCGGGAAGAAAGAACACCTGAATCTCTCTGTTCGAGCTCTGATTTCTCGTATTTTATTCTGATGATCATTTCTACCTATGTAAGTGGGAGTCAACAATATATTTTCGCATTCGGAGGAGAATGTTGGCGATTGGACTTTCGCAAGTAACCCACGCCTCAGTGATAAGCGCCGTTGTTGTAGTGATTCCCATCCCAGCTCCTGTATCATTTCGGTGACAGCTGTCTCCTTTGTATTGTGACAATACGAAACGAGCTGCAGTTCTTTGGACTCTTTCGATGTCCTCCGTCAAACCCACCTGATACGGATCCCACACTAGGCTGCAATACTCCAAAAAAGGACGAACAAGCGTAGTGTATGCAGTTTCTTTAGTAGTTCTGTTGCATCTTTTGAGGTTCTGCCAATAAAACGCAGTCTCTGGTTCGCCTTTCCCACGACATTTTCTACGTGTTCTTTCCAATTTAAGTCTGATGTAATAGTAATTCCTAGGTATTTTGTGGAGTTTACAACCTTCATTTTTGATTGATTTATCTTGTAAACAAAGTTTAACGGATTTCTTTTCGTACTCATGTGGACAACTTTACACTTCAATTGCCAATTTTTACACCATAGTGATATCTTATTCAGATCGCTCTGCAGTTGGTTTTGATCTTCAGATGATTTTGCTAGGCGGTAAATGACGGCGTCATCTGCAAACAACCTAAGGGAGCTACTTAGATTTCCTCCTAAATCGTTTATGTAAATAAGGAACAGCAGAGGACCAATAACACTACCCTGTGGAACGCCCGATATCACCTCTGTTTTAGTTGATGCCTTTCCATAGGTTACTACGAACTGTGTCTTCTCTGACAGGAAATCCCCTATCCAGTCGCAAATTTGGGCGATATACCATAACGACACAATTTGATTAAAAGCCGTTTGGGAGGTACGGTGTCAAAAGCCTTCTGGATAGCAAGAAATACGGCATCGATTTGCGAACTCTTGACGATAGCACCCATCACTTCGTGTGAGTAAAGAGCAAGTTGTGTTTCGCATGAACGATATTTTCTAAATCCGTTTTGACCTTGGCTGAATAGATCATTCTGTTCGAGATAATTCATAATATTTGAATACAAGATATGTTCCAAAACCCTGCTGCAAATTGACGTCATTGAAATAGGCCTGTAGTTTAGTGGGTTACTCCTACTGCCTTTCTTGAATATAGGTGTGACCTGTGCAACTTTCCAATCTTTTGGTACAGATCCAGGTGCCATCGCCCCAGCATAATCAGATAGAAATCGAATGGTTATACCGTGAGGACGAGAAGACTTGTTCTTGTTAAGTGATTTCAGTTGCTTCACTCCTCCGATGATATCTACTTCTGCGTTACTCTATTCGTAATTCCTAATCTGGAATATTGGTTTCCTCTTCTTTGGTGAATGAGTTTCTAAAAGCTATGTTTAGTAACTCTGCTTTAGTAGCGCTGTCATCGTCAGGATCGCCATTACTATCACGTAGTGAGGGTATTGTTTGTTTTACCCCTAGTATATTTAACATATGACCAAAATATCTTAGCGTTTTCAGTCAAATTTCAAGAAAGAGTTTCGTTGTGATAAGTGTTGTAGGCATCTCGCCTTGGAAGTCCTCTCAAAATTTCGAGCTTCTGTGTAGGATCGCAAATCCTGGGAATTTTGTGTTCGTTTAAATTTAGCTGCCTTTTCCGTTGCTTTTGCACCAGTGTCCTGACCTGTTTTGTATACCAATGGGGATCACCTCCTACTTTTATTAATTTATTTGGTATAAAACTGTCAATTGCTGTCGACACCACACAGATACCCCGCAGTTGCCGGTAACAGCGCAATAATCGATGGAAATCATGAATTGTCGGTGAGATACACATATCAGAAAGGCTGGCTATTGCGACCACCGATGTAACGGCGTGCCGGTTTGAATAAATTTGCCGACTTCGGACGACACCAGTAGTCAGTCGAATCTACTGAAATCGGAGCCTCTAGGTTATGTTACAAACATTCACCCAATGGCATACCGATTTGAAACTATCATCCGACATCGGCAGATATCTGTTGTCGGTGGGATACACATATAAAATTTTCAAAAGTTTCTAAATCTATGGGACACTGAGGTTACAAACTACTTAAACTAACCTAAGGACAACACATACACACCCATGCCCGAAGGAGGACTGCTACCTCCGACAGAGAACAAGTGAGTGCTCCACAGCGAGGCGCCTTAGAGCGCTCGGTCATTCGGCAGTACATATATGAGATCGATAGTAATGGTAGGCTAATGTGCCTGCGGATGAAAGGGCGTACTGGTTAGCATACATCGACCGACTTCTGCCGATATCGGAGCCACTACGCTTTATTATCAACGTTCAAGCAATCGTGTACTGATTTGTAAATACCATCCGACATCGGCTGATTCGGTTGTCGGTGGGGTACATATATGAGTGCGATCGAAACGGCAGACTATTGTGACTGCAGATTGTAAGGGTCTCTCTCTCTCCCTCTCTCTCTCTTTGGCCCTTTCCCGCACTTGCAGGGTCGGCACTGTGTTAACGGGGATTTGGCATGGGTTAATATGGACAGGGTGGCCGGATGCCCTACCTGCCGCCATCCCATACCTTTCAGGAGGACATGTGTACCCCAAATGTCTGCGTATAGTGTTCTATGTGTGTGAAAGTGCAAAGTATTACGAATTGTTTGCGAATCGTGTAACTGAGGCGGGACTTGGGGACCAGCCCGGTATTCAGCTAGGGGGATGTGGAAAACCGCCTAAAACCACATCTAGGCTGGCCGGCACTCCGACCCCCTTCGTTGATCCGCCGGGCGGATTCGAACCGGGACCGGTACGCCTCCCCGTCTCGGAACGCGGTGCGTTACACCACACGGCTAACCGAGCGGGTTGCAGATTGTAAGAGTGTAGTGGTTTGAATAGATCAGCCGACTTGGGACGATATCGGTCGTCAGTGCAGTCTATTGATATCGAAGCCACTACGCTGTGTTATGAATGTTCAAGCGATAATGTACCGATCTGAAAATACCATCCGACATCGGCTGAGTCGGTTGTCAGTGGGATACACACAATGAGAGCAATGGTAAGGGCAAACTATTATTGTGACCGGTTTGAATAGATCTGCCGATGTCAGATGATATCGGTCGTTGGTGGAATGGATTGATATCGGAGCCACTAGACTATATTATGAACGTTCATGTGACGGCTTATCGATGTTAAAATGTCACCCGACGTCGGCCAATATCGGTTGTCTGTGGGATACACATATGAGAGCGATGGAAACGGCAGATTATTGTGTCTGCGGATGTAAGGGTGCACTGGTTTAAATAGATCGACCGACTTCGGCCGATATTGGTCGTCGGAGCAATCTATTGATATCGGACCCAGTACGATATATTATGAACGTTCAAGTGTACTTATTTGAAAATATCATCCAACATCGGTTGATTAGGTTGTCCTTAGGATACACATATGAGAGCGATGGAAACGACAGGGCGTACTAGTTTGAATAGATAGGTTACAGTACACTTGAATGAAATTTTCACTGTGCAGCGGAGTGTGCGGTGATATGAAACTACCTGGGAGATTAAAATTGTGTGCCGAAACCTGGACTTGAACCTGGGACATTTGCCTTTCGCGGGAAAGCGCTCTACCGACTGAGCTATCCCGACACGACTCACGATGCCGCCTCATAACTTCACTTCCGCCAGTACCTCGCCTCCTACTTTTCAAACTTCACAGAAGCTCTCCTATTTCATTCTGGAAATATCCCTTAGGCTGTGGCTAAGCCTGTCTTTACCATATCCTTTCATCCAGGAGTGCTGGTCTTGCATGTTTCGCAGGAGAACTTCTGTGAAGTTTGGAAAGTAGGAGGCGAGGTACTGGCGGAAGTGAAGTTGTGGGGCGGCATCGTGAGTCGTGTCGGGATAGCTCAGTCGGTAGAGCGCTTGCCAGCGAAAGGAAAAGGTCCCAGGTTCGAGTCCCGGTTCCGGCACACAATTTTAATCTGCCAGGAAGTAGGTTACAGTACACTTGTTCATCCACTGCTTGAATACTGCTCAGCAGTGTGGGATCCGTACGAAGTGGGGTTGATAGACGAAGTAGAGAAGATCCAACGGAGAGTTTCGAGAACATACCGAGGAGTCAAGCTCCCTCCTACGTATATCTCGCGAAGAGACCGTGAGGAAAAAACATGGACGATTGTTTTCCGCGTCTATCCCGGAAATCCGGGATTTTTTAAATTATGTACCCGGATAGTTCCGGGTCTGCGTACAGGCGGTTAGCCGTGTGAAAAATTTCCAAGAAAATCAGAAATTTTCAATACACGAAACAAATGTTTTTGGTTTTTTAGCCAAATTTTTACAAGTGAATTAGTGCTATCTATAATTTCTTATTCATCCTCTGAGAGAGCTAATTTTATTAACCCACAGCCTTATCCAAACTTATAAAATGATGGGAAACGAAAAAATATAGAATTTAGAGAAATAAAAGGAAAACAAATGAAAATTGGAAACTTTTTCACAAAAAGTAATTTTCTTACAGCTTCACTATGCTTTATTGTCAAAACAACACTGTAAGTATCGTAACTAATCAACCTACTGATTTTTTATAAAAAATTCCTATGGTAAATTAAAATTCAAGACCTTTTACCTTGCTTGTAATTGTACTGTATAATTGAGTTTGAAAACATAGTAGGCCCAGTTGAAATTTTACGTTATCTTGTAAAAGATAGTCAGAATTTCAGGGATTTTAATAAAAAACGACAATCACCCCTGATAAAACCAGAGATAAGAGCCCACACAGAGGCATACCGACAATCTTGATTTCCTCGAACAATACGCGACTGGAATAGGTGGGAGAACCGATAGTGGTACTCAAGGTACCCTCCGCCACACACCGTCGGGTGGCTTGCGCAATATGGATGTAGATGTAGATCGGTCGTCGGTGAAATCCGCCGATATCGGGGCGGTCTAGTGATGGAGACCTTTGTGGTTACCTCGCGCTGCACCAGAACGCAGGTTGGGTCTAGGCTAGACTTGCGCATAATAGTTCGCGATCGGGAGCGCTTACTTTAGTTCGTTGTTTTACTTCGTCCGCTCCCAGTGACGGCGGAGCGGCGTGGTCTGCGCGTGCAGGTGGAGGGAGAAGTTCCCCCACCTAGCTGCTTCATGCGCTTGCTGCTTGAGCCGCTAACGGTATCACGCAAACCAAAAGGAACAGTCTGTGGGTAATTTCACGTGTTTAAGTTTAGAGTTATCTCTATATCTTGGCATCATGGAATTTATTAGTGAGATATTGCAGAGTGCAGAATACTTCAACGCAGAAATTTTGTAGCGCTGAACTATGTAATATAGCAAAAACGTAATTTTTAATTTTGTTCGCGACCTATCGCGAATATTTTCGCGACCTATCACGCGTATTTCAGTTCGCCATCTATCACGCATCTTTTAGTTCGCGACCTATCACTCATCTTTTAGTTCACGACCTATCACGCACATTTTAATTCGCGACCTAACACGCATATTTCGCATATTTTAGTTCGCGACCTATCACGCATATTTTAGTTCGCGACCTATAGCGCATCTTTTAGTTCGCGACCTATCACACATATTTTAGGTCGCGACCTATCAAACATATTTTTGTTCACGACCTATCACGCATATTTTAATTCGCGACCTATCACGCGTATTTTAATTCGCGACCTATTGCGTATATTTTAGTTCGCGACCTATCGCTCATCTTTTAGTTCGCGATCTATCACACATATTTTAGTTCGCGACCTATCATGCATCTTTTAGTTCGCGACCTATCGCCCATCTTTTAGTTCGCGACCTATCGCAAATATTTTAGTTCGCGACGTATAGCGCATCTTTTAGTTCGCGACGTATCACGCATATTTTAGTTCGCGACCTATAGCGCATATTTTAGTTCGCGATCGGAAGGTCTCAATTTAGTTCGCAGCCCGGCCGCGAAGTAGGTCGCTCTTTTTAGTTCGCCGGCTCGTTTCGGCTTTTGCTACCGCTACTAAAACTACAGCTGAGCTGCACCTCAGCTCGAAATGACGGCAACTGGCAGAAGGGAATCACGCGATTCTGCGCGCTCTCGCGTCCTCTCGCCGTTACCCGTCAGTTTTCGGAAAAGGAGCGGACGAACTAAGAGGGGAGACAGTGGGCATAGACATCCACTTACTTTGGATTAAAGGACATAAAGGTATACCCCATAACGAAACAGTAGACCGCCTTGCCAAGAGAAGTATTACGGAAGGACAACACTGCCCCACGCCGATTCCATATACAGATTTCCGAACGGCGATTCGAAAAGCTGCCTATCACACTTGGGACCACGAATGGCACCTCTCTCAAGCGTTTAAGGGAGGACACCTGGCAGCTATACAACCAAAAGTCTCCTCACGACCATGGTTTTCATCGATGACGCTTAGTAGACGTCATGCAACGTCCATCATTCGGATGAGACTGGGACATGGATGTTACCCTGCCCACCTACACCGTTTAAAAATCATCGCTTCTCGGCATTGCGACAAAGATGCAACGGAAGTGGCGGATCTCAACCACATCATACTGGCATGCACCAAGTACACGGCCGCACAAAGTGTATTCTACCGCACGCTGGTTGCGAGGGGTTACCCCCTTCCCACAAGTGTCACTGTCCTCCTTCATGGATTCGACAAGTTTAAGTACAAGTCACTGACAGACTAGCTCAAAGTCACCGGCATACAGCTATAATTTTAGAGCTAGTGTGTCTAACTTGAACATGCACAGCGTGAAACTGCATAAGTAATTTTATATTATATTTTGACTTTTATTTGTCTTTTCACTTCTCATGTGGTCCTATGCTGTTTTCACTTTCGTTGTATTATATATCACTCGTACTTTTAAATATGTATTGTTTTATGTGTTGTACATATGATTTTTCTACTTTCATTCTAAGGCTGTATGATGTGAGATACTTATTAATATTGTGCTATACATTGTAAGAATCTCAATTCTATTGTAATGTCACTGTAATACCCGCTGGCTGTATGGTCACTGTAACGGAAAGCCATTAAAAAAAAAAAAAAAAAAAAAAAAAAAAAGAAAAAAAAAAAAAAAAAGGGAACCTAAGAGGGGAGGAATCTGCGAACTAGTTCGCGTAGTTGGACTGTGGGAGTGCTCTTCCGAACTAGTTGGTTCGTGAACTACTCGAGACTAGTGTAGGCGGGTGGAGAGGGCGCGTGTACTGCAGCGTCGGCCGCAGGACGCGCGACGCCGCCGTCGGAAATTGCGAGCGCCGCTAGCGTCGGCGCCGGCGTCGTTGGGCGGTAACGGCCGCGCCGGGCTGCCATTGGCCGGCGCGGCATCGCGCGTTTACGGGCCGCCGTAACGCCGCGCCAGTGCGCGAGCCTACCCCCCAGTAGATTGGCGGACGCAGCCCTTATTACACGGGCGTCGCGGCGCGGCGGCCGGGCCCAGTTCCCGCCTGCCGGAGACGGCGTCGCAGCCCGCATGCTAATTTTTCCGCTTTACTACCGCCCCACCCCCACCCCACCCCCAGCTCTCGGCGTAAGGGCGGCTGCGACGCACGGCAGCGCGTCACCTGACGCCAGTGCAAAAGCGCTCTCTGGAAACAATATACCGCACATTCCCGCAGATAAGACGACGGCTCAATCGTAAAAGAAGCCCCAAAATCCGAGGTCGTCTTACACGACAGTGTAAATAATAAAAAATAGAAGAAATAATAAACAAATTACATTGAAACTCACAACGATAGTACAAACACATATACATCAAAATCGTACGAGAGATAATGTAAAGGTCCCTTATTGCACTAGTGACACTCCCGCATCTGCAAAACTCTGCAGTCGTCCGTTAGAGGCCTCTGCGTGTGCCATGCCGCATTGCACTTTGACCTGTCGGTTCGCCAGTAGGGACGGTGCAGTGTGCCTCCGAAGTTGCGTTTTGTGACGTTATTTGCGTGGTGAAGCGTCAGATGGGGCGGCGATTGATAATCAATCCTGCTAATGTATTGCGATTGGTTGAGATGAAGTTACGAAGAACCATTCTTCGTGAAGATGGTATTAGTGTAGAACATGAATCATTTGCATGCTTTCTCGTATCTGTTATGGTACAGAAATATGAGCATAAGTGAGATACTGTTGTTACAAACTCATAATAATGATAATACGGATGATAATGACGAACAACTTATTGCAAGCGGTAGTGCTACGGTAAGTGCGGGAAGAGGCGATGGAAGCAGTGGCAGTGAATAGCAACAGTCTTCCGAGAAGAAGGTTAAATTTCCAACTATCATCACGGCTTTTGATGACAATACGCTATAGAACATGTACGGCGATAATTACATAAGTTGTACTTCAGATATCTGCATTACATATAGCGTCTACAATTACATCTACAGTGCCATCTAGAGCATGGGTGCAGAGCTTTGCAGAAAAACGACACCCACCAGCACATTGGGGTGTACGTAGAGATCCTGTAACCAAACGTTCATACAGATATATTTGTTCGAGCCCATGTACTTTCCTTGTCAGTCTGAAATGGCTAATTTTGCAGATATGCTGCATAGCGCGGCTATAGCGACGCTTCGACCCCCAAACATATAAATCGAAGCGGTTAAGTATCGAAACGATAGATATTGAACAGGCACGTGTTATGTTTTTTACGAATTTGTCATGTTTTTAAGGATGTGGTTAGGTAGGAACCTAAGAGTACAGCTCTCTAGGTAATTTAGAAGTAAGCTTACACTCGAAGTAGCTCGGCCTGATATATATATATATATATATATATATATATATATATATATATATATATATATCGAACGTACAACTGTAAATCGATTTAGGGTTTCTGAACCGTAGATTAGGAAGCTACGCGCTCACGTATTACAATATGGGCATCTCCAGAGATTGTTAGGGCATCTCCAGAGATTGTAACCTGCTTGGTTACAAACATGGACTGAAATTATCGATCATGGATGACTTTCACATACAAAATAAAGCTATAAGGCGGATACACGTTCAGATTCTCAATATATATATATATATATATATATATATATATATATATAATTTTTGAGAATCTGAACGTGTATCCGCCTTATAGCTTTATTTTGTATGTGAAAGTCATCCATGATCGATAATTTCAGTCCATGTTTGTAACCAAGCAGGTTACAATCTCTGGAGATGCCCTAACGATTGAAAAAGTGAAGCCAGCAAATCGCGCAATCCGGCATTTGTTTGTGCCCAAAACATTGGCCGTACTACATGGTAAAGTAATTCTAGTCTTTTAAATGTACGTTATATATAAGTAAACACTCCGATGTGATTATCAATTTAGTAGCAATACGTAAAAAGGGCAATATTCACACAGGGTATTAAGCGAAAGATCCTTGTTTTGGGCACAAATGAATGGCCCCCTGGCTTCAAAAAATGTTCAAATGTTTGCATAGCTTATGGGACTTAACTACGGGGTCATCAGTCCCTAAGCTTACAAACTATTTATGAACTAGCTAAGACTAAGGACGGCACAAATATCCATGCCCGAGGGGGGATTCGAGCCCCCGACCGTAGTGGCCGTGCAGACCATGACTGAAGCGCCTCAGTCTCCTCGGCCACCGCGGCCGGCGATTGGTCAGCAATGACTGTATTGAGTTTCAAAATTTTAGGGTGTTCTGTTCAGGTTTCAAATCTGATGTTGGACCAAATTGTTCAGTGTTGTCTCATGCTTGAATTTAAAATTTTAATCTATTGACATGGAGTCAGCCACATTTTAACAACTTTTTTAATGTGAGCTTTATTTTATCCTTCTGAAGAAGGCAAAATTAATTTTGCCGAAACCTGGGTAAAGGTTTATAGATGTAAACTATTTTATGCAACTGGTCGGCTGAAACTGTGTTGACTCTTGGATTGTATTGAGTTTGATTTATTTCACTCTATATTTATGAATACAAACGCATTATACTGGACAGTGGATTCTGTATCAAGAGGAAGAGAATATTTGTATGGAACGGAAGTGTATAAAACCATTGTATTATATTGAAGACTCAACAAAGGTACCTTTCTTTAATTCAATAAATAACTTAATGATTACTAATTTTTCTTATTTCAGCTCAACCTCGTCCCTCATTTTTCTGATTGTGGCAGTTTTGATTTTGTTGTATGGTACGTGTTGAGTATTTTGAGAAAAAGATTTCCTTTAAATGTAAATGTTCACGTACCAGTAAAGTAATCAGTCCTTACATGCCACTGAATCTGACTGTCACAAATAATGTTCACAAAAATACAGATTGTTTTACTTACAGGGCTTAATTTTGTTTGTTAAATCCGTTGCGCACATATGATTAGAGAAACTCCTTGATTTAAATGGAAAGACTTAATAAGAATAGGTAACTTTCACTTATACAAACTTTCATTAAGCTTTCACTTCCAGTTAATAAACTTACAACAAGAAGGTTTCAACCTTCTTAAGGCTATGAAAAAAAAAGTTTTGCGCAATTTAAAAAAAAAAAAAAAAAAAAAAAAATGTTTTTCGAGCTTTATTTATTTACTGAGCGGACAAGCATACATACGATAAACTATATGCCATACAGCAGGAATAGAAGTAATTATTTACCGGTACAATGCAGCTTGATTGTTCAATGTCGCTTGTCAAAAATGTTGTTGTTGTTATGGTCTTCAGTCCGGAGACTGGTTTGATGCAGCTCTCCACCCTACTCTATCCTGAGCAGGCCTTTTCATCTCCTTATAAGAACGACAACCCACATCCACTTGAATCTGCTTACTATACGCATCTCTTGGTCTCCCTCTGCGATTTTTACCTCACACACTTCCCTCCAATGCTAAATTTACGATTCCCCGATGTCTAAGAATGTGTCCTACCAAGCGATCCCTTCTTTTAGTCAAGGTATGCCAAAAATTCCTTTTCTCACCAATTCTATTCAGTACCTCTTCATTAGTTATGCGATCTACCCACCTAATCTTCAGCATTCTTCTGTAACACCACATTTCAAAAGCCTCTATTCTCTTCCTGTCCGCACTGCTTATCGTCCATGTTTCACTCCCGTACAAGGCAACACTCCACACAAATGCCTTCAGAAAAGACTTCCTTACCCTTAAGTTAATATTCAATGTTAGAAAATTTCTCTTTTTCAAAAATGCTTTTCTGCCCATTGCCATTCTGCATTTTATATCCTCTGTACTGCGACCATCGCATGTTATTTTACTACCCAAGTAACAAAACTCATCTACCACCTTCATTGTTTCGTCACCTAATCTAATTCCTTCAGCATCGCCTGATTTTCTAAGACCGCATTCCATTATTTTTGTTTTGCTCTTGTTAATGTTCATTTTATATGCACTCTTCAACACGCTGTCCATTCCATTCAACTGCTCTTCCAGGTCTTTTGCTGTCTCTGACAGAATTACGATGTCATCGGCAAAACGCAATGTTTTTATTTCTTCCCCCTGAACTTTAATCCCTATTCCAAATTTTTCCTTGCTTTCCTTCACCGCCTGCTCGATGTACAAATTGAATAGCATCGGAGAAAGGCTACAACCCTGTCTTACTCCCTTCCCAACTGATGCTTCCCTTTCATGCCCTTCGAGTCTAATAACTGCGGTCTGGCTTTTGTACAAGTTGTAAATAACTCTCCTTTCCCTGTATTTTACCCCTGCTGACTTCAGAATTTGAAAGAGTGTATTCCAGTCAACATTGTCAAACGCTTTTTCCAAATCTACAAAAGCTAAAAATGTAGGTTTGCCTTTCCTTAATCTATCTTCTAAGATAAGACGTAAAGTGAGTATTGCCTCCCGGGTTCCTACTTTCCTCCTGAATCCAAACTGATCTTCCCCGAGGTCAGCTTCTACCAGCTTTTCCATTCTACTGTAGATAATTCGTGTTAAAATTTTGCAACCATGACTTATCAAACTGATGGTTCTGTAATTTTCACACCTCTCTGCTCCTGATTTCTTTGGAATGGGGATTATTACATTTTTCTTAAAGTCTGAGGGCATTTCGCCTGTCTCATACATCCTACACACCAGTTCAAATAATCTTGTCATGGCTGGCTCTCCCAGAGACTTTAGTAACTCTGAGGGTATGTCATCTATTCCTGGGGCCTTGTTCCTACCTAGGTCTTTCAGGGCTCTGTCAAATTCATCTCTTAGTATAATATCTCCTATTTCATCTTTATCTACTTCCTCTTCCCTTCCTACAACATCGTTTCTAAGTTCATTTCATTTGTAGAGCTGCTCTATGTACTCTTTCCACCTTTCAGCTTTCCCTTCTTTGCTGAGAACTGGTTTCCCATCTGAGTTCTTGATATTCGTAGAGTTGCTTTTCTTGTCCCCAAATGTCTCTTTTATTTTCCTGTAGGCGGTATCTACTTTTCCCCTTGCTATACATTCTTCTACAGATTTGCATTTGGCTTCTAGCCACTCCTGCTTAGCCATTTTGCACTTCCTGTCAATTTCATTTTTTAGTCGTCTGTACTCCATTTTGCCTGTTTCATTTACTGCATTTTTATATTTTCTCCTTTCATCAATTAACTGTAGTATTTCCTGTGATATCCATGGATTTTTTGTAGGTCTTGCCTTTCTACCTATTTTGTCCTCCGCTGCCTTCACTATTTCATCTCTCAATGCTACCCATTCCTCTTCTACTGTTTTATTTCCCCCTGTTTCTGTCAATTGTTGCCTAAATATCCCTCTGAAATTCTCCAGAACTTCACTTTCCTTCAATTTATCTAAGTCCCATCTTCTTATTTTCCTACCTTTCTGCAGTTTTTTCAGCTTCAGCCTACAGTTCATGACTAACAAGTTATGGTCAGAGTCTATATCTGCCCCTTGGTATGTCCTGCAGTTTATAACCTGGTTCCGGTACCTATGTCTTACCATTATAAAATCTATCTGATACCTTCCGGTGTCTCCTGGTCTCTTCCATGTATACAACCTTCTTTTGTGATTCTTAAACCACGTGTTTGTTACGATTAAATCATGTTCCGTGCAAAATTCTACCAGGCGACTTCCTCTTTCATTCCTCCTGCCCAGTCCATATTCACCTACTATTTTTCCTTCTCTTCCTTTTCCTACTACCGAATTCCAGTCTCCCATCACAATTAAGTTTTCCTCTCCCTTAATTGTCTGAATAATTTCCTTTAGCTCCTCATATATTTCTTCGATCTCCTCATCATCGGCAGAGCTAGTTGGCATATAAACCTGTACTACTGTTGTCTGTGTTGGCTTCGTATCTATCTTGACAATGATAATGCGATCACTGTGCTGCTCATAGTAGTTTACCCGCATTCCTATTTTCTTATTCATTATCAGTCCTACTCCTGTGATACCCCCAACTGATTTTGTAGTTATAATCCTGTACTCACCTGACCAGAAATCCTGTTCATCCTGCCACCGAACTTCACTAATCCCCACTATATCTAACTTCAACCGATCCATTTCCCTTTTTAAATTTTCTAATTTTCCTACCCGATTAAGGGATCTAACATTCCACGCTCCGATCCGTAGAATGCCAGTATTATCCTTCCTGATGACAACATCCTCCTGAGTAGTCCCCGCCCGGAGATCCGAATGGGGGACTATTTTACCTCCGGAATATTTTACCCGAGAGGATGCCATCATCATATTTCCATACAGTGGAGCTGCATGTCCTCGGGAAAAATGACGGCTGTTCGCAGTAGCTGTGTGGCAAAGCCACATTAGCTGATGTTACAAGGCCAGCTCAGTCAATCATCCAGACTGTTGCCCCTGTAACTACTGAAAAGGCTGCTGCCCCTCTTCAGGAACCACACGTTTGTCTGGCCTCTCCACAGATACCCCTCCGCTGTGGTTGCACCTACGGTACGGCTATCTGCATTGTTGAGGCACACAAGCCACCCCACCTCGGCAATGTCTGTGGTTTATGGGGGTGGTGTCAAAAATAATTTCGCAATATATATACTCTAATCGTTTCAGTGCGACTTTGGATATATTGTCAAAAATAATTTCGCAATATATCCAAAGTCGCACTGAAACGATTAGAGTATATTTACGTACGGAGCAGTGAAAGGGTTAAAATATTTAGGAGCTGTACGCGGCTTCCTTTGAAATCCTTTACCTTTTGTTGTCTGGCTATTTCGTGTGTTTTCCC
Source organism: Locusta migratoria (assembly GCA_026315105.1). Lineage (NCBI taxonomy): Eukaryota > Metazoa > Arthropoda > Insecta > Orthoptera > Acrididae > Locusta > Locusta migratoria. The sequence continues at coordinate 82,498,904 of CM048754.1, read as the reverse complement.
GCATAATATGTGCATCGGCGTCAATATATGCCGTCTCGGCAAAAGAAATTTCTTAAAAAAAAAATGGTTCTTCACCATCGGATACAACGTAGCATTACATGCACGAAAAGTTCAAAAGCAGACCGCAAACACTGCAACAAAGGGTGAAATTCAAGTGTACCAATCACGAAAACTACTTGTGGCGGCTTCTAACGGCATTTTTCCGGAATTTTCAGAAGCTTTGCCTCTGAATCTATGTCGCAAGGGTATTTTTAGATCCCCAAAACTGAAAAAAAGCAGTTTGCATTTGTGTAAATACGGTAACTTGGGGGTCGTCTTATAGGCCAGATATATGCTTAAACAATAAATTTTTGATGAAAATTTGTACTTCGTCTTATCTGCGGAAATATACGGTATCCACTTCCAGACTTATATTCACAGTGAGGCACTTAAATCTGCTTTTCGGAGTATTTAGAAAAATACAAATACGATTAAAATAGTTACAATTATAACTGTTCACCTCCGAAGTACTTGGACATGACGCTGGACAGAAGACTATCTTTTAAAGAGCACCTAACAAAGACTGCCGACAAATTAAAGACAAGAAACAACATTATTCAAAAGCTCTGTGGCCTCATCTGGGCAGCAACGGCCTCCATTCTCCGCACCATTGCCAATATTAAGCCACGTCCTACCGCCACAGCTGCAACGTACTGATGCCCTTGTACGTGAATACAAAAACATATTGGGAAATCTAAGCCTGCCAATCCTCCAAGACACTGAGGCTGTAAACACTAATAGGCTTCGATCTAGGAACCCACTAACAAAAACAGGTAGGACCTGTGTACAAGAGGGCTTCAATATAACAAACGTCTGAAAAATGGAACGCATAGCAAAATCATAACGTGTCTTACATCACACAAAACCCACATGGCTTTGACCTACCACGCAAAACGTGGTCTTCTCTAAATAGGATTCCAACTTGTCATCGAATGTTTCTTGCTTGTCATTCTCTTTACGTCTGCTGCGGAAGTTATGTGTTTTACCGTATGATCTAAGTAATGTATCTGACTGACGCTACTTGAATGAAATGTAACTCAATGTGTTTGAACTTGTTCTATCTGAATGCCTTTGAAGAACCTTACGTTAATCTGACTGCGTATTTTTTTTAAACTGCATTCTATGTGAATGTGAAGGTATTGTAAAACCTATCTGACTGGATATTGTTTATTATAATGAAACACAAACTGATAATTGTTTCTGTATGAAAATGTCGTAACAGAGTTAACTGTCTGAAAATTACTGATACTAAAAATCACCGTGTCAATAATTCTGGCCCTACAAACTTTTTTTGAGTGAACTAACAATCCTTAACTGAATGTAACGAACACAATATTTATCAATGGAATCTGACTCAGTGCAAACACTTGTTAAGCTGTACTGAATACTGTATGAATTGTCCTACCCTGAAATCTGTAAATCATACTGAGCTGTAAGCATGACAACAAAAACTGATTCTTTCTCAGTTTCACTTACCGCATAAATTTGCGCAACACCAAACTGCTTCCTGCTTTACTAACTACTAGAAATCTAACTACAGAAAACAGCTACGGCACTTTTAATAAAAATGTGAGGAGGGATAAACTGATAATCTGTTTAAGAAACTTGAACTAATAAAAAAAATGAAATATCTGGTTTATTTTCTAACTGATGTAACTTCATTAAAATTACCATCAATGTCATGTTTTGGATTTTAAAAACTTTCATAGAAAAATGTAATTCAGATATTTAATCTACCTACAAAATTATTTTTAAACAAAGAAAAACATTTCTTTACTGTTAATAAATTTAACTCGATGCACAACAATACCATGTTGCAAGAACACTACCCATGAAACTCCTATTTCATAAAAAACGCACTATCAAAACTAAACTATTGCATTAAATACTTTTCCTAACACAGAAAGGAGTCCCTAGCATGAATCGTGAGACCACAAGCTAACAGCAAGATCTTTCCCGACCGTTACTGTTACCATCAGTTCAGCCTAACAATGCGAAGTTGTGCCATAGAAACATGCCAAGTATTTCATGAAAAACTTTACCTTATAAAAACTTCAAAAGATCGTTTCTCCAACGTCATCTATTCCTTTCGTCTCCATATCTTAAACAAACAGCTTGACTCAGCATTCAAGTCTCAAAATCTCATCTCATCTCAGCTATCCCGCCGGAACGACAACTGCACGCAACCACGGTCCCCACGCTTCTGCAATCTCATCCGCGTGCCTAGCTAAGTCTGCCCTCTCAATAATCACAACCCTACTTCCAGGCAACAATACTATCGCCGTCTCCAATATCGATAGTCCTGCCGTCGAAAACAAGCTTGCAACGAAAGATAAACGACCCATGCCTGACTAGCTTGACACTGGTCTCAAATTCGCAGTACATTTGAATATGAAATGTATACCCTCCCATAGCAGGAATCTTACATCATCCCCTTTCTCCCTATCAAGAATTTGATAGGATTTTGTTTGTTTTTTAAACAACCTGGAAAGTGATATTAACCTTTCATCATGGTAGATAAGATTACTCCCAGCATAAATGGGGTAAATTACCATACCATTTGTGTGACAGCCATATTGTTGAAGAGTATCCTATAAGAAATGCCTATATGGGAGCCCAGACAACTGCCTGTTCGCAACTCCAGTGTCGATAGATTGCTTGATATTTGTTTGTAATTTTTGAAGTTTGTTATATTAGTGACGTCTTTTGTTATATTAGTCTTTTTTCTGTTTCTTTCTTATATGCCTGTATTGCCATACTATAAATAATAATAACCTCCAAGAGCGACATTCAATAAAATATAACTCGACTCCTTTGCACCACACCCAGGGGATTTTTTTTTTTTTTTTTTTTTTTTTTTTAGTGCAGATTTGGATTCGCCGTGAAAAGAATATGTAACATCTCTATGAAACATTAGACCGAGCGAGGTGGCGCAGTGGTAAGACAATGCACTCGCAGTCGGGAGGACGGTGGTTCAAATCCACCTCCGGCCATCCAGATTTAGGCTTACCGCGATTTCGCTAAATTACTCCTAGCAAATGCCGGGATGGTTCCTTTCAAAGGGCACGGTCGGTTTCGTGTCGCATCCTTACCCATAACTCAGAGTTTTGGTCTCTAATGACCAAGCTGTCGACGGGACGTTAAACCCTAAGCTTTCTTCATTATATGAAACATTGCTTTCTTTTCGGTGACGTTGTAATAGGCAAAAATTAAAATGAATTGAATATTTTTTAACGGTAATATCTCAAACAAATACATGTCATACTAGGAAATCAAGGTACTGTTTTTGTTATGCTATAATGTGAGATGTTCCACAATTCGAGTGAAGCACATAAATATGTGATGTGGTCACCTGGCTGAAATGAGTTACTAGTTGGTGGCGCGCTCCTTCGCTAATGCTGGAATTCAGTGTGGTGTTGGCCCACCCTTGACCCTGATGACGGCTTCCACTCTCGAGGCAGACGTCCAGTCAGGTGCTGGGAGCTTTCTTGGCGAATGTCAGCCCATTCTTGACGGAGTGCTGCACTGAGGAGGGGCATCGGGTCGGTGAGGCACGGTACGATGTCGGCGTTCCAAAACATCCCAAACGTGTCCTATGGGATTCAAGTCAGGACTGTGTGCCGGCCAGTCCATTAGAGGAATGTTACTGTCGTGTAACCACTCCGGCACGCCATCCCCAAATTGCTGTTCGACCGTGGGAAGCAAGAAGTTGCTCAAAACATCAATATAACCTGTGCTGTGATAGCGGCACGCAAAACAGCAAGGTGCGCAAGCCCCCTCCGTGAATAACACGACCACACCATAACACCACCGCATAGAATTTTATGTCGGCACTACACACGCTGGCAGACGACGTCCACCGGGCATTCGCCATACCCACACCCTGCCATCGGACCGCCACATTGTGTACCGTGGTTCGTAACTCCTCACAACGCTTTTCCACTGTTTAATCGTATCATATAGATATACATATACATAAACAAGTATAGTATGTGGTGGAGTGACTTGTAATACGGCTATAAGTGTACTCAGATATATGTAGCGTATCCAATTCGTGTTCGTACATTTTTCACATGTATCAGTTGAGAATGATGCAGTAACAGCAACATAATGCTAATTTGCACTCCCATATCATAGGTTTTGCACAATACACAGTACACTTTATAAGTGCTTTATAACATCGCCATGTTTACGTTCAAGCATATGTTATGGGCAAAGAACTTGTGGCGTCTCTGTACTTTTGTGTGTGCAATATCGTTCTTTCTTTCTTTCTTTTTACAAGCGTCATAAAACAAAAAAGGTGCGGGTACATTCAAATCACTATTTAAAAACTTTGTTTTTAAAAAAGGTGTTTTTTTTTCTTTTTTATTACACGTGTTCTTTTTAGGCTCGACTTTCTTATTTTTCACACTTAAATTTCGATAGTTCGAGGTAATTCCAGTCCCGTTCGCCGCGAATCAACAATACTACTGTATAGCTACCACAAATTCCACAGTCCTGCATACTTTCTTGTAGAAATATAGTTTTCAGGTACGCAACAAACATGTCAAATAGATACTACGAAATGTTACAAGCTTCCTAGGGTTTTATTTGCGGACGGAGAAGTTAGTACTGCTTCCTCCCACAAGTCCCCTAAAACCTCCTCATCCTTGCGGATGTTGTTGCGTAGCAGTGTGCGTTTGTACCGCCCTACAGTACACACGAGGTGCCGTAGTTTCTGTCCATGTCTTTATGGAAAGCATAGAGTTCTGACTAACCTGTTGTCTTCTATAGTTGTGTCCCCAGCGCAGAAGACAGCACGCAGGTCGTAGGTTCTTCTACAGCATACAAGTGAGGCTAAAATAAGTTCTGTATGATGGAAGCATAATAAGCGACTCGCGAGATTTTTAATTGTCAGGGATGCCATTTATTAAATAAATAATAAAAAAAGAAATTAGCAACTATGGTTAATATGATACGGCCTATGCTGCCCATAGTTCATGTTGAGACCTCGACTGTTATCACATTTACGCAAAAATCTTTACTCATGACCGGCGCGGTCCGGCGTGTATGGTGGTCAGCTCGAGACTGAAACTGCGGCGCGTTGCGAGACTAGAGGGCACCTGACGCTCTATTTCGCGCCAAAACAGGGCCTTCGCGCGCCTTCTGCAAAATCGCTCTTCTCTTGTTACAATAAGAGAAGGTACCTTAAACTTTTTAAACCGTCAAAACCTAGCCTGTCATTGAGAGATATTTATTCCAAATTCTCCGCTCTGAATAATTAATATTTAGTTTATAATAAACAAAAGTAATTTCAAAAGAAATCACGTGACGTGAAATGCAGCAGCCAATGCGAGGAGAGCACCAGTATCATAGGCGGGCTTTCCCACGGGAACCAGCACCTACTGCGCCATATGCTACTGCTCCCCACCCCACATTTCAGCATATGCTGCACATCTGTCTTTCTTCCGCATTTAAGACACGTACAATGTTAGCAAAGAAACGGCCAGCGGCCAGAAATATGAAGTGGCCACAGGCCAGGAATATCACACATCCCCTTCCTTCAAATGTTCAAATGTTTGTTAAGCTTAAGGGACTTAACTGCGGGGTCATCAGTCCCTAAACTTACAAACTACATATCAACTAGCTTATCCTAAGGACGTCACAAATATCCATGCCAGAGGGGGGATTCGAACTCCCGACCGTAGCGGCCGTGCAGACCGTGACTGAAGCGCCTCAGTCTCCTCGGCCACCGCGGCCGGCTCCCCTTCCTTCGGAGATTTCCAAACTTGGAATGTTCTCAAAGACAACAGACAAGTTGGAAATAAGAAACCCTCAAAATTTTGAAAAATAATACTCATTATCTCTCAAGAACTTACATAAATATTGAAACCATTACTTCTGCATCTCCCCATCTAAATAAAAAATGATTACACTAAAAGATATAGAAACATCTACATTATAACCCTGCTAAATTGAACTTGGGCAGCTATGAGTTACAATATATGAAACTACATATTAATGCTGATATACTCTCTTAGATATCCCTCTGAAAATACATACAAAAAATTTCAAAGTTACAAATTACTTAACACATTCTCTGAAACTGAGCAGAAAATAAACGATTGAACAACGGATAAGTAACACTGAATAATTGCAGGAAATACAGCAGGCTTAAAGCCTCTCAATAGTTGTGATTTGAAATCGGCGCATTGCCGTCCATGTTTACAAAATTTATTGGCACCTTGCCATTTGAATATACGACATTTAGACTTCCGGCGCATGGCCGCTTATAACACCAATTAAATTCTCGGCACAATGCCGTCCATCAATTCCACCACAACACATATTACACTGCCTTACATAAAATTACTAACTTTCGGCGCATTGCCGTCCATCAAAACCACCACAACTCTGATTGTTGACAAATGCACAAATGAAACTATTTTTGACACGAGGCCATTTATCACTTATATCGGCACAATGCCGTCCACCAACACTTTCACTTTTTATTAATTGAATTGCCTACTCACTTTCGGCTTTGCAGTTCTGACACACGCATTGAGTGCAAATTCAACTCTAAGCACTCATTACTTTATACTTTTAATAACATATCTCATAGCCTACATTGCAATGCTGACTTCACACGCTTGTACATACAAAGGATATACTTAAAGTGGTACATAAAATTTATACATTCAAATACATTTATAAAATCAAATCAATGCAGACATTTTGTATATTGAATCAAGGAGGTCATTGACCTTTCCCATATTTCTTCAGTTACCCATTCAGTCATAAACTTACTTTTAATTATCTTTTGTGACACACTTCAATATATTTTAAGTCATATATATTTGTTTCCTAATTCGGTCATTGACCCTTCATTCATTGACAATACTCTACATTGTCACCAGATGTTACGTCTATTCCCATATTAAAATTGGCAATACATGCTATGTCTAATATTTAATACCGTACTGTTGGCAAACAGATGCCACGTTTATATTCACTGTAACAGGCTACATGTAGCTTGTGATAATGCTCAATATTTAATGCAAAATGCAGATCACAGAAATCAACAGAAACCATTTGCTGCATAAACGCAAAATATAATTTCGACTGACGGATGGTTGCTTTCATTGACAGCTGACGGTGAAATTCCATTATGTTTGATATACATATTCATAGTACATTTTGTTTATCGCTCTGATGTGTTATGATTTCCTGAGGTTTATGTGGAGGCGAAACAGGTCAAAAAATATCATATAATTACTCATATACTAATTCAAAGATGTGTATGTGTAAGAGCATAGGACAAATGTATTTCAAAATGGTGCCATTTCTGCTACTGTGTATTCCTAATTTAAAAATGTAGAGTGAGGCACACACTGCGTCCCCTACCTATTTTTAATATTCCACCAATGACGACTTCACTGCCGCCTGAAACACCATAACTATAATCATAATGAGTCGACTTCCAGGCCGGATCCACCAGTCACCTGTACTTGACCCTTCTTACTACCTTCTCAATACTTGCTTAAAACTACACATAGCAGACCATACACCTCGTTCCTCATATCATTCATAATAAAACCATGTTTTACATTGCCTATGTCCAACAGCCATTTTCACTTAGTTCACTAACCTGTTGTTGCGCCGTCCTCTTCTTAGCGTCATATATTACATTATAATCATCAGCGTAAACAATCTTGAAAATAAATTAAATAAAAAAATCCACCAATAATGTAGTCAGCTATTTTCAATGTTATGTTTCGTTCTGAGGAGATCTAAGTCTGCCACCTAACTTTGCAGAGGTAACTCGTGCTATGTATATGTTTACTGCTGAGTTACAATATTTACCATACTCCATAATTGTTACATACTCGCTTTAAGCCAAATTCAGTACGTATTAAGTCTGTAAATCTCTTATTTTTGCTTATTCATGTCAAATCCTGTTTTTATTTACTCGTCTAAGTTAGCGTTTTCGTGTAGTCTGGTATTTCGATAGAGAAGAAAGTAAAGACGATAGAAAAGAGTTCAGACTGAATAGTAAGAGGAAGAACTAACAGCGTGAAAGGAAAGGAAGTAAGCTGCTAGTTAACTAGGGTACCTGTAGGCGTCAGTTACCTGGCAAAGCAAAGAGCGCTATTGCCCTCTGAGGTATATGTACCTATTTGTGTATGAAGGCAGATGTTAATATTTTCAGACCAAAAGGCAACACTCTGAACTGACAACACCTTCCTCCATATGTAAAATCAGTGTATTTGCAACAATTTTCTATTAGCTGTATTTGCCAGAAGCTAGCAGTCAAGTCCATGCTTGTTAATATCTTGACTCCATGAAACTTCAGAACAAGTTCCTCAATTATTTTGGGCCTGACTTTAAATTTATATTTGTAGTCTTTGATGCGGGCTTCAGTGTGTATATTATTTTGTGTGCTTTCAGACCAATACTGCTTGAGAAATGCAGTGACAAATTCCTGATATGTTTTACAAATGTTTATAACTCCTGTTCCCCCATCAAAACTACTCGCTACGAATTTCATCTTTTGTTGTTCTGTCATGTTATTAGGAATAACACCATCGAACTGCCTGATGAAAGCAACAGGATCTACATTCCCTGTCTTTGAAAAATTGTGAAATTTGTATGAGTAAGGATTATTTGCATCAACTGTGTTACCTTTCTTACGTTCTTGTTCCACCCACGCTTCATGTTTTCTCCTAAGTTCATTTTCAATGGTGCTAATATTTTCTACTAAATCACCTGAATCGGGCAGCTCATTCAGTTTCTGCTCGATCTCTGTTAATTTACTGTGAGATGCATTTGCATTACTTGTACATGATGTGCCTACCTGTGACACTTTATTGTAAATTAATGCTACATTTCTGTTCATTTTTTCGATGTCTGATTGCTGTGACAGATATCTGTCTACATGTTTTACTAACGCTAACCTGTTCTTTTCTCAAACACTCTACATTATTGGTAACAGTATACAGCGTGTCACTATTAACCTGTAATCTTTCGTTAATTTTGCTTACTTCAGAGTCCACCCTGTGCATAACGTCATTTTTACAAATTTCCAAATCTAATTGTTTTAAAACACTTGTCTGTTTTTTCTTCATTAACAATTACCCTGTTTTCTAAGCCCTGGAATTTATTATTTCCTCTATCACACGGTCTAATCTTTCAATGTTTTGGTCAAGTTTTTCTGCTAACTTATTTATGCTTTGTTTTTGTTCTTCTTTGTTTTGATCAAATTTTGCATTAATTTTGTTTGCCAACTTATTTAACTTATTTATGCTCTAATTTTGTTCTTCTTTGTTTTGATCTAATTTAGCTAATATATCGCTAAGCATTGATATAATTTTATTGTCAATACCAGTTTCCTTCCCTCCACTACTTTCTACTGGCAACGTATCAGCTGAAGCTGTGCTATGGCTTCTGTCACTTGATACCTCCATCTGCTCCTCTGTTATGCAGTCGCAGACACATTTTCTCTGACAGCTGCATCCAGATTTACCACGTCAGTATGGTTAGGAGCGACAGATTGACAAACTTGTGTATCTCTCTGCACGTTACTTACAACGTTTTCAACAGCAATTTGTTCTACATTATGTGTGCTATTTATCTGATTAACATCCATATCCTGGATAATATTAGATTGAAATTCACTCATATTCGCTACAAAATATGGACATTGTCACCCTGCATCTGAGGTTGTTGACCTGAATGATCATTACCTGTATTTTGAACACGTTCTCCGTCCCTACTTCTGAAATAATACCTAGTCTTTCCCTCATTTTCCATTTCTAATATACTTTTTACACTAGTTTTTAATTTCCAAATTTAATTAACAGACACACAATTAATTATAATTTACAGGAGTTGGCACTTACTCCCGTTTTTCCTCGCGTCGCTATGTGCAGTTGTTGCGACGTGAGGCTGGTGGTTGTAGCTCCGCTAATAGATGGAGTCGTCGTCTGCCGCTGCTGGCGATGTTTACGGCCGTTCCTTTCAGGCGCCGCACCCCTCTTCTGTCTGCTATGGCGCTGAGCGTGGCTGTTCCGTCGACGTGGCCGGTGAAGTGTTGCGACGCCGCCGTTCTGTAGCTCGTCGATTCTTGAAGTTACGTAATCCAATGAACCGCGAACTCAACACTTGCACTTGCTTCACTCGCGTACATCAACTGGCTAACGGTCACTTTATTTGTAAAATTCTTGATGTCTAACAGTTCGCGAATCACTTCCACCGTTTATCGCCTCACTGTATCTGTATATTTCGTTCCGAAACGTTGTTCCCCGCAAGGGATGCCATGTACAAGCTTCCTAGGGTTTTATTTGCGGACGGAGAAGTTAGTACTGCTTCCTCCCACAAGTCCCCTAAAACCTCCGCAACCTTGCAGATGCTGTTGCGTAGCAGTGTGCGTTTGTACCGCCCTACAGTACACACGAGGTGCCGTAGTTGCTGTCCATGTCTTTATGGAAAGCATAGAGTTCTGACTAACCTGTTGTCTTCTATAGTTGTGTCCCCAGCGCAGAAGACAGCACGCAGGTCGTAGGTTCTTCTACAGCATACAAGTGAGGCTAAAATAAGTTCTGTATGATGGAAGCATAATAAGCGACTCGCGAGATTTTTAATTGTCAGGGATGCCATTTATTAAATAAATAATAAAAAAAGAAATTAGCAACTATGGTTAATATGATACGGCCTATGCTGCCCATAGTTCATGTTGAGACCTCAACTTTTATCACATTTACGCAAAAATCTTTACTCATGACCGGCGCGGTCCGGCGTGTATGGTGGTCAGCTCGAGACTGAAACTGCGGCGCGTTGCGAGACTAGAGGTAGAGGGCACCTGACGCTCTATTTCGCGCCAAAACAGGGCCTTCGCGGGCCCTACAAAATCGCTCTTCTCTTGTTACAATAAAAGAAGGCACCTTAAACTTTTTAAACCGTCAAAACCTAGCCTGTCCTTGAGAGATATTTATTACTAATTCTCAGCTCTGAATAATTAATATTTAGTATATAGTAAACAAAACTAATTTTAAAAGAAATCACGTGACGTGAAATGCAGCAGCCAATGCGAGGAGAGCACCAGTAACATAGGCGGGCTTTCCCACGGGAACCAGCACCTACTGTGCCATATGCTACTGCTCCCCACCCCACATTTCAACATATGCTGCACGTCTGTCTTTCTTCCGCGTTTAAGACACGTACAATGTTAGCAAAGAAACGGCCAGCGGTCAGAAATATGAAGTGGCCACAGGTCAGGAATATCACAATGTCAGAGGCTCAACATAACTACCACAATGCAAAATATGCAGAAAGTAATCATTTGTTTGCTACCATTTACGATTTTGTTCGTGACACCGCTAGTTTTATGTTGCCATTTTCACTTACGCTCTTTTTAATCGAAAAACGACTTTACATATCTCCTTTTTGGCATTCCTGAACACATAGCAGCTACAATCAGTGCTGCAGAAAGTATTTCGAAAAATAAAGTCACAGTTCCAACTAATAGTATGACTGTTGTCAGTTTAAGTATGCAGACTGAACAGGAAAAGATGTGTACCACATGATCAATGTTTCCTAAATATATATTAGCTACTAAACAACGCTCCTCGCTTTCAGGGAAACTCATTAATAAAACTTTACGGCATAACAGTAAGATAAACCGTTCCATTACGTACAATACAGATTAAGTTAAATTATACAGGGTGTTACAAAAAGGTACGGCCAAACTTTCAGGAAACATTCCTCACACACAAAGAAAGAAAATATTTTATGTGAACATGTGTCCGGAAACGCTTAATTTCCACGTTAGAGCTCATTTTAGTATTTCTCTTTGAATGTAAATTGAAATAATTCGTGTAGACAATTGCAAAATACCCAATTGTTTCGTTAGTATGTACTGTACTTCCTCGATTCACGTCATCAACACAGATTTTCTGTGAACGTTTGGGCATGAGTTGTTGGTGATGTCTTGATTGGGCCTCATGTTCTTCCACCTACGCTCACTGGAGCACGTTATCATGATTTCATACGGGATACTCTACCTGTGCTGCTAGAACATGTGATTTTACAAGTACGACACAACATGTGGTTCATGCACGATGGAGCTCCTGCACATTTCAGTCGACGTGTTCGTACGCTTCTCAACAACAGATTCGGTGACCGACGGATTGGTAGAGGCGGACCAATTCCATGGCCTCCACGCTCTCCTGACCTCAACCCTTTTGACTTTTATTTATGGGGGCATTTGAAAGCTCTTTTCTACGTAACCCCGGTACCAAATGTAGAGACTCTTCGTGCTCGTATTGTGGACGGCTGTGATACAATACGCCATTCTCCAGGGCTGCATCAGCGCATCAGGGATTCCGTGCATGTATCGTCGCTAACGGAGGACATTTTGAACATTCCCTTTAACAAAGTGTTTGAAGTCACGCCGGTACGTTCTGTTGCTGTGTGTTTCCATTCCATGATTTATGTGATTTGAACAGAAGTCATAAAATGAGCTCTAACATGGAAATTAAGCGTTTCGGGACACATGTCCACATAACATATTTTCTTTCTTTGTGTGTGAGGAATGTTTCCTGAAAGTTTGGCCGTAACTTTTTTGTAACACCGTGTATATATGTGGTGTCTGTTCTTTCGGACATGTTCGAAAGAACAAAAGCCACTTTTGATCCTGCAGTTATTATCTATTCATATTCACGGAAGGTGTGACATTGTCTGCGAATGGGTAAAGTTGATAATGTGTACCCAGCAGGGATTCGAACCCGGCTCTCCTGCTTTCTAGGCAGTTGCGCTGACCCCTGCACCACTTTTTTAGTATATGTACCGCCGAAGCGAGTACATACACCACTGGGGACACAGCGATCGTCACACTCGCACCTAATTACTCAAGCACGCTTTTCCAGATACAAATTTGCAACCTTACCCCGCCCACTAGAACTCAAATTCAATACAATTTGCCGATGACGGGCAATGATCCTTTCTTCAGGGTGCTCACGGTTCTTTCCTGAGTACGTGCGTGGCGAGCACGGGGCTCCGAGCTAATGCAGTCTTCCTTCCTTCTTTACTTCCCGGACCGCGTTTCCTTTCCCCCACCCCTCCTTTCTTATCCTCAGTCCTTCCCTCCCCACCGGGAGAGTGATAACCTTAGCAGTTCAGTCCCCCTATCCCAAACAAACAACCCAACCCAACCCAACCCGCACTCCTAGGCCCTTACTCTTAGGGGAATTAGTACTATGTGACTAAGTGTTTGAGTTCTAGTGGGCAGGGTAAAGTTGCGAATTTGTATCTGATTGGAGTCGTGTCTGAGTAATTTCATGCAGGTGTGTAGAGGTCAGCGCAACTGACTAGAAAGCAGGCTGGGTACAAATATTCAGCTTTACCCATTCGCAGTTAATGTCATAAATTCCGTGAATATGAATTAAGTTAAATTGTTACTAACATTGTATATCACTGTTGTTGTTGTTGTTGTGGTCTTCAGTCCGGAGACTGGTTTGATGCAGCTCTCCACAATACCCTATCCTGAGCAAGCCTCTTCAACTCCATATAAGAACGGCAACCTACATCTGTCGCAATCTGCTTACTGTATCCATCTCTTGGTCTTCCTCTGCGGTTTTTACTCCAAACACTTCCCTCCAACGCTAAATTCACAATTCCTTCATGTCTAAGAATGTGTCCTTCTAATCGATCCCTTCTTTTGGTCAAGGTATACCAGAAATTCCTTTTCTCCCCAATTCTGTTGAGTACCTCCTCATTAGTTACGCGATCCACCCACCTAATCTTCAGCATTCTTCTGTAGCACCACATTTCAAAAGCCTCAATCCTCTTCCTGTCCGCACTGTTTACCGCCCATGTTTCACTCCCATACAAGACAACACTCCACACAAATGCCTTCAGACAGACCTTGCTTAGGCTTAAATCAATATTCGATGTTAACAAATTTCTCTTTTTCAAGGACGCTTTTCTACCCATTGCCATTCTGCATTTTATATTCTTTGTACTGCGACATTCATGTATTACTTTACTACCCAAGTAACAAAATTTATCTACCACCTTCATTGTTTCGTTACGTAATCTAATTTCTTCAGCATCGCCTGATTTTCTAAGACTGCACTCCATTACCCTTATTTTGCTCTTGTTAATGTTCATCTTATATGCAGCTTTGAGCACACTGACCATTCCGTTCAACTGCTCTTCCCTTTGTTGTCTCTGACAGAATTGCAATGTCATCGGCAAAACGCTATGTTTTTATTTCTTCACCCAGAAAAATAATTTCTTCTCGAAATTTCTCCTTGATTTCCTTAATAGCTTGCTCAATGTGAATAACATTGGAGAAAGGCTAAAACCCTGTCTTACTCCCTTCCCAACTAATGCTTCCCTTTCATGCCCTTCAACTCTGACAACCGCTTGCTGGTATATCATATAAGGTACGATTGCTTTATATCGTGCTTAACAACAAAATGGCCACCGTTTTTGGGCGGGAGGAGAGACTGCTAGCAGTTAAACGGCGCGCCGTCAACTGTTGTAAAGCGGCACTGTTGTCTGAATTCACCCAGAAAGCGACCGGACTGAAAGCTAATTTCGGCTGATTTCTGGCCGAAACCGAATATTCGGTCGGTCTTTAATTATTACACTACGATCTATACGGCTGACCCACATGTATAATTACCACAGCTTAAATTTGTGCAGCATTTAATCTATCTATACTAATAATAAATCTGTAAATGTATTCCTGTCGCTGTTCACTTCAATCTTCAAAACTACTGGACGAATCTTCATGCGGTTTTCACAGGAAACATGAGAAAAGTTTGGGTCAACATATAGGCATAATTTTATCAAAATCGGATCATGAAAACAAAAGATATCGTAAATTTAAATGTTTTCAGTAACCGTCGTGGCTGTTTTTTCAACTATGAAAAACCTCTTATCTCCAAAACTACTTCACGAATTTGCATGGGGTTTTTACAGGTAACTTTAGCGTAACTGGACAATATATACACTTCGTTTCATAAAAGTCGGATCACGGAAAGAAAGAATATCGTAATTTTTATTTTTTAATCAATGTCCGTTATGTCTGTCTGTCTCTTTGAACACGTATACCTCCAAAACTACTCGACGAATTTTCATGAGGTTTTCACACGTAACTTAAGAACATCGTGCTGTTACATAAAGGCTTTAAAATTTAAAATCGGATCACAGAAAATAAAGATATCATAATGTAATCATTTGCTTAAAAGTCATTGTGTATGTCTATTTGTTAAAGGTAATCTCCAAAAGTACTACACGAACTTTCATGGATTTCCACAGGTAAATTGAGAATAGTTTGGAGAGTAACGTAGGCTTAGTTCCATCAAAATCGGATCAGAGGAAGGAAAGATATCGCAATTTGAAGTTTTTGTGTATACTACGCTTATAAGTATGGTGTAGTACAGTAAATCTCCAAGAATACTATACGAACTTTCATGTGGTTTCATAGTTCAACTAAGAGTACCTTGGGGCAACATATAAGCTTTATTTCATTAAAATCGGATCAGGGGAAGAAAAGATATCGTAATTTGTAGTTTCTGGCGTATGCTATGCCTGAATTGCAGCGTAGTATAGCAAAGATCCGATAGAGGTGCTGTTACTGACATAACTAATAGATGGCGCTGCTGCGTTGTTTATTCTCATAACTGAAGTATAATACAATCACTACGTTTACATGCAATACATCTTCCGGAAGACGAAAACCGTTTTTCGCTGTCGTGTTTACATGTCACAGTCTGAATCGGATTTCCTATCCCACTCAATATGGCGGCTGAAAAATAGTTGACTCAGTTCCTGATTTAGTCACCACAGTCGCTATTTTTCTTTACTTAAATACACAGATTCATTCTCACTCTAATATTTATACTTTTACTTCATGGTAGAAAATGTCACCCTGTCCGTATGTGGAGAAAATTCTTAACAAGAAACACAATCTAACAAGCCAAGAACGCTTCAAAAACGGTTGCGTTTACAAGGCCCCGAAAATCGATTGTGGAACTGGAAAATCGCTTTACAGAAGTGGATTTCCAAAATCGTTTTTGTAATGTTTACATGACCACCCAAAGGCGGATTTGGGAAATCGGTTTGGGAGCCCATGTAAACGGAGTGACTGGTACAAGGGCTATGATTTTCCTTACGGCAGCGGTGTAGTGTATTGACGTTAGTAAAGGCCGTTGAATTCTTTTTGAAAAATCAGTCATGTACAATGAGGGGAATAATTCTTAGTGTTGATAATGAAATAAATAATTAATGTTGTTCCGATCAGTAAATTAATGATCCTCATAATGCGAATATTTCGTTGCCAACGTTAACATACTACACCGCTGCCACTGCAAGTAAAATTTAACCCAAATACAAAAAAAAAAAAAAAAAAAAAAAAAAAACAAACCCTTGCTGTAGTCTATCCTGTATGCCTTGTAATGCTGTGGAAAGAAAAAAACAAGTGATTATTTCCGCGGGCATCATTTGAATTAAAAACATAACGACATTCCTTCGTGTCTATCGATGCTCTAATTTACATAAGAATTCTTTGCATGGAAAATGGAATTTACGTAGTTCCCTTTCTGATTTCGCTGTATACTCATTACTTTTTGAGTGCGTTCTGTTTAGGAATGCCTCGAAATCGCCACAGTACAGGAAAGGACAAAGCGAGGAAAAGTTAGTTACGTAGTACACCAAATAACTAATTATGGCGTTGCTGTGTTTTTTTCATTCTCATAACTATGGTGTAATACACTACAAGCAGGGGTACAATTTTACTTACGGCAGCGGCGTTGTGCGCTGATGTTGGCAACGGTCATTAGATGCTTTTTCAAAAATCTGTCATTTAGAATAAGGGGAATAATTTTTTAAATTCACGATGAAATAAATAATTTATGCTGTTCTAGTCAGTAAATTAATCATCCTTCTAAAGCGAATAGTTCGTTGCCAACGATAGCAAACTAAACTGCTGCCACTGCAAGTAAAGTTAAGCACAGGTAGGACCAAAAAATTTTTTTTTCTTCCTATCTGTAACCCATATGCTCTGCAATGTCATGGAAAGAAAAGAAGTGCATCTTTCGACGGGTATAACCACTAAATTATACATAGAGTAGAAATATCTATGGAGTGAGCATAGACTTCTGTGCATCTTCTCAACATTAAGCTGGAATTACCAAGTCATACCGAGACAAATCTACTCTTTCCACACATTTATTTGCTGTTAGGATTGGTTTGTACCGCATTGGCTGCAAAGAAGCTCCACCTCTTTTTCGCAGAGCAACCATGAAATAATATCGAAATAAATGTGTCACAGAAGCAACAAGAAAATTGAGGAAGCGTCGCTAAAATGGCCATCTACACATAGTCATCTGTCTTAACCAAACAAAAAAGGACGAAGGTGAAGTTATCAATTAGTAAATTTGTCCCAATATCCGGTGATATTTGCACCTTAATGTTGAGGACAGAAAATCTGTTCTGTTCACACCAGAGAATATTTCTGCTCTGTGCCTGCCACTAGAGATAATATATACACATGAGCGACAAACTCATCAGAAACCTCTCTGATTTCATATTTTGATTAACATTTGTAACTACTTCCTTTTGGCGTGGACTACATTAAGATAAAGACGTCTTCTTTTGCAGAGACAATTGTACTTTCGAGTTATAAACCGACTTCTGATATATAGTTCTATTACACAAGATTGATTTCAACTTCGTGCTTTACGAAGTAATCACTACAGGGTGTGTATACATGTATTAATAATTATTATATTATAATTAATATTATAATTATATAATATTAATATTATAATTATTAATTAATAATTAATAACACAGACAAGACAATTCGCTGTAAATACTACTATATTTAATGGAAAGTTCTATACAGACGATCAGCTGACGCCATTTCTTCAACGATTACCCAGACTTACTTTATCGCACATTAACACCACCATGACGTCTTATTTAAACAGAAATGAACTGCTCTGATGACTGAATTACCAGACTTTCAGTATTCGTCGACTTTTCGATAATATGGAGCACTGCATACAGAACAACTACGCCGGCCGCGGTGGCCGAGGAGACTGAGGCGCTCCAGTCACGGTCTGCACGGCCACTACGGTCGGGGGTTCGAATCCCTCCTCGGGCATGGATATTTGTGCCGTCTTTAGGATTAGCTAGTTCATAAGTAGTTTGTAAGTTTAGGGACTGATGACCCCGTAGTTAAGTCCCATAAGCTATACAAACATTTGAATTTAGAAAAACTACAATGTCCCCAGTGCAACATTGCAACATTCTAATATTTCAGCGTACACTTACTGTGACAGATAAAAAATTTAGTAATGCGCCATAGAGCCAATACATGGCGCTGTTATTATTATTTTTCTCATCTCAACGACAGAAGTGTTTTCAGAAGTTTATGCCAGACAGACAATTACACACCTCAGTCTTTATGAACACAAACTAACAATGAATTCACATCTTCCGGAGTACGGACTAAAATTAATTTCACTTTTTGTATGACAAATTTTATGAACATTCACAGTTTTCGACAATGACTTCTACTTAAATTTGACAGCTTGGCTACGAGAACTGAGTTTATTGACAGAGCGATCCAACAAGGATTCTGTTTTTGCTGACCTCGGTCCGTAACTCTAAAAACCATGATATACACAGGTCCTCTTTAACAACCGTTGCGAAGCACGGGCATATAAGCTAGTGATTAATATTATTTCGCCGAGAAGACTGAGGCGCTCCAGTCACGGTCTGCACGACCACTACAGTCGGGGATTCGAATCCCCCCTCGGGCATGGATATTTATGCCGTCCTAGTTCGTAAGTAGTTCATAAGTAGTTTGTAAGTTTAGGATCCATCCTATTGTCTACTAGCGATCGTATGCGTGCGTCTTGTGCAAGTGGACGCGTCTACACTGTACGCGGACGGCGTGACCGGTGCATCATGGGTAATCTCGTAAGCTCTCACTTTCCGTGTAGAAAGGGCTTTACACAAGATGCACTCATACGATCGCTAGTAGACGGAATAGGATGGATCCTGTTCTCACGCGCATGGAAGTGCTTCGCGCATGCGCAGACGACCTAGTGGGTAACGAAACTGACGAACGGAAGCCAAGTCGCCAATTTCTCTGAGAAATGTGTATTTGTCTCCTGTTCAGGGGAACGTAGATGTTGGACACACACACACACACACACACATACATACAGGCTCTCTCAAGAGCAGTCGTGAAAAGGTGGTGGTGCTATAGACGAATTGAAATAAAAATTGTATATAACATGCGTACAGTTTTATTGAGAACAGAGATGTAGCTGTTAACATGAAATCCAAACAAACCTAGAGCAAATGTAAATGAAAACATTTTCTCTGAGTGTTCCGTCGGTTCTCGGCAGAATAACATCATACTGACTTCAATGTACAATTTTTCGTGTGTTCTACAAGTTCATTTCCAATCAGATAACCGGTTTTCAGCTTACAAAGTGAAGTAAGTCGAAAACCGGCCATTTAAGTAAAAGCCAATATGATGATTTACCAGGAAAGTATCAGTCAAAACAGTCAAACTTACATCTCGTTTACTCGCAGGCGCTCGATACTGGCAAAATGCTGAAACGGCTGTAGCGATAAATAATAGCGATAAATAAATAATAGACTAAGCAGATCTTCTGGACCTTTTATTACAATGTCCTTCAGTGACATTAACCACACTGCAGGCCCAACAATGGGGAAGTTAAAATGTTTTAAGTTTGTTTGAGTTACATACTATGATCTATACCCACTAAAAATTGAACACACATTATATAGCATTTTTATTGCAATTCGTCTTTATTACCAACTCCTAAGGTATTTGCCATTTCTCCCGAAACCTGCTGTAGTTAACAGGTGAAATATTCGTTTTCGATGAACATTAGAAGCTTTATTCCAGTGAAAAGTCTGTGTATAGATGAGACTTTCATAGACACCTGAGCCTGACCATGATGTACATAAGCGCCTTAAACCGTGTGGCCTGGAAGTATTTAATTACCTATTATAATGCGGACGTTTACACAAGTAAGCGACGTAGTTTCACATGAACTGCATGCAAAGAAATACAGTTTCACAGATTAAGTCTAAAAAACACAAAAATGTTTTAATCATTACAATAATGACGATATGCCTGACAGTCTCTAAAAGTGATGTTACCTCGGCGATTCATTTGCTCTACGTTGACAACAAACAAAGCAGACATGTGAAGCAGACTAGACAAACACGTACCGTGTAAACGTTTCTATGAAGTTGGGCGGCCTACCGCAAGGAGCGCTTCAGCTGACGACGACTTTCT
The DNA here is from genome assembly GCA_026315105.1 of Locusta migratoria. NCBI lineage: Eukaryota > Metazoa > Arthropoda > Insecta > Orthoptera > Acrididae > Locusta > Locusta migratoria. The sequence goes on along the minus strand of CM048754.1, from coordinate 82,478,530 downwards.
TGTGCGTGTCGCACGTCCCGTTCATAGAGTAGAGCAGTGACTGGAGAGAGCAGTGACATGCGCAGAACAGAAGTCTGGTCGTCGACATGTGTTGGCCGCGTGGTGTCGCTACGCAGGAGGTTTGTCCTTAAAGCGCCGTGTACATTTAAAACGTCGTTTCAGCGCTAGTGCAGACTAATTGACCTCGCAAGTGCCTTGGATTGGGTATATTTGATACGTTTGACAACCGGGCGCTTAGTTTTGAAGAGTAAAATAAAGTGTTCTTTCGTCCATCGGAATAAGTGTAACAGCTCACATGTACCTATTGCTTTTATTTATGTGACAACGAGAACTGTTGTTCTGTTTTATGCGGCATTGTTATCGTATTTCTAAGGCTTCTGAAGTAAATATTTCTCATAAGAACATTCAAAAATGGCTCGTGCCTATTATAGTGTCACTTGAACTTAATGGCAAATTGGTGATGATACCACATACATCTTCGTCGTTATTTCAGAAGATTTGTGTAGCGTGTTTATTTATCTCTTTCCGTTTTTTAGGCCAGGGTAAAATTTTAATTATTGGTAAACAGTTTGACGTGTTTATTTCGCGCATTTTATGTAGGTCTAAGGTAGATGCACCAGTGTTTGCACTGTACCAGTAATTGACATTTTTGTTATATTATGGGAAATATTAAGGAAACCAACCTCTTTAGCCACATATAACTCAAAGATATGCAAAATTCATTCGTTTCTGAAGTTGGCTGCAGTAATTTATCTACTTTTTTGTTTTGAGTAGAAAACTGTCAAACATGTGAAGGTGTGAGCACATTAGTTTTTCTGTTATTCATAAAAGGAATTGTTACGGTAGTTTCTTCTGAACACTAGTTGTAGTGGCAAAATTTGATTGTCACAAGGGATTTTATTTCAATGAGTGCATCAGTATTTTCCATGTTTTGCATGCCGGTACCATTCTCAACCTAAAGTTTAAGTCAGTGCAGGCGTGTTTGAGGGGTTGTGAGTTTAAAGTAGAAACAACACTGCTAAAACGAATAATTAGAAGAGAAAGACGTTGGGCTATGTACAGATGAACTATGCTTGAGAAGTATATACGTTCAGTAGATTGTCTGTTAGCAAACTTTCACATCTTTCACTTGTCTTTTAAATCTATGACTATACATTTAATCCACTAAGTAGTGAAAAATGCATTGTGAATAGTAGCTGTCAAAACCGCAACTCACCCCACTCGTAAATTAACCGTGGAATAAACGAATGTTTGCAAGACTTCGTACGGCCAGTAATTTCTGTTATATTGTTATACAATCACAAAAGATAGGCCTACAAAATTTTGCCTTAATTACAACGTGTCTCCTCCTTTCTCGTATTTTTCAAAATGTTCAAATGTTTGTAGAGTATATGGGACTTAACTACGGGGTCATCAGTCCCTAAAGTTACAAACTACTTATGAACTACTTACAACTAAGGATGGCACAAAGATCCATGCCCGAGGGGGGATTCGAACCCCCGACCGTAGTGGCCGTGCAGACCGTGACTGAAGCGCCTCAGTCTCCTCGGCCACCGCGGCCGGCCTCGTATTTTTCTTTACACCCGTAGCAACAACAATAATTCACCATTGCTATTAATAACAAGCAACAGTTGAAAACGCAAGAAATATATGTAATACGATGAATTTCGGGAACGTTCACAATCACTAGCAGACAGATGCGCTTCGACATCACGTGACTCTGCCGTATAGATGTTGAAAACATGCGCAGAACGCATTGCTCACTCCAGAGAGCCGGCCGCGGTGGCCGAGGTGACTGAGGCGCTCCAGTCCCGGTCTGCACGGCCACTACGGTCGGGGGTTCGAATCCCCCCTCGGGCATGGATATTTGTGCCGTCCTTAGTGTTAGCTAGTTCATAAGTAGTTTGTAAGTTTAGGGACTGATGACCCCGTAGTTAAGTCCCATAAGCTATAAAAACATTTGAACATTAAAAAAAAAAAAAAAAAAAAAAAAATCGCGAGAGGTATTTACTCTATGGGCCGTATAAAGAGGGCTCGAGACTGACGTAAAAGAATAAAAACAGTGTTGTGAGGACTGTGAATCGACATGGCGGTACGGATGTGGAGTGAGTGGCTATTGCCCCGACACCTGGCACCTACCACCACCGCGTGGCGACAGCGCTACGCGCTCCTCGACCGCCGAATACACCCTCGTCCGCACACCTCGCGGCCATCGTCTCGATCAAACATCCCACCCCGGCCACAGCGCTCCGATCTCAGACCAGCCGGGAACTACAAAAATGGCTGCTGCCATTACTTTTAACTGCGAAAACTGCCCTCGCAATATCCGAGGGGAGAAAGGCCGTCACAAAAAACTGTGGGGTTATTTATTGCGGAACTTTGGCTACGTCCCGTTTTTATCGGTGTAAACACCATCCTGCTGACAAGGCGTTAACTGCAGTTGTGGGCCTGTAAGAGCGGGGGAGCAAAAGAAATAAACGGGGAACTTGTACCTCGCAGTGGTGCAAGATTCTTGTCGGGTTCCGCACCAGTATCTGGCCACTAAAACCACCACTGGCGCCTTAGTAGGAATAATTTTCCTTCTTCCTGGCAGAGGTGAAGCTTTGTCAAAGTAAAAACATCGTACCAGTCACTCGACATCATAGAGTTGGACTCGAAATTAGGTAATTTCCAAGAAAGCTTGCGATCGAAGTTTAGATTAAATGTACTTTTCGTTCCAGCTGATCCGAATTGAGAAAATCCTCATGGATGAAGAACATCTCAGAACAGAATACACAATATATACTTACAAAAAAGAGAGCATATTTGTTAAGGTACGTTCGACAGATCCCAAGTGCCAATTGCCCTTGTGGATGTAGAACTGGTCAGAAATTATCTTAAGAATATTTACATTTTAAAGGACATGAAACTTATTATCATACACACAATTTCTTAATGTACTACATAATACACACATATTGTGCTCTAAAAACAGTATGTTCTTTGATGTTTTGCCTTGTTATTATATTTTGAGACTGCAAACTCCCGCCGGCCGCGGTAGCCGAGGCGACTGAGGCGCTTCAGTCACGATCTGCACGGCTACTACGGTCGGGGGTTCGAATCCCCCCTCGGGCATGGATATTTGTGCCGTCCTTAGTTGTAGCTAGTTCGTAAGTAGTTTGTAAGTTTAGGGACTGATGAACCCGTAGTTAAGTCCCATAAGCTCTACAAACATTTGAACATTTTGCTAACTCCCGACATGCAGCTTTACTATTAAATATTACTTCAAGTCATAATAATAAATAATATTTACTTACAATACATAACTGTGGGCTCGGTCCGGGTTCCCAGTTTTTGCGCTGACAGTTAATGATTGATTTTTGTCTTCTCTCAGAATCTCTCCGGAAACTAAACAGTCCGTAGCCACCTCTGGAATGATCTGAGCAGTTTAAGGCAAAGTGCCGTGACGCAAATCCTACAGCACCGCAAAATGTTTAATTACGAGCTACAGGAATGAAAATGGCGGATGTGTCAGCTCGTACTTACAGGAGGCTTAATGACAACTACAAGGTCAAAAGATAAACGCCATGGATTTTTGTTTATAGCGATGTAAACAACATCGATCACGCGAGAATATCGTTCTATGTTGAGATTTAATGTAATTTCACTTACCCTCAGTCTTCATTATTCTTACTGCCTTAGATCTGCTTCATTGGGCACGGTTGAAATATCTTCTCCCGGAGAGAAATCATCGTATGCTTAACCACTGCCGTACAATGTACTGCTGTATATCGTACAAGCGTTCAAATTATCATATTTTCCCATAACTATCGTTCGAGTTGGCAACGTTGCCTCCCTCCCGCTCAAATTACTTATTTATCGTTACTTGAGCCGCTAGTAGGGGATTGTTGCAAATCGAAACGCGATAAACCTAATTTTCCGATAAATCTAAAGCCCTTTCTATACGAGACGTGCAACACGCATGAGGAAGTCGTTGTAAGCTGCAGCGCCCCTTGCGATAGACCGTCCAACTACAGAGAAGCGTTCAAACGGTACGCATTTGTTGAGTCGTCTGCTTCACGCGTCTACTTCGTTTGTTGTCAACTTACAGCAAATGAATCGCCACGTTAGCATCACTTTTCGAAACTGTATGATATATTGTGATCATTGAAACATTTATTTGTGTTTTGGACTGCCACTGTGAAACTGTATGTGATTGTTTTCGTGCAGTTCATGCGTAACTACGTCGCTCACATGTGTTAACGTCCTCATTATAAAATGCGATTACATACTTCCAGGCCCTGCAGTTTGAGGCGCCTATGTATATGATGAACAAGCTCAGGTGTCTACACATGACCTTTCACTTTGAATAGCGTGTTTCATGAAAAATAGCAAATATTTTAGAAGATGCTAATAAAGATGATTTGCAGTTAAAATTTCATATAACGTGTATCCAATTATTATAGGGTACAGAGTTGCAGCTCTTGGTATGTACAACTAACTCATTTTGATATTTTGACTGATTCTTTAGTCGGTTCTTGGTAGATCACCATATAGATTTTTATTTAAATAAACGGTTTTCGACGTAGTTTATAGTCTGAATATGTCCTAGTAAGCCGAAAAACCGGGTAGCTAAGTGTAAATGAACGTGTAGAAGATACACAAAATTCTTCTTTTAAGTAAGTGTGATGTTGTACTACCAAGAACTGACGGATAAATCAGTGAAAATTTCTTGATTTACATTTGCTCTACGTTTGTTTGGATTTCATATTAAAAGCTATATCTCTGTGTGCAAATAAAAATTGTACACAGGTTATATTAAATTTTTAATGCAATTCCTCTATAGTGTCACCTCCTGAAATACTTACTACTGAGTCGAAAAACTACGTTGCTCTGAGCAGGAGAGAAGTACACATTCTCAAACAAATTCCCGACTTTGTTTCGTTTGTCAGCTGAGTTCCCAGTTCGGTCGTCTGCGCATGCGCGAAGCACTTCCATACGCGTGAGAATAGGATCCACCCTATTCCGTCTACTAGCGACCGTATGCGTGCATCTTGTGCAAGTGGACGCGTCTACACTGTACGCGGACGGCGTGACCGGTGCATCGTGGGTAATCTCGCAAGCTCTCACTTCCCGTGTAGAAAGGGCTTAACTTGTCGTGAGGCCCCACGAGAAGAAATCGCGATAAATTGAAGAGACCGTATGCGTTTTGGAACGATGGGTAAATCTTAACAATTGGCCCGCCCTCACATTGTAGTTGGAATTCAGTGACAACCAAACACTCGGTACTTCAGACAGTTGTTCAGATATTGTTTTATCATGTTCTCTGGGACGTTTTGGAACATCGACTTCATGCCAGGCCTCACCAACCTACATCGATAGTCCTTCTCAGTGAAGTACTTCGTGAAGAATGGACTACCATTCCCCAAGGAAACTTCCAGCACCTGATTGAAAGTATGCCTGCGAGAGTGGCACGATTCTGAGAAAACTATTCGATAAAAAAATCATTTTTTTCACATCTTATAGTGTGATATATTCGCTCGATAATGATCTCACTTTCTCTTCGTCATTCCTTATAGTTGCTGTGCTGCATGAAATTACGTAAACTACTGCGCAAAATTTTGAAGAGTTCGCAGACGAAAAATCGCGTTTCGTAGACTTTGCGTACGGTTGATTTTAGTAGATACGAAGCTCCGGATGAAATGTAGGAAATATATCGAAATTTTATTTAAGGTTCAGAGCAGAACTATAACTCATTTCATTCTCGAGATACAGGATGTTGCGTCCGACGGACAGACGCGGGTTAATTTGCGCAAGTTCTGCCCGTGCACAGTTGCCGGCTCTGCGAAATACTCGTCATCCGATTTTAAGAAACAGTTCGGTTTGTGGATCCCGGTAGAAAGAGTTCACATATAAATTCAGACTGTCCTGTAGTGTAGCCCAGTATTCGGACCATGAACATTTCCCCATCGGAGCAAAGTGAAAATTAAGAAAACAATTGAGATAATGGACCATTCTTTGATGAGCATTTTCTTCCGTATTATGTACTTAAACCTTACATGAACTACGAGAAATGCAAGGAGATACCAAATACATGACTTTTACCAAAAACAAACTAGTGCCTACACAAGGAGGGAAGAGTTATATTCAACCTATACAAAAACCAGACGGCGGTTATTAGAGTCGAAGGGCAAGAAAGGGACGCAGAGGTTGGAAAGGGAGTAAGACAGGGTTGTAGCCTTTCCCCAAAGTTGTTCAATCTGTACATTGAGCAGGCAGTGAGGGAATGCTAGGCGGCCGCGGAGGCCGAGGGGACTGAGGCGCTCCAGTCACGGTCTGCACGGCCACTACGGTCGGGCGTTCGAATCCCCCCTCCGGCAGGGATATTTGTGCCGTCCTAGTTCGTAAGTAGTTCATAAGTAGTTTGTAAGTTTAGGGACTGATGGCCCCGTAGTTAAGTCCCATAAGCTGTACAAATATTTGAACATTTTGAAGGAATGCAAGGAGACATTTGGAGAGGGCATTAAAGTGCAGGGAGAAGAAATAAAAAATTTGCGGTTTGCCGATGACATACTAATTATGTCAGAGACAGCAAAAGATCTGGAAGAGCAATTGAATAGGATGCACAGTGTCGTGAAAGGAAGAATTAAGATGAACATTAACAGGAGTGAAACGAAAATAATGAAATAGAATGTCAGAAAATCAGGCGATGCTGATGTAGATGTAGATGAAGGAGATTAGGTAGTGACACAATAAAAGTAGTAGATGAATTTTATTATTTGGGTAGCAGGATAACTTCTGATGACCGAAGTAAATAAGATATAAAATGCAGAATGGCTATGGGAAGAAAAGCGTTTCTAAAGAAGCGAAACTTGTTAACATCCAATATTAATTTAAATGTTAGGAAGTCCTTTCTGAAAACATTTGTCTGCAGTGTAGCATTGTATGGGAGTGAAACGTGGACGATAAGAAGTTTAGATAAAAAGATGATAGAAGCTATTGAAATGTGGTGCTACAGACGAATGATGAAAATTAGATGGGTAAATCATGTAACTAATGAGGAGGTGCTTAACCGAATCGGGGAGAAAAGGAGATTCTGGCATATCCTGACCAAGAGAAGGGATAGATTGGTTGAACACATTCTGAGACATCAAGGAATATTCAACTTAGCATTATAAGGAAGCGTGTGGGGTAAATGTCGTAGAGGGAGACCGAGGGACGAATATAGTAAGCAGATTCAAAATGACGTAGGTATTCTCAGATGAAGAGACTTGCACAGGACAGGGTAGCGTGGAGAGCTTCATCAAATCAGTCTGCGGACTGAAGACCACAACAAGAACAATACCAATTATATTTGTGTGTCTAATATTTTTCAATTCTTCTTTTCCTGTGATGGTATACTAAACACATGTACATCAATGAGAAAAGCTTGCTTCAGGAATTGTATGTTAATTTAATATCTAAACGAGGGTATTTAGTTTACTCAATTATCAGTCAAAATCTGTGAGTGTTTCAGCAATTACCTGCAAATAAAACCAACGACGGGTGGATAATTTAACCTCACGACAGAGAGCAAGAATTTTCTTCACAAAATTTATTCAAGTTAAAAAAAAATTGTAGGTTTCAGCTGCGTATCTGATCGTCAGTGAATCTTTAAACTATTAATTTTCATCATGAATTAAAATCATCACATCACAGAATCGAGGGTCGTTTATGGGCTCCTAGTTTTCTCTCAAACTTTTTGTCAACCTGATTCTTCTTCCTGCGTTTCTGAATCCAGATGGAAGTATTATAATACAGGGAGGCGCAGGGAAACGGGAAATTTCGAAATAACGTCATTTCCATGAATAAATTCATAAAACTAGTAATTTATTAACGAAAGTGAATGTATTCAGTATGCCATTATTCAGTATGTCTTTACAATCAAAAGATGACATCGGAAAGATGTGCTCCCATTCGGCGTTCACACTCTAACAGCCTGTTATGAAAACTCTGGAATGCGCGGTGTAGCAAATCTTGGGGAATGGCAGTGATTTCGTTTTCAATGTTCTCCTTCAGTTCATGGACTGTTGCAGGACGTGTACGGTACACCTTGCCTGTAAGATATCCCCACAGGAAGAAGTCGCACACACTGAGATCAGGGGATCTCGCAGGCCATGCAGTGTCACCGTTACGTGAAATAATGCGTCTTCCAGACAACTGACGAAATGCTGCCATCGATTGTCGAGCAGAGTGTGACGTGGCTCCGTCCTGCTGAAACCACACGTTTTCGACGTTAAGATTAAGCTCGTACAGTCTCGGTGTAAAGAATGTTTGAAGCATTTCAACATATCGAGCGGATGTTACTGTCACTGCACTACCATCGTCACGTTCAAGAAAATAAGGGCCAATAACACCACGGCATGATGCAGCACACCATATTGTGACCTTGGCGCTATGTAGCGGTCGCTGGTGCAACTCACAAGGATTGTCCTGTGCCCAATAACGAAAATTCTGTTTGTCCACGGATCCGTTCAGGTGGAAATGGGCTTCGTCTGATATCCGTAAGTTACCAAGGGAATTCGCGTCCTCGTTGATTTTAGCCAATACCTGGCTACTGAACTCCATACGTGACGCAGGGTCTCGTTCATGTAAGTGTTGCACAATCTGCAACTTATAGGAATGGAAGTCTATTCGTGTAGTATTCTTTGTAAGCTTCGTCGCTTAATCCCTAGCGAAGATGCACGCTGTCGAACCGAGCGGCGAGGACTTGTCTCGATTGCAGTTCTAGCAGCTGCAATGTTCTCTGGGGTACGTACCGTAGGAATTCCACCTGGAGGTTTCTTTCAAGGCAGATCCTGTTTCTTTACAATTACGCACCCACGTTGTAATCGCATGCGTAGATGGGACACGTCCATGACGTCCAAGCTGATAATCCTGTCGAAATGTTCTCTGCGCGGCAGTCGCACTATCACCATGTTTGTAAAACGTTCTCACAGCGACTGCACGTTCCGCACCAGTCCAATTCTCCATGATTACTAAATGGCAATTCGTTCACATCAATAGTGCAAAGTTTCGAACATCTTCCGGCGCTACAGTGCTGCCAACTGTAGCGTTCCCCTGCGCCATCCTGTATTTACCTTCTTGGCTTGTAAAGAGCGCCCTAAAGTGTAACACCGTGGCATTATTCAAACCCAAACGTTCGAATATTCACAACACTTCTCATGGCAGGCAAGCAAGGTAATAGGACCAACATGGCGGAAAAAGTCATGTGACTGGATTTCAGCCAACCACGAGTTACAGTTGGCGGCAAGCGGCGCGGAAAAGATGGCCATTCTATCCCTATACAGAAATTTAGTAAAGGCTACATTACGCGGAGCGTATTTGGTCGCTAGTCGCTGGCGCCTGTTGTCGCTCGGCGTATATAGTAGGCGAGTAGCGAATGAATACGCTGACGCAATGACACGCAGCCACTTCAGACGATAGCGTCTTCGTAAAAACAATTGAAACACGACGTAGCATATGATATATTGTTTTGGAGGTTAGGTGATGCCAAACAGTTCTGTTTCCCAAGGTGTGACATGGTCGCGAATTTATATCAGTGATCCATTTTGTACTTACTTTTAATATCTTTATTTACGTAGATCACAAAATTTCTCGTCGTTTTGACGACCGGTTTCGGTCAGTGATGACCATTTTCAAGTCTACAGCAAATCGGAAACTGGACAGATTTAGTAATAGACTACCTTATAAAACATAAATAAGGCATTGCAGTCAACAATATAAAAAACGTGTTAAAATGTTATACACCGTACCTGTTGTTACATCCCTAATGAAGATACACTTATGCTGTGATGATGCCATATGGCGTATGTATTGACGACTGTAATGCATTATTTATGTTTTCTAAGGTAGTCTACTACTTGATGTGTCCTTCTGTTTCTGATTTGTTGTAGACTTGAAAATGGTCATCCTGACCGAAACCGGTCGTCAAAACGACGAGAAATTTTGTGATCATTGACGTAAATGAAGATATTAAAAGTTCTGCGTCCCACCAAACAAAATATGAAGTGCAATTGTAATCAAACTTCTGAAAATTTATCGAAGTTTTCCAGTATTGTAGGTCATTAAAAATAACGATGACGGTATTCTGTTTCCTTATTTTACCCTCTACCATTTACAGGACTCTATCTAAATTTTCTTATGTGATCCTCATTGTATTTCTGTACGCAGAAGGACCTTTACACGATAATTCACCCAAAAGATTTGCAGAAGCATCATATTTATCCCTTTTCGGAAACCAACTTATCCATTTAGTTTTATTTCACGTACTTTTCCGTTCTGCTTTTGGTAGATTAACCCTTAAACAGAAACACCCGTCTGAGAGACAGTTGGGGTTTTTTAAATGTGGCCTAAGGCAACTCTGTTGTGCTTCTGTCAGGTAAGCATTGATTTTATAAAACCTGGAGGTCTGTCAGACCGGATGTTTCGCATTACGTTTGCAATGGCTCGATTTGTTAGACCGGATGTTTCGTATTACGTTCATTGTACTTTTTCTATTGCGTCTTTTCTTGTGTGATATACTTTTCCTTGCATGTTTAGAAGACGCCATGACGGATAATGCTTCAGAAGGCAATCGCAAACCTGCGAGAGCCGCAAGAAATGAGGTGTAGTGATGCCAATTTTGAGGAAAAAAACTTTCGAGTGGTTGCAGGACAGCGGTGATGAATCAGAGATGGAAAATGGTCACTCAGATGCTGATTCTGACTTTACAATTGAAGACGCAAGAGAAGACGATGAGAGAAGAAAAAACGATGAGAACAGGCTGATAGTGACATTAGTGATGAAGATGATGATGACGATTATTACAATTTATTGGAAGATGAACAGGATATAATTAGTGACAATACACGTGGAGAACAAGAAGGCATGCCAGATATTTTTCTTGGGGAAAAAGAACAAAAAAGATTTAGTATGGTAATCAGTGGAACCAATAAAAACAATAACCTCATTATTTTTGAACAAATAAAACTTATTTAATACTCAATTTGATGTTCATTTGAAATTCAAACAATATTATCCTAAACACATTAATAAATTATAAAAAATAATAAATATATGAAAAAATATTGAGGAGGAAAAATCCGGTCTGTCAGACCGGATGTTTCTAATAATGTACTATTGACCTATGTACCCGTTTAAGGGTTAATTGTTTTTTTTTTTAAGACTTTAGCGAGAAATACACCGCCAGCATTTATTACTTCCTTCGCCATCTTGACTCGACTGGTGGCTACTTTATACGCTCCTGTATATGACACGGGGCGACCGACACTTGAAAGCGACCAAAAGCGCCAGCGACCGGCGTCTAAAGTAGCCCACCCTTCAAATTTAGACGCTCGCGTTTCGGAGCAGCGTCTTTGTTCGCTGTCCCTGTTTACACGGAGCGAATTTAGCAGCTGCGTCCAATTCGCCAGCCACTAGCGACCAAATACGATCCGTTTTTTTTTTCTTTTTTTAATGGGACTTAACTACGGGGTCATCAGTCCCTAAACTTACAAACTACTTATGAACTACTTACGAACTAGGACGGCACAAATATCCATGCCCGAGGGGGGATTCGAACCCCCGACCGTAGTGGCCGAACAGACCGTGACTGAAGCGCCTCAGTCCCCTCGGCCACCGCGGCCGGCTACGATCCGTGTAATATACCCTTAAGTCATCTTCAGCCGAGTGTCCGAATACTTTTGGACCATAGTGTACTTCCACAAAGTTCCTTTGTCCTGCATGCTCTCGTTTTTCGTGGAGCCCTCTCGAGTAACGAAAGTTCAATTACAGCCACGCTGGACCTCCATAATTACAGTCATACCGGCATTCTACACGCGTGTGTATTGGGCGGGAAATGCCCTTCTCGGGGGGAGAGGGGTTTCTGCCGGCGAAGGCATTTAATTACGGGAAGATAATTTACGGTCAGCCAGCACTAAACGGGGATGGTGCGCGGTCGTAAATGTCTGCAGAGGGGAATCCCGGAGTCTAGAGATGTCTGGCCTCGCTTCGCGGAAACTGCTGCTCAAGGAACCGCATATAAAAATATCGCACTGGCGTGTTTTATGGCCCACTTTAGATTTGCAGTTTTATAAATTTTTGCGAACATTTTGGACCAAAATAATAATCTAAACAATAAAAATTAATTAACAAGAGTGTCTGAAACGCATTTAGAAAAAAAAATTAGGTAGTGGCGGGTTCCGAACCCCCGACCTTTAACGTGTCAGTCTAACGCCTTACCCACTACGCTACGGCTCTTTTTTTTTTTTTGCTATGGGTTATTTTGTTCATTGCGGTCGCTGATCTTGCATGTTCGTTGTTGTTCGATAATCTTTGGCTCAGTTTTTTTATTACAGAGGGCGCTGAGCCACGGCGCCCGGCACAGCTATCAATCAGAAGATGAGTCCTTTAACCTCTTACTATTGATGGCCGTTGTTAACTGATGCTAATATGGCATTTGTAGACACTAGATTATCATTTATCGTACGAAGAAAGACGTTTTTTTGTTAATTCTCCAGTGCGCCATTGCCTTGAAATGACTACGTGTAAGTTACAATAAGAAAATCATCAAATACGCATCGAAAGATGGCGTATGCGACAGAGAGTTCTGGGCGAGGAACGTCACGTGACATCTCCGAACTGCTGGCTTTCGTTAATTCAATGGAGGGTATCAAATCTCCGTAATTTTTCCAAATATGTCTCAAACGATACGAGATATGAAAAAAAAACGTAAGGGAGCTAAGTTGTAGAGAATTTTCTCTTCTATCCATTAGGTTATTCAATTTTTGTGTCAGATGAACGGTTTGTTTGCAATTACAATTAAATTACAAACGGATTTTTTTAGGTATTACTACCGTATTTTTTTGTCCGAAAAATTTGAAAAAGGGAGGTTATGGTCTCTGGCGATCTACAATCATGTCTGTAAAATTTGCTGATGATCGGTTGAACGGTTCGTCTAAAAAACAGGGAACACGTTACGGACAGACAGACATACATACATCCCAAAATCGCCGTTATTTTTGCAAATCGTGTCAGATGAATAGTTAAGCCGTTATTTTCATTTAAATTTCGTGCTGTCAAAAGACGATCGCAAAGGCCCACTTTTAGTGTTAGTACCGTAATCTAAAGTGGGCGAAGAAATAGTATTATCTCGTAGGGCAGAAAAATGATAAAAGTGTTACGAATCGACGGCTGTTGGAAACGGTGGAATATCTGCGTTCTGGTTGCGTAATTTTGTTTTTTGGTGTCGAGATGCGCCGCGCGGGGCGCCTGCGTAGCGCGTGGCGTGTGGCGGAGGGTGGGTTGGCGAATGATGCGTTGGCGTCGTAAAGTGAGCCGCCGCCGTGAATACAAAGTGGCCCTGCCGAGCCGCCGGGCTGCCTCTCCTGTCGTAACCGCCTCTCTTTGTGCGCGCGGAGTCTCTGTGTAAACGTGCAGGTTTACGGCGCAAAACAGTGCTGGCATCGCCAGTTAACTTGTCCGGTGCTCGCGTAAAGTCCGTAATGGCCAATCCGGTTTTGACTGATTGGTCATTTCGAATAACATCTCTATCTACATTCACAAACACGTAGACGGCAGTACTCCGTAACGTGCGTGGCGGAAAGGAATCTTGTAACCAGAGCTGCGTACCGTTAATCAAAAATTTAGCTTCGTTACTCATTAATACATTAATAAAGAAAAGTTAAAGCCTTACTTTATGGAGAATTTAACCGAAGTTAACGTTAATCGTTAACTCGTAAAAGTACTGTGCATCCGCGAAAACTCGCCTTCAGTCTCCAAATTTATATACAGGGTGAGTCACCTAACATTACCGCTGGATATATTTCGTAAACCACAACAAATACTGACGGACCGATTCCACATACCGAACGTGAGGAGAGGAGCTAGTGTAATTGGTTAATACAAACCATAAAAAATGAACATTTTTTCAATGGAACCCCGTTAGTTTTGTTAGCACATCTGAACATATAAACAAATACGTAATCAGTTCCGTTTGTTGCATTGTAAAATGTTAATTACATCCGGAGATATTGTAAACTAAAATTGACGCTTGAGTACCACTCCTCCGCTGTTCGATCGTGTGTCTCGGAGAGAACCGAATTAAATAGGGATCCAAAGGTGATGTACCTTAGGTACAGAAGAGACTAGAACAGCACATTACGTCCACATGCTAACACCTTTATTGGTCTTTTTCACTGACGCACATGTACACTTGACGGCAAACAAAGTGGATCACCCCTGAATTCCTAAGTGGAGACCGCACCTGACGCTATGCAACCACCATAGCACAGCTGCGTCGCAGGTCGTCAAATCATTGCACATTACAGTTATTACCTACCCACAATAGATACTAAGTAAGTCTCCTATTTCTCCTTATGGCATTCAGGCAAGGTACATACCAATACTTTCGTACAACAAATATTAGAATAAACGTCATTAGAGATGAGACAGTAACACTTGTAAATTAAATTTAGTTGCAATAAGTGAAAAGTCAGATACGTTATCACACTTGTTTAGTGACATGATATGTTTTTGTTCATGATCTGAATCTGAACGCACTGTTAAGCAAAAAACAGTTGTATGCCTGATCGAGACGCGATTACAGGTCACGCACTTTTTCGTGGTCCCTCTGTGATCGGCGGAAGTCGGCTGAGCTCGTGTGTCAACGGAATGTTAATGCTCTCTACCAACCTTACCTCGTAACAGCATTGCACACCGTAGACCTCGTCAATGTATTGTTGATTTGTGCTTCGTATTGATTATTGTCTTCCACTTTGTTATTTGCTAAAATAAGTCCACATACCCCGACGACTTCTTTTATAAGAAAGAAGGCTGTCCTTGAAAGTGGTGTGAAGAATGTTAATTCTGATTTTTATTCTGTTACGACAATAAAAAGAGGCAGAGAGCGGTGATACACCCGCTTAATAAGTCCCTTTCAAATATTAACATTTCGTAGATATGCGTTCCACTTTTTTATTACTCAAACATTAAAGTGATACTTAATTTCGTGTTCCATCTGTAACGCCTGAACCCCTTACATGTTGTTTCTTTTAAAACCTGTAACCTATACGCCGTAAGCTGCCGGCACTGGGCGAAAGAGGCGGAGCTTGTTCTAACAGCCAATCCGCTATGAGCTGAATGCAAGCTTCAGCTCCCAACATTCTCCGCTCAGGGGCCACGTTTAAGTGCGCGTGATCTCTAGGCATAAATAGACCTAAAACACTGACGTTTTCATTAGTTTCTTAGACCGATGTCTGAACCCAGAAATAAATGATAATCTTAGCACAGCACCAGGAGTTGCATGAAGCTCCTATTGTTGCTGGGAGGTAACCGCTGAAGATACGTAATATAGTGAAATTCACAGGTGTCATACATCATAAAGTTGTGGAATAGAATACAGTGTATTGATGATTTGTTAACTAAGCACAATCAGATGTCAAAAAAAAAAATGTTCAAATGTTTGTAGAGCTTATGGGACTTAACTACGGGGTCATCAGTCCCTAAACTTACAAACTACTTATGAACTAGCTAACACTAAGGACGGCACAAATATCCATGCCCGAGGGGGGATTCGAACCCCCGACCGTAGTGGCCGTGCAGACCGTGACTGGAGCGCCTCAGTCTCCTCGGCCACCGCGGTCGGCATCAGATGTCACATATCAAATATGTTCACTAATAGCGTTATACTGGTACCTGAAACAACGATACAATTAATTTTTCCCCGGCAGGGACTCGAACCCAGCACCATTTGTTATTGTATAATAGGAACAAATACTGATGATATATTTATTGTTTCTTCCGGGCACTCCAACCCTGCACATAGCGTCACTCTTGACCTGACACCATGAGGCGTCAACTATCACATTGTCGTTCACCAGTAGTTAGGATCACACAGTTCGTAGAGACGTGGAAGGGGTTTGGTATTTTGCGAAAACTTTGTTTAATTTAGTAGCGCGTGGACATGTGCAATTTTGATTTGAAACAAGGCAGAGTCCTGCGTTCTTTATTGGAGTTACTGGAGGTGTAGATGGTATTTTTGTGGCCGCTAAAAACTGTTACCCCAGCAGGAATCGGACCCATACCTTAGCTATTACCAGTTAACCTCATCCCGACCTCCAGCGAATTACAGATGGGTTGGCATAATGTTTTGTCATAATGGAGTACTCATTAGACAGTACGACCAGTCAAAGAGCTCAGAGGTGTCTGGCTACGTAAGACATTCTTGGCCGCACGGTATGGCCACGTAGTGTGAGGCGCCTTATCGCGGATTTTGCATGATATTATACTACGTTTTAGTATGCTACATTACGATTTGGTATGGCATTCTGTAATAAGCTTATTTAACTATGAGCTCATTATAATAAAGATTGTTGGGTAGCTGTTGCCACGATAACGCCGGCCGCGGTGGCCGAGGGGACTGAGGCGCGCCAGTCACAGTCTGCACGGCCACTACGGTCGGGGGTTCGAATCCCCCCTCGGGCATGGATGTTTGTACCGTCCTTAGTATTAGCTAGTTTGTACGTAGTTTGTAAGTTAGGGACTGATGACCCCGTAGTTAAGTCCCATAAGCTATACAGACATTTGATTTGCCACGATAACTTGAATATTAGGCATTTTTATAGTTATGAGGAACGTGGATTATGCGTTAAAAATTGAAATTCGGAAAGTAACTGCGTTTTGACATTTATTCACCACGTTCAGGAACACAAACAGACTTCGATGAAGGAGGTTTCAGTGATTTACTAGTATGATCAGTGACAAGGTATCCGATAACTGGCAAGTGTGTCGAGCAATTATTCTTCACGGTGTAGTTGCCTTCAATAGTCATACTGAGGTTACAAAACAGCAATGTGGATTCTGATACAATGTCGCATCGAAAATGCGATTACATGCGAAGCATAATATCCAACTGGGATGGATGGGGGAGAACTTCAGTATCTGCCATTTCAAAGCTTGGATACTGGTATTTGTCGGAATAGGTGTCCATTTTAATGGCGACAATAGTGCTTGCACGGTAAGGTTCAGTTGTCCATTATATCCAGGTGCTTTTCGAGAGTCAACGACAGAGAAATAATGAAAGTGATTTAAAAAAATCTGCCAAGCACAAAATTGTGAAAGGAAGCACGGAGATGCAGATAAATATTTCAAGGGAGGAGTAGCCGGAGGGAGGGCGGGATCTAGGAATGAACAGGTGTGCAGAAGTGGAAAATAAAAGAGTGAAATGCTTGCAAAGTACTCCTTACTTATATATCACAGTTTGTTTTAGGGCCGAGAGAAAAGGAAAGAATGTTTTACAGAACGAAGGATGGATTATCGGAGATATAAAAGAACACCGCTTCATAGAGAGGACCCATGGACAGTAAAGAAAGCAGACATTAAAAGAGACAGTATTGATTTAACGAAAACCACAATTTTTTTACAGTTTTTGGGGGAATAAGGGGCAACTGAGGTTATAATATAAGGGAGGTGACAGAGAGAAAGAGAAAAAGGAGGAAAAATTAACAACGAATAAATACAAGACAAATTGTTTGAATATTTTGTTAAGGCGGAGGGTGTATTAATGGATGGAGGGGAGGAGAGAGACGTATTTGAAATAAGAAAAATTACTTTAACAGCGTCCATCTAAACTGATTACTCTATATGCATGGAGTCTAGGTATAAATGAATAAAAATAGGATATTGAGTGAAATGAGAAGTATTGAATTAATATTTGTGCCACGGGCAGGAATCGAACCCAGACTTCCATACTTTCTTTACTACAATGCTTTTCCTTTCACTTAATTTCTTTGACATACTGACGCGGAAAACTGTTTCTAGGTATACAAATTTATAATAAAATAGGATAACGAAGGAAATGTATATTTAAAAAAATCAATTTAAAGGCAGCTCAAAGGAAAAAGAAACTCTTATTTCTTCTATAGTCTCACTTAGGAGATTTAAAAAAATACATTTTAAAGTACTAATAATTTATTCAGAATCCTTAATTATATGTTTCTTTCATAATACATCTCAGTGTAGAATCTATAACGCCGTCAGACCAGCTTCTCTTCAGTAAGAGCGACGACTCTATCTCGACTTGATTGCTCGCAGTGAGACGGCCTGATTTGTATTTCGGCTGTCTGCTTTTACTAGGAAGTAAACATTCTACATTTACGTCAGAGCCCCATTCTGCGCTGTGCTGTGCACTCGAGAGCTATGGGCTGGCCTGTCAACCACAGCTGGTGCCGAGGCGAGGCTTGGTGGAGGCCAGCAAGCTGGCGGTCGCAGCCCCCACTGGTCGCGGTGATGCCCAACTAGCCCAACTAGCCACGGCTAATACAGGCACAGACCGCAAAACCAGGCTCAAACGTTTCTGCCAACCTACCCAAGTGTGTAGTATTAACTACCACAGCTAGAGCTATTTTGCTATAAAATGAGCAGTCACTTTATCTTTCGAGATTTCATTCAAATATTTAACGAAGTTAAAGAATAGAATCATGATAAACGCAGCTACCACATGATGTTTCACCTAGATAGCAATCATACGACACAGGAAACTATATTTTCAGTGCTCTGCATTAGATTTAGATACAAGAAAATATGTATTCAACCTAGAAAACTACGTATGTTTTAAAATTAAACAATTCTCGTGGGAACAACACAAATATATATACGTAGTATATCATTCACGTTTTGTGCACTTATAAAGTGTTCTCATTGTCTCTGAAACAATAAGTGCTATGCAAAGACGTACCTTATGCTGAGGCCCTTCATTTACACGATTGTTCTGTTATTCATAGTGAAGTGTTTCGTAATGGGTTCATAGGATCGCTTTAGTTTCTCGACTGTTCCACGCTTATACGAAGATCGAGAAAAACAAGTGCCAAAAAGGATATATGCGAGTTCTAATTACCATTATATTGTTCTTAAAATTCAAATCAAATGTTCGAATGTGTGTGGTATGCTAAGTTCAACAGTCCCTACACTTCCACACTAATTAAACTAATTTATTCTATGACAACACGTACATAGCCATGCCCGAGGGAGGACTCGAACCTTCTACGCGAGCAGCAGCCCGATCCATGACATGGCACCTTAGACCGCGCGGGTACTCTGCGCGGCCTTCTTACAATTGTAACATACTTTGTACGGTAATGAGTACAAAAGCTCTTTGCATTTGTAGGAGAAGGTTGGTGATTGAAATCTCAGAGAAGAAGCGTGCTACACTGAAAACTGTTTTGTTTTAATATTTTGCTTCCCCACCTCATCCCCCTGCCCCTCCGCCCTCTCCGCCCCCTCCCCAACCTAAGTAGAAAAAAAAAAGAAAAAAAAAACTGAAAACATCCGAGACCTTCTGTCCGCTAATTCACTATACCGCACAATCTGATATCTTTTTCCAACTTTTTCAGTGTCCTCCCTCTATACCGTCAGGTAATAATCGCACATTGCTCAGCAATACTGCGGAAGAGGTGGAGCAATTGTAGGGTTTATGGCCTCCTAGGGAGACGTTTTAATCCTCTAGTGGTTGTGCCAATAACAGGCGCTTGTTTTATCTTCACCAAAACATGTATATTTCGTAGTTAGCGTTGTTTTCAGTTGTAACCACCAGAAATTTTGTTAGGTGTGTAATCCTTAAATTTGTTTGGTTATCGATTTCTCAAGGACTGACGAAAATTTTCTGGTAATCATGTGATGAACTATACGCATATTTATGTTTAGGGTCATTTGTCGAATTTGCATCGTGAAGATATAACTTCAATATCATTTTAAAATTGGCTCTGCTTTTCTGAGGTGCTTACTAGACAGCAGCATAATCTGCCACAAATATTTCTCAATTCGATATATCAGTTTGTAGCTCTGTCAGAGAGTGGGTAAAATGTTACTCTCACTCCAATTTGTAACTGAGAGCTACTGCCTCTTAATATTTAAAGAGCGTCGACATTTTCATGAAGGAAGCGAACAGCTGCAGCGTGAATCGCCTTCTCATTGCCCTTGTGAAGGCCAATGCAGATAATTCAGAAAGTAGGGATCGAGAATAGTTGTAGTTGCTACGTGAAATTCATCACGCTTGTCTGTAATCATATATGTGATAACTAAATGACACGCCGAAGTTCAATTTTCAAACATTTTAATTGGAATACCACCAATAAGTGAATCTTGAAAGGTTCTTCTATATACATATATGTGTTGTGACTGTTCTTTCGCCAGCCACGGTGGCCGAGGAGACTGAGGCACTTCAGTCACGGTCTGCACGGCCACTACGGTCAGGGGTTCGAATCCCCCCTCGGGCATGGATATTTGTGCCGTCTTTAGTATATGGTAGTTTATAAGTAGTTTGTAAGTTTAGGGACTAATAACCCCGTAGTTAAGTCCCATAAGCTTAACAAACATTTGAACATTTGAACTGTTCTTTCGAAAGAACAGACACCACATAAATATACATAATTAAGGAGAAGACGGCAAAGTGCCACGAGCAGTGAGTGAAAATTGCAAACGGCAACTACGTGAGCAGTGTGAGGAAGTTTGAGTCTTGTGGGTGACGAGGGGGGAGAAGAGTGGTAGCCCGCGCACCTGCGATGATCGTTGTTTTCCCGCTCGTGCAGTGGTTATCGTAACTGCTCAAAGAACGGGAGGAACTGGACTCGAATTCCGGCTGGACACAACTGTTCAACTTCCCCAATGCGTGCACTCAGTGGCCGCAAGCAGCTTGTGTCGGGTTATTTCTTTTAATCTAGATTCTTCTCTGTCATTCCAGGAAGCAGTACAACTATCACCGTGTTGTCATTTCACTACCATAGTCGTACCAGGAAGATCATTTGTTTACAGGCAATGTCTTTCTCGAGTGGTCCAGCACCTTAGGAGAACATCTTGTGTACTCATTATGCATGGCTTAATTACTTCTCCTATGTCGTGAGGTCGAGCATTGATGTATTTATAGTGAGGGACACGAATGGAATGTTGCACAGCTATATAAAGAAAATAAAAGTAGTCCACTGAGTTACAGATCCATTGTATTGATATCGACGCGTATGAACAAATGCTTTTCCAGCGTATGAAGTATCTAAATAAATTAACATCAAACTGGCATAGGTTTCTAAATCTTTCCTCTTGTGAAACTTTGGCGATACTATATTTTCATGATCTACTGAGTACTCTCAAACTAATCTCATATTTATAGAGTGCCAAAACGATTTTTGGTATCTTCAACGCCGCAGTGGAGTGGCCAAGCGCATTGAGGTGCTATGCTACGATGCACGAGGCCGCTCCTCGTCGGGGGTTCTAATCCCCCCTCAGGCATGGGTGTTTGTGTTGTCTTTAGTATAAGGTAGTTCATAAGTAGTTTGTAAGTTTAGGGACTGATGACCCCGCAGTTAAGTCCCTTAAGCTTAAAAAAAAAAGAACTATCTTCATCCATAATCAACTTCGAACCATATCGCTTTCCTAAGTTGTGCGATTGGACTCGTGATGTCCTATCTGCAAGGTAATAGTTTGCAGTAACAGACGAGGAGTCATCTAGTGAAAAGGACGTGGCGAGTGTAATTCTTCCAGTAATGTGAAATAGACATCTCTTGATTCGAAGATATATTCGAAATATTTAATGAGCAATCAGAATATTGCTCTTAGATTTGAGGCAGTTACTACTGCCCACTACTGCACTCAGAAAAGCAAAGTCAATTGATAAATGAATTTGAATTTGTATCTTCATGGCACAAATGGCGACAATAGACCTTAAACATCAATATGCATTTGGCTCTGAACATAAGTACTCAGAGTTTCGTCAGCATTCTAGATATCGATAAGCAAAACAAATTTGATGGTTATACATATAACGAAATTCCTGGAGGTGAAATTAAAAACAATGATAACTATGAATAACACATGTTTTGGCGAAGGTGAAACAAACGGTCTGTTATTGACACTACCATTAGGAGATTTATACGTCTCCTAAGGAAACTGCCAACCCTACAATTGTTCCCCCTCTTATGCAGTACTGCTGAGTAGTGTGCGATTATTACCTGATGGAATAGAGAGAGGACGCCGAAAAAGTTGAAAGAATATATCAGATTATAACTCGCACATACGCTATTTGGCACTTGTATTTATTATTATTATTATTATTGTTATTAGTAGTAGTAGTAGTAGAATTTCGAGCTTACTATAAGCGTGGAACAGTCGAGAAACTGCAGCGATTATATGAACCCATTACGAAACACTCCACTGTGAATGCCAGAACAATTGTGTAAATGAAGAGCCTCATCAGAAGGTAATTTCCGTTGTTTAGCACTTATTGTTTAAAAACACATTGAAAACACTTTATAAGTACACAAAACGTGAATGATATCCTACATGTATACATTT
This sequence comes from Locusta migratoria, assembly GCA_026315105.1. Lineage (NCBI taxonomy): Eukaryota > Metazoa > Arthropoda > Insecta > Orthoptera > Acrididae > Locusta > Locusta migratoria. The sequence goes on along the minus strand of CM048754.1, from coordinate 82,456,192 downwards.
GTGTTGTTCCCACCAGAACTGTTTAATTTTACAACATGATTACATTTCTAAGATCACAACATATTTAATTACGTCTATATCTAATGCAGAGCGCTGAAAATAGAGAATAATTTTCTGTGTTATATGATTGCTATCTGTGTGAAACATTATTTGGTACTACGTTTATCATGATTCTATTCTTTCCTTTCGTTAAATATTTGAATGAAGTGTCAAAAGATAACGTGGCTGCTCATTTTATAGTAAAATAGCTCTAGGTGTGGTAGTTTATAATACATGTTGGCATAGGTTTGCAGAAACTTTTCATACTTCAAGGGTTGAGTCTCGCTGTATTAGCCATGTCTTGCGAGCTACGGGCAGGCTGGTCAACCACAGCTGGTGCCGAGGCGAGGCTTGGCGGAAACCAGCCAGCTGGCGGTCGCGGTGGCGGGCAACAGCCCCCAGCACGGCACTATGAGGGGCTCTGACGTAAATACAGAAGGTCCGATAGCATTATAGATTATATGCTGAGATACATAATGGAAGAAACAAACCGGCCGCGGTGGCCGAGGGGACTGAGGCGCTCCAGTCACGGTCTGCACGGCCACTACGGTCGGGGGTTCGAATCCCCCCCTCGGGCATGGATATTTGTGCCGTCCTTAGTATAAGGTAGTTGATAAGTAGTTTGTAAGTTTAGGGACTGATGACCCCGTAGTTAAGTCCCATAAGCTTAACAAACATTTGAACATTTGAAGAAACAAATAATGAGGGACTCTGAATAAATTATTAGTCCTTCAAAGGTTTTTTAATCTCATCTCTATTTTCATATTTCGTAAGTGAGAGACTGTGGAAGACCTCTTGGCAACAGAAATAAATTATGTTTGTTTTTCCTTTGAGCTACCTTTAAATTGAAGCTTTTTTTTTAAATATACAGTTCCTTTATTATCCTATTTTTATTATAAATGTATATACCGAGTGACAGTTTTCCATGTCAATATGTCAAAGACATTGAGTGAAGGGAGAAGCATTGAATTAAAGTAAGTATGGAGTTCTGGGTTCGATTCCTTCCTGTGGTACAAATTTTAATTCAATGTTTCTCCTTTCACTCATTATTCTATTTTTTATTACATTCCTACCCAGCCTCCATCCAAACAGAGTAATCCGTTTAGATGGAAGCTGTCAAAGTAATTTTTGGTTATTTCAGATACGTGTCTCTCCTCCCCTCCATCCATTAATACACCCTCTGTCCTTCACAAAATACGCAAACGGTCTTGCATTTATTAATAGTTAATTTCTCTTCTGTTGTCTCTCTCTCACTCGCTGTCGCCGCTCTTGCAACATAACCCCAGTTACCCTCCTGGTCGGTTCCCTCACAATACAGTGATAAAATCTATTGGTTTCCGTTGACAGCATGCACTCTCTTTTAATTTATACTTTCGTTACTGTATATCAGTGCTCTCTATGAGACCTTGTCCTTTCATACCCCCTTACCTATAATATAATCCTCGTTCTGTGAAATACAGAGCTCTGGTGTTTCGACTGACCTCCTCTGCTTTCATCCCAAACAGACTATATCGTTACACACGGTATATATTTCCCGTTTTAGAAACTGTTTTCTAATGCGTAAACGACGCTCCTTGCTACTTTTAAGATGCGTAATATTTCATTTATTATGGTAAGAGCCATGTTACAATCTTGAGCGCCGCGCAGAGTAGCTGCGCGGTTTAAGGCATCATGTCTTGAATTGGGCTTCTGCTTGCGTCGGTGGTTCGAGTCCTTCCTTGGGTGTCTGTGTTGTCCTTTTGTTAAGAGAGTTTAAGTAGTGTGCAGACTGATGACGTTAGCAGTTAAGTCCAATAAGATTTCACGCACCTTTTTCATACAAACTTGAGCGAAACGAGACTATAGTTAAATACACATACAGCAACATGTCATACAAAATCACCACAGAGCATCCTAAAACGTAGTATATTATCATATGCAATGCTACATAATTCTACATACTGTATATAACTTTTTTGTTATAGTCCTGATGGACAAATCGCCTGATGTCATTAGTCCCTACCTAGCCCTACAAGCTACTTTAATTAATTTACGCTAAGGAATACATGCAAACAGACACACACACACACACACACACACACACACACACACACACACACACACACACACACACAGAGCTACACATGCCCGAGGAAGGAGTCGAACCTCTGGCTGGAGCGACCGCAACTCCGCGACAAGACGCCTCAAATCATGAGGCCAAGAAATTACTGTTACGTAGACACATACCGCCGAACTATTTTACTTCTCGTACCATGTGTTCTGCACTCCATTTTGACGAAAAACATTATACTACCACATCTGATCACAGTTGATCGGGCTGATGCCATCTTGTAATGGCTAAGATATGGTTTGATTCCTGCTGGGGAAACAGTTTTTAACAATCTCAAACATCCCCCTCTCCACCTCCAATAGCGGCAAGTAAGGAATTTAGGACTGTGGCGTATTTCAAATCACATTACACATGTCCATTCGCTACTGACTAGAACAAAATTGGGTTAGTTTTCGTTGTTTCTTCAAAATGCCAAACCCCTCCAGGCACTACGATCCTAATTACTAGTAAACGAGATTGGGAGAGTTGTTACCTAGTCACGTGGGGTCAACGCTGACGATAGGCGCGGGGTTGGAGTCCCAGGCAGCACAACGTTATTTATTGCGCTACTTCAAAATGTTTGTAAATCTATCGGACTCAACTTCTTGGTTATTAGTCCGTAGCTTACAAACTATTTAAACTAAGGTAAACTAACCTAAGGACAACACAAACACCGATGCCCAAAGGGGGGACTCGAACCCCCGACGGCGAACAGCCGCGCGCACCGCAGCAGGGCGCTCCAGTGCGCACGGCTAATCCGCCGCGGCTTGCGCTACTTCTAGCCGAACATATGCACATCCCGCAAATGGCGAGAACAGTAACTATTTCATCTCTTTGCGTATACATAATAAATAGCGAATAGAGCCGGGACAATTGTATCGTCATTTCAACTTCAAATATAGCGCTATCTGTGAATTTATTATCTGACGTGTGATCGTGCTTCGTTAACGGTTCATATAGGTACTGCGTTCTATTCCACAATTTTATGACGTTTGACACCTGTGAGTTGCACTGTATTATATACCTTTACTGGTTACCTGTCAGAAACAATTTGAACTTCATGCCAGTCTTGGTGCAATGCTAAAGCTAACCATACATTTCTGGGTTCGGACATTGGCCTTGTAAACCGATACCAATGAAAACGTCAATGTCTTACGTGTCTTCATGCCTAATCTAATCTCAATCAGAAACGCAAGCTTTTTTTGGTCAACAGTGCGTTCAAATTCAGAGCACGAACAAAAACTCATTGTGTCATTGAATGAGTTTGATAAGGTACCCGATTTGTCACTTATTGCAATTGAATTGATTCTACGTTCTAATGTTTTTTGTATGACGGTATTGAATTAAATGTGGACCGACTGTCATAAGGAGCAATGTTCTCTACTGCTTCTTTGGTACCCATTGTGAATAGTCGAACGACTGTACTCTACAGGGGTTTTGAATGTGGAGTAACCGCAACATAGCTACGTCAGTTGGGTTGTATTCAGCAGTGATCCACTTTTTTTGCTGTCAAGTGTACATTACCATGAGGGGTGAGGTACACGTACACACGTGGTTTCCGTTTTCAATTACGGAGTGGAATAGAGTGTGTCCCGACATGTCAGGCCAATAGATGTTCAAAGTGGTGGCCTTCATTTGCTGCACACAATTGCAATCTATGGCGTAATGAATGTCGTACACGCCGCAGTACAACTGGTGTAATGTCGCCGCAGTCTGCCACAATACGGTGTTTCATATCCTCTGGGGTTGTAGGCACATCACGGTACACATTCTCCTTTAACGTGCCCCACAGAAAGAACTCCAGAGGTGTAAGATCAGGAGAACGGGCTGGCCAATTTATGCGTCCTCCACGTCCTATGAAACGCGCGTCGAACTTCCTGTCAAGGATCAGCCTAGTGTTAATTGCGGAATGTGCAGGTGCACCATCATGCCGATACCACGTACGTCGACGCGTTTCCAGTGGGACATTTAATTGTGAGGTACATCACCGTTCCCTTTGGATCCCTACTTAATTCTGTGCTCTCCGATACACATGATCGAACAGCGGAGGAGTGGTAATCGAGCATCAACTTTAGGTTACAATATCTCCGGATGTAATTAACATTTTACAATGCAACAAACGGCACTGATTACGTATTTGTTTATATGTTCAGATGTGCTAACAAAACTAACGGGGTTCTAATTACAAAAACGTAGGTTTGTGATAAAAACATACTTCCGTGCATTTTTTTATGGTTTGTATTAACCAGTTACACTAGCCCCTCTCCTCACGTTCGGTCTGTGGAATCGGTTCCTCAGTATTTGATGTGGTTTACGAAATATATCCAGCGGTAATGTTAGGTGACTCACCCCGTATACAGAGTGTTACAAAAAGGTACGGCCAAACTTTCAGGAAACATTCCTCACACACAAAGAAAGAAAATATGTTATGTGGACATGTGTTCGGAAACGCTTAATTTTCATGTTAGAGCTCATTTTAGTATTTCTCTTTAAATGTAAATTGTAATAATTCGTGCAGACAATTGTAAAACAAAAATATGTTCAAATGTTTGTATAGCTTATGGCACTTAACTACGGGGTCATCAGTCCCTATACTTACAAACTACTTATGAACTAGATAATACTAAGGACGACACAAATATCCATGCCCGAGGGGGGATTCGAACCCCCGACCGTAGTGGCCATGCAGACCGTGACTGGAGCGCCGCAGTCCCCTCGGCCACCGCGGCCAGCAGGCAATTGTCAAAATACCCAATTGTTTCGTTAGTATGTACTGTACTTCCTCGATTCACGTCAGCAACACAGATTTTCTGTGAACGTTTGGGCAGGAATTGTTGGTGATGTCTTGATTGGGCCTCATGTTCTTCCACCTACGCTCACTGGAGAACGTTATCATGATTTCATACGGGATACTCTACGTGTGCTGCTAGAACATGTGCCTTTACAAGTACAACACAACATGTGGTTCATGCACGATGAAGCTCCTGCACATTTCAGTCGACGTGTTCGTACGCTTCTCAACAATAGATTCGGTGACCGATGGATTGATAGTGGCGGACCAATTCCATGGCATCCACGCTCTCCTGACCTGGTGATCATGAGACAGTGGGCCGTGCCCCAGGGGATAGCCACTCGGCCAATCAGCTACGCTATCGCAGCCTCCGCCCCCGGAACTTTGAAGGGTTGTAGCTCCCAAACTAACAATGATAGAAATGTAGTTTAAATTGATTTGGACGCAGCTGGTTTCAACGAATCCAATGCACGATAGAAAAAAACTATTGTTACATTAAAAATTATATCTTTGTGGTGTAACTCTTTGGAAAATGATACAATAAACTATGTTCATAGCTCCGCAGAAAGCGTAACAGTTCTTCTGTTGACCTACAGCATTAAAATTTCCCGTCACCTATTATTTTATAAGTTACAGAAGCAAACACACTTAGTGGTTGTTGCGTTGTTGATGTGAGCGATTAAATAAAACGTATTACCCTACCTGATATAAAAACAATGTTTTGGTTGGGCAACTTTAAGTAGGACTTGGAGTATAAGTAAAAACTAGTGTTACTCGGACACTATCCTGGCACTCGGCTGCAAGCATAAAAAAGTGAAGTCTAGTCACATACCACGATGTAAAGTTGCAAAACCGCCTTCGCTAGAGTCGTTAGTGTTATGTTCTGCGAGATGATTAGTCTTCTTGTACATAATGAAGATTTGTCATTTGTTTATGCTCGCGACCGGCCGCCAATCCTGGTAATACATAAAGCTTATTTTCTAATAATAATAATAATAATTTAACAATAAAATAAAATTTACGGGAGACTCAAAAGGTCTAACTTCAGAGACTATCATTTGACATAAGGTCATATTGCCTTTAAGAAACATTAAACATATTAAAATTCTCGTCTGACTGTTAGGCATATTCGGGAGTCAAAATATCTTTTCCCCGTAGGATAAAGACGTTCCACTGCACTACTTGAAGGTGTAGAGGATATATATTTTATAAAAACATCTATTACATTATTTTCCCTAAGAAATACCACGTCGTTAAATGAATATTTGGATTTCATCTCCAGCTACATTTTCATTTTCTGTGCTTTACTTGTTGAACATATTTGGCCAGTGGTCTCCTTAGATTGAATGACAAAATTAAAAAAAAAATTATATATATATATATATATATATATATATATATATATATATATATATATATATAGTACGTTACAAATAAAAAACGAAACGCACCTGAAATCTTTCTTATATAGTTGCACATACAAGGACTTCATTTCTCACCACTTTAGATTATTTTTAAGATACCATTTTTCTTGGGGGGGGGGTCTCTTCTAAAACGTAAGGAAACGAATTACGATGTGACGCCTGGAAAACAGGTGTTTCAATTCCTGATTTAATGAGCACGATCGCTGTTTCTATTTTTATAAATAGACAGATTCATTCGAAATATTTAAACATTTTGAATGTTTCAGAGCATTGAATTAAATCCGACGTCAAAGTTAAAAATTTGTGCTGGGTCGCATTAAGCAATTAAGCTACCCAGGCACGCTTCCTTTTCCCGGTCCAGAACAAATTTTCAACTTTGACGTCGGTTTTATTTCAATACCCTGAACCGGTCGCCACACGAAATTATTATTAATACACAAGTATTACCATATTATTCCGTATGTTTATATTCGTTGGTAATGTTTGTTTCCTAATTGGTATATATACGTAGCGTATCTTGTGAGACTCAGATAAGACGTCATCGGCAAACCCGACGGGTTGTATCGCGGTCTTCAATTGTGCCATCGGTACACATCGCCATTTGTTTACGACTGACAACCACCTCAGCGATGTAGTAGAAGGGCGACGTCTCATGTTTGTCAGTGAGAAGTAAATAACGGAAAGCGTGTTTAAATATGACGTCTGCAATAATCTGTTTTCACGAAATATTTTTATTCCGTGTCGCAATTCATATCACAGCTGCTGTTCAACTGTGCGTATGGCGCACGCATCGCATAAGTTGGCAGCCTTTCGAACCTACACGTCCCTTTGCCCAGGGCTCTCTTGATCTTTCAGTATTTACCTGCCACGTACCCTAGTTAGATTATTACCTATAGAGAACCGAGGGGAGCTCCCGGGGGAAGGGGGTGGCAATTTTAATCTCGCAATGCAGAACGGAAGTGTTATATATTTGGCTCTTAAGTATGTCTCACGCAACGTAGTTCTCAAACAAATGTTCCTATTTTAAAGCAGTTTTTTTTTATTTGAAAGATGATTCAATCTGGATGGTTCTTACGTATCTTGAAACACATCCACTGAATATGTGGTCATGTTCCATTTTGAGTTATTCATTAACCTAAAGTATTTCTGCAGCGTTAATATTGTCTATTAGTATGTGAATTATTTTTATGCTGTTTATTAATGATCAATGCCCCATGTTTATATATGTTTCCACCCGTGTGATTGAACTTGCGTTCTAATGTTTGATAAGCTTAAGGGACTTAACTACGGGGTCATCAGTCCCTAAACTTACGAACTACCTTTGAACTACCTTATACTAATACTACAGTTAGAAGTCTAGCGTACGAGCGGAAGAACCGGTGAAACTAACAGATCGACCATATTGTCAGTAGTGGAAATTAAAATTTCTTGACATCGCTATTTCGCGTATTACCTGAAAGAATAACTTTGTGCTCATATGCTGCTGCTACCAGAGGATTCAAGTAATTTCCTAACTTTTTATCACCTCAGTTTCGTGAGCTGCGACTTCTTCCTTTCAAATTTCGAGCATAGGCAGAACTAGTAATTGTTATACACTGATTGTAAATTCGACAGCCGTCCGCGGTGGCGGGGACTGCGGCACGCCAGTCACGGTCTGCACAGCCACTACGGTTGGGGGTTCGAATCCCCCCTGGGGCATGGATATTTGTGTCGTCCTTAGTGTTAGCTAGTTCATAAGTAGTTTGTAAGTTTAGGGACTGATGACCCCGTAGTTAAGTCCCATAAGCTATACAAACATTTGAAGATTTGTAAACTCGACAGCTTGGCTTCCGCCCCACGTGAAAACTATAAGCAATAAGATTGCAGCAGACGTGGAAGAATATACAGTGTAGTGTTTACATCACATTGAAGAGTTATTAAAACCAGTAATAGCCTATCCTTCGGAACAACGTCTGTTAGATGGATTGCTAATAATTGTGAATGACACCTATTGACTGTGTGAATTTGTCACCACGCCTTCCGTGCACAAACAAAATATTAAATTTGGTTTATATATATATATATATATATATATATATAAGAAGGAAGACGGTTCTTGTACGAAATAAAATAGGTATGTGAATTTCAACTGAACTGTCAACATAAACTGTAACTGTCTAGTCCTTTAAATTTCTTCCCAATATTTCGTCGAAAATCCTCCATTGTCTTGTAAAACACAGATATAGTTTACGAATCAGTTATGAAATAAGATATCGATTCACAAACTCGAACACACAGTTTCCACATTATATAAAGTGATTACGAGTCCCTTAAAATGTATAGAGTCTTCAATAAATCCTGTAATAATCTCCAAAAATATAATTCAGCGCAATATTTAAAATTTAGGGTGTCTTAATGGCTGAAATGACTCTCTTCAACACAGTGATACTTGCAGTAAAATGTTCAGTTTTATTTCCCTTCACACAAGTCAGTATAATGAAATATACACAGTCTTAGAACATTCTTGTAGAGACTGGAGACAGTAACTGAAACTATCAGTGATATACATAACTAGGAAAACTTTTGTAATAAAACTAAAAATTCTTTGTTTTCTTGTTTATTCCATTATGAGTGCTGGCAACGGCGTCCCTTAACAAGATCGTCTCTTGCTCCGTAGCTGTCGACCGGATGGCTAGCTATATCATCTATGGCACCGGCAGAGATGGTCTGGTGGGCTGCACCCTTGTCACCACACATCAAACCTAAGAAAACAACACACGTTGTTTTAACAATAATGTAATAAGAATCATTGACATTAAAAATAAACACTATTTTACCTGCAAAACTGAGTGGATGTAAGGCAGTAGCAGGGATAATATTTCGTCCCACTACACCTATACCATAAATTAACATTACAAGAGAATTATCACATACAAAACGCAATAGCACAAGGAAAATCTGTACTCAATTAATACACTTCACTCTAATATTCATAGAATATATGACTTCAACTGCTATTGGGCAAAGCTGAAAATGTGTACCCAGCCGGGATCCGAACCCGGGTCTCCTGCTTTCTAGGCAGTTGCGCTGACCCCTACACCACTGGGGACACAGTGACCACCGCACCTGCAAGGACTACCCATGCACGCCTCCCGTCAGATACAAATTCCCAGCTTCGCCCTGCCCATAGTACTCAAACTCGTAGTTTTAACTAATTCCCGTAAGAGTAAGGGCTTCAAACTTGCCCACCCCTCCCCACTAACGATAGGATCATTGCCCGTCACCGGCATATTATATATATACATGTGGCGTCTGTTCGGAAAGAACAGACGTCACATTCTGATCCAGCAGCTGTTATTATTTAATATTCATAGAATATATGACTTCAACTGCTATTGGGCAAAGCTGAAAATGTGTACCCAGCCGGGATCCGAACCCGGGTCTCCTGCTTTCTAGGCAGTTGCGCTGACCCCTACACCACTGGGGACACGTTAGTGGGGAGGGGTGGGCAAGTTTGAAGCCCTTACTCTTACGGGAATTAGTTAAAACTACGAGTTTGAGTACTATGGGCAGGGCGAAGCTGGGAATTTGTATCTGACGGGAGGCGTGCATGGGTAGTCCTTGCAGGTGCGGTGGTCACTGTGTCCCCAGTGGTGTAGGGGTCAGCGCAACTGCCTAGAAAGCAGGAGACCCGGGTTCGGATCCCGGCTGGGTACACATTTTCAGCTTTGCCCAATAGCAGTTGAAGTCATATATTCTATGAATATTAAATAATAACAGCTGCTGGATCAGAATGTGACGTCTGTTCTTTCCGAACAGACGCCACATGTATACACTTCACTCTGTAATAAAACACTATTTGCTACAATAGAGGAGATGTATAAATAACCTTCATCCTAGTAGACTCATCATTCACTCCTATTCCTAAACTCACTCTCTCTCTCTCTCTCTCTCTCACACACACACACACACACACACACACACGCGCGCGCGTAGTGTGGACACATGTCCTCTTAACATCACCACCAGTGCAGAAACATTAAGGAAACAGCAAACACGTATAATTTTCGCTCATTCACACACAGAAACACACAACACACACATATGTATATGAATATACGAAAGGTAAATGTCAAACATTCGCCCCCAAATGCTGGTTTACTCCTACGATCTCTATCAACAAACAAACGTACCACGACACAAATAGTAAACACGTGAATTTCGCGTGCCACCACCGAGTGAGGTGGCTTTAGCAGTGGTAACGCACTGGACTCGCATTCGGAAGGGCTGTGGTTCAAATCCAAACCCGGCCATCCAGATTTAGTTTTTCCATGATTTTCCTAAATCACTCCAGGCAAATGCCGGGATGATTCCTTTGAAAGGGCACGGCCGATTTCCTTCCCCGTTCTTACCCCAAACTCCGAGCGTTAGCTCCGTCTCTAATGACCAAGCTGTCGACGGGACGTTAAACCCTAAACTTCTTTCCTTCCTTCCTTCGCGTGCCACCCATCAAGAACAAAACATCCACGAAACAAATTAATAATTATCAGCCGCATCCACACTACAAATATCATCAGTAGTGTAATGTAGGTTTATACTACGAGTAATACGTGGAAAACATGTAACAAAAGGGAGAAAAAAAAAAAACAAAAATAAAAATAAATAAATAAATAAAACACGAAAAACCAGGAGCTAAGTAAAGAATCCTAAGTAATAACACGAATGACGCGTTTCCGACCTACAATTGAATAATAAAAAATATAAACTGTCCTGTCTTGCAAATGAGATGTACAAGACCAAGTAATAAGTACTATACTCGGTGATTTTTAACGTCCTTTTACCGTAGCCTAATGTAAGATATGGACAAAAAAAGTGAAAATCGTATTTCTAGGCGTAATTAAAAAAAAAAAAAACAAAAACAAAAAAAAACAACAACAAAAAAAAAACCTAAGACGATTTTGTCAGCAAACTTAAGTGAACTTGTAACATTACTTTTATGTTGTTGCCTGTACACATTAAACCCCGCGATTAAAAGATTAAGGATTTTTGTTAACATGTCGTGCTTAGAAAAGTCGGATAAAAATCTGAGCAAATAATTTAGACAAGGGTGGATGAAATTAATACACGAAATGACTGAATAGAATGAAAGACAGAATACAGATTGGGGTAGAGGCGACACACAAAAACAACGTTACAGGGAAAACTTACGGAAAGTACCCATTGTAGCTTCTTTCTGGAGATCTTGATAACAGCAGCCGAGCTGATCACTATAAAAATACCAAGTAGTCAGTGTTGCACTGTGCAGAAGCTTGTGAACTCCAAAGAACGCGCAAGTTGTGGGTTACTTGTATTCTACGCTAGTAATTAGTAATTAATTCACCACAACAATAAAATCTGAATGCCGCAGTGGAGTGGCCGAGCGGTCTAAAGCGTCTCGCTGCGGAGCGCGCGGTTGCTCGCCGTGGAGGTTCGAGTCCTCCCTGGGGCATGGATGTGTGTGTTGTCCTTAGGTTAGTTTACCTAGGTTTAAGTAGTTTGTAAGCTACGGACTGATGACCACGCAGTTTGGTCCGATAGATTTACAAACATTTGAACATTTTTGAAAATCTGAATAGTCAGGATATTACTCCATATGCAAGACACTTCCATTTTTGTTGTTTTTTCCAATACATTTATGCTAAAATCAGTGGGGATTTCTTTACTGTTGTTCTGTACAAATATTACCTCTTGGCTCACTCCTTTTATTCTGTCGAGGAACTCTTAGAAAAGTTAAACAATTAAGCTAATTCATTTTTTATTGATTATTTTCACATTGTCTTAAGATTGTCGTGTGCAAAGGACTACTTAAAAATTTTCTGTTACCATTCTTGTGTAACAATTAATTTACGGACTTGTTCCATGACCATTAATTAGTAGTAGTAATTATTTTGCATGACATCAATTGTATGATCAGTTTATTTCGTACAATAGTTAGTACTACAAAATTAATTATTTTAATCCATAAAAAGGAGCCTTGCTTTTCAGCATACGCGATTTTGTAGTATGTAAATGGATGCATACAACAGCGTAAATCTTGCTTCTAAAATCATTAACAACATAACTTGAGAGGAAACAGCAATAATAATAATAATTTGCTTCCTGCAGAAAAAAATCAGGTCTGAAAGGGTTAATTTAAATGTGTATCGTTACAAGTTGCACAGTGAAAGAAATTGTAAAAACATTTTGATGTATCTCAAAAAACATTTGTACAGAACAACAGTAAAGAAATCCCCACTGATTTTAGCACAAATGTATTGGAAAAAAACAACAAAAATGGAAGTGTCTTGCATAAAGTGGAATATCCTGACTATTAAGATTTTACTGTTGGGGTGAGTGAGGTACAGATAAGGAATCAGTCATCAGCGCGGACCTCACAGCGGAACCAGATGACAGGGGGATCCGAGGCGGAAGGGCCAGGAGAGATGGAGATGCGTAATACTGCGAATTCCTGGTGCGTCAGGCGGGAATGCGGGGTCGGTCGCCGGCGGTTTATCGGGGGTGAGGGGTGCTTCTGCTCGGGGTCGCGGATAGGGGCGAGGGTGGAAGGGGAGCGCCACGGTCGCCAATAGCGAGCGACCGCGCGGGCAGGGGTTGTCAGCTGCCGGCGCCATGGCGTCTGCTCTGCTCTGCCCTCCACGTACGCCGCCTGTCTCTGAAGTCACGCCTGAGCAGCGCTCTAGTTGACGGGTGTCGCCGTTTGAAACTGAAATTGATTCATTTGCTTGTCGACATCTGGTGACATTGTATAAGGCATCGTCAGGCGATACACCTAATTTATACAAATTGTTTGTCTTTTTGTTCGTATTTTATGCATGACCATACGGAACATCCGATTGCGATATAACTACGTCAACTCATTGCTTCCACTCGCGCGAAGTTATAGGTATACCACACACACATATATATATATATATAGAGGATGTCCCAGGCTATCTTGTCCACACAAAATATCTCTGGAACAATAACAGCTATTGGAAAACGACATTCACCGATATCAATGTACGGGTGGGGCCCATGAATGTACATATTTGGAAACATTCTAAAACGAAAGCAAATGTAGTTTTTCTAACACAAACTTTTGTTTTTTTAAATGGACACCCTATATTTTTTCTTCAGCTATCCTTAGCATGACAAATCACATAAACAATGGCGTTGATTGCATCGCAATATTCCAATTACATCCCGATATATTGCGATGCGAAGTTGACGCTTGAATAACCCGAAATGCGCTGCTAGCGCTCGTCCTGAGACTCAGGCGAGAACCCCATGCTGCTCAGGACGTGCGCTAGCCGCGATTTCTAGCGTCAACTTCGCATCGCAATATCTCGGGATGTAATTGGAATATTGTGATGCAATTAACGCCATTGTTTACGTGATTTGTCATGCTATAGATAGCTGAAGAAAAAAATATAGGGTGTCCATTTAAAAATCATAAGTTTGTGTAAAAAAAAAAATTGGTTCGTTTTAGAGTGTTTCCAAATATATACATTCATGGGCCCCAGCCGTACATTGATACCGGTGAAAGTCGTTTTCCAACAGCTGTTATTGTTCCAGAGATATTTTGGGTGGACAAGATAGCTGGGAAACCCTGTATATACAGGGTGTTACAAAAAGGTACGGCCAAACATTTCTCACACACAAAGAAAGAAAGAATGTGTTCTGGATATGTGTCCGGAAACGCTTAATTTGCATGTTAGAGCTCATTTTAGTATTTCTCTTTAAATGTAAATTGAAATAATTCGTGCAGACAATTGTCAAAATAGCCAATTGTTTCGTTAGTATGTACTGTACTTCCTCGATTCACGTCATCAACACAGATTTTCTGCGAACGTTTGGGCAGGAATTGTTGGGCCTCTTGTTCTTCCACCTACGCTCACTGGAGCACGTTATCATGATTTAATACGTGATACTCTACCTGTGCTGCTAGAACATGTGCCTTTACAAGTACGACACAACATGTGGTTCATGCACGATGGAGCTGCTGCACATTTCAGTCGACGTGTTCGTACGCTTCTCAACAACAGATTCGGTGACCGATGGATTGGTAGAGGCGGACCAATTCCATGGCCTCAACCCTCTTGACTTTCATTTATGGGGGCATTTGAAAGCTCTTGTCTACGCAACCCCGGTACCAAATGTAGAGACTCTTCGTGCTCGTATTGTGGACGGCTGTGATACAATACGCCATTCTCCAGGGCTGCATCAGCGCATCACGGATTCCATGCGACGGAGGGTGGATGCATGTATCCTCGCTAACGGAGGACATTTTGAACATGTCCTGTAACGAAGTGTTTGAAGTCACGCTGGTACGTTCTGTTGCTGTGTGTTTCCATTCCCTGATTAATGTGAATTGAAGAGAAGTAATAAAATGAGATCTAACATGGAAATTAAGCGTTTCCAGACACATGTCCAAATGACATATTTTCTTTCTTTGTGTGTGAGGACTGTTTCCTGAATGTTTGGCCGTACCTTTTTGTAACCACATATATAAAGGTAACTATTGCAAAACAATATACACTAAAAAGTAAAATAAATAAATAAAATATAATAAAAATTCCGTATTCTTCTACAACGACGCGGTGGAGTGGCCGAGCGGTCTAAAGCGACTCGCTGCGGAGCGCGCGGTTGCTCGCCGTGGAGGTTCGAGTCCTGTCTGGGGCATGGGTGTGTGTGTTTGTCCTTAGGCTAGTTTACCTAGGTTTAAGTAGTTTGTAAGCTACGGACTGATGACCACGCAGTTTGGTCCGATAGATCTACAAACATTTGAACATTTTCTTCTACAACTTAATAATCATGTTTCCTACTCATAAATATGTATGTACGATCTATGTGTTTACAAAGCAAGAAGATAGGTAGGTAGCTCAAATGTTTAAATGTTTGTATAGCTTATGGGACTTAACTACGGGGTCATCAGTCCCTAAACTTAAAAACTACTTATGAACTAACTAAGACTAAGGACGGCATAAATATCCATGCCCGAGCAGACCGTGCCTGGCTCGCCTCAGTCCCCTCGGCCATCGCGGCCGGCGGTAGGTAGCTGCCCATTTTAAATCTAACTCGACACCACCTCTGAATAACCAACAATCATCAAAATATTGTTTATCGTTCTCCTAAGTAAAATGAAATGCAAAATATTAGGCTACTTAAGTCAATCAAGCTATTATGATTATATAATGTAGTTACAATTATTGTTCTTTTTGGAGTCTGTGTCAGCCAAGGAAACAATCGATCCGTCTTCGGTCTCGATATTCTTGTATTATTTTTGCTAAGTAGATTGTACTGTTTCCTTGGCTGACACCTACTCCAAAAATAACAATAATAGGTACAACATTACATTATTGTAACAACTTGATTGACTTTCAAGTATGTAGTAATACATCAATGATTTTTTTTTTTAACTTGTGCGATGCTTGTCGCTGCTTTCTGCCCTCTCTCTGCCAGTGTATCGATAAACATTTGATATTTGTCACGTTCAACCTTTTTTGCAACAAGCTGAAGGCAGAGAGCGGAACTGTTCGTCACTTACTGTCTTCTCCTCGATACATTAGGACGTGTTCCAGGATTTTGCCTAATTATTGTAAGTGTCAGCTTAGTTCCCTTTTTTTATTAATTTCGATATACCCCCACAGTTAATTTGAAATATCTTACTTACTTACAATCCTTTCGGCAATCTCTCTAATTTTAAAGTTATTTAGTTTCAGAAGATCCAGTACTTCATTAAATGATGCTCGGGTATTGTTGCGATTTGTTTCGCGATTGCACTAGAACATTCTCTGTGCAACTTTTATTTATTTCGTGTCTATGAATGGTTTGTTAGATTTTAATGCCTGCAGAAAAATCTTCGCGATGTTTATGAAGTCGCCGGCCGCGGTGGCCGAGGTGACTGAGGCGCTCCAGTCACGGTCAGCACGGCCACTACGGTCGGGGGTTCGAATCCCCCCTCGGGCATGGATATTTGTGCCGTCCTTAGTCTTAGCTAGTTAATAAGTAGTTTGTAAGTTTAGGGACTGATGACCCCTTAGTTAAGTCCCATAAGCTTTACAAACATTTTTTTGTTTATGAAGTCAGATAATTTTGCAATTTTTGGCGACTATCATGATTAATTTTCAACACGGTCATAGAACAATAGTAAACGAATCGTACAATCCCAGCACAAATTTATCGAAGTAATATTCCAGTCATCTCAGCTAGAATCACTACAGAATATGACCGAAATGTTTGTACCAGCTCTCAATAAGGTAAAATTTAGATTCTGTAATGTTGCTTTCTGGTGTTGTACTTGCTACCACAGTCACGACCGCTACCATTTAATGGCGGAATCCAATAATTTTGTTTAAATTGTCCCTTCCTTGTCAAAATTGCTCAGTATTTTCATTTAAAAATATTTCACTACCTGATAAAATTTCATTTGCGGTCCCCAACCTCAACTTTAATAAGCAACATCCATTTTCACACGAAAGCAGCATTACAAGTAGTCTAATATTTTTCATTTCATTTTACTTAGGAGAACTCTAAAAATATTTTGATCATTGTTTTTCATAAGTACGAGTTGAGTTAGATTTAAAGTGGGTAGGTACCTACCTGTCTTCTTGCGTAGCCGGCCGCGGTGGCCGAGGGGACTGAGGCGCTTCAGTCGCGGTCTGCACGGCCACTACGGTCGGGGGTTCGAATCTCCCCTCGGGCATGGCTATTTGTGCCGTCCTAGTTCGTAAGTAGTTCATAAGTAGTTTGTAAGTTTAGGGACTGATGACCCCGTAGTTAAGTCCCATAAGATTTACAAACATTTGAACATTTCTTCTTGCGTGGTAAACACATATATCGTAGCTGCACATTGATAAGTAAAATAAATAAATAAATAAAGGTTGAAATGTTTGTAAAGCTTATGGAACTAACTGCAGGGTCATCAGTGCCTAAACTTAAAATTACTTATGAACTAACTTATACTAAAGACAGCACAAACATCCATGCCCGAGGGGGGGATTCGAACCCCCGACGGGGAACGGTCTCACGCATCGCAGCATAGCGCCTAAATACGCTCGGCCGCTCCGCCGTGGCAGTAGAAAAAGTTGATTATCAAGTTGCAGGAGAATACGCATTTTTTCCTGCATATTAATTTCTTCTGGAATAGTTTTTATTGGTGTAGATTTTTTAATTAATTTCTTTTGTTTTCATTTTTAGTGACTCTGGAGTACACTATTTTTTTCTGAATATAGGTAGTCCTACTAAACGTGCTGCTCATATGAGACAGCGCTGTTTAAATGAAACAAATGAAGTCAGGGAGAACCGCCTATCTCAGCAGAGGAAATCTACCTCGAAGACAATTTCAAAAGAGACTTGCGAAGAGCGCAAAAATAGACTTTTCAAAAATGTGGCTTTATATGCAAAAAGTTTTCAGCGGGGAATTTCTTGACCATAACGACGCTACAGTGACTCAAATATCCGGATACCCTATAAAAGATTCGGCCGAGTGCTCCTAAGAATTGAAGAGTTCCGTTCCTTTGTCATGGATCCCATAATCAGAACCTAACCAGACTCTCATCAAACTACCCTTGAAGTACATCCTTTCCAATAAAAAAAAGAATAATCGAAATTGGTTGGCGTGTTTTTGTGTTATTCGTCCATTTGTTAAGCACATATTTAATGCAAATTTAAGACTTATATGGTTTTCTTATGGATGTCATTGTCAGAACTGGGCCATACTGAAATGGGACCACACGGAGAGCACGAGCTTCCAAATAATAACAAAGAATCATCAAAATCGCACACAGTCGAAGATTCTGAGGTAACAAACATGAGAAAATTACAATCGAATTGAGAGCCTCCTCCTTTTTTGAAGTCGGTTAAAAATTAACTTCGTATGGTGCATGACAGAAGGAGCTTTACAATTATTAGTTAATTCGTTTGTTACGCCTTCACGCTGAAATGGCTGGACGGATAGGAATGGAGATCTGGAACAGATGTCGCTTATACCCTGATTAACACATGGGCTACACTTCTAAGCCATCGTACGGTGCGTGGCGGAGGGTACACCTTCATGCTAAAAGGGATGGACAGATTTGGATGAAATTTGGAACACAGATAGCTTATACCCTCGGTTAATATATGAACTACCTTTCGTAAGCTAATGTAGAAGCATGGCGTAAGGTACGTTACAACAAACACACAAATTGTTCCACTGGTCACCATGAAAGACAGTAGCCCTACAGAAATGTATCTTTTCATGAAGATTTTTATAATCTGCAAGCCAGTGAATGTAGCATGGCGGAAGGTACCTTGCGAACTTAACACCGTTTGACCATGAAATTTGAAGCATATATATATGTTTTCATATGTAGGAGGGGGAGGAGTAGGTGGAGGAGGAGATGGATAGAAAGAGCAGGGGAGAATGAGAGAGATGAGGAGAATGAGGAGGATAATGAGAGGGGAGAGGAGTAGAATTAGAGAGGGGAGAGGAGTAGAATTAGAGAGGGGAGAGGAGTAGAATTAGAGAGGGGGAGTAGGAGAACAAGAAAGGGGTAGGAGGTGAGAGGGGGAGAACGAAAGAGGGGGAGAGGGGGAGAATGAAAGACGGGGAGAGGGGGAGAATGAAAGACAGGGACAGAATGAAAGAGGGGAGGAGGAGAACAGGAGAGAGGGGAGAGGAGGAGAACAAGAAAAGGGTAGGTGGTGAGAGGGGAGAACGAAAGAGGGGGAGAACGAAAGAGAGGGAGAACGAAAGAGGGGGAGAACGAAAGAGGGGGAGAACGAGAGAGGGGGGAGAGGGGGAGAATGAAAGAGGAAGAGAGGGGGAGAATGAAAGAGGGGGGATGAGGAGAATGAGAGAGGGAGGAGAGGAGGAGGGGTAGGAGGTGAGAGGGGTTGCTTTGTTGACAGTCACATTAATATAAGTTCTCCTTTTTTCTATGTATATAAATTCATTTGTGTCATAGAAGGCCTTTTCTTTTAGCCAAGTCTCTATGACCATTCTAAACTTAAGGTAAAGGTAAAGCAGTCAATAGCCGGCCGCGGTGGCCGAGGGGATTGAGGCGCTCCAGTCACGGTCTGCACGGCCACTACGGTCGGGGGTTCGAATCCACCCTCGTGCATGGATATTTGTGCCGTCCTTAGTGTTAGTTAGCTCGTAAGCAGTTTGTAAGTTTAGGGGCTGATGACCCCGTAGTTAAGTCCCATAAGCTATACAAACATTTGAACATTTTTGAAAGTAGTCAACAATCCGACGATTGGTTGGAACACCACAGGCTTTTCTAGGCATGTTCCTGTTTCGAGGTGGTATGCCATTCCCTTCCTACGACCTTCCAAAATATTATAAATTTGTATAGACTAGTTTGTCTTGGAATTGTACAGCGTCACTTGTTTTAACTTAGAGCCAATATCTGCACCTGTTTTCTGTGTTATTGTCATATGATCCAGGTAAGCCATACACTAAATAAATAAATAATGATACGTTTAGATTGACGGCGGTACAAACAGCTGAGAGTACAGCTGCAGTTTTGTGCATCGTTCGACCGCGATCTTATCCTCGTTTTACGCGGAAGGTCTCTAGATAGGGCACCCCGGGCTGATCTCGTCGTTCTGCGTCGGATCCAGTAGCGGCGATTTTCCGCGCCGGACGTGAAGTGTGGAGAGGAGCCGTTGGCCGTTGGTTGCGATTGCTCCTGCGGCTCCGAGCAGCCGTTGGCGGAGGCACTTGGCCAGCTTTACAGGCCGGGGCAAGCGTGCTCTCCGCGGGATTGCTCTATCGGAATTATACCGCGTGCATTGGAAAGGGGAGGCGAGGCGAGGCGGACAGCCGTAAAGAGAATCCCCCACTTTGTCTCCCGTCCGCTGCTTGTACATCGCTGGCGGCCGGAATTCTTGCTGCCGCCTGAGATGCTTGTAGTGGGCGCTAGGCTGACAGTGTGTAAACAGGCGAGTCTCTAAACGTCACCTTTACTGGCCGAAGGAACGATCGTAAAAGGTCGTTTTTGTATTGGTTACCGCTCACTTACCACCGCACATTGTTGGTTACTAAAGTGCTAATTCGCTCTTTAAGTAACCCTTTGCATCGACCTTAGCTTTTACTGTTTTCCAACCGACTGACACAGTGGTTTGATTTGGAGCCACCTTCTGTCCGCAACAAGGTACGTAGACCAGAAAGGTACGCCAGTTTGGGCTTCTTCGCTGTCATTGGTTAGCGCTGTATTACGTCAGTCGGCAGCAAGCCGCTGTATTATAAGGCCCCCATGAACACATTTCTCCGTCTTTTCTTTCCTCATTCGACAAAAAACATTGCTTTTAAGCGGTGGAACACGCTTGTGATTAATAAATATGTATACTAACATACAAAAGACCGAAAAAGAAAAGCTTCAAACATTATTGACAACTAGATAAACCGTCCCGCCCCGCGATTTGGCACAGGTAATATTTAAACGTCTTTAACTCGAGAACCGCTGAACGTATCTTGAGGTTTCTTTCTTTCTTTCATTTTTTTTTCTTTTTTAATTGTAGAGCACATAAGGATCTAAAATAAAATCCGTGAGATCGCATGTCTAACTTTTATAGATTTCCCACAATCACTATTTATATAGTCTGAAGCCATCCGGCTCCAGCGCCTTAGGAGAGAATCATGATACATATGTAAGTTAGACATATGCTCTCGCGGACTTCTTTTAGACCTTTGTGAGACATACAATTTAAAAGGAACCTCATGACGATACGTTCAGTATTTCTCGAGTTATAGAAGGTTAAAGGGACAGACAGAGAGAAAATGTGCTTCTGTTTTATGTAATATCATGATTTCACTCCCCTAGAGTGCGAATTTAGAAATTTTACTATGCCCATAACAGTGACGCTAGTTCATGCAATAAGTTGACGAAGTTTTATCGCAATCGACTGAATGACATTCACAGGTATAGCATACGGACAAACAGAGGCCTTAATTATTATTTTTTTTATGTTAGATAAAGAAAACTTTCGTCACAACGCAAATGTAGCAGCCGATATATGGAAAAATTGTTCCCTAATACAAGAAAGCTACTTTCTATCCAAACACATAACAGGTCGCCGAGGGGACTGAGGCGCTTCAGTCACGGTCTGCACGGCCACTACGGTCGGGGGTTCGAATCCCCCCTCGGGCATGGATATTTGTGCCGTCCTAGTTCGTAAGTAGTTCATAAGTAGCTTGTAAGTTTAGGGACTGATGACCCCGTAGTTAAGTCCCATAAGCTTTACAAACATTTGAACATTTTGAACATAACAGGTCACGAAACGAGCGAGCGCAAAACAGGACTTCCTGGTTGCACGTTTCATTAGGATACTGCGGCAACTGCTAGGCGCTTGCTGCCAGGTGACGTGTCACAAGCAAAGCGCGCGACTCAAATTTACACCCCCCTGGTCCGCAAGGTCTATACGAGGTACATTCAAGTTCTAAGGCCGCCGATTTTTTTTCTCCGGACTGGAAAGAGATAGAAACGTGCACATTGTTTTAAAATAAGGCCGCTTTCATTGTCAGTACGCCCCAGAGATGGCAGCACCGTACGGGAGATGGAATTTTACCGCCAGCGGCGAGAATGAGAACTGTTTTAGAGACTTAAAATGGCGACGTTTTCCTTACTTGAACAGCGTGCAATCATTCGTTTTCTGAATTTGCGTGGTGTGACACCAATTGAAATTCATCGACAGTTGGAGACATGTGGTGATGGAGTTATCGATGTGTCGAAAGTGCGTTCGTGGGTGCGACAGTTGAATGAAGGCAGAACATCGTGTGACAATAAACCGAAACAACCTCGGGCTCGCACAAGCCGGTCTGACGACACGATCGAGAAAGTGGAGACAATTGTTTGGGGGATCGCCAAATGACTGTTGAACAGATCGCCTCCAGAGTTGGCATTTCTGTGGTTCCTGTGCACACAATCCTACATGAGGACCCGAAAATGCGAAAAGTGTCATCCAGGTGGGTGCCACGAATGCTAACGGACGACCACAAGGCTGCCCGTGTGGCACGTTGCCGAGCAATGTTGACGCGCAACGACAGCACGAATGGGACTTTCTTTTCGTCGGTTGTGACAATGGATGAGACGTGGATGCCATTTTTCAATCCAGAAACAAAGCGCCAGTCAGCTCAATGGAAGCACACAGATTCAGCCCCACCAAAATAATTTCGGGTAACCGCCAGTGCTGAAAAAATGATGGTGTCCACGTTCTGGGACAGCGAGGTCGTAATCCTTACCCATTGCGTTCCAAAGGGCACTACGATAACAGGTGCATCCTACGAAAATGTTTTTCAGAACAAATTCCTTCCTGCACTGCAACAAAAACGTCCGGGAAGGGCTGCGCGTGTGCTGTTTCACCGAGACAATGCACCCACACATCGAGCTAACGTTACGAAACAGTTTCTTCCTGATAACAACTTTGAAGTGATTCCTCGTGCTCCCTACTCACCTGACCTGTCTCCTAGTGACTTTTGGCTTTTACCATCAATGAAAGACACTCTCCGTGGCCGCACATTCACCAGCCGTGCTGCTGTTGCCTCAGCGATTTTCCAGTGGTCAAAACAGACTCCTAAAGAAGCCTTCGCCGCTGCCAGGGCGATTACGTCGAGAAGTAACGCCAGTTTCATCGATTTCGGGTGAGTAGTTAATTAGAAAAAATATCGGAGGCCTTAGAACTTGAATGCACCTCGTAGTTAGTTTTACTGATGACCACGTAGCTGTTGAAACATTTGAACATTTGACGAGGCGCCCGCGCATACACACTGGCGGACATGTGGACAAGCGAGCCCAACCACCAGGCTGTGCTCGCTCTGCAGTGCTGCGGCCAGCGAACAGGGCCAGTGTGGGAACTCGTGTCACTGCAAATGTGCCAACGCCAAACAGCTTGAATTTCGTAGAGTGGCGATAGGTCCGACATGTTTGAGGCAAATTGAACTGGCGTCCGCCATGTTATGTGGGGTATCGCCTGACTGCTGGTATGCCACACCCACTCGAGAATTTTACCTATTTACAGTTCCACGTTTTACATAAAGATTGACTATTGAATACGGTTGTGCATCAAGTTCCGTCAGACTTCATTGAAGCTGCGGATTGACGCGCCTGGTAGTATATTCCCTGAAAATGCGAGGATGAAATATCACGAACCTGTCAGTAATACAATTCCAGTTCGAAGTATAACGGTTAGCTGAGGTTTGTAATAACTACGAAAGTGCCGCTGTAAAAATATTTGTGTTAATTTTAATGCAAGTATGTGATCCAAACGTACGGTTACCATATGTTCATCACCAAGAAAGAGGACAGTTCATATAAAAAAGAGGACACTTTATCTTCAACACAATGTAATTTATAACTTTATTAGTGAACCACATAAAACTGCTACAAACTAAAATATTAACCCTGTATGGTTGTTGGAAAACGAAATATTACGAACCTTGCCAGTTTATTCCTCATCACTACTCTCAATTGTCTCATTCTTGTCTTATTCACTTTTGAACCAACTATACTTGGTGGACGACGAAATCTCTCTCGAGAGCTTTTTGTTATTATAACCAGTACTGAGAAATGTTTCAAATTATACTGTACACACACAGTATACTTGCAGAATATTTTAAAGCTATTCCTGTCTTTTGTCCACTGTGTGTTCACAATAGAAAACACACGTTCTGTGTTGGCATTATGACTAGTTATAGAAAAAACAAGTCTACAATTTTGAGCAGTTCAGAATAACTAACACCACCAGATGACTGCTTTAAATATGCACACCACACTTCAGCTGCTGGTATGTTCTATTTCCTCTGATAATCTTTAAAAAAATATAAAATTACAAAGCTGATCGGAACACAATGTATCATTAGTTCTTACATTCGTTTGATCATTCTCTTGAATGATTTGTATTTCTCCAGGAGCACATATTTAACACTTTTTCTTCGGTATTATGTTATATTTAAGTTCGTAATTTATTTTGAAACAAATGGCTACGTACGATCTCGAACACACAATACAGCTTTAACCTAAACCACAAAGTATATCAAAAGCAACGCCATAGAACGTAATGCAGTAGACAGAATGCACTGGTTGAATACAGGGTAGACAACCGGATCCTTCGCAGAGAAGCTGCGAATCGTTTGCAACTGTCAGACCCACGCGGAGTGCGAAATTTTGAACGGCAATTTCACTCTGTGTATGCGCGTAATAGTCGCGAACAGTTTGGAACTGTAGTGCGAATTAACATGTTGTCGCCAATGACACAAAAATAAATTTTCTTTCTCGGAACCCAAAAAAAGGAGGACATGTTGTAGAATTTTATAAATTCCGGCCGGACACATTTTCTTGCCTGAAAAAAGAGGAAAAGTCCGGGAAAAAGAGGACGTATGGTAACCCTAGCCAAACGAGCTGCAAAACATACAGTGAACAGTAATTGTTATGACGAACATTCATGACCATAGATTTGCATCTGTTGTTAATGTGTCGTAAAAACTGCTTTCATAAATTCTACTATACATGTAGCTTGTGTTTATTAAACGTATTAAGTCTACAAAACTTGTAAAATTGTTGTCAAAGGGTTGTGAACTTTGGTGGACGAAATTTGAATACAAAGACGAAAGTGACCACAAAGTAATGGAGTTAAAATGCGCCTAGGTTATCTGCCACAAAAGCATTCCACGTCGAAATAAGGTAAAGTAAAGCAGTCAACAATCCGAAGATTGGTTTGAACACCACAGTGCTTTACTAGGCATGGTCCTGTTTGGAGGTGGTATGCCATTGCCTTCCTCCGACCTTTGAACTGACTTCTCAGCCAGTTATAAGTTTAATGTGAGTTCCGAACCACGGTGCTACTCGGTATTTTTCACATGAGCAATACTACCAGAGGTGAAAGAAGTGGAAAGTGACAGATAAAAATCCTAGGACCTGCTGGGAATCGAACCCGCGACCTTTGGATTTGTATTCTGGCACTCTAATAATTTTCATTGTTGCCATGCTGAAACAAGTGACGTTTGGTACGTGAAATTTCAGTACAAAGACGAAAATGATAACAGAATACTGCAACAAAAATGTGGCTGAGTCAGCTGCCACAAAACCATTCCATACCGTAATAACGTGTCAATAACTTTCGTTGTTGCCACGCTGGAATAAGTACATATTTGTTGCAAAGAACATAGATATATATACAAGTGAAAAAATTCTGGCTGTTACTACCACTTCCAGACTTTGCACTGGTGACATGTCAACCTAGTTCGACCAACTACTGTCAACGACAAATGAAAACATATTTAAAGACAGTGTAGACACTCAAAGGTATGGCTTCATCAACCACAGGAGCCACAGAAGAAGAAATATCTCAAAAACACACCAACGCTAGGGGACTGATGACCCGGCAGTTTAGTCCCCTTTAAACACCCAACACCAACCAACCAACCAACACCAACGCTAGGTAGAAAACTGGGCATTTATAGCGTATACTTCAAGGGAGTTGCAGAATAAGTCATCTGAAGCTCCACTCTTAGGGCAGCTTAGTGCCTTTAGTCGGGAATTTTGTTGGATTATAGACAGACTGAGAACAAACAAGGCAAAACATTTGATGTTTCTGCACGAAGTATTTGTCATTTAATTACTTTGATTCGTGTATTTAAATGGTGAACACACTTTAGGCGTATTTCAGCAGCAAAAAGGTCAAAGACAATGTAGAGTAAATACAACTACAACACTTCAAGATCAACGAGAACGTACAATAGTCAGACTCCTCACAAATATACTGACCACCGCAATATGGCGGCCGAGTTTACACAGGCTGCCGCAAAGAGCGCTGTAACTCGTGTGTCAGCCACTCTATGAAGTTCAAGCTCGTTGGGCAACGCGTTAACATCAAGTTTTGTTTCAGATTAAACAAAAGATAATTTTTAACTTTTGTGCTTATTAAAACTTTGTTTCTCGTTTATTCTCTCTGCTAATATTGCATTGCCAAAATGACGCCTCAGCCATCTCTCATGATAAACAGAGCATTTTACAGCAATTGCTTTTTCAATACTGTTTTTCTCTGTACAGTAGCCTAGTTGTAATTGCGGCTACTAGATGGCACTACTGAGGTGACGTCTTTCCGTTCACATCTCCACTCAGCACACGCCAGTCTGATGCCTCCGTGCAGGAGTGCAGTCCATAGTAGCTAGCTTTTTCTAAAAATTTCTTTTTATGCATTGTGACGTAAGCTTTACAGCTGAGTAGTATATTTTATTATGTGACTTGTTTTATTTTATAATTTTTGCTGAAGGCAATCTTACAATCTTCATATGTGTGAACGTTTGGTTACAGTATCTCTATATACACCTCAATGTGCTGGTGGGTGTAGTTTTTATGTAAAACTTTGCAATCATGTTCTAGATAGCACTGTAGCTGTCATTGTAGACGCCAAACGTAATGCAGATATCTGAACTATAACTTATGTAATAATCGTCGTACATGTTCTCTAGAGTTTTGTCATCAAAAGCCGCGATGATAGTTGCAACTTTAACCTTCTTCTCGGAAGACTGTTGGTATTCACTGCCACTGCTTCCATCGCCTTTTCCCGCACTTACCGTAGCACTACCGCTTGCAATGAGTTGTTCGTCATTATCATCCCTATTAGCATTATCACTTTCCAGAGCTTAAAAGGTACCGGTACTCGTAATGATATACTATCACGGCGTAACTTGAATATTACGGCGTTACTCGAATATCACCGCGTTACCTAGTTCTACCTCCAAAATTAGTAAGTTAATTGCAAGAAATAACAAGTCGATATTTGTCATACATATGAGATGAGATCATCACTCCAAACTGTTCATCCCACACCACCCAGAGTAGCCTTGCGCCGTCCTCCCAACCCCTGCAACATCCTCGTCCAACCTTACAACATCCCAAAACCACACTCCCTACCTAATGGTTCCTACCTCTGCAACCGATCCCGCTGCAAAACCTGTCCAGTGCATCCTCCCACTACCACATACTTCAGTCCCACCACAGGAAAAACCTATCCGATTGAAGGCAGGACCACATGCGAGATAACACACGTCATATATCAGCTGACATGTGTCCACTGCTCAGCCTTTTATGTTGGTATGACTACCAACAAATTGGCTGAGCGGATGAATGGGCACAGACGGACTGTTCGCCTGGGGGACACCCAATAGCCTGTGGCAGAACATGCCCTCCAGCTTAACTCCAGGGACCTGGGCACGTGTTACACCACACGTGCCATTTGGATAGTACCAACCAACACCAGTCCCTCAGAGCTACGGAGGTGGGAACTTGCCCTCCAACATATCCTCTCCTCCCGCCACCCCCCTGGCCTAAATCTACGCTAACCCCTCCCCCTCCTCCATCCTCAGCTCACCTATTCATTATCTCTTCCTTACCCCCCCTCTCTCTCTGTCTCTCTCTCTCTCTCTCTCTCTCTCTCTGTGTGTGTGTGTGTGTGTGTGTGTGTGTGTGTCCACCTTTCCCTGTTAATCGAAAACGTTTTAGACAACCCCCGCTCTTCTACATCCCTCAGCATCATTCAGTTCACTCATCTTCTCTTCTCTCTACTGATTGATCTTTCCTTTTTGATTATATATGCCCTCTTTGGCTTGGCTCAGTACGTACATACAGTATCTCTGACTTCCACAGCCCTCAAACACCACCCTCATGACCTAGGTCGTGAATTACCTTTCCCTTCCGTTCCCATCCTTTCTTCTTCCCTTCTCTCCCACCTGATGAAGGAACTGTGTTCCGAAAGCTTGTCCTTTTCGTCCCTATTTTTCTATTTCTTCATTTGTGTAACTATTGGCGGTACAGCAGAAAGGTAAGTACTGGCCAGCCAATCTCTCTCTTTTGAAAAATAATTTGTCATATGTAGGACACCTCTCTTTCAAATGATATAAATTCTAAAGTTCATCAATTTCTAACAGTTACAAGACCTTACCGTACATAAATCCGCGCCATTTCAGAATTACAAGACGGCTGGGATGAATAAATGTTCAATTCGAAGAGGATTGTTTACGACTGGATCGAGAAGTTGGAAAGCTGTGTGTCGGGCTCGGCTAGACGGTCTCTGTTAGGGCGCCTGGCAGTGGCTCACTCAGATCGGAATCCCGCGGAATGGCCGCCGTTTCCCCCCAAGCCTGGGTTATCGCGGCCCTCGGGTGAAGGGCGACGTTTACGAGAGGCTTATCTGCGTGGGCCGCAGGGGGCGGAACAAAGGCCCACTCCATATCCTAGCATTCCTGTTCTTCTGTACAAATGGCGGCCTCCAATTTACCAACAGTTTTTCTCACTCCCTCATATGGTAAGGTGAAGGCTTGAGTCTAAATAACGGTACGTTCCTCCATGTTAAAACGTTACTAGGTTATTAAGTAATTACAGTTCAGTCATTCTACCAATTTCAAACATATCAAATAAGATACTGCCGGCCGCGGTGGCCGAGGAGACTGAGGCGCTTCAGTCACGGTCTGCACGGCCACTACGGTCGGGGGTTCGAATCCCCCCCTCGGGCATGGATATTTGTGCCGTCCTTAGGATTAGCTAGTTGATAAGTAGTTCGTAAGTTTAGGGACTGATGACCCCGTAGTTAACTCTCATAAACTAAACAAACATTTGAACATTTTGAAATAAGATACTCAGCTTTTCAACATTATGCTGTATGGGGGTTCTGCTCGCTGCAAAATTATACACCTGGGGCGTCGTGGTAGAAATAAATACTCGTACCTAAAATTTTTCCCTTATTATTTAATTTGGGAACAAACTGCTTCTTATTCCAGCAAAACATTACAACTTCATAACTTGCGTACCCAATTCACCAGAACTTAACTGATAGTATTTCCACAGACTGACACAGATTCCAGAGCACTTTGCAAACGCCAAAACTCGAAATCCCCACGCAAGGCGGTGAGCAAATATATAACATTGACAATAATAACATTACATTATGTGTTCTTCATAACAATTGAATATACAAATTTACAGTTAATGAACACACAAGTAAAACATTTCATCTACACAAAAATCATCACAATATAAAATGAAAACTATACATACAATAATTTCAGATGGCGCATATCTTTTTAAGTCTTAATCTCCGTCCTTTTTGTTTGACAACAAAGTGCGATGTTAAATGTCAATTAGTTAATGAGTACATCGTACATGTTCCTAACATATATTGAACTATCAAATATCTTGGCAATTTTCAAAATAGACTCAAAATCTCAGCTCAGTCAATATATACAAAGAATTACAATATTGAAATCTCGACTATTACATTAATTAACACAATTAGCTGGTCAACACAACTTGTTTATGAGCATAACGTATATACAATGCTATTTATTTTCATGTCTTTTAGATTTACATAACGTTTCTACAATTCGTCTGTCTAGTTCTTGAAATAACGTACAATGACGAAACTATATTTTTTAGAACTGTGTGGAAAGAAAATATATGCACCTCTTAATTAATGAAATCTATCACTTGTTATCTAATCACAGTATCACCGAGACACTGTTCTACACTGATTCCTAGGCTGGCTATTTCGTTTGTAACTAACATCACACGCAACATATGTCACTATTACACCACACGATTCCAGGTCAGACGCTGACGGTATCGTACGATAACATTGCGATGAGAGGGCCAGCAGTATCATCACAATGTTCTCAGGCGATAAAATAATTATCAATGTTTCAAATGTTTGTGTAGTTTATGGGACTCAACTACGGGGTCATCAGTCCCTAAGCTTACAAACTACTTATGAACTAATACTAAGGACGGCACAAATATCCATACCCCCGACCGTAGTGGTCGTGCAAACCGTGACTGGGGCGCCTCAGTCCCGTCGGCCACCGCGGCCGGCAAGTAATTATCAATCTTGCCCAGTTACGAGGGGCGTTTGAAAAGTCCGTGCAGAGTCCGAGATACGGCACCACCGGCGCTTATCGAGGTCACGTTTAGTTAGTAGCATCTTTGAAAAGAACGCACACCGAGTTTCAGCCATATCGGTCTATTTCTTTGTGGTTGGCATTCGTGTGAACCAAGGAAATCGACTGATTGTCAAAGAATGTCGCGCTCGGTGGTCTTGGGATAAAGTGCTCGAGTGGAACCCAAATGGTCGCGGGTTCGAAAGCCGGTCGGATTTTTTCACTCTGCGTTTTAACCCAGTCTTCTCCTCTCAACGACGTGAGGAGTCGCCAGGAACGACACGTGGTTCGCATTCCACGTTATGCTGTAGGCCCCCTTCCTTTCCCCGGTTGGATAACTGGGGTAGGCTAGGGACACGCAAGTCGCCGAAGTGGCGACCAATTGAAAGACGCACCAGGCCAATGAGCCACACGACATTATTATTATGTCAAAGAATGGACGAAAAAGAATTTTGTGTGCTGTTTAAACATTACGCCTCAGGAGACTAAAGAGAACCTTGAGAAACATTATGGTGACTCTGCACCTTCGATTAGGTTTATAAGTGGTTTCAAAATTTTCGGAGTGGCCATATGGGCACAAGTGACGCTGAACGTTCTGGACGCCCTGTGGAGGTTACGACTCCAGAAATCATTCATAAAATCCATGATATGGGGATGGATGGCAGAAGAGTTAAGGTGCGTGAGATTGCTAGTGCTGTGGGCATCTCGAATGAACGGGTACATAATATTTTGCATATACATTTGGACATGAGAAAGCTATCCGCAAGATGGGTGCCGCGATTGCTCACGCTTGACCAAAAACTGAATCGTGTGAAGTGTTGCAAGGAAGGTTGCAACTGTTCAGGAAGAATCCGCAGGTCTTTCAGCGTCTTTTCGTCACTTTGGATGAAACGTGGATACATTACTATACTCCTGAGACCAAAGAACAATCTCAACAATGGATTATCAAGGGAGAATCTGCACCAAAAAAGGCGAACACCGGTCTTTCGGACGGAAAGGTTCTGGCGACAGTCTTTTGGGATTCTCAAGGGATAATCCTCTCTCTGGAACAGAGTGAAACTATTCCAGGTGCATATTATTCATCGTCATTGGACCGTCTGAAAACCGAGCTGCAAGAAAAACGTCGGAGATCAGCCCACAAAAAAGTCCTTTTCCATCATTACAATGCACCAGCACACAATTGAGCGGTTGTGGTCGCAACATTATTGAAAATAGGATTCCAACTGGTTTCACATCCCCCTTATTCTCCAGACTTGTCTCCCTAGGACTACTATTTGTTCTCCAGTTTGAAGAAATGGTTTACACGACGAAGATGCCATTCAAACAAGGAGGTGATTGCAGAAACATAGGTGTTTTGTAGGCTTGGATAATTCCTATTATTCGGAAGGGATCAACAAATTATAAAGCGTTGGACGAAGTGTATACGAGCCGGCCGCGGTGGCCGAGGGGACTGAGGCGCTCCAATCACGGTCTGCACGGCCACTACGGTCGGGGGTTTGAATCCCCCCTCGTGCATGGATATTTGTGCCGTCCTTAGTATTAGTTAGTTCATAAGTAGTTTGTAAGCTTATGGACTGATGACCCCGTAGTTAAGTCCCATAAGCTATACAAACATTCGAAGTGTATACGTGTACACGCTAGTAGTTTTTATTTTTGCAAGGTCTTTTCAAACGCCCCTTGTACTAAAATCTACGAACCTCTAGATACTGAATACTGATTGAGTTAATAATGACATAACACAATTTCCATAATAACAAATGCTCAAATGTTTGTTAAGCTTAAGGGACTTAAGTGCGGGGTCATCAGCCCCTTAACTTACAAACCACTTAGAACTACCTTATACTAAAGACGACACAAATATCCATGCCCGAGGGGGGGGGGAATTCGAACCATAGCGGCCGTGCAGACTGTGACTGGCGCGCCGCAGACCGTTCGGCCACCGCGTTCGGCTCCATAATAACATTTGAAGAAAGGAATTCTACTTGGCAGTCCTCGATTTGGAAACGTTTTGATAACACCAACAATCTTGTGTGGTACAGAAGAACGAGAAAGAACAACAAGGACAACGTGGCAAGATTTCGGAAAATGCGAACAGCAAACAAAAACTGTAGGCTCAACTAACTTCAAACGCGACTCCAAATTAAGCTAAGGTAAAAAATAATAAATAAATAAAGAAAAATATGAAAGGGAAATAAATAAATAACAAAAATAACTAAATAAAAATAAATAAAAACAAAAATTATACACTATATGACAGTTACCAAACCTGAAACACTCTTTGCCAGCGAGACCTTAAGCCTCAACTACAAAGGGGACCTCGCGAACATGAAAGCTGAATCGAAAATCATCCCAAATCTCACATACGATGGATATCTTCTGCAATCTCACACAAACACAGAAACATACTGTGAAACCGATTTTCGCAAACGACGACTGAAATTCTATGAACACATCATGCAATTAGATGACTACGGACTATCAAAGAAAATTTACAGAAACTAAAAACAACTGCAATCTGGATCAAACAAGTCCAAATTGATCTAAAAAAATGCTAACATCACAACTACAGGCATTGAAGATCGAATAACCTTCATTCATAAAATCCACAGCTGCGAAATTTTACCGGAATGTAAACCCATTACAACGAGGAGAAAACGGACAGAAGAATGTCGAGCCAAAAACAGTGAGATGATGAAAGAGTTCTGGAAGAAGAAGAAAAATAACAGCAACAGATATAATTTGCTTTGTGTGATCCTCTATGGGTCTAAGCAATGTAAATAAATAAATAGAAGCTAGAGGCATTGGAGAGTTTAATACGCGCTGATAAATTGGCTATAAATGTAGGCACAGAGGAATTTCAGCAAAAGGACAACTACGTTTTGCATTTTGGTTCTATCATGAAGTATTCATATCCGTTGCGTGGTGATAGTCAGAAGTGTTACAGTCACAAAATAAAAAAAATGCGCAGGCCATTTTTAATACGGAAGAGATTGATATTATGTACGAGTAATAATGGTTCATGGTATTTACTGTTCTATTCCGTCCTAGCTTTCTCTCGCGACTTCGTTCAGATGAATCTCGACCCCCATGAATTGCGAACAATGTTGAAGCTTGTTCTCGGTGAGGAAAACTAAAAGTGATGTTTAAAGGACGGAACGCAAAGGCCGTGTTTGTGACCTGAAGTGTGAAATACCAGTCGAACTGAAGTAATGAATGAAACTGATTTTTACCGTCAAGTCAAAAAACAAACGATAATGTAGTTTTAGTTCCAACTACAGATAACTAGAGTCCAACTGACAGAGATATTACCAATTCAACAATACATTCAAGAATGTGTATTACGCGTTCTCTTTACAACTGCCGACGGCAGAACGCGGAACTAAACCAGTGTCGCCAACTCATGCTAAATTTTTCCGTCACACCAACACCCAAAAAACCGTCAGAATTAGATGCCTCTGTATTTTCTTGCAAAATAAAGGAAAAAATACATTTTAAAAGTTCGGACCAGTTACTTCGTTTACGTGTCAGAAAAATATTTAAAAATCCGTCAAAATGAGATACTTCCTGTCTTCCTGCAGAATTAAACATAAAATTAAAATTTATACTATACATAATATTCGTTACTTTGTTTACGAGTCACTATCCACAATTTTCAGAACTAGCACATCATTGTTAGCGTGCTGTTGTTACTGAGGCAGGTACCGTATCTTTACGTCCAGACAAGTAATAGCCATGTTCCAACGTAATGTTTATTTTATTTAGTTTTCCAGTCATCTGAGATGTTTGTTATTGGGCTCTAGTGCAAAAATTCGTTAATACAATATGCCACTGTGTTGTAGGCACAGATAGATTTGCATTCGTAATAGCTTTCTCAAAAAGAAAAAAATATTTTTTTCAATTGTATTAAACAAGCAATGTCCGCCAAAAGTAAATTTCTAATAATATCCGTTTAAAAAAATCAACCAATCGACAAAGCTAAATTTTACCCGTCATACAACTTGAAATTCTGTTAAATTTGACCGGGAATCTGTCAAGTTGGCAACGCAGAATTAAACTTCGACAACAGTCGATATTACGCGATCGACGCACGTGACTCGACAGTGTACAGTCACGTTACTCTCATAGTGCGGCTGCGTATTTTCTTAGAGACCGCTGAAATGGATAGACATCGTGTAGATATACGTAATCAAAGTGTACGTTCAGATGGATATATTCTAATAAATAATGTTGTTCAGTTTGGCCGAGAAGAAACACGGAGAGGGTTGCTAATGCCCTTAGAAACAACTATAGACAGAACAGCAGCAGTAGGAAAGAGAGTAAGGTCAATGTTTAGTTGTTGTGGGCGAGAGGCGGGGGGGGGGGGGGGGGGATGGGAACCACACATCCTGTGGTCCATCATTCTCTTTAGTTGCCCTTCGTTCGAGAGTAATCGACGGTAAAAAATTACACAATTTTGGGTAAGAGTCTATAGCTTTAAAACAGAATGCCTATTTTAGTACCTAGCGTAGCGCGTCTGCGTAATGTGCAACAGATTCAGATCTTATGTCCTTCAACATTTTTTTAATTTTCATATCGTCACATTTTTTGCTCAAGTTATTCTTTATTTATTTGCAATCCTTGTGGGTGTAATTTTAATTCCTTTTATGTATTAATTTCGGTTTAATATTTTATTTAATTATTATTATAAATAAAAAGATGTTTAAACAAATTAACAGAATAAAAACAGCAATCAGTCATTTGTATAAAGATTTAGAAATGTAAAATATTGAAGAAAATGATGAAACTGAAACATATTCCCTGATAGAAGAGACAGACACGCTACTGATTACGATATAGCACCTGACAAAAGCTCTAGTGTATCTAGCGAAATTGTATTTCAGCAATTACTCCTAAAGAAAAACTTCACTACCATCTGAATGTCTTCTTTGTTTTAAGGCTCTGAGGAGTTATGTAAAATTTTGAATTTTTTGTTTTTTTGGTTTTTTTTTTTTTTTTTGTTTTTGTTTTTGTAAATGACTTATAAATGTTCTCCAGATTGAATGACGAACCTACACCAGCGTATTATACGTATATATTTTCAAACCGTTGATCCTCCTAGTGTCTTAGTTGTTAGACCGTTCACAAAAATTTCTATTTATTGTAATTTCTTACTCGTCACTGTAGAATAGTATATTAACAGCAAATACATTTTTATCAGCTACAAGTCCAACTCAAGTTATTGCAAAACAACAGTTGTAATTCAATTTCATAGGATTTTTGTTTGAAGGATGTATTAACAGCAAATATATTAAGCGTTCGCTGCAGTTATTCCATAGTAACACTACAGTCTCTCATTTCATTGTATTGTTACGGAAGAATACATTAGAAGCGAATTTACAGTTGTTTAGTAAACACGCCACTACATTGCTTGACTGTAAAGCAACTGTAATTCTTAGGGTGTTCGTTTCGATTGGTTTACTGTACAAGAATGAGTTAACGGAATGGTAATTTGTTTAATCAGCTGCACGTATAGAAGATCCAGTTAAGAACCGTGTTACATTTTAATCGCGTTTAGTTACACCGCTCGTGCGTCATCCGAAACAGTCAACAGCACAACACGTCAAAAGTTCGCAGGGTCCTCAGTTAAAACGGCACCGTATTCTAATGTGAACGCGTAAAACGTATAAGAGCATTAAGCTGTTGACATTATTATTATTATTATTATGACAAACATAAGGACGTGTCTTGCTGTTATAAATATTCCTCCAATTAAATTTTCTTAAATACCTCTTATGGACGGACACTGGGCAGTTGCATAAATACTTGAATACGAAAGATGAAGTACAGATTTTCAATATTAATTATACAAAGAGGACAATGAAACTTCTATACTTCGAAAGGCGTTTTGTCATAGATGTGTACAAAACAAAAATCGTGTGTGAACATAGGTGTGAATAGTGGGGAAGAGAGGTAGGTGTTTAAGTATCAATAACTCCGATTACGCATTACCAAGGAAAGTAGAACAATCTCCAACTGTCATAATATCTCAATAATTGAACATCTAAAACTGAAGAGCTACCAACTTCCGAACTGCCTACCGATTACGTGCTATGCTGCTAAATAAGCCATACCAAAGTCAGAACTTCTCGTCAGTACATATTCCAGGAACATTCATGTGTAACATGTCCATGTAACAGGTCCATTATGTTCTCAACAGTGGAAAAAAACATCGTTGTAACGAAGTCTGCAAATAACTTCGTTTGTCAGTGTCGTTATTTCACGTTCTTTGTGCAAGAGTACGGTAATCAAGAAATTTTCAGAAAAAAAAAGAAAAAAAAGGAACCCGGACACAACCTGGCGGATTCATATGAACAACCCCTCTTTCTCTCCCTCCCCCCACCCCCGACAGCGCCAAATATACCCAAATTTTTAACATTGATTTTTGGTTAATACATTTTATTAACCAAATGATACCTTATTTACTGTTAGTAAAAAGGATAGAAACGCACTTAGTTCGACATTATTTTATAATATCTGAATAATTAATGATAATATATTTAATATACATATTAAATAATAAATTTATTGTGATTTTTCAAAATATTCCAGCCATACAATATAAATAAAACAAAATTAACGTAAGCTTTAATTATTAGTGAGTACTAGGAGTTTGTGGTTGATCGTCCTCGGAACAATGAACATTTTTCACTGTTTTATTAGGTAGGGAACTCACCTTGAAACGTCTGGACTGACTTCTTCCAATAATATCACAAAAAAAAAAGCAATAACTCCTTTTACTAACGCTTGTACTTTAGTTCTAGTCGAACTAAACTTTTTTGTAATGGAAGAATAATTAAACGTATCGCTGTTAACGCTTATTATTACACTCATTAGATCTAAAGGCTTTGTGATGTTTTACTGTTTGGTAGATTAGTAGAAACTCTACTGCTCTAACTTGTGACTCCAATTCCTCGAGGTTTTACAAGAGATATTCGAAGAGTTTTACTACAACTCTGTGTACTAAATCTGTTAATGTGTTTCTTTGACTTGGTATGATCTACAACGTCAGAACGCCCACATTGAGTAATACTTTAAAACAGTTACAAACCGAACACTTTGTTTCCTTCGGCCCTTCTTGATAAAATTGCACTCCTTGCAATGTCACTGAATTTGCAGACACGTTTGGGTATTGCGTTTTATACTTCAATCACAACAATACAGGTAAAACGAGAAGCCACAAGTATAGTCTGTTTGATATAAAATATAACTTTAGAGCGGGCTCGCCAACTTTTTTTAATGCGCGTGCTGTAATCAGTACCCCACGTTCTTTCCTAAGTTATAAAATCCTTGGGAATTTGGTAAATATTAATATTTTGCAGTAATATTATTACATAGTTGTTTCTAAAGCTTTATTCGCCACCTGAATGAAGGAATTAATAATACAAATATAACAATGTAAAGAAAAACTTTTACATGGCTGCAGTTCAGCAACGATGGAACGCGATCAAATTGTGAACAAGTTTGCATAATATAGTTTATATACGTAAACTTTGATCTAGGTTACGGAAAAAATAATTTTGCCTTCTTCAGAAGATTTACAATTAGCTCACATTGAAGTAGTTTTAAATGAAATAAAATCAAGTGCCCATATGTGTCTATCTGCACTAAAATATAAAATATTAAAACTAATGTACAAGATAAAAAAAAAAAAAAAAAAAAAAAAAAAAAAAAAAAAAAAAAACTGTGGATCAACACCATACACAGGCGGAATGAACACTGTGTACTGGTAGATGCGTAGGAACACTATTTATGCATTATTTAGTTTTACGGACATTTAACTTCATATAAAATGACTAGAAAATTTATTTCATGTTAAGTTTATTCAAAAATATTGTACCTACAATAAATAAGTCGCACAAATATAATAAGGTATGCTTCAGTCAGTGTTCTCTTGATGACATGTAACACACGTAGTCTCTGTAATCAGATGTGCTTGACCCGGTAAACGTATTGCGTCTCACACGAACTTTCGCCGTGGTGTTTTCTTTTTTTCTGCGTAAGTGGCAACAGTAGACTGGCAGGGCGGGATTAAATAGGTGAAAACAAAATAAGCAGTCTCGCATATGCGGATGACTTAGTTGTAATGGCCGATTCGATTGAAAGGTTGCAAACTAATATTTCAGAGCTCGATCAGAGGTGCAAGGATTATGATATGAAGATCAGCATCTCCAAAACGAAAATGTCTGTGGGAAAGAGATTCAAACAGACTGAGTGCCAAATAGGAGGAACAAAGTTAGAACAGGTAGACAGGTGTAAATACCTGGGATGTATATTCTCACAGGATGGCAACATAGTGAAAGAACTGGAATCGAGGTGTAGCAAAGCTAATGCATTGAGTGCTCAGCTAAGATCTACTCTCTTCTGCAAGAAGGAAGTCAGTACCAAGACTAAGCTAGCAGTGCACCGCTCTATCTTTCGACCAACTTTGTTGTACGGGAGTGAAAGTTGGGTGAATACAGGTTACCTTATTCACAAGGTAGAGGTTACAGATATGAAAGTAGCAAGAATGATTGCAGGTACCAATAGATGGGAACAATGGCAGGAGGGTGTCCATAATGAGGAAAGCAAAGAAAAACTGGGAATGAACACCATAGATGAAGCAGTTAGAACGAACAGGCTGAGATGGTGGGGTCATGTTACAAGCATGGGAGAAGCAAGGTTACCTAAGAGACTCATGAGCTCGGCAGCGGAGGGTAAGAGGAGTCAACGTTGACCAAGAAGAAAGTACTGCAGAATGATTTTGAAGTAAAAGGCATAACATCAGACCAGGCATCAATGTTAGCATTGAATAGGGGATCATGAAGGAATTTTATTAGAGGTACTGTGCTGTCTCTGATGGCAACGGCCTTTCTTCGTCTTCTGAGAGGTTCTGCTGTGTCAATGAGAGGAACTTCCTCTTCAGAAATTCCGATATATCGGTTGGCAGTGATATGAGTCTCGATTTTCAAGTGTTCTTTCGTAAATGCATGCCGGCCGCGGTGGCCGAGGAGACTGAGGAGCGTCAGTCATTGTCTGCACGGCCACTACGGTCGGTGGTTCGAATCCCCCCTCGGGCATAGATATTTGTGCCGTCCTTAGTATTAGATAGATCATAAGTAGTTTGTAGGTTTAGGGACTGTTGACCCCGTAGTTAAGTCCCATAAGCTCTACAAACATTTGAACATAAATGCATACACTGAATTCTTTGTTGCTTGCAATAAATTCTGCCATGAAAAAATTCATAAAGCCCTTACATAAAGCGAAGTGAAAATGGCACTCACTTTCAAAATTGTCAGAAAGAAATTAGTGTAACAACAACAGGCGCGTGATCTTTCTTGAGAAACAATGGAATACTGATGGCAGGAGGAGAGGGGAGGAAGGCGAAGATGTGTGGGGATGGGGTGGGGGGAAGAGAGACATAAACAAATACGTAGAGTTGCAAAGATTCACGTCTCTGCACTAGGAGTGTTACGGAGGTTCGATTCTGATTCCGAAAGTTCGCTACTTGCGATTCATTTTGTCCTTCGATTCCGATTTCGGTTCCGCTAAATTTTGAACGGAAGTTATATCGGAGGTTGCTACATATCTGGATCCTCGTTCTAAAGGAAAATTTTTCAACGAAGTTAGTAAAGAAGGGATTGAATCTGAATTGGTGTGTTTGCTTGTTAATGGCAATAAATCTGCAAATGAGGTTGAAAATATTGACGCACCTGCAGAAAAACGGGCAAGGTTTGCATCAGCTGGTCAGTCTACAAGTAATTATAGCAATCTCGGAGCGATTTTATCGAATATATTATTGAGTAGCGATAATGATATCGATAATACTACATGCGACAAACATGCTGTTTTGGACAGTTTTTCCTATTGAAGAATTTACTTTATGAGTACAATAGAGAAAAACATATTCCAGTCAGTGACTATCCTTTGTTATGGTGGAAAGCGAATACAAGATTTAAACCCGTGTACTCTATTGTCCGCCAATATTTGTCGTCTACAGCAATCTGAGTAGCCAGCGAACAACTTTTTAGTAGTGTTGGCTTAATATAACGAGGAGTAGATTGGACTGAGAAAAAGCGGCGAAACTTTTGTTTATAAATGTAACTAAGTTCTTTTGGAGTCGCTTCATGTGGGTTGATTTATTGTTAGTGTTTAAGACTTTTGTTATTATTTTCAACTCCCAGGTATACAGTAAAAACCTACCTGTGTTACTTTTTGAACTAATAGTAAGTATATAACTGATGAATAGCGTGTGTAATTTTATCTTATTAAACATACTCTTAACAGTTTAACATAGCTCTCTTCTGCTTACAGTTCCGATTAACCAAACTCCGATATAACCACTTCCGTTGCATCCCTGCTCTGCATTACGCTGCAGCAATACGAAATTCTCGGATGGGGTAGTGAATACCCGACCGCGACCGCTCGAATGGTAAAACCTCAGTCCCGGTACTTTCGAGAGTCCCGTAACAATTTTTCGGGACACCGCACGTTGCGATGAAAACCTGGACAGTCCCTGTTTTCCGGGGCATTTGGTTACTCTGTAAGGGTGACTTTGTGATAATTTTCTACCGATGCTTGCAAATTAGTTCATTTTGAATAGCTAGGGCTAGTGAAAGAAGAAATTGACGGACAGATGCAGTAAGAGGAGAGGAACAGAGGGGGAAAAAGGAGGAGATGGAAGAGAGATTGATGAATATAGGGGAGAGGAAGAAGCAGAGGAGGAGGTAGATGGAAGTTTACGTGGAGAGGAGACGGGAAACATACGGACATAACGTAGAAAACGTCAGCTTTTTTTTTTTAGGGGCAATTATACGTCGCACGCTCCATAGTCAATAAAACGCCTGATCTGTCTGTGCATATAACGGGCAATAAAAATAATCAATCCGCTGGCTTTACAATAAACATTTTATGAGAAAACATGTGTGCTCTGCCTTTCATTTCATTCCACCTATCTACAGCAAATCTAGGCAAAATACTGATTTGACTGATACTGTACCTCACTTATCCAACCAGGCAAATGGGACCAAACAGTACTGGAAATATATTCAGAAAACAAATAATTTTAAGTACGGCACTTGTTCTTGGATGTTTAATATGTAACACAAATATTAGACAGTTACAAATGTTGGTATAAACACAAAAAAGATTACAGAATTGAGAAAAACTATCAAAAATGTACCACACTATGTACAATGGTGATCACTTCCTCCGTGGCGGAGCGGCCGAGCGCATTTAGGCACTATGCTGCGATGCACGACCTCGTTCCCCGTCGGGGGTTCGAATCTCCCCTCGGACATGGATGTTTGTGCCGTATTTAGTTGTTGTTGTGGTCTTCAGTCCGCAGACTGGTTTGATGCAGCTCTCCACGCTGCCCTGTCCTGGGCAAGTCTCTTCATCTGATCCTTTTGAATCTGCTTACTGTATTCGTCCCTCGGTCTCCCTCTACGATTTTTACCCCATACACTTCCTTCTAATACTATGTTGACGATTCCTTGATGTCTCAGAATGTGTCCCACCAATCTATCCCCTCTCTTAGCCAGAAACTTCTTTTCTCCCCAATTCGGTTAAGCACCTCATTAGTTACGTGATCTACCCATCTAATGTTCATCATTCGTCTATAGCGCCACATTTCGAAAGCTTCTATAATCTTTTTGTCTGAACTCCTTATCGTTCATGTTTCACGCCCATACAATGCTACACTCCAGACAAATGCTTTCAGAAAGGACTTCCTAATATTTAGATTAATATTGCCGACCGCGGTGGTCGAGGGGACTGAGGCGCTCCACTCTTCTCTCCCTATATTTTACCCCTGCTACCTTCAGAATTTGAAAGAGTGTATTCCAGTCGACATTGTCAAAAACTTTCTCCAAATCTGCAAACGCCAAAAATGTAGGTTTGCCCTTCCTTAGCCTATCTTCTAAGAAAAGTCGTAATGTGAGTATTGCCTCGCGTGTTCCTTCATTTCTCCTAAATCCGAACTGATTTTCCCCGATGTTGGATTCCACAAGTTTTTCCGTATTTAGTATAAGTTAGTTTATAAGTAGTTTGTAAGTTTTAGGGACTCATGACCCCGCAGTTAAGTCCCATAAGCTTGACAAACATTTGAACATTTGATCACTTCGTGGTACACTTCTGATCTTCCACATAAAAAGCACTATTTCCCTCGGGCACCAACGCATACTTCACGGTACCAAACACTGCATTTTTGGCAGCGATTCCAGTCACCCTTAGCTATTGATTTATAACAGCGCGTAAGACTAAGTGGCTTCATTTACCTTACAGGACAAAATTTATATCTCCGTAGCGCAGAGTGTTGTATACTTGGAAAAGACAGGAGCTGTAGAAACCTGCTACACTACAACAGTACACAAACGCAAGTGCTACTTTTGAATAATTTTAAACTGAACTCCGTAAATTATTTATTCAGGACACAGAGCCTACCTTCCTCTAGGTCTTTCTTTTTTCCAGAAAGAAATGGGATAATATCTCTTTATGTAGAAATCAACTGCTGAGCTTAAGTCTCGCTAAACATTAGAAATGGCTTGACCGATTTATACAGTCCATTTTCAGTTTTGTTAGCTTTAATACATGGATGGTTTATAAGAAAGGAAAAAAGGGAACAACGAAAGCGAAAGCTCAATAATTGAAATTGGTAATTTCGTATGGATATCGACACTTCGAATAGGTTCGTATTTTATACACTTACATATCGTCTATCCTTCAAAACAAGAACAACAGCCACACGGAAACGTGTCCGAGATTATCTAGTATGTATAGAAACACAACCACGTTCGTTAACACCGGGTACAGTTTTCGTTGTGTCTAAATTAGAACACTCATCAATAAGTTACAAGCACGAAAGAAGTATTACATCAGTGTTTAGGAAACGACAAACTACGCTGTAACGCATTTAGGACTATCAATAATAAGCGTGAAGTTGAATTATATGTACAATTGCTTTCACTATCTTTATTAGAAAACCGTGTGTTTTTCAACTTACCAGAACAAACACATCTTACCGTCGTCTTAACGACAATATTGACTCTGCAATTAAGAAATGGGAAACCCATTTCAAGTTGCGGATAATTTTGTTCAAATAACTTGCTAACTCCTCTTTTATATACAGACTAGCTAAAAACTCGGTATTCTTCGGGTATTTATTTATTCCTGTATTCAGTTAGTTCAAATATTCCTCCTTTCTTTCTGCGTCTTTTAGACAATCTTAGTTTGAGTTGAACAAAGATACATTTTTCATATAATGTACTACATTTTTTACACAAGACAGTTTTCATCTGATTTTGGCCCTATTTTGTTCATGTATATTTACAATGTTGCTTATTTCTCTTTGTTGACTATTCCATTTAAGTATATGATCGAAACATCGGAAGAAATTTACAGATTCACTTTCCAGTCTTTCATTTAATATTTGACTTCATATTTCGTGATGTGAATATGCTTTTAGTTCTTCGTGTAGGTCCATTTTATGTCCTATGTTTAGTCGGTGGAGTATTTTGACAATCTGTTAAATTTTTGCAA
Organism: Locusta migratoria; assembly: GCA_026315105.1. NCBI lineage: Eukaryota > Metazoa > Arthropoda > Insecta > Orthoptera > Acrididae > Locusta > Locusta migratoria. Next base: position 82,412,384 of record CM048754.1, on the reverse strand, counting down.
ATTGATGTCCTGTATTATGTATGTGTCTTGCTACTGTTGACGTTGTGTGCCTGTTGTTTGTGTAGGATTTGTGTTCTGCATATCGGGTGTTTGCATTGCGGCCAGTTTGTCCTATTTAGAATTTGGAGCATTTCTGGTATGTTATGTTGTATATTCCAGATTCAGAATATGGTTGATGATTGCACTTAATGTCATGTATTAGCTGTAGTTGCAGTTTATTGGTTTTAGAAAGCCAATTTTTACTTTGTGGTTGATAAAGATATTTGCAATCTTCTATTATATATTCGCAGTGTATGGGATGCTGGATGTGCATTTGTTTTCGTCTTTTTCAACTGTGGTATGTTTTGTGACTGGGTTTTTCTGTACAGTATTTTGTTTAGTATTGTGTCAACCATGGATGAGTTACAATCATTGCAACTTCAATTTCTTTCACCAAGTTCATTTTCTGTTTCATGTTTTTTGCTGGCTCAAAGACGTTTTGGTTGCTCTGTGGGCGTATTTGAAGACCGCGATACAACCCGTTGGCTTTGACGTCATATCTGAGTTTCGCAAGACACGCTACGTACAGATCACGCACTTTGGTAAAACTTCATAGTCTGTTGCCCGTGTTTTTAGCATGGCGCGTATGTTGGCAACTGTAAGTGGTATCTGGACCGGAGGTACGGGCGCTACGCGCCATCACATACTAACCGAATAAAAAATAAAAAATAAAATTCTTGTTTAAGCTATACGTAACCTAACTTTTACTTAAAATGATCACTGTTTCGTACAGATCACGAAATAAATAAAACATATACCTGCTCTATGGTTGACTGCTGTGGTGTTCTCAGCATCTGCAGAACGTGGGCAACAGACTCTGCAGTTTAGCCCGCACTGACGTGTTTTACGCCCCACTTTAGATTTGTAGTTTTATAAGTTTTTGCAAACATTTTGGACAAAAATAATAATCTAAATAATAAAAAAATAATTAAAGAGAGTTTCTGAAACCCTTTTAGGAAAAACAATTTTATGTACTGGTGGTTTTCGAACCACTGACCTTCAGCGTCACAGTCTAACGCATTGCCTACTACGCTACGGATAACAGAAGTTGAGTTCTTTAATTTCGTACTATTCATGACCGCTGTTAACTGATGCTAATATGGCATTTGCAGACACTAGATTATCATTTATCGTACGAAGAACGACGTGTTTTTGTTAATTCTTCAATGCGCCATTGCTTTGAAATGACAACGTGTAAGTTACAATAAGAAAATCATCAAATACGAACGCAAGATGGCGTATGCCAGAGAGAGTTCTGGGCGAGGAATGTCATATGACATCTGCGAACGGCTGGTTTCCGTTAATTCAATGGAGGGTGCCAAAACTCCGTTATTTTTGCACATATCTCTCAAACGATACGAGATATGAAAAAAAACGCAATAGAGCGAAGTTGTTTAGAATTTCCCCCTCTACCAATTAGGTTACTGAATTTTCGTGTCAGATGAACGGTTCGTTTGCAATTACAATTATATTACAAACGGCCTTTTTCGGTATTATTACCGTATTTTTTGTCGGAAAAATATGAAAAAGGGAGGTTCTGGTCTCTGACGGCCTATAATTATGTCTGTAAAATTTGGTGCTGACCGGTTGAACGGTTCGTCTTAAAAACAGGGAACACGTTACGGACAGACAGGCAGACATCCCAAAACCGCCGTTATTTTTGCAAATATCTCTGAAATGATACGAGATATGAAAAAAAACATAAGACAGCAAAGTTGTAGACACTTTTCTATTCTGCAAATTCTGTTATTCAATTTTCGTGTCAGTTGAATGGTTAAGCAGTTATTTTCAATTCCCGAGCTGTCAAGACGATCGCAAAGGAGCACTTTTAGTGTTACTACCGTAACCTAAAGTGGGCCAATATAATATCGTCAAATCTCGTTCCTTTCAAAGCGAATTACAATCGAGATATTAGCAAGAAGTTTGAAGCATTGAGATCCGGTGAGTGTGTTGGATAGTGAAGTTGCAGCACCCCGTTTTTCGCCAGGAACTGTTTGATGCCATTGGCTGTTATGTGAGTGAGCGTGTCGTGCAGCTTGAACATCCACTGTACTGACCGGACCTCAATCCTCCAGACTTCCTCCTATTCCCTCAACTTAAACTCGCTTTGAAACGAAAGAGATTTACGAAATTCCTGACAAATGTGACGAGCCGTTGAACACCATCCCAAAGAAAGACTTCGTGCAAAATTTTCCAGGACATGTATCGTGTAGCTCAGCGGTTCATAGTTACAGGAGGCGACTATTTAAATAACGTAACTATATATATATATATATATATATATATATATATATATATATATATATATATTAAATCACTGAGAGGATTTATGCCATTGACGAGGCTTTGCGCTTTTTAAATAGAAGCAATCTTGTCATCACACTACTATCAAAATCTATACAGCAAATTAAGGGTATATTATCAATCTACGTTAAAATTTTCAAGCCACAAGAACTGAAATCTTTAAAAAAAGGCATGTTACAAACAGAAAGATGAACAACTGCATACCGGCTCTTTGAGTTCGACGGTGAAGTTGTTTTCGGGTATTTGTACTTCAGATTAAGTTAGACATGAATCGGAGTGCTTCACACTTTTAAAACTATCAACAATAATTTTGGCCAGGATTTCGGCAGAAATACATATTGCAATGGGCAGATCTAGAGCGATGTTTCTGCTGGACTAGAATGTGGAAGAAATTTTTCTGTGGCTTTAATAAAAGAATATATACATATTCTAAAAATGGCTATATATGTATTTGCCGGCCGCTGTGGCCGAGGGGACTGCGGCGCTTCAGTCACGGTCTGCACGGCCACTACGGTCGGGGGTTCGAATTCCCCCTCGGGCATGGATATTTGTGCCTTCCATAGTGTTAGCTAGTTCATAAGTAGATTGTAAGTTTAGGGACTGATGATCCCGTAGTTAAGTCCCATAAGCTATACAAACATTTGTTTCACATCTCCTCCTAAACCTGAGCGGTCTAAAGCGTCTCGCTGCGGAGCGCGCGGTTGCTCGCCGTGAAGGTTCGAGTCCTCCCTGGGGCACGGGTGTGTGGGTTTAAGTAGTTTGTAAGGTACTGATATCACGCAGTTTGGTCCGATAGATTTACAAATTTACTGTATATCCTCCTAAACTACGAGACCGATTTCAACCAAACTTGGTACAAATGTTCCTTACCATCAGGCAACAATCGCTGTCGGGGTAAGAACCACCTACGGCACATACGTAATGAGATATGACCTCATAAAAAATGACAGTCGTTGAAAACGGCCGCATCATGCGATAATATTCTACATATGCTGCTACACTAATGGACCGATTTCAACCATATTTGGTACAATTATTCCTTAAGGTCAGGAATCATTTGATATGGTTGCAAAAACTACATACAATACATAGTTCATACGATATCACGTCATAGACAATAAAAACTGCCCCATCTTGCGTCGTGTTTTAGCGTGATTTTATTCATAAACTATTTGACAATCAGAGCAGTTAGCGACTTGACAATATAGTTTGATCATAATCTATATCTATAAATGTGAATGTCTGTTCTGTACATTTATGACGTCTGAACCACAAGACATAAAGAGCTAAAAATTCGTAGTTACTAATGTCTACCCGGGGAAGGCCTTACGCACGGTTTTATGGCTATCGGATAGCTATTTGTGTATATTAATGTGAATGTCTGTTCGGTGTACTCTTATCACGTCCGAACGACAAGACGCAGAGACTTAAATATTTGTACAGTTACTAATTTATACCTGAGGAAGGTTTTAGGCACGGTTTTATAGCGATCTGATAGATATTTAGTAATTTGAAGAATATAACGCGAAATGTGGAACAATAATTACTCTTTGAAAAATATATTTACTGTTTGAAAATGGTTTTATTGGTTGCATTGTTGCTTCAAGGCTGATAATGATAAAAGGGTATATTGGGATGGAAAGTTATTGGTGTATATAAAATTCTACGTGTGTGTGTGTTAATATTTCGCTCTGCAGCGAAAACTACAGAACGCAAACGAATGGTCTGTGTGTAATTGTTGTCCGAAGTCTCCCGTTGTACACCATAGCAGCTCCATGCTGATAGCTATAAAGGGGTGGAAGATATTGTGGTTGAAAGTCGTCAAATTATAAAAAAATTCGGACTGAAGGCCAGCGATAACGTTCGCGACTCTATAGCAAGCAGGTTACATACAACGAAACGTGATGCCACAAACCATATCTTTCGTCTATGCGTGCTACAGTGTCTTCAGCTCTTTCTCTGTAAGGATAAGCATATGAATACGGAAATACAACAATAAATAAATAAAGCAGAAAAAAGACCTTTCTTTTAATACATCTCTTTAAAAAATCGAACTGTCATATTATTAGAATCATTATTGTTGAATTTCATGATTGGATTCTGCGAAACGAGTGCATTTTTACGTGTGATTTCATATTCTTATATATTCTCTGATAAATGTTACATGTTTTTAGAAAAAAGGAGATGGACAGAGAGGGAGAGAGAGAGAGAGAGAGAGAGAGAGAGAGAGAGAGAGAGAGAGAGAGAGAGTGGATAGGAAAACTACTAACTCGAGGCTCGAATAAATAAATACCTGGACACCGCCGGGTGTTGAGGTAATTTCAAATATTTACGAAACTTTTTCTCGCTGACAACTCCAATAAAATGATAGGAAAAAAGTTCATGGCTTACTACTTTTCCGATGTTCATGATGTATATCTACGGCATTTGGCATGACGTTACAAGTTATTACTTCTACACTGTAAATTGTATTCGCGAGACAATTCACAGACATCTACATCTACATCTACATATCTACATACATACTCCGCAATTCACCGTAAGGTGCGTGGCGGAGGGTACACTGTACCACTACTAGGCATTTCCTTTCCTATTCCACTCCCAAATTGAACGAGGAAAGAAAGAATGCCTATATGCCTCCGTACGAGCCCTAATTTCTCTTATCTTGTCTTTGTGATCTTTACGCGAAATGTATGTAGGCGGCAGCAAGATCGTACTACACTCAGCTTCAAATTCCGGCCCTCTAAATTTACTTAACAGAAATTCACAAAAAGAACGTCGTCTTTCTTCCAGCGATCCCCAATTGAGTTGCCGGAGCATTTCCGTGACACTCGGCCATTGGTCGAACCTACCGGTAACAAATCTAGCTGCTCGCCTCTGAACCGCCTCTATGTCTTCCTTCAAATCGATCTGCTGCGGGTCCCAAATACTTGAGCAATACTCAAGACGCGATCGTACAAGCGTTTTATACGCGGTCTCCTTTACAGGTGAAGTACATCTTCCCAAAATTCTCCCAATAAACCGAAGTCGGCTGTCTGCCTTACTCACAACTGTCCTTACATGCTCGTTCCATTTCATATCGCTCTGCAATGTTACGCCTAGATATTTGAACGACGCGACAGCATCAAGAAGCTCACTACTAATGCTGTATTCGAACATTATAGGATTGTTTTTTCTACTCATGCGCATCACCTTACATTTTTCTACATTGAGAGCTAGCTGTCATTCTTCGCACCAACTAGAAATTTTGTCTAAGTCAACCTGTATGCTATTACAGTCAGTTACAGACGACACCCTCCCGAACACCACAGCATCATCAGCAAACAGCCGCAAATTACAACTTACTCTGTCCATCAGATCATTTATATAGATAGAAAATAATAGCGGTCCTATCACACTCCCCTGGGGCACGCCTGACGATACACTCGTCTCTGATGAACACTCGCCGTCGAGAACAACGTACTGCGTTCTATTACTTAGGAAGTCTTCCAGCCAGTCACAAATCTGTGAACCTATTCCATAAGCTCGTATCTTCGTTAGCAGTCTGCAGTGTGGCACCGCGTCGAACGCCTTTTTGAAGTCGAGAAAAACACACTCCGCCTGTTGCCCTTCGTCCATGGCTCGCAAGATGTCATGTGAGAAACGGGCAAGCTGAGTTTCACATGAACGATGTTTCCTAAACCCGTGCTGATTCATGGAAATAAGCTTTTCCGTTTCAAGGAAATTTACTATATTCGAACTGAGAATATGCTCCAAAATTCTACATGAAACCGATGTCAACGATATTGGCCTGCATTGTATGGGTCAGTTCTCTTTCCTTTCTTATACACGGGAGTCACCTGCGCCTTTTTCCACTCACTAGGAACTTTGCGCTCAATTAAAGATTCGCTATAAATGCAAGCTAAGTAGGGGGCCAATGCCGCAGAATAGTCTTTGTAAAACCTAACTGGTATTCCATCCGGACCAGCAGACTTTTTCGTATTTAGCTCTCTCAGCTGCTTCTCTACACCGGAAATACCTATTGCTATGTCCCCCATTTCGGAATTAGTACGTTGATCAAATGATGGTATATTTGTGCGGTCCTGCTGCGTGAAAGATTTCTTAAAGGTTAAATTTAGAACTTCAGCTTTCCGTTTGCTTTCTTCTATTACTGCACCGGAATGGTCAACTAGTGACTGGACAGTGGGCTTTGACCCGATTATCGATTTTACATAGGACCAGAATTTTTTCGCGTTCTCGGAAAGATCCTTTGCTAAGGTATGGCTGTGATAATTATTGTATGCTTCACGCATCGATCTTTTTATAGACGCACGAATCTCTACTAACTTTTGCCTGTCATCATTTGCGTGTTCTTTTTTTAATCGAGAGTGCAACAGCCTTTGCTTTCTCAGCAGCTTTCTAACATTATTATTATACCACGGTGGATCTTTTCAATCCTTAATCGTCTTTACTGGCACATATTTCTCTAACCCTTTATTAACAATGCACTTAAATTTAGTCCACAATTCCTCTACATCCATAGTCCCAGAATTAAACGATGCCGATTCATTTTCTAAGTGCGATCGTAACATTTGCTTTTCGGCTCTTCCCAACAAAAACACGCTCCTAGCCTTCTTGACTGGTTTATGAACTTTGGTCACCATCGACGCTATGACGATATCATGATCACTAATTCCTGTCTCTACACAGACATCGTTAATAAGGTCAGGCCTGTTTGTGGCTAGAAGGTCTAGAATATTTCCATTGTGCGTGGGTTGCCGGTTTAACTGCTCAAGACAGTTTTTGGAGAATGTGTCCAAAAGTAGCTCGCAAGACTGTTTGTCTGTACCGCCTGAAATGTAACTAGCGAGGTCCCAATCTATACTCTCAAGGTTGAAGTCACCTCCGACTAATATTACATGGCCCGGATACCTATGCACTACGTGGTGTAGACTTTCCTTGAATGATTCTAAAACTGCTACAGCAGCACTGGGGGGCCGGTAAAAACACCCAACTATTAACTTTACTTCTTTTAGACCTGTTATACGTGCCCAGATAACTTCACAGTTACACAGTTCACATACATAGCACTGAACGTTTCGTCGATACCATATCACAGTTCGACTTATGGTTCATGAGAAATTAAGTCATAAACAATTTGGTTCATGAAAAACCGCATCATCATGCATGAGGATTCGGTTTATTATGTCTTTACTGCTAACACCAGTCACGACATATTTTGCAGACATGAAGTACATATACCACTGAATGTACCTTCGAAATTACATCATAGTGCGGCACATATTTCAGCAGATATGACGTCATAAACAATGAATTTTTCGAATAACTGCTATATCATGCGCTATTTTTCCACATCTCCTCCTAAAATAATGGACCGACTTCCAGACAACAATCAGTGTGAGGTTAAAACTACCTACCACACATAGTTCAGGAGATATGACGTCGTTAACAATGAGTCACAAAAACTTTGCCATCACATTAATAAATGTTGTTTATAGTCAAATTTTCAATTAAGTTAATGCAAACATCATTTGTATTTTAGTACTATTTTTTCTTTGGAGACTGCACTTAAAATTTTGTACATTATTCATAATTCTTTGTTTTACTGTTTCATAATTTCTAAGCTGTTTTCATGGATACATGAAGATGAAATCTTTTCCGAATTTTTATTTTCGTTTCTAATATAAGACTGGAAAAAATACATATACAGGGTGTTACAAAAAGGTACGGCCAAACTTTCAGGAAACATTTCTCACACACAAAGAAAGAAAATATGTTATGTGGACATGAGTCCGGAAACGCTTAATTTCCATGTTAGAGCTCACTTTAGTATTCCTCTTTAAATGTAAATTGAAATAATTCGTGGAGACAATTGAGAAAATACTCAATTGTTTCGTTAGTATGTACTATACTTTCTCGATTCACCGCATTTGTAAACATTGCACTAACTGCAAAACCACGTTCGTGATGAACACTAACCAGTTGATGCTACGTTCTGATGTGCTTGAAGCTAGTACTGTAGTGCAATGAGTCGCATGTCAACACAAGCCCTGATGTCAACATTACATTCCTTCAATTGGGCCAACTGGCGGTGAATCGAGGAAATACAGTACAGTACATACTAACGAAACAATTGAGTATTTTGACAATTGTCTGCACAAATTATTTTAATTTAGATTTAAAGAGCAATACTAAAATGAGCTCTAACATGGAAATTAAGCGTTTCCGGACACGTCCAGATATTTTCTTTCTTTGTGTGTGAGGAATGTTTCCTGACAGTTTGGCCGTACCTTTTTGTAACACCCTGCATACCCGGGCAATGCGTGGTTTCAAATGAGGCGACGTTAGAAATCATCTAAATCGCGGCATGGATAACGGGATCGGTAAACAGACCACCTTTTATTCATTGCCTGGATCACTGTCAACAATTCCCCCCAACGCACCTGACGATTTATTGTGTCGTCCAGGGATAAATGTTACCCAAAACATTCATTGTTGAAATATACGCGCGTTCAGCAGCGTCATCGCTTCCCTTCGCCTACAAAGAACTGACCTGTGACTTCAAACGGCAGGAGGAGCTCTCAAACGAAGAAATACGATGCAACAAATCAGCACGCGCAAGTGTGAACTGCTCCCGGTAATACCTTAACAGTAAATGTAGCGTACAAACGGCAGTCCGTTGCCTCAATAGGCGCATTTTTGCCCTTTTCGCTCTTCTTTTCTCTTTTAAATCGCTTTGGAAGACGTTCGCGGTAGCCGCATTATCATTATTTGCATTGAAAAGCCGTAGCGAGGGATTTCGCTGCGTGTCTGATACCAGTTTCGGCAGAGCTGGCGGTTGCAGGCTCAAGGCAAGGTCGTTGCCGGCCGCGAGGAACATTCGCCGTTCGAAACCAATAGCGGAGCGCCTGCGCCGCTATTGGCGGAGCCGGCGATGACGTCACGCGACCCGGAGTGCGCGGACGGCCCCTTTCGCGATGGCCGCCGGCCCTTGCCATTGGCCGCCGGCGCGGTTGCCAGGGCAACGGAGCCGGGCGAAGAGCCCGGGGGAGCTTTAAACGGTGGAACGATGGCGGTTTCCCCGCGAGGCGCGTGTATATGTGTGTGTGTGTGTGTGTGTGTGTGTGTGTGTGCGTGCGAGCGGGCTGGTCGTAATTTGAGGATGATTTAAGACGCCTTACAGGGCCGGGTTTTACGCGCTCTGGAGACACACTGTTGCCTTGGAGACCGGAGCGCAGCATCTGGGAGGAGGCGGGGATATATGTCCGGGGCCGTAAACGCAACCGTCTCTGATTAACGGCCCATTGTCAAACGCCGAGGAATTTCGTTAGAAACCTGCCGCCCGGTCAAAACCACTCGACCGGACTGTTCCGCGGGGAAGAAATAATATCCCGCGGAAGAGCAACAAGTCTTGGGTTTCGCACCCTTGAGCATCCCGATGGTGAGTTACGACGCTTTCGTGCGGGGAGAAGAAAAAAAAATTGTGTCGGCTGGTTTTCGGGTGACTCTTGAACGTTCTACAACAACACCGACACAGCGGGTGATAAAACTTAAGCAGTTAAAGGGAAAAGACTGGTATGGACCCTAATACAGTCCACAGAATGAACACTGCTTTAGTATCTTTAAGTAGGTGTATTTAACAACTTTTTGTAGTCAACCAATGTGAGGAGTAAATTGGTATAATGTCAACAATTTATCGTCTCGAATAGTTAGTCCGCAGTGAAAGACTCTCATCATGTTTGTTTTGGAATTTGCCTAACACGATAATGTGTTTGCTTGTGTGGCCACTTTCCGCAGCAGCTGTTTAATTATAATCGGCTTGTCTGTCTTTTGAAAAAATCATTCTTATGCCATGGCTGCAAAATATTTTTATTTGTTACTAGCTGTAAACTCGGCGTAGCCCGGGTTTTTATTTATCCTACACTCATGGAGTCCACCTCCCTCTGCATCCACCTTTTTCTCTTCCATCTCTCTGTTCGTTTCCACCTTTCCCTCTCTCGGCAAAGTTTTCCGCAAGGTACCCTCTGTCATGTACCACACAAACCTTTATGTACCTAGTGATCTTCCTCTTCGTTTAAAGGTCATGTGTGCAAAAATTCATAAAGATTGGAGCAAAACTACGCATTTTGTAAAAATTCCGTAAGGTAAGTTCCCCTCCACCATGCACCGAACGAGATTTTATACAGACTGTAACATTCCTCTTGTTTTTAAGGTAGAATGTGCAAAATTTCATCAATATCGGAACGAAACTGTAGATTTCTACGCAATAGAAACGCAGAGTCACATTGAAAAACACACTTTGTTGTTCTCAAATATTCCAGTATTATTTCACACAACGTTTGTTCTGACAATAAATAAAACAACAAAATAAGGATCTGTGAAATCGGTCGAATCGTTCTCAAGTTACGGCGTGACCAAGGTATTTAGGGATCTATTTTTATGTTGCAACCGTATGAAACTTAAGTGACCTTCCTCTTGTTTTGAAGGTCAAGCGTGCGAAATTTCGTGAAGATCGGAACAAAACTCTAGATTTCATGAGTTTGTTGGAGAAGTATGCTCCGCCATGTACCTATCATAAAATACTTTCTTAGCTGACGTTTTCTACCTATAAACTACATTCCTGCCAAATTTCAGCTTTATAGGTGAAGCATTTAGAGATTTCGTGTTTAGTTAACGAGTGAGTGAGTGTCCTTTCCATTTTGATACAAGGTCATGCCTGATGCGACAGTTTTACCGCATCTATGGCGAAACGGTTGTGAGCGGTAGACTTCATTTTTTGGGGGAGGGGTCAGTTACCAAACGCTTCATAAACGTCCGAAATTACATGCAAACTTTGTTACAGGTCCCTAACTACCCCCATTTTTCAACAATTGACGCATAAATCTGGGTATTCTCACGCGGTAGCCTCTCATTATTTATGGCGTCATATCTCCTGAGCTATGTGTCGTGCTCTTTTGTTTTTGTGTCATGAACCTTCGTCGGCGGACAGTGAACAGTTCACCGAAGTTTCATTGCAATCGAGTGAATGGTTTATGAACACATAGACGAAATACAGATCTAATGTAAAATATCTTGTTTATTTCCTGTTGATGGCAACATCTGCCGAAATTGGCAGAATACAGAATATAACAAATAAAAATATTTTTCAGGCTTGGCATAAGAATGATTTTTTCAAAGTACATCACGGCTGTAGATTGCCAACTAAAACATTATTTTATGTCTTACGCTGACTGCAATTAAAGGCGATTTTAATCCAGACGAATTTTCGCTTCGTATTTATAAACATTCTTCTGTGGTAGATCTACAACATGTAAATAAGAGACATAAACGCCAACAGTAGAAAATGCTTTATAAATAAAAACAAACGATTTATGGCGTAAAATTGACTTAATTTGCATTCAGCGTAAGACAGAATAGTCGATTATAATTTCATAATTGCCGCGGACTGGTTTGGTGCAACTCTCTGTCCTGTGGTAGCCTTTTCATTATCTTCATAAGAACAACAACCCACATCCTTTTGATCCCGTCTCTCTTTTACCCCACACAATTCTCTCGAACTGACGATTCCCTCATGTCTCTGAATATGCTCTTCGAACTGATCCCAGCTGTTAGTCAGGGTGTCCCAAAAGGATCTTGTTTTCCTCAAATCTGTTCAGTACGTCCTCATTAGTTACCCGATCTACTCATCTAATCTTCAGCATTTTTCTGTAGCACCAAATTTCAAACGCTTCTGTCTGTTTCACTCCCATACTGTTCTACTCCCCGACAAATGCTTGCAGAAAGGACTATCTAACATTTAAATTCGTATTCGATGTAAAACCCTTCATCATAAATGCTTTCCTCGGGCTTTTATTTCATCACTATTCCCGCCATCAGACGTTATATTAATGCTCAAGTAACAGAAATCATCTACTAAATGCACACCTTGCTCATAGTACAGAGTGAATAACATCGCCGGCCGCGGTGGCCGAGTGGTCTGCGGCGCGCCAGTCGCGCTCTGCACGCCGCTACGGTCGGGGGTTCGAATCCCCTTCGGGTATGGATGTTTGTATCGTCTTTAGTATAAGGTAGTCCATAAGTAGTTTGTAAGTTTAGGGACTGATGACCCCGCAGTTAAGTCCCTTAAGCTTAACAAACATTTAAATATTTGAATATCATTGGGGAAAAGGCTACAACCATGTCTTAACTGGCATCCCAACCAATGCTTCCCTGTAGGTCTCTTCTACTCTTATAATTGTTGTCTCGTTACTGAAAAGCTCTATTAACTTTGCGTTCCACTCCCATGAACCACAGACAATGCCGAGGTGGGGTGGCTTGCGTGCCTCAAAGATGCAGGTAGCCGTACCGTAGGTGCAACCACAGCGGAGGAGTATCTGTGGAGAGGCCAGACAAACGTGTGGTTCCTGAAGAGGGGCAGCAGCCTTTTCAGTAGTTACAGGGGCAACAGTCTGGATGATTGACTGAGCTGGCCTTGTAACATCAGCTAATGTGGCTTTGCCACACAGTTACTGCGGATGGCTGAAAGCAAGGGGAAACTACAGCCGTTACCTTTCCTGAGGACATGCAGCTCTACTGTATGAACATATGATGATGGCATCCTCTCGGGTAAAATATTCCGGAGGTAAAATAGTCCCCCATTCGGATCTCCGGGCGGGGACTACTCATAAGGATGTTGTCATCAGGAAAGACAATACTGGCATTCTACGGATCGGAGCGTGGAATGTTAGATCCCTTAATCGGGTAGGAAAATTAGAAAATTTAAAAAGGGTAATGGATAGGTTGAAGTTAGATATAGTGGGGATTAGTGAATTTTGGTGGCAGGATGAATAGGATTTCTGGTCAGGTGAGTACAGGATTATAAATACAAAATCAATCGGGGGTATCACAGGAGTAGGACTGATAGTGAATAAGAAGATAGGAATGCGGGTAAACTACTATGAGCAGCGCAGTGATCGCATTATCATTGTCAAGATAGATACGAAGCCAACACCGACAACAGTAGTACAGGTTTATATGCCAACTAGCTCTGCCGATGATGAGGAGATCGAAGAAATATATGAGGAGCTAAAGGAAATCAATCAGACAGTTAAGGGAGAGGAAAACTTAATTGTGATGGGAGACTAGAATTCGGTAGTAGGAAAAGGAAGAGAAGGAAAAATAGTAGGTGAATATGGACTGGGCAGAAGAAATGAAAGAGGAAGTCGCCTGGTAGAATTTTGCACGGAACATGATTTAATCGTAACAAACACGTGGTTTAAGAATCACAAAAGAAGGTTGTATACGTGGAAGAGACCAGGAGACACCGGAAGGTATCAGATAGATTTTATAATGGTAAGACATAGATTCCGGAACCAGGTTTTAAACTGTAAAACATACCCAGGAGCAGATATAGACTCTGACTATAACTTGTTAGTCATGAACTGTAGGCTGAAACTGAAAAAAACTGCAGAAAGGTAGGAAAATACGGAGATGGGACTTAGATAAATTGAAGGAACGTGAAGTTCTGGAGAATTTCAGAGTGAGATTTAGGCAACAATTGACAGAAACAGGGAGAAATTAAACAGTAGAGGAGGAATGGGTAGCATTGAGAGATGAAATAGTGAAGACAGCAGAGAACAATGTAGGTAGAAAGACAAGACCTACAAAAAATCCTTCGATATCAAAGGTAATACTAAATTTAATTGATGAAAGGAGAAGATATAAAAATGCAGTAAATGAAACAGGCTAAATGGAATACAGACGACTAAGAAATGAGACTGACAGGAAGTGTAAAATGGCTAAGCAGGAGTGGCTAGAAGCCAAATGCAAATCTGTAGAAGAATGTATAAGAAGGGGAAAAGTAGATACCGCCTACAGAAAAATAAAAGAGACATTTGGGGACAAGAAAAGCAACTCTATGAACATCAAGAACTCAGATGGAAAACCAGTTCTCAGCAAAGAAGGCAAAGCTGAAAGGTGGAAAGAGTACATAGAGCAGCTCTACAAAGGAAATGAACTTAGAGACGATGTTGTAGGAAGGGAAGAGGAAGTAGATCAAGATGAAATAGGAGATACTATACTGAGAGATGAATTTGACAGAGCCCTGAAAGACCTAGGTCGGAACAAGGCCCCAGGAGTAGATGACATACCCTCAGAGCTACTATAGTCCTTGGGAGAGCCAGCCATGACAAAACTATTTGAACTGGTGTGTAGGATGTATAAGACAGGCGAAATACCCTCAGAATTTAAGAAAAATGTTATAATCCCCATTCCAAAGAAATCAGACGCAGACAGGTGTGAAAATTACAGAACCATCAGTTTGATAAGTCACGGCTGCAAAATTTTAACACGAATTATCTACAGGAGAATGGAAAAGCTGGTAGAAGCTGACCTCGGGGAAGATCAGCTTGGATTCAGGATGAACGTAGGAACCCGGGAGGCAATACTTTACGTCTTATCTTAGAAGATAAATTAAGGAAAGGGAAACCTACATTTTTAGTTTTTGTAGATTTGGAGAAAGCGTTTGACAATGTTGACTAGAATACACTCTTTCAAATTCTGAAGGCGGCAGGGGTAAAATACAGGGAAAGGAGAGTTATTTACAACTTGTACAAAAGCCAGACCGCAGTTATTAGACTCGAAGGGCATGAAAGGGAAGCATCAGTTGGGAAGGGAGTAAGACAGGGATATAGCCTTTCTCCGATGTTATTCAATTTGTACATCGAGCAGGCGGTGAAGGAAAGCAAGGAAAAATTTGGAATGGGGATTAAAGTTCAGAGGGAAGAAATAAAAACATTGCTTTTTGCTGATGACATTGCAATTCTGTCAGAGACAGCAAAGGACTTGGAAGAGCAGTTGAATGGAATGGACAGTGTGTTGAAGAGAGCGTACAAAATGAACATTAACAAGAGCAAAACAAAAATAATGGAATGCGGTCTTAGAATATCGGGTGATGCTGAAGGAATTATGTTAGGTAACGAAACAGTGAAGGTGGTAGATGAGTTTTGTTACTTAGGTAGTAAAATAACATGCGATGGTCGAAGTACAGAGGATATAAAATGCAGAATGGCAATGGGAAGGAAAGCATTTTTGAAAAAGAGAAATTTGCTAACATCGAATATTAATTTAAGTGTAAGGAAGTCTTTCCTGAAGGTATTTGTGTGGAGTGTTGCCTTGTACGGGAGTGAAACATGGACGATAAGCAGTGCAGACAGGAAGAGAATAGAGGCTTTTGAAATGTGGTACTACAGAAGAATGCTGAAGATTAGGTGGGTAGATCGCATAACTAATGAAGAGGTACTGAATAGAATTGGTGAGAAAAGGAATCTTTGACATACCCTGACTAAAAGAAGGAATCGCTTGGTAGGACACATTCTTAGACATCGAGGAATCGTAAATTTAGCATTGGAGGGAAGTGTGTGGGGTAAAAATCGCAGAGGGAGACCAAGAGACGCATATAGTAAGCAGATTCAAGTAGATGTGGGTTGCCGTTCTTATGAGGAAATCAAAAGGCTTGCTCAGGATAGAGCAGGGTGGAGAGCTGCATCAAACCAGTCTCCGGACTGAAGACCATAACAACAACAACTTTGCGTTTCCCGTATTTTAGTCCTGCTACCTTCAGGGCGCTTAAAACTTTGTCAAAACCTTGGGCATATCTACAAAAGCTGTAAACCTGCTAAGTGGTAATATGATTATTGCCTTAAGTAATTCTACATATCTTCTATATCTAAACTTAATTTCCCGAGGTTGGAATCTACCAGTTTGTCGATTCGCCTGTAAATAGTATTACGTGACTATGACTTACTAAACTTAATTTTCTGTAACTTGCAAAACAGCCTGTACGTGAATTCTTTGGAATTGGATTTATTACTTTTTTCTTGAAGTCTTAGGGCATTTCCCCTGGGTCGCGGTGGAGTGGCCGAGCGTTCTAAGGTGTCTTGCTGCTAAACTCGCGGTTGCTCGCCGTCGGAGGTTCGAGTCCTCCCGCGGGCATGGTTGTTTGTTGTCCCTAGCATAAGTTAATTTAAGTGGTTTAAGTCTAGGGACTGATGACGAACGTTGTTAAGTCTCTTAGATTTATAAACTTTTGATTTTTTTTTATTTCCCCTGCCTCATACAATTTGCACACCAGGAAGACTAGTATCAACTTGACTTCCTGTCTCAAGGATATCAGAAATTCAGAGAAAATGCCATCTACTCCACTTAGATCTCTCAGTGTTCTGACAAAGGCAGCAGTATCGTATCTGCTATCTCTTATTCATTTACTTCCTCTTCCCATTCTATAACACTGCTACGCATTTCATTTTCCTTCTAGAGCCCATCTATATATTCTTTCTACCTGCAGCTTTCCCTTCTGTGTTTAATACTGGTTTTCCGCCTGAGTTCTTGTTATTCGTACTGTTGCTTTTCTTTTCTCCAAAGTCTCTTTAATTGTCCTGCGGGCACTATCTTCATTTCTCTCAGTTATATATTATTCTGGGGACTTGCATTTGTCATTTAGCCACTCCTGCTCAGCCAATTTGCACTTCCGGTCAATCGTCAGTACGCTCTTTTGTGTGCTGCATTTTTTGCTTTCCTGTGTTACCAACGGATTTCTTTTAACACATTCACAAACACAAATTAACATTCATAAACATTAAGCCAAATACACCGCGGGTTGAATGTTAAAGTCGGGCACCACACAAAGCAACGGCACGCTATAAGACTTACGGAAAGCATCTAGCTGGATACTATGCTTCGTACTGCAGAAGCTGAAAATGTTAATGTTTTCTTATTTAATCATTATATAAATACGCTAAACGAAAATTGTGGTACTAATTTATTCGTACAAGATGGCCAATGAAAGTTACATAATTCGAAAGATTGTTCGTCGTAGATTTCACGAATATAAATAATATGTGTGCATTTAGCCATTAAAAGAGGTAAAAGGACGTAGAAATTTTCCTATGTACAGCTTGGATCAAGTTCTACATTCTCCAGCAATCAGCTCACTGATTGGCTATTCGCCTCGACCAAAGACGCTGTAGTGCAGCGCATCTGCAGTATTAAAATAGCGTATTAAAATAAATGAATATCGAAACATGGACTGCTCCAAACTCACTTTCTTGTGCCGTTCGAATGCTTCATTTTCGCAGTGATTAAGAGTGGTTAAATGAAATGGATGTTTTCATATGAATGCCAATATAAATGATGATGTGCTGGGAGAGGCATCTAGCGGTGCTCGGGTGGAACTACGAAGTCGACATGTTGTCAGCTCTGGAATTCTGAATATCGCAGTATCGAAATAACATTATTTCTTGGCGTTGTATAAATATACGAACACCGAAATTGTAGTTCCATATCAAATATTAGGCTAATGAAAGTTATATAATTCGAAAATGGCATGAGAAGTA
This sequence comes from Locusta migratoria, assembly GCA_026315105.1. Classification (NCBI taxonomy): domain Eukaryota; kingdom Metazoa; phylum Arthropoda; class Insecta; order Orthoptera; family Acrididae; genus Locusta; species Locusta migratoria. Next base: position 82,394,670 of record CM048754.1, on the reverse strand, counting down.
TATACTTCCGTTTTTATTTGTTGTTACTGTGTCAGGCATTTTCCTTAACACGTAAAAGATACCGTTTCATACCTCCCAGTGCCGGTTAAATTTTACCAAATATCCCCTCGGCCTCCTATGATAATGTTGGCAACAGATGCTGAATAGTGAGAAGCCTATGTGTCTTCATTTTAGCCAATCGCTTGACAACGCTGTTTTCTCATGGAATCTTCGCTTTACGAGGGCAATTATTTTTACTGAGCGGACGAGGGTACATACAAGAACCTGTCAATCATAAAGCAGGAACAGCATTATTTGTTTACATCATGGTCTGTACGATACACTAATCGAGTAATTCTATGTGGTTCGTACAAATGGGCAAAGATTTTCTATCGTGTTGTTGATGTTGCCAACATAATCACGCGAGGCCGCCGACATGATACGTAAAATTTTACCCCTAGTGACCATTGTAAACACAGTTGATCGATTTTCGACCACAGTCAATACTAGTATGAGATCATTTGAGATACTTTCCGTACTAGACTAATGCTCAGACAGTTCACTTCGCTTTTCATTGTTGTATGACCGTGGATGAAACAGGAAGTTAATGGTAATAATCCAAAGAGGAAAAAATTATCGGGCGTCGTAAAATTACAAAAGAAATGATTGCAGGTTCTGAAATCAAGCAAAGTATTGTATAAGAATGACTACTAGGGAGTAAAATTTTGAAGACATGCGAAGCGATCGTAATGGCATCTGAACATTAAACTATTACGGACGTCGAGGAGCTGAAAACATTAGAAAATAAATATTTGACGTGGACGGAGTCATTTAAATAAAAGCCAAAGAGAGGGGATGATTTTAAATTTAAGTACTATATTTTAACAACTTGCACACAATTACTTTCATTGAATGGATACATGAATGGAAGGCATCAGTAGGCCTACAGAACGGACACAGACAATAACAATAGAGCTCTTTATTCACACGAAGTGATGGGTGCTATCGACAAGGGTTCGCAAATCGATTCCGTATTTCGTGATTACCAGAAGGCTTTTGACACCGTACCTCACAAACGGCTTTTAATCAAATTGCGTGGTTATGATATAACGCCCCAAATTTGCGATTGGATAGGGGATTTCCTGTCAGAGAGGACACAGTTCGTAGTAATCGACGGTAAGGCATCGACTAAAACAGAGGTGATATCGGGCGTTCCACAGGGTAGTGTTATTGGTCCTCTGCTGTTCCTTGTTTACATAAACGATTTAGGGGAAAATCTAAGTAGCTCTCTTAGGTAGTTTGCAGATGACGCCGTCATTTACCGTCTAGTAAAATCATCTGAAGATCAAAACCAACTGCAGAACGATCTGAATAAGATATCAGCAAGTTGTAGAAATTGGCAATTGACTCTAAATAATGAGAAATGTGAAGTTGTCCACATGAGTACGAAAAGAAATCCGTTAAACTTTGTTTACAAGTTAAATCAATCAAAAGTGAAGGCCGTAAACTCCAGAAAATGTCTAGAAATTACTATTACTTCAGACTTATACAGAAAAGAACACGTAGATAATGTCGTGGGAAAGGCGAATCAGAGACCGTTTTATTGGCAGAACCCTTAAAACATGCAACAGAACTACAAAAGAAACTGCATACATTACGCTTGTCCGTCCATTTTTGGAGTATTGCTACCTAGTGTGGGATCCTTATCAGATGGGATTGACGGAGGACATCGAAAGAATCCAAAGAAGGGCAGCTCGTTTCATATTGTCAGGATACCGGGGAGACAGCGTTACGGAAATGATACAGGACCTGGGATGGGAATCATTTCAACAACAACGCTTATCGCTGCGGCGTGTGCTACTTACGAAACTCCAATCGCCAACATTCTCCTCCGAATGCGAAAATATATTGTTGACTCCCACTTACATAGGTAGAAATGATCACCAGAATAAAATGCGGGAAAAAAGAGCTCGAACGGAGAGATTCAGGTGTTCTTTCTTCCCGGGCGCTATTCGAGAATGGAATAGGAGATAAGTAGTATAATGGTGGTTCGATGAACCCTCTGCCAGGCACTTAAATGTTATCCCATGTAGATGTAGAGAGTGATAAGAAATGATCACCAGAATAAAATGCGGGAAAAAAGAGCTCGAACGGAGAGATTCAGGTGTTCTTTCTTCCCGGGCGCTATTCGAGAATGGAATAGGAGATAAGTAGTATAATGGTGGTTCGATGAACCCTCTGCCAGGCACTTAAATGTTATCCCATGTAGATGTAGAGAGTGATAAGAACTCGAGGTCCCGTCTCCTCGCTTGTTCGGAAGTAAAAAATGACGAACGAAATTATGTCAGTTATATTGCGAGGTAGAGGGAACCGGAGGCGATAAGCATCGCGGATAAAAAAAAAAAGCAATAACATTCTAGTGTATCGTTACAATCCTAAGCCGTGAATCATTTCTTGCACTGCACTAGTTTTACTGCAATTTTTGTAGCGCCTCCTGACTCAAATGAGCGCATCAGCTCTTTCCTTGTTGCTAGCCATGCAGGCAGTAGGCGAACGACCGCTAGGAGGTTCATTTGGGATGCTCGTGTTCGTATAATTTGAAGTGTTTCACCCACCTCCTAACATTGCTTGCACCCATGCAGGCACTCTGAGATGAATGTCACCAGCAGATTGTTCCCCTTTAACAAGGAATTAAATGATAGCGCGCTGTCGAAACGATGTCCACCATTTTGGAAATATTGTCTGTTACCAGTGTTGCCAGCTGGCAGAGAGAGAAAATACCTACAGTCTCACAAAAATGTACCTACGTTTTCCCTACTCTCTCCCTACCCCCTCATTAATGCCCCTACATGAGGGTCGTAGCCAGGATTTGGGTCTGGGAGGGGCTGAATCCAGGAGTCCGGCCAGCAGAGGTTAACCAGTTGATTAATGTGACATGTTACGATTTTGAAAAAACTTTAAAATAACTATTTGGCATCATGCTTCTCTTGCTAGATATGTTTTTCCATTGACTGATCGTTACTGATTGATGGAGTCAAGTGTAGATTATGCCGCGAATTCCAAGTGCTCTGTTCCTCGAGGATTACTGATTTATCGATTGGACAGGGGTACATAAAGAACCTGTCAACCATAGAGAGGAACAGCAGTAATTATTTAGTTCACGGTCAGCACAAAAAAGAAAGTCTGTCACTCTACATGATTCGATTTTCAAAGAGCAGTGCTATGTAGACAACGAATATCTGGCGCTTTGTTCATTATAACGTTCACTGTCGCAAATGTTTTAGCGTTTTCTTGTCAGCATCTTCTCATTTACAAGTACTAACTAGTATATCGTCCTGACATAAATAAATAAGTCTAGTCCAGGTAATAAAACGTCTATCGTTCATGGAAACAATGAATTTTCCTTGTGCTGACATTTTCTAACACTATTTCCAAACCGACTCTTCATTCCACTGATATACATTGAAATCACATTTCGCATCAATTTTAAAGTGTCTGAAACAAAGCTTTTCAAATTAATATTGTTTACTATGAACAGACAGAAACTATGTCGTCTAAAATATCATTTGCTACTTCAAACTTTGACACAATTGTTCGGCTTCATTCCCACGTGATGACAACCGTTCTGTTGCCAACATTACCCGCTAGGCCTGTGTCGGAGATTGTAAAATTTTACCGAAGTACCTACGCGTTGGGGACTTTTGGATGAAAATCCCCCACATGATTTTAATGCTTACAAGTACCTACGTGTAGGGAAAATTCCCTACGTCTGGCAACACGGTCTGTTACTACGTGATAGAGCATATACATCAAAACGTGACAATAAGTAGTGTAAATATGGTAGCATTATGATGCTGTATTCGTTGCCATGACAATGTACTCTGCGGCATTGGCCCCTTACTTAGCTTGCATTTATCGCGAATCTGTAATTCAGCGCAAAGTTCCTTGTGACTGGAAAAAAGCGCAGGTGACTTCCGTTTATAAGAAAGGAAAGAGAACTTACATAATTACAGTACAATATCGTAAACATCAGTTTCCTGTAGAATTTTGGAGTATATTCTCAGATCGAATATAGTAAATTTTCTTGAGTCGCACAAGCTTTTTCCTATGAAGCAGAACGGATTTAGGAAACATCGTTCTTGTGAAACTCAGCTTACCGTTTTCTCACACGACATGAATGAAGGTCAACAAGCACACTGCGTTTTTCTCGATTTCAAAAAGGCATTTGACGTGGTGCCACACTGCAGACTGCTAACGAAGATACGAGCTTATGGAATAGGTTCACAGATTTGTGACTGGCTGGAAGACTTCCTAAGTAATAGAATGCAGTACTTTATTCTCGACGGCGAGTGTTCATCAGAGACGAGTGTTCGTCAGGCGTGCCCTAGGGGAGTGTGATAGGACCGCTATTATTTTCTATCTATATAAATGATCTGATGGACAGAGTAAGTTGTAATTTTCGGCTGTTTGCTGATGATGCTGTGGAGTATGGGAGGGTGTCGTCTTTAACGGACTGTAATAGGATACAGGATGACTTAAACAAAATTTCTAGTTGGTGTGAAGAATGGCAGCTAGCTCTAATGTAAAAAATGTAAGTTGATGTACATAAGTAGGGAAAACAATTGCATAATGTTCGAATACATCATTAGTAGTGAGCTTCTTGATGCAGTCGCGTCGTTGAAATATCTAGGCGTAACACAGTGCGATATCAAATGAAACGAACATGTAAGTTTAGTTGTGAGTAAGGCGGACAGCCGATTTCGGTTTATTGAGAGAATATTAGAGAATATTGGGAAGATGTACTTCATCTGTGAAGGAGACCGCGTATAAAACGCTTGTGCGACCACGTCTTGAGTATTGCACAAGTGTTTGGGACTCGCAGCAGATCAGTTTAAAGGAAGACATGGAAACAGTTCAGAGGCGAACATCTAGGTTCCTTACTGGATCGACCAATGCTCCAATGCTCTGAGAACTCAAATGGGGATCGCTGGAGGATAGGCGACGTTCTTTTAGAGAAATTCTGTAGAGGAAATTTAGAGGGCCGGTATTTGAAACAGATTGTAGAACGATCTTCCTGCCACCTATTTACATTTGGCGTAAAGATAACAAAAGCAAGATAAATTAGGGCCTTTAGACACTATTCTTCCCCTGGTTCTGTTTGGGTTGGAATAGGAAAGGAAATGCCTAGTAGTGGTACAGTGTACCCTCCGCCACGCACCTTACGGCGGATTGCGGAGTATATGTGTACATAGATGTAGATTGTTGGAATTTGAATTTCAAAATGAGTTGCTGACGACTTTCAGTATGACCTCGAACACAAACATGAATACTCCGTAAGCCACCTTCGGTTGTGTGGCGGAAACTGCTTTGGTACGGCTAACTAATCTCCCACTGCCTATACCACTGGGAAATAACTTGTGCGAAGAATTATTGTAGATAAGTCTCTGTATATCAGGAAAGGAAGGAGGAGACATGGCGAGCGCATTGAGGTGCTATGCTCCGTTGCGCGAGGCCGTTCTCCGTCGGGGGTTCGAATCCTCCCTCGGGCATGGATGTTTGTGCCGTCTTCAGTGTAAGCTAGTTCATAAGTAGTTTGCAAGTTTAGGGACTGTTGACACCACAGTTAAGTCCCTTAAGCTTAACAAACATTTGAAAGGAAGGAGGAAAAACTAGCATAGGGTTTAACGTCCCGTTGACAGCGTGATCATTAGAGATGGAGTTCTCACTCCTCGGGTTAGGATGGGGAAGGAAAGCGACCGTTCCCTTTGAAAGTACCCATCCCAGCATTTGTCTGCAGTGATGCAGGAAAATCACGAAAAACCTAAATCTGGATTTAGCCGAAAGTGGATCTGAACCGCCGTACTCTCGAATGTGAGTCCAGTGTATTACCAGTGCGCCACCTCGCTCAGTCTCAGCATATCAGCTATAATTTCTAGAATATTCTCTCTGTGGCCATTTCAGTAGACTTGAGTAGAAGTAGTATATTCTCCGGCTCTTTCCTGAATCCTGTCGAAAAAATGTTTAAATGTTTGTAGAGCTTATGGGACTTAACTACGGGGTCATCTGTCCCTAAACTTACAAACTACCTATGAACTACCTAACACTAAGGACGCCATAAATATCCACGCCCGAGGGGGATTCGAACCCCCGACCGTAGTGGCCGTGCAGAACGTGACTGGCGCGCCGCAGGCCGCTCGGCCACCGCGGCCGACTGCTCTGTCGAACTTTCAAAAGTAAACAGATTCTCTTCGTTGGACTTCTCTATCAGTTTGTCGTTATTAACCCAGTTGTAAGTAGAAAATTAAAAAAAAGCAGTAATCCGAAGAGTGTTTTACTACCCATCGTCGTAATATTCCGTTGCCTTCTTCCGACCTTTGAGGAGGCGTACCGAGACAGTTGCAGGGATACCTTCAGTTTAACACTAGTGGACACGTGTGAATACTTCGCACCGTAAGTGAATGGGTCTTAAAACAAAACAAGGTGTCTTGCATAAGGCGATTGAACCACACATCTAATACAGCAAGCACGGAAATACAGGAGCTGGACCATCACAAGATGATCATAATGACAAAAAAGTTGGGAAAATAGAAGTAAAGTTGAATGTTCACGCATAGCTTTCTTCAGAATCAATCAATGCAAGTGTTAGAAAAAGCAAATGAAAGTGGTTGATCTGCTGAATGTTGTTACGTCAAAAAGATGTCGTAAAACAAACTGATTAAACTATTCAATGCAAGCACAGAAGGATAGCGCGTTTGAATAAAAATAAAGGATGGAGAGTAAATTCTGATACTTGATGACAAATCTGCGAATGAACACCTTTCGTTTAAAGCAAAAATGAAGGAAATAAGCCGGATAGCTTGGTCTGGCCGACTGACTTTAGTTTTCGTAGTCTTTTAATATATTTAAGAAAGATGATTCAACCATAGTGCAACTCGGCATTTTTTTTTTCATACGAACAAAATTACAAGATGTGGAAGGATTGAAAAGTGACAGATAAAAATCTTAGGTCTGAACAGGGGTCATACCCGCGACCTGTGGATTTATAGGCAGCCAGTTCACCACTCTGCCACCAATATAAAAATGAGTTTTATTGTATATATGACGTCGCAAACTTGCAGGACTAGCCTAGCAGTGCTGGAAATAGATCTATTGCGGAGACAGGACAACTTCTGTTACTTCTGAAAGGTAGGATACGAGGTAGTGGAGAAACTAAAGCTGTGAATCGTGCTCGGATAGCTCACTTGGTAGAGCACTTGCCCGTGAAATGCAAAGGTCGTGGATTTGAGTCCCGGTTTCACCCACATTTATAACCTGCCAGGAAATCTCGAAGTGATCACGTGCTACACATGCGTCCTAGACCAGCCATAACTTGTGATTTCTATTTTAACTTTTAAGGTAAGACGGTAGGCTGAAATAATAAAAAAAAAATCAATTTTCCGTTTTTTTCATAATTAGATACTTTGTTCGTTTGTGTATTGTTTATTCCTGTCCACCAGTTATAACTGCATTTTTAAAAATTTTATGGCATCTGTCACTCTGTAATAATTTAAGCCCCTTTTCGTAAAAAGGATTATACCTCCGGCACTTTTACAACTAGAGAGTTCGGTTTTTTTTTGTGTTTTGTGCAGAAATGTAGTTACGGTTCATACGTTGGTTAACCTGCTAGAGCATCGGCGGAACGGCCGAGAGCATTGAGACGCTATGCTGCGATGCGCGAGGTCGTTCGCAGTCGGGGGTTCGAATGCCCCTTCGGGCATGGATGTTTGTCCGTATTTAGTATAAGTTAGTTTATAAGTAGTTTATAAGTTTAGGGACTCAAGACCCCGCAGTTAAGTCCCCTAAGCTTAACAAACACTTGAACATTGAATTTGAACATGCTAGAGCGCATTTCGATAGTCAAATGTCTGCATGCGCGCTTGTAAACAAAAGTTCTCTTGGAAAAACTTGTCTCGTTGGATGCTATTGCTTTAGTGTGGAGTATAGTAATCCGTGTTTCTATAATGACTGCACCAAAAGGTTTGTTCTAGAAACGTAAATTCCACGGAAATCAAAACAAGAAAAATTGTAGAGAATGAAGGTCAAAATCAGTGCAACAGCAGCATGCCTCTGGTACCTGAAACTCCACAAAGTGCTTCGAGAAAGAAGATAAACGTTGATAAATATACAGATCTGGAAGCAATGAAGAAAGCACTGTGGGTCACTTTCTGCCACCATATATCTACTGACGAGAAGCCAACATATTTTCTATGGATGCCGGTGGCGCCGGCCGCGGTGGCCGAGGGGACTGAGGCGCTCCAGTCACGGTCAGCACGGCCACTACGGTCGGGGATTCGAATCCCCCTCGGGGATTGTAAGTTTAGGGAATGATGACCCCGCAGTTAAGTCCCTTAAGCTTAACAAACTTTGATTTTTGAAAAATTCTCAGATTGTTAACAACACTGCATTACAGCTGTGGAACTGCAATCATGTTGATTGCACCAGTAATTCTGCTGTAATAAAAATATTTAAGACTTTTTTGCACAAAAAATTTTAATGCACGGCAATTAAATTGTAAGTATATTATACATTACAATACCACTACGATTTCGGTTTAGAGAGTTGCACAAAGATCATTTAATTTTCATTGAAAGTTTCAGACAAGTGTGTTGAGCAGTTACTGAGAAAGTGAGGCATGAATATGCTTAATTTAACATTGTCGGCACAGGGCCTACCGTATTACCTTCCAAATTTACTCCCTGTAATTAAAAAGAAAATTTCAAATGTTTGTAAATCAATGGGACTTAACTACTGAGATTATCTGTCAGTCTCTAGACTTATTAACTACTTAAACTAACCCAAGTACAAAACACAAACACACACATTCCCGAGGAGGACTTCAGCCTCCGACGGGAAGCAACTGCGCCATTTCACCGCGGCTCCTTTTTGTTGTTGTGGTCTTCAGTCCGCAGACTGGTTTGATGCAGCTCTCCACGCTACCCTGTCCTGTGCAAGTCTCTTCATCAGAGAATACGTTCGGCAACTTACATCCTTTTGAATCTGCTTACTGTATTCGTCCATCGGTCTCCCTCTACGATTTTTACCCCACACGCTTCCTTCTAATGCTAAGTTGACAATTCCTTGATGTCTCAGAATGTGTCCGACTATTCTATCCCTTCTCTTAGTCAGGATATGCCAGAAACTCTTTTTCTTCCCGATTCGATTAAGCACCTCCTCATTAGTTACGTGATCTACCCATCTAATTTTCATCATTCGTCTGTAGCAGCACATTTCAAAAGCTTCTATCATCTTTTTATCTAAACTCCTTATCGTCCACGTTTCACTCCCATACAATGCTACACTCCAGACAAATGCTTTCAGAAATGACTTCCTAACATTAAAATTAATATTGGATGTTAACAAGTATCGCTTCTTTAGAAACGCTTTTCTTCCCATAGCCATTCTGCATTTTATATCTTCTTTACTTCTGCCATCAGAAGTTATCTTGCAACCAAAGTAACAAAATTCATCTACTACTTTTATTGTCTCATTACCTAATCTAATTCCTTCAGTCGGATTTTCTAACATTGCATTCCATTGTTAATGTTCATCTTATATTTTCCTTTCAAGACACTGTCCATTCCATTCAATTGCTCTTCCAGTTCTTTTGCGGTCTCTGGCAGAATTACTATGTCATCGGCAAACCGCAATGTTTTTACTTCTTCTCCCTGCACTTTAATGCCCTCTTCAAATTTCTCCTTCCATTCCTTCACTGCCTGTTCAATGTACAGATTGAACAACATTGGGGAAAGGCTACAACCCTGTCTTACTCCCTTCCCAACGTCTGCGCCCCTTTCTTGCTCTTCGACTCCTTTTTATCGATATAAAATGGAAGGATTGTAAGATATCAATTTTTCTGCAAACGCGTCATTGCAGTCTGAGAGTTCATACGGAGAGGATAGTTTTCTGCTTGTTTATGGAGATCTTACGGCATCTGTAAATGCTCGAAATTGGCCATTACCTCAGATATTACACGCGGTTACGATTGTTAAGTGAGTAATTACAAACAATAAGTTAGAAGTAGCGCCTCTAGCTGTCGTTAGTCCCCTGAGAAAAGAAGTACAGGATGTCCAGAAAAGGACTTCCTGATTTCAAAATTAAGTATCTCGAAAACAAAGATCGATAGACGAATGCAGTAAACGGTATGTTTATTGTCAAAACTGTAAGAAGTTTATACAGCAGTTTGAAATAATAGTTACAAAAGCTCCTAACAGATGGCGCTGTAATCGCCATACTTAATGCCTAGTAAAAATAATGATCCGAAACACAGAGCAATCAGTTCCACTATTGAAACGTGAAAGGAGGTTAGCGTACCGAAGGAAGAGATTAAAACCATGTACTCCATTCAACAACGCGTTTTTCTGGTGCTAGAGTACCACAGGTTAGAAGAGCTATGGCAACAAGGCGACGTTTTCAGGCACGGTTTAATGTCCAAAGGGACCCGATGCGAAAACCATTCGTACGCTCTTCGCTAAATTTCAACGAACAGGCAGCGTAACTGATGATCTAGTGGCGCATGTTGGCCGCAAACAAACCGCAGTTACGCCTGAAAATATCGCCACAGTTTCTGGAATTATCCAGTGAAATCCAATGTCATCCGTCCTTAGAATTGCATCTGAGATTGGTTTGAAGCGTCTCAACACGCAGAAAATACTGAGAAAGAGCCTATACATGTTTCCGTTCAAAATTCAAACGTACCAGGCCATACCCGTACGAGCTGCGTAACAAAGGGTTGCCTTTGCTAATCAGATGCTCATAATGATTGATAGTGAAGGTTTTGATGTTGGCTGCATTTGGATGAAGCCCACTTCCACCTGAATTGATACGTGAATAAGCAGAACTGGCGATTTTGGGGTTCCGAAAAGCATATTGGTGTGACGCGAAACTCCTGTATTCTCCTACAGTGTGGCAGAAGCATTTCATTCGAGAAACGGTCACTGGTGCACGTTACGTTGCAGTTTTGGAACAATTTATCGCCACACAGCAAGCGTTAGAGGATCGACCAGGTACTGAATGGTTTATGCACATCGGACCGAACAAGTGTTTCGCTTTCTTGAGGAATACTTCGGGAATCGAGTCATTGCTTTGGAATATCCCAAGTTTACTGGTGCAGGCATGGATTGGCCTCCATATTCGCAGGATTTGACTCCCTGTGACTTTTTCTGTGGGGCACAGTGAAAGACATGGCCTACCCGAAGCATCCCGCCACGCTGGACGAGCTTGAATCGGCGATCTATGTGGCATGTGAATCCATTTCGGTTGAGACACTACGAAATGTGATGGCGAATTTCATTCTTCGTTTGCACCACCTCTGTAGCGCCAATGGTGAACATTTTGAAAACATTGTGATGTGATTGTTTGCAAAGAGTGCTTTCATACGATTATTTCACTTATGTATGCTGATATGAGCTGTACAGCGCCATCTGTTAGCAGCTTTTGTAACTATTATTTCAAACTGCTGTATAAACGTCTTACAGCTTTCACAATAAACATACCGTTTACTGCATTCGTCCATCGATCTTTGTTTTCGAGATATTTAATTTTGAAATCAGGGAGCCCTTTTCTGGACACCCTGTACATTAAGGGTGTATGTGTAGTAGGTTAACGGATGCTATCAAATAGATTCTGTAGATTGTCAAGTTCTTTCGCGAATGTGCATTCCAGCTCCCCTCACATTTCTTCCTTGCGTGCGTCTACTGGAGTAAAGCGGAAAGCTAGGCGGTCGCTCGTTTGAAGCTACGCGAGACGCACTTCAGCTCTCTCTCTCTCTCTCTCTCTCTCTCTCTCTCTCTCTCTCTCTCTCACACACACACACACACACACATACACGCGAACCTACACATTAGCTGCCGCTGAGAGGCGCGGTAAAACGTAATTGTCGTCTCCGGTGTAATTAGAGAAGATGGAAGAGGCAAAGGCACAGCCTGCAACTCCTCCTTGCCTTACAGGGCAAGCCCGACTAATTGCCGAGCTGTGAGCTAGCGGGCCACGGCGCGGTTCTGCAAGGGCGTGTGTAGGGTATACCCAACCGCTGAGTCACCCGGGTACCGCACGGTTCCGTTTTGTACAGGGTTCAACTGCATACACAGTCCTCCGCATTAACAGCGGTATCACAGTCCGTGCTCAACATCGGTAATTATTTGTTGTCAAACGAACAGTTTGGTTTTGTTGTTGTTGTTGTTGCCCTTGTTCTGGTTTTCTGTCCGGAGACTGGTTTGATGCAGCTCTCCACAATACCCTATCCTGAGCAAGCCTCTTCAACTCCACTTAAGAACGGCAACCTACATCTCTCTGAATCTTCTGTATCCATCTCCTGGTTTTCCTCTGCGGTTTTTACCCCACACACTTCCCTCCAACGCTAAATTCACAATTCCTTGATGTCTAAGAATATGTCCAACCAATCGGATCCCTTCTTTTACTCAAGGTATGCCAGAAATTCCTATTCTTCCCAATTCTGTTCAGTACCTCCTCATTAGTTACGCGATCCACCCACCTAATCTTCCGCATTCTTCTGTAGTACCACATTTCAAAAGCCTCTACCTTCTTCCTGTCCACACTGTTTATCGTCCATGATTCACTCCCATACAAGGCAACACTCCACACAAATGCCTTCAGAAAGGACTTCCTTAGGCTTAAATCAATATTCGATGTTAACATATTTCACTTTTTCAAGAAAGCTTTTCTACCCATTGCCATTCTGCATTTTATATCCTCTGTACTGCGACTATCATTTGTTATTTTACTGCCCAAGTAACAAAACTCATCTATCTCCTTTATTGTTTCGTTGTCTAATCTAATTCCTTCAGCATCCCCTGATTTTCTTAGACTGCACTCGATTATCCTAGTTTTTCTCTTGTTAATGTTCATCTCATATGCAACTTTCAACTGCTATTCCAGGTCCTTTGCTGTCTCTGACAGAATTACTAACTTCAACAAAACACAATGTTTTTAATTCTTCACCCTGAACTTTTAATTCCTTCTCCAAATGTCTCCTTGCTTTCCTTTATATCTTGCTCAATGTACAAATTGAATAACACTGAAGAAAGGCTACAACCCTGTCTTACTCCCTTCCCAACCACTGCATCCCTTTCATGCCTTCAACTCTGACAAACGCTGCCTGGTTTTTGTACAAGTTGTAAATAACCTTAAGCTGCCTATTTTTTACACCTGCTTGCTTCAGAACTTGAAAGAGTTTGTTCCAATCAACATTGTCAAAAACCTTCTCCAAATCTACAAAAGATAGATATGTAGCTTTGCCTTTTCTTAATCTATCTTTTAGGATAAGCCGTAAAGTGAGTATTTCCTCCCGTGTTCCTACATTTCTCCTGAACCCAAACTGATCTTCCCCGAGGTCGGCTTCTACCAGCTTTTCCATCCTACCGTAAATAATTCGTGTTAATATTTTGCAACCATGAGGCACTTGTTGTGTTACATAAAAGGCTATGGACATTATGCGCCTTCTTTGATTTGGCAAAGGCGTTTGATTGTGTTGATCACAAAATATTGTTGCAGAAGTTGGAACGTTATGGAATACGAGGAGTAGCTCACAATTGGTTCACCTCTTACTTTAATAACAGACAACAGAAGGTAATTCTCCGCAGTGTTGAAAACGGCTATGACGTACAATCTCAATGGCGCACAGCGAAGTGTGGGGTCTGTTTTGGGACCACTACAGTTTCTTTTTTATATAAATGGTACACCTTCGAGTATAACAGGTGATTGTAAAATATTTTTGTATGATTATGAAACCAACTTGAGAGTGAAGGATGTTGTTTGTAAGATAGACACAGTATCAAATAATGCAGTTCAAGAGAAGTTAATGGCTTTTAGAAAACAAGTTGATGTTAAATCACAATAAAACTCGGTTTTTACCATTTATAACACATAATTGGACGAAAGCTGACATTTTGATTACACATAATAGGCATATGCTAAGTGAGACTGAACAGTTCAAGTTTTTAGGTTTTCCAATAGTAAGCTGTCGTAGAAAGCCTGCGTTTAGGATATTGTTCCAAAACTAAATTCTGCTTTATTTACCACTAGAACAATATCTGAAACTAGCTGCAAGTACCAGGCTTTGCCCGGGTTTAAAATACTATTTTCTGTAGAAGCGTACAAAACACAAAATTTCACGTTATTTGGTTGTCTGGATCTTGAGTTATAAGGGGACAGACAAATGCGTCTTATAAGTATAGAGGTACGTGATTTTTCAACACGAGAACTTGTCTACTATGCTTACTTTCATTCACCTATGATAACGGTGTTATTTTTGGGGTAACTCGACTAATACAAATAAGGATATTTTTGTCTCAGAAACGGACGGTTCGAGCAATATGTGGTGTAAGTTCACGAACGTCATGTCAACCCCTTTTCAGTAGTCTGGGAATTTTGACGCTGGCGTCACAATACGTATCTTCTTTAATGTCGTTAGTTGTTAACAATATCAGCTTATTCCCAAGAGTTAGCAACTTTCTCTCGGTGAGTACTAGACAGAGGTCGAATCTACATTAGCATCACACTTCCTTCACACTTGTGAAGATAGGCGTGCAGTATACTGCAGCATCCATTTTCAATAAGCTGCCACAAGAACTCAATAATCGTAGTACTAACCCACGCGTTTTTAATCTAAATTGAAGAGTTACCTCATGGCTCACTTCTTTTATTCCGTCGAGGAACTCCTCGAAAAGTTAAACAATTAAGCTAATTCCTTTTTTTCTTCGTTATTGGTTCTTTTCACTTAGCCTTAAAATTGTCGTGTGCGTAGGACTACTTAAAATTCTTCTATTACCTTTCTTGTGTTAAACTTCATGTATTGACTTGTTCCATGAACATGGAGTCTTACTCCTCATTTAGGTCCAGCGGAACAGAAAACCATGTTATATTATTATTTTATCAGGCGATGCTAAAGGAATATCCGTGGAAAATGGTTATTACGAGGATTCAATGGGGGGCGTTGATGAAATTGACCAAAATGTTAATTTTCGATTTATTTTTTTATTTGTTAGCACAACCCCTACACAATAAGATTCAAAAGTTTCAATGTTGAAATCGCATCCGAAGTGCGTGAAAATTAATTAAAAGTCTGACTTGACCTCCCTGCCACGCTCACGTTTTGAAGCTGCACTTCAGTACCAGCTCAGTGAACAGCGATTCTGCGTATTACTTTCAACCAAACATTTGCGGGATACATCTAGAAGGCTGTGATATTTGCTCCTTGGTTTTATAGATCCTCTTTGTTCCGTATCTTATAAACAATAACAAACTACCTGCATCGCTTATGACGAAGCAATTCTTTTTTTGCCTTGTGATACTGATGAAGATTTATACAAATCTTCGATTCTTTCTTCGTTCAGTTATGCCACGATCACAGAGAGTGTATAAAAAACTGCTTAAATTGCGTTTCAATAAGTTAGTGAAGAAAAGAGAGACAAACCAGCAATGAGGCTACGCCCGAAGCCCGAAGCAAGAACATCTGCTGAAAATGTCAACTCGTCTCCTAGCGGCTCCAAGCGACAAATTAGTGAGGAGAATGGTCCATACTACAGCGGTGAATCTCGGTACACTGGACTTAGGTTAAGTGACCTTGAAACCAAAACCCAGAATCCAAATGAGTCTCTAAATTCACTCATATGGAAACGATGCCCTAAACCCACATTTTCATCTGCTACAGTTGTCAGAATAACAACTTATGGCGCAGTTCTTGTATTTAATTTTGGGAACCTCAGGGTGATGAAGGTATTAGGAAGACTGAGCTTCAAGATAGGAAATTTTACTCAAGACGTCCTGAGAAAAATAGTTTTACAGCGTGTCTCTGCAGTTGTAAACTCAGTTGAAGACCTGGTAAAGGAAAGAAGACAGACAAGAAACCAGAAGAGAAGCCTTGAAGAGAAACACGACCCAGAGTACAAATGTGGCGCCTTCTGAAGAACTGAGGTAAGGAAAAATGATAGGTTGAACTTCAAATTGCGTTTCCTGAAAAGTTTGTTTTTTAAAGTGTATCTACCTATAAATGCTAGAATTATGAAATTTTGTACACATACTTCTGTAAACTGAATAAACGTTGTCTCGAGAGCAAATATCGAAATTCTGATTACAAGCTGAGATACAGGGCAAAGTACTTGGAATTTTGCATGAATTTAAAATTGTACTTGTGGAATTATAATTTAAAAATTATGAAAATTCTCCTATTTGACCAACTGCAAAAACCTCATTAAAGAAGCTTGCAACATATAAAGAGATGAAAGGAATTTTTGTAGAAATATCTAGAATACTTTCTGAGAAAAAGGAACGTACATTTTTTTATCATAAAATTTCAAATTTCATTAAAAAAGTTGAACATATATAATCAAAGGATTTTATATGCAAATGAGTTACTTTCATGTAAAGCGTGGTATAAAATTTCATTGCCATTTCTCCAGAACTGTGGCCTTGGTGCATTTTTGAAATAGTGTGTATTTTTCATCAACGTCACCCCATAATAGGTTAGATAAGGCGATGTAACGTAGGAACCAACAAATTCAGTCATCCTCCCACAAATATAGAACTATGCTATTCGATGTAACCATCTCGTATAAAACGGTAAAATGGAGAGATAATTTAACTGGAAAGGTTGTAACGTCCCTGCGAAAATGACATTAATATTCAACGACGACGTAATGAATTCTAATAAAAAATAAGAGCAGTGATGTTAAAGATAAACTATAATCAAGGAGGAGAATGAAAATTTTGTGTACAACAAAGAAATTTAAACGCAGATAGCGCGGACTTATTTTTTGTTTAAATTTTTTTCAGAAGGTATTAATTACCTTCATATGACTGCACAAGATGATTATTAGTGATTTTTTTTATATACAATCACGCCTTTAGTTTTTCAGTACTGCTCTTACTTTTAGACGGACGTCAAAACGAATGTTTTAGAATTTTAATCTGATGAATCATTATTATTAACACACACACACACACACACACACACACACACACACACACACACACACACACAAACACATACATACATACATACATTATATATATAGTGTGTGTGTGTCGCAAAAATTAATGAATATTCAAGAAATACAAACTCATTCACAAGGAAGTCTTCTTCGCCGGCCGCGGTGGCCGAGGGGACTGCGGCGCGTCAGTCACAGTCTCATCCAATATTGTATTGAGTAATGTAGCTTGCCGGCCGCTCGGAGCGCTACTGTCCCACTGTATAACAAAAATCTGCGGGAGTGTCGTTACTGTAAATGTTAGACTGTGGTTTACACCTTAAAATTATGCTCTTTAGCTACGACGTTTGGGGGTCCATGATCGTAGCAGCCGACTCAGTTCAGTGTGGGTGCGAACGCCATTGGTGTTTACATGATGATTACAATGAGTAATGAAGGCTGTTACAAATGTATCCGACCCACGAACAACACCGTATCGACGACAGCTGTTGAGGGAGACTGTTAATCCCTTATTGCATCTCATGTCAATGTGGGGTGTAGTGGCCTGGGAGTACCACGTGTATAACACGTTTTATTGGCAGCGTTAATAGAGACGTCATTCTGTTTACCGTCGGCATCTGCACTCTGCCCCTCCAGCGTCGATCACGCTGCCTTTGAACAGAAGAATGTAGCTAAAGTAGAATATTAGAAAAATATTTGGTGTGTTCATTGACGAGAGATTCAACTGGAAGAAACACAGCGATGATCTGCTGAAACGTTTGAGCTATTAGATTTATAGAAAATTTTTGTGATATAAGTCTCAGAAAATTGCTCTTCCTGCCCCGAAGCCTGCCGTACTCTCCAGCAATATCTTCTACAAATGGCTTAAGCGCTTCAAGAATAAATGATGACAGGACTATATTACGTAGGACAGAAATGCCTCTGCGGTTGTTACAATTCCTGTTACTATTCTTTTTATGCAATGAGGTAATGATTGCTGATTTTCACTTCTATGGGATTACCTCCTTTGCGTATATTTCTTTTGTGAGACTGTATGAAGGGTTTCTATTTTGCAGACAGTTGCTGTTCTACATTGATATTTCTAATGCTTGTGGCCACAATTTTATGTTAGTAGTCAAAGTTCTCTCGTATCTGTGGAGAAGGTAAAAAGAATGTCTTTGGCGCGGAAGTTGTCAGAAGTGTAGTGTTGCCCCAGTACTGTTCGGAAGAGTAGAGATGTAATTTCAACTCAGTAAGAAAAATATGAAGATTAGTTTTGTTAAGAAACAGGGCATTATTAAGGCATGTTGGTATGTTAATAATACGATGGTAGTTATTAAGGAAGACCTCGAAAATTCCGTTGAAAAAATGTATTCGTTTTTATAAACTAAAGTTAAGGTTACTGTGCATTACCTATACTTTCAGTTTCCAAAAATCTACATAGTTATTTTATATGCTCAATAAATAGGGAGATAGTGAGGCTTAACAGGGCAGAGGCAAACTTTTTTCATTTCATACAAAAAGTTGTTTTGCAGTGTATGTGGTCAACAATGCATTGTATCGTAATTATAGTATCAGCTATTAATATTTGTAACGTGTTGTTTGTTGAACTGTTCTCTTATCGTTGTTGGCATCTATACGGCATAAACTTTTATTAATATTCGAAATTAAGACTTGATCTCAGTACGTATCTAGATACACAACAATCATCGCATACTGATTACGTTTCCGCACTTGTAATCGAACTTTGAACTTTACTTTAGATAATTTAATGTATTTCGTGATTGTTAATTCGAGTAATTACACTGTGTCTCACATATGTATGTCATCTAGTGAGTTAAAAATTACCATTCAGTCAGACAGACATTGTGGCTAATTACGAAAGGATACTCACTCACTGACTAAACACGAACTCTCGAAAACTATTTCACCTATAAATATAAATATAAATATAAATATAAGAGCTGTATAACTGTAAAATCTCTTGAGAATACAATTAGTAGTAAAGAAGTAATAGATTAAAACATGGTGCGTGATGGGGCGGTTTGCCGTGAAAGTTACTGTTTATGTGCTTATATCTCATTAATTACGTGTCGTAATTTGATACAATTTAGAAGGTATACTCAACTATATACGTGTATACTGTCTGTAAAATTTCCTGCAGCTACAATTTTTAGTGTAAAAATTATAAATTGTAACGACATACCGACAGCCGTAGTTTCAGTCCACGAACAGCGGAACGTTACTGTTTATGTGCTCATATCTCATGAACTACGTGTAGGAATGTGATACAATTTAGAAGCTACATTCAACTACATATGTGTATACTGTCTGTAGAATTTCCTGTCGCTACAATTTGTAGTGTTCAAATTATAAATTGTAACGTCATACCGAGAGCCGTAGTTTTACTCCATAAACAGCGGAAAAGTAGTAAGCGAGAAACTTTTTGCCTTTCATCATTTTACTATGGCTGCCAGCGAGAAAAAGTTTAATATAGGTTTGAAATTATGTTTAAAGATTGTTGCAAGTCGCTAAGTACTGTCATTCTCATACAGTGTATTTCGAAAGTCTCGCCGCATTATATGGCATTTTTTGCCCTGCAGCAATTGTACCTAACGGCAAGGAATGTGTGTACCAAATTTGGTTGAAATCTGTCCAGTGGTTTAGGAGAAAATGAGCAGCATTGTCGCTAAATGCAGCAGTTTTTCGCGCATCTCATTGTTTATGACGTCATATCTCGTAAACTTTATATCGTATGTGATTCTTACACATACGGCGACCGTTCTCATGGATTGAAGCTTACGTGTGCAAAATTTCATAAAGATTGGAACAAAATTGTAGATTTCTATGCAACACGTACAAATATACGCACATTTATTTGATGAATAAGACTTTGTCCGAGTTTGAATTTCAGGCTGTAGAAAGATGTGTAAAATTAGTAACAGAGGCTGCAGAAAAAGTATGTGGGCAAGATAGCAGAGATGGATTCATTAGGAAGACTCTGCTGTCAAGAGCAATAATGCCAAAATTTGGACACAAATCAGAATTCAAACGAACTACATCTTTGACTAGTATGCAAATAAAGGTATAAAAATGTAAATAAATGTATATATTGTAAATATAAATATATAATTAGTATGACTTCCTTGGGCGGTTGGTTGGTAGGGCAGGATGTGGGTGGAACTTGAATTGCAGCCACCTCCTGATGGTGAGTTCTGGGTCATTTAACCAAATTTGCTGGTGAAATGGGCGAAGAGCTGCAAAGTTATGATGTTATCTCTTTAAATAATCAAATCACAATAAATAAAACCTAAAAAAGTAAAGCAGTCAACAATCCGAAGATTGGTTTGAACAACACAGTGCTTTACTAGGCATGGTCCTGTTTGGAGGTGGTATGCCATTGCCTTCCTCCGACCTTCGAACTGACTTACCCAGCCAGTTATAGGGGGACCTACAGTTTAACGTGGGTTCCGAACCACGGTGCTACTCGGTATTTTTCACATGAGCAATACTGCCAGAGGTGAAAGAAGTGGAAAGTGACAGATAAAAATCCTAGGACCTGGCGGGGATCGAACCCGCGACCTTTGGATTTGTAGTCTGGCAGTCTACCACTGTGCAACCGAGGCGCTAACATATTTAAAACATAGATATAAATACGTGATATTAGCAAATTTCCGTAACATTTTGAACATTTAGAAATGTTATCATATTTCGATAGTTAAGGTCTTTAGCGCGAACTGATTACATACGCTAGGACTATCAAAAATATTTTTATGTTAAACAATACATGGATACGCAGTTTTTGAGTCCTATTAGGACGTGAGACTGAAATATATATTTTTATATGACCTTTCAGAAATTCTATAAATTTATCGTTTTTTTTTAGAAACTTTAAGCCCTTTGCGCGAACTGAAGATATTAAGTTAGGTTTTTAAAAATTATTTTTTCGTTAATCGGCACATAAATACGCAACTTTCGAGCCCTATTACGACTCGACACTCAAAAATACACTTTTTTCGGCAGACCCTAATAGGCAGGCGTCTATCCAGACCATCACACAGGAATTCGAAACTGCATCAGGATCCACTCCAAGTAGTATGATAGGCGAGAAGTGAGAAAACTTGTATTCGATGGTCGAGCGGCTGCCCATATTCCACGCATCACGCAGGTCAAAGCCAAACGACACCTCGCTTGGTGTTAGGAGCGAAAATATTGGACGATTGAACAGTGGAAAAGCGTTGTGTAGAGTGGCAAATCACGTTACACAAGGTAGCAATCCGATGGCAGGTTGTGGGTATGTCGAATCTCCGCTGAACATCATCTGCCAGTGTGTCTAG
This sequence comes from Locusta migratoria, assembly GCA_026315105.1. Lineage (NCBI taxonomy): Eukaryota > Metazoa > Arthropoda > Insecta > Orthoptera > Acrididae > Locusta > Locusta migratoria. The sequence goes on along the minus strand of CM048754.1, from coordinate 82,373,393 downwards.
TGCAACAAGTAAAATTCAGAGTTGGTGTTGTTACCGTGTGGTCGTGTTTTTCATGGAGGGGGCTTGCACCCCTTGTTTTGCGTGGCACTGTCACATCACAGGCCTACATTGCTTTCCAATGTTGAAGAGCTTTTCGAGGATGGAGACTGCATCTTTCAACACGATCGAGTTGGGCCCGGGGTAAAGCGCTCGACTGGAAACCGAAGGGTCGCAGGTTCGATACCCGGTCGGACCTCGGATTTTTTCAGTATGTCCTTAACCCTTCCTTCACCTCTCAACGATGTGAGGAGTCGCCAGAAACGACACGTGGTTCGGATTTCACGTTAAGCTGTAGGTCCCCCTTCCTTTCCGCGGATGGATAACTGGGGTAGGCTAGGGACACACAAGTCGCCGAAGTGGCGTCCAATTGAAAGATTTGCACCAGGCCAGTGAGCTACACGAGATCATTACAACACGATGGAGCAGCTGTTCGCAGTGCACGCCCTGTGGCGGAGTGCTTACACGACAGGAACATCCCTGAAATGGACTGGCCTGCACAGAGTCCTGACTAGAATCCTGTTGAACACGTCTGGGATGTTTTGGATCGCCGATTTCGTGCCAGACCTCACCGACCTACATCGATACGTCTCCTCAGTGCAGCACTCCGTGAAGAATGGCTGCCATTCCCCAAAGAAACCTTCCAGCACCTGACTGAACGTATGTCTGAGAAAGTGGAAGCTGTCATCAAGCTAATGTTGGGCCAACACCAAACTGAATTCCAGCGTTTCCAATGGAGAACGTCTCGAACTTGTACATTTCCAGCCAGGTGTTTGGATACTTTTGATTACATAGTATATATTAGTGTTTTGGAAGTCCGCCTCCGTAGTCCAGTGGACAGCGTGGTTGGTTGCCACGCAGGGGGCCCGGGTTCGATTCCCGGTCGGGTAGGAGATTTTCTCCGCTCGGGGACTGGGTGTTGTGTCGTCCTCATCATCATTCCATCATCATTGACATGCAAGTCGCCGAAGTGGCGTCAGATAAAGAGACTTGCACCAGGCAGGCTGAACACGACCCCAGTTGGGGTCTAACGGTCATAAATGCCACACGATCATCATCATCATCAGTGTTTTGGGAAAGCCATTTCTTGTTGTAGATCGTGCGGGTGTTTAGTAAGCTGTTTGTACTTCGCGTATCCGTTCCATAAGCGCACACGTTTTGATATGTTCGACCTCCTGCGTTAAATAGCACTGCCGTCATCCTGTCTTCTCCTGGCGCCTAAAAGCGATGTTTCTAGAAAATATTTGCGGCTCTCAGAAAAATTGTAAATCACTGTTGTTGTGTTGTTGTGGTCTTCAGTCCGCAGACTGTGAGATTACCGCTCAATAGAAATGTCGGTAATTAATAGCATTTGATAATTAAACAGTATGAAGTTCACTGCAAACATTGACCATGCCAATGCACTAAATGTTACACAATTTTAATCATATTAATTATGGTAGCAATGTATGTACGCAGTTGGGTGACAACATTTATAGTTAGGCCAAAGGTAGAAATTCTCCACGTTGAGATTTGCTGTGTGCTTGTAGCTGACGGGAGGCCAGCGAGCAGGCCGACGTAGGTGCCTTGTTCCAGCTTAGGATTTTCCAGTTCGTTTCCGGTGAGGGGAGAGAGGGACAATGGCGAGTGCCAGGCACAGTGCAGTGCACAGCGCGAGATAAAATATTCTAATACTACTTGCATTTGAAGTAATACGATGCAGTTAGGAACCTTTAAGGCCCTCATTACAAAATTTACAACATTTAAAATAATATTCGATGTCAACAAGTTTCGCTTCATTAGAAACGCTTTTCTCCCCATAGCCAGTCTGCATTTTATATCTTCTTTACTTCGGCCATTAGAAGTTATCTTGCTACCCAAATAACAAAATTCATCTACTACTACTTTTTTTTTTTTTTTTTTTTTTTTTTTTTTTTTTTTTTTTTTTAATGTTTGTTTAGTCTATGGGACTTAACTACGGGGTCATCAGTCCCTAAACTTACAAACTACTTATGAACTACTTACGAACTAGGACGGCACAAATATCCATGCCCGAGGGGGGATTCGAACCCCCGACCGTAGTTGCCGTGCTGACCGTGACTGGAGCGCCTCAGCCACCTCGGCCACCGCGGCCGGCCATCTACTACTTTAATTGTCTCATTATCTAATCTAATTCATTCAGCATCACCTGTCTTTCTGACACTGCATTCCATTACCTTCGTTTTACTCTTGTTAATGTTCATCTTATATCTTCCTTTCAATCACTATACTGTTGGAACTTGGCGTTTTTGACGGATATTTTGCTAAACACACGATTTATTGGAACCTGTGTAATTCAGAGCGTAAGCAGCTTGTATGACTGTGATGTTTCTTTATGGACAGCATGACAACAGTAATGAGGAGTCCTGCGGCCGGCACCTGTCGCGAGTCCTCGGTCCTCGGTGCTGGTCCTTCGGCGGCCCCAGAAGCCGCCGTTAGCTGCTCGCCAAGCACCACTTGGGCCGGCCTCACAGCGCTTTAAACATTCCATTACCGGCTTTTTACCGGCCGCGCTGGCATAACTCAGTCTCTCTCTCTCTCTCCCTTTCTTTCTCATTCTGTCTCTCTCTCTTTCTCTCTGCCAGCCTGTGTCATGGTCGCCCGGCCGCCTGCTGTATCTCCCACACAGGGTGTGAGCCAGCGTCGGCCTCGGGGGGTTTACTGCGCCGTAATTAAAAGACGGCGAGCGACTAGACGACAGCTGTGGCTAGCGGGACACCACTCCACGTGCTCTGCCAACTGCCCACCACGGCACTCTTCGGAGTTTGACCAGTAGGAAAAACTGTACTCGCCATTTTATCTCAGCACTATACAGAAGGATCACTGGAAGCAATTACTTTAACAAAATATCTGAAACTGTGCAGAGGAACGATCTGAAGTGGGACGAACAACATACATTTAATCCCGCAATAATTATAAATTATTTTAACCCTGCTTTAAACTTTATTAACTCACTATAAGCTTATTTCGGCCTTAGGTCATCATCAGGTGTTCTGTAATACAAGTAATATAGAAAACTTGTTACATATATTCTTATAACATAATTACATAAATTTTTTACAAAGTTTTACTTACATATAATATTATTGTTGTTTATTTGCTGCCCAATTGATTATAGAAGCTGATGTAATGCTTATTTGTATATGTGCAGCAGCACTGGTTATATGATTATATTTTTTATCAGTTTCTCATAGTGGCAGTCTGTGGTGGCAGCATCCAACGATATTATAAGTTTACATGGTTACCAGTAATTTATACATTAATATCTTTATTGGTTTTTGTATTGGGGTTTTAATATGGATTTGGAATCTTTGGTGTTTATCCATTCCCTTGTTTGTTTATAACGTGAATAAAATGTTCAATGTATTTCTTATGTTTGAGTTCGGTTTGTTCATTTAGTACATCATTCTGATTGTTATGTATATGGGAATATAGTTCGATTTCCTCGAGAATATTCATTTTTGGCCCTTCTTGTATAATGTGTAAAATTTTTAAGGCTTCCTCTAAAGGTTTTACATCGTGTTTTTCCGTGATTAAATGTTGATAGAATTTAGATGGATTATTTTCACTGTCTCTTGTGTGTTCTTTGTATCTAGCTGCGAAACTGGTAGAAATTTTCAAGCTAGATACAAGACACAGTGAAAATAATCCATCTATATTCTATCAACATTTAATCACGGAAAAACACGATGTAAAACCTTTAGAGGAAGCCTTAAAAATTTTACACATTATACAAAAAGGGCCAAAAATGAATATTCTCGAGGAAGTCGAAATAATTTCCCATATACATAACAATCAGAATGATGTACTAAATGAACAAATCGAACTCAAACATAAGAAATACATTGAACATTTTATGCACGTTATAAACAAACAAGAGAATAGATAAACACCAAAGATTCCAAATCCATATTAAAACCCCAATACAAAATCCAATAAACCAAAGATATTAATGTATAAATTACTGGTAACCATGTAAACTTATAATATCGTTGGATGCTGCCACCACAGACTGCCACTATGAGAAACTGATAAAAAATATAATCATATAACCAGTGCTGCTGCACATATACAGATAAGCATTACATCAGCTTCTATAATCAATTGGGCAGCAAATAAACAACAATAATATTATAAGTAATGTAAGTAAAACTTTCCGAAAATTTAGAAATATGGCATCGATTTGAGATAGCAATCGCCACATCATGTGAGTAATGAGCTAGCTGTGTTTCAGAAGAACGATACTCTCTGAATCCGTGTTGACTATGGGTCACTTCGAGACAGTTCGTAATGTTTAAGGAAAGTATACATTCTAAAATCCTGCTGGAAACCGACGACTTTTTAAATGTCACATATTTTTTCCCTTTTTTTCTGTTGCAGATATATGAAACTGGGGTTAAAATTTCTACGTTTTAATACATCATAGCGTGTTCAGTATCAGTACAGTTATTAATAGTAAAAAAAACATTGTTGTGGGAATACAGCGATCTGTTTTAACAAGATAAATTAATTAAAGTCCAAGATCGCAATATTTTATTTTTAAAATGACCGGTTTTGGCAACAATGTATTGCCATCTACAGATGTTAAGGTAAAGCAGTGAACAGTCGGAAGATTGGTTCTTTACAAACTAGGCATGGTCCTGTTTGGAGGTGGTATGGCGTTGCCTTCCTCCGACCTTCGAACTGACTTACCCAGCCAGTTATAGGGGGACCTACAGTTTAACGAGGGTTCAGAACCACGGTGCTACTCAGTATTTTTCACATGAGCAATACTGGCAGAGGTGAAAGTAGTGGAAAGTGACAGATGAAAATCCTAGGACCTGGCGGGGATCGATTCGCGACCTTTGGATTTGTAGTCTGGCACTCTACCACTGTGCAACCGAGGCACACCGTTCAGATATAATCCACTAATAGACTGTAAATAAAATACGAAGATACTGTGTTACAAACACATGTCATAACTACATATTACTGTTTACAAATGACGAATAAAAAGCGTAGCAGTACCCATTTGGCTGCTGCTGCTGCTGTCAGCGACGGTCCGCCACAGTCAGTAAACTGCTGCTGTGCCTGACCTGCCGCCCTTTAAATAGCTTAGCTACAACGCGCGCTCGTGTTTCTTCATGACGTCACCGCCAGCCAGTGGCAACTGACAGTCGAAATAAGTTAAAATCTGTACATATAAAAGAAAGTCGTGTTAGTTGTACTATTTATAACTAAAGAACGTCTGAACCGATGTGGCCTAAAATTGGTGGGGATGTAGTTTAGAAGCAGGAGACGGACATAGGATACTTTTTATCCCGTTTGACCGCATATTATATCAGAATTTGAGAAAAACTGAAAGTACGATTGCAGCTGGGATCATTTTCTCGATTCTCCAACAATCAGATTATTCATTCGCTACTCGCCTAGCGACCAAATACGCTATAACGGGACGAACAAATAAATTAAAGGAGATGGTGTTATGCACACAACGTTAAAACTGTCAGATTTAATATGAAAAGTTGTTTATTTACAAGCCCCTCCGTATTATTCTTAAAAAATGTTCAAATGTTTGTTAAGCTTATGGGACTTAACTACGAGGTCATCAGTCCCTAAACTTACAGACTACTTATCAACTACCTTATAGTAAGGACGCCACAAATATCCTCGCCCGAGGGGGGATTCGAACCCCCGACCGTAGTGGCCGTGCAGACCGTGACTGGAGCGCCTCAGTCCCCTCGACCACCGCGGCCGGCTATTATTCTTACCTCCATGATGTTATCGATGGTGATCATATCGTTGGAGCATTGCAAAGATAGAATTGAAGTTATTTCGTGGTATTTTTGAGTGTTACAAACAAATTAAGTACAGATCGTGGTTAATTTTTTTAGAACAATGCATCCATCTCGTCGGCGTACGTGCAACTTGATCATAGTCACTGAAACCGACGAAGATCGTACACAGCGCTTGGAGGTAAATCGAAAAGAAATTCTCAAGCGCGATCCGTTATGACTCTGAAACAAAGGGTACAGTCGAGTTCGACTCCCTCAGTTGCAATTTACGCACGAAATAATTTGGGTCGTCGGCAAAACAGACGGCCACGCGTGGCAATTATAATTGAACGTTTGGGGTACAGAAATGCAGCAGCCGATTACGCAGCGGATGCATCAGTTGGCTTCGGAACAAACTGTCGCCATCTAAAATTTCATTGGCTGTATCAAACCTTGCCACGATTGTTCGGCTTCATTCCCAAGATCCAACAGCTGTTGGCAACAAAGCTATACCACGCATGTGTCGCGGATTGTAAACTTTTACCTGTATGTAGCAATGTTCTTAATCGTGTTTCAATTAGATTCCTAATAAGACAAGAAATGAACGGAACACAAAGACTTTCGAAACGTTGTATTGACATCCCACTTATTTTATTTCAATTAATTGTTCTCTCTCATATGGAATTTCTATCATTAAAGTATGATCATGCTACAATCACTTTGTATTTAATTCAAAAACTCTGAAGAAGATATACACGTGTTATAAGAAACATTTCTATACTGCTCGCTGTGAGAAAAATATGCTAAGCTGTGCTGTAAACATGTGCGGTTTTATTTGTTTCTTCCCAGTCATTTTTAACATAAAACAGGAAAGTTGTTTTTATGACTACACTTATAATCATACCTGTTCGTACAATGCAACCATTAAACGTGCGGCCATTGAAGCTACTAACCTCACAGATAGAGCAGCTCGAAACGTCTCTCTAATAACCCGTTTCCAATTGATTTACCTGTCCATTTTGACTTCTATCCCCAATCAAGTTCCCGATTGCAATAACAATAAATAAGATCAGAAAGCTGGGAAGGAGGAGACAGAGTATGGGGGAATGAAATGGATTTAAAAAGGGGAGATGATATAGACGCAGAGAGGAAGGGTAGGAGATGGATATGGTGTGGGGTGTGAGGGAGTGGTGTGAAGGTAGGGGGAGGAGGAGGTGGACAAAGGAAAGGGAAGGAAGGGACAGAAGCTACTGCCAAGCGTTGTCGGGGTTGCTAGTAAGTAATATATAGTTCTGACATCTGTTTGTATCAGTGGATTATATCTGAAGATGGCAATACATTGTTGCCGAAACCGGTCAATTTAAAAAGTAAAATATCGCGATCTTAGACTGTTTAATTGATTAATCAGTACAGTGATCTTCATACCGCTGTCGGATTGGGTTGCAAGAGGCGCGTACGGCCACGGTGTTCTCTGTGTCTTTCACGGAATGTACGTGTCGTCTATCCGATAAGGTAGTGCGTGTGCAGACGACATATTAATGTCTTCCATGAGCTGTCCGGATAGTTTAGATGGGATTTTACGCAACTAGCCGCGGTAGAGCTCCTAAATACCCAGGCTGAATCGTCCGCCATGTTTTCCCCAGCATGGTTGGAATCGCGCTGCACTAACAGCGTAGAGGCGCATGCCCTGCAATCTTTCACAAACGATTTCGCAAAAACTAACTGGTAGAAATATTTAATTTTTCCGCTACTTAAATCTTTATACGTCAGCATTGTGACGAAATGCTCGTCATTTCGTTAATAGTCATAGTTAATAAGATATTGGCTTCGAAATAAGAGACTGCGCAACATTAGGAAAAGTTTGCAGTAAAAAATAGAGGCTGCTATGATATTCCGTTTGGTGCTTGTTGCACCATATGTTGCTGGGGATGAAACTTTCCTAATGGATTGAATTTTATTTTCGACTTAGATGGAGATCTTTACCTTTCACTCAAAACACTATTTTTTTTTTTTATTATTTAGCGCACTCATTTCCGATGGCGATAAGGCCAGAATAAATCATTGCGTATCTCATACACTGTTGGAGGTATCAAAATGATATTTTCACAAATGATAATACGCAAAGATGGGAGTATTTTGCCATATGGTTACTACGCAAAACTTCATTAACTGTCGGATATTCAAGGAAATACATAGTTGTAGAATGAAAAAGAGTAAGGTTGGTGATTTATTATTCGATTTCCAGATATTCCTTCGTCACTTTGCTTCTTGTCAATTGTGTTTCAGAGCTACTAACTCAGTTTCCAAAACCTAATAGGAGTTACATTTCCTTCAGTTTAAAGCCTAGCAGTAACAGTTACTAGATCTAATGAGGATTTTATGTGAGAATACTTGAAAATGACAGATAGCAAGGATCTCTTCACTAGATAACGAACTGACGTGTTCTCATTTCCTCACATAATAAAGCACTTTGTGTTGAGATATTTAGCATATCCTTTTCATATAACTGAAAAATTGAAATTGCATATGACATAGAGACACGGCACTTTTGTAGTGTGCAACTATTAAATTTAATGGGTTAAAAGAAGTCAGTACCAGTATCTTCAAGTGTAGATGTTATGCAATAACAACATGTGCCTAATTATTAGGAGCTCTAATACGGAAGACGTGTTACTACTAGACGGGCGGGCGGATCCCAGTGCGTCATATTTAACTGACATTATCTCAAGTTATACGTTCCTCACAGAGTTTCTATTTGGAGAGGAAGAAAAGTTGGTGTATTTTAAACATTTCATTCGCTTAATGTGTTCACCTAACTTCAACAGAAAAAAAGTTCCTCGCATGTCGAAAATTCCGTAACGTCGTCAGAAAGTGCAAGGTCGTAAACTATAAGTATATGCTGTTTATGAATTATTGCCATAAATAAAACTAAAATGAAAATGTAGTGTACTTCTTAACGAACACGTTGATGAAAGTTTTACGTTGATACAGTGAGTAGTTTGCGAGTTGAATGAAACGCGAGGTGACGCGTGAGCTTCGTCCGGAACGTGGTAACTGCTACAGCTTGGGGAAAAATGGCGGACAGTTCAGCTCGGGTTTATAGGAGCCTTAAGCTGCGGTGGCGAGGTGTGCAAGTGCGGAACAGCTGAGCCGAGCTGCTTGTCGGGTGTTTGACCTCCGCGGCCGGCTGTCGCAGTACAGCTAGTCTACAGGCACCGCACGGCTGTTAGTCGAAACTAAACTATCCGTCATCAATCGCTATTAGACGAAAGCGAGTAATTATCGGATGGCCGAGCCGTGAGTAACGGAACGCCGGCTCAGGAACGCTGTCTGCTCCTCCACCTTTCCCTCTCTTTTGTTGTATGGTCGGAAAGTTAATAATAATAATAATAATAGGGGAACTATGCCTAATATCACACCCATTTTTATTTTTGGGTGTAATTTTGCAATTATTACTTGTATTAAGTAGCTTTGTGAATTTTTAAGGACGCTGGTTATTGCTGTTCCTTATCCAAAATAATTTAAGTAAATATCTCACCTATACCCGGGCCGCTGAAACTTTGCACTTGACGTTTACAAATAACAAGTGAAGAGCAAGAAGCGCGAGGCGCTAGTCGCTAGGGACGATCCAATCACAGCGCGGTAAACGCTTCCAGTGATCACGTGCCGTGACGTCAACGTTCCCGCGTTGCCGGCTTTGTTCGGTTCTACCGTAAACAAATTTGTGTATCGTGTTTATCGCGTGTTTATGTTGTGTGTGCTTTTTTCGCTGGGATTTGTTTTACTGTGAGTGGTTTAAATTTAATTTCCGAGTTCAAGTAATTGGATAATGTCACCGAAAAGACGTTTGTCTAGTGACGTTTTCTAAGTAAGTTCTCAATTTCGTATGAATAAAAACTTCGAAGCTTATGCTCTGAGCAGGAAGTTCATTCTCGCTTCAAACGATCGGAAAAAAGTTATGGGGCAGTGGTTACAAGAAAGAAATATTGCTGCAGATATGTCAATGTCAAAACTTCTTTTATAATCGCCCGTGAAACAAAATAAGCCTATTACACCCACATATGCAGCAGACGAAATCACAAAGGAGCAGCGTCACAATGAAATAAATCTGCCTCCATTTCAATGCCGTTTTAGCCCTATAAAATTGGTATGGAATGACGTGAAGAATTACTTAAGGAACAATAAGTCTTTCACAATAACAGAGGTGGAAAAGCAGTTGCATGAAGCTGTTGCCACTACGGATGCTGCATCTTAGAAACAAAAGGGTCGAGCAGTTGGAAAAACTGATTCGTGCAGCGCAAAAAATGGAAGGAATCATAAGTAATCATGAACGGTTAATTATTTATCTTGGTGATGACGATGATTTTGGCAGTGACGACAACAGTGAAGATGGGGAGCTGGATGTAATTGTACCATTGTCGCCGTAAATTGGTGAGTGAAAAACATTCTGATTATAAAACGTAGAGAGAGAAGTTACTATCTTGGTTATTGTTTATTTCGTATTTGTCGTGATCCAATGCTTATTTTCTATATTGCTTTGCTCCGTTATTGAAAGCGTGTGTATTGTTGTGTTCTGGTCTTCATTAATATGCCGTTAATTAATTGCTGCTCAAGAACGAATTATTATATGCACTTTTATTGCTCAATAGCTTACATTTACGAGATGCAGCTGAAAACCGTTTCGTCTGCTGTATGTATAGAGGCTAGTGTTGCAACCACAGTCTAACAAATACAGTCACGACACTTCCGCGGATTTTTGTTATACACTGCGACGGCAGCGCTCCAAGCGGAGGGCAAGCTACTTTTATGAATACGATAGTGGATGAGAGCGAATAGTATCGTTTATATCGATTTTAACACATTTTTTTTACATTAGAGAACGTATGTAGTATCATAAAATAGATAATAACTTAAAAATAGCTCCACCTTTGTCTTCCTTACGTCTCCTAAGATCACTGACAAGGTTGGAAACGGTACATTACGGCACAGATTTCTTACTGTTATCTTGTGACCCACAGGATTATACTAAATAATTTAAATTACTATTAAAATAGAAAAATGGCTAGGAAACACCGAATACCCGCCCTTTGGCAGAAAGACGTGTTTTTTCTTCTGAAGAACGTTAACGTTTCTCCACTCTAATTCCAGTGAAATCGGTGAGCGTGGAAAGTAGGAGACGAATGTAGTATGCAATAACTACGGTATTTAACATACCAAATCAGTCACCACAACTGTCGCTGAAGGAAAACATCAGAAACGTGACAAGAAAACTGAAAAAGCAACCAAACTGTATTCAACAAAGAAGAACCCAATTCCACAATTGTTGCTACAGCTGAACCACAAATGGCAAGAATCTTCAAGACAATGTCTTTTTAAGCTAAAGTAATCGCACTCAAAAGAATATGCGCTTATAATAAAGACGAGTGAAGCCTAAACATCTGCGAATTATTAGACCCCATACCACAACGATATGTGTCAAAAAAACTCTTTGTCATAGTAAGAACACACCAAAATCGAAATTTATGTTTCTATTATGTTTATATTCTACTTACTTTCAGCGGAATAAGCTGCAAATATACACATATTCGTAAGTATTGGTTCATGACGAAGTTCTTCGTTATACCACTGAATCAGTAAGTTCGACTGTTTTTACATTACTTTCCGTGTTATGTATACCTCTTGATATATTACTGATGCTTGTAACACAAAAATTATATTAACTATTTCATTAATTACGCACACAAATAATTACAAACAAACGTCACTCTTTCGGTGGCTTACCCACCGCTAGGAGCGCTAGTGTCGTTGCAGCTGTCAGTTGGTAACAACTTTTACAGCAGTGAGTGACGCGACTGTATATGTTAGACTGTGGTTGCAACGTCGCTAAAGCAGTGTAGCCAACTTAACTCGTCGTAACGCGAAATGTCAAGTGCAATGTTTCAGCGGCCCGGGTATAATGCATAATTCAAAAGTAACAAACCACACCAAGTACATTTAGGCAGTTTGGCAAAACGTATTCCTAATATCGCACTAGGTGTTCTCCTAATACTGCCCTGTGCGAAATTAGCTCTAACAGTTTTGAAACTGAATTAAGGAATTTTTCTTCTCTAGAAGGTGTTCATAAATGTCAAAAAATTGTTGAACATTTTCCCTGCTAAATCCTCTAATATATTTCATTGTTTGTTGAGGTTTTCTTAAACTAAACTTTGGGTGTCTCCACATAAATGAGCGGAGCCATTTCCATCCAGTAATAGTTGTCTCTTTATTAAAAGGGGTACGTAAAGAATTTGTTCTGCTAAATCAAAATCTATTTTCTTTATATCTTTTGCAGTTAAACCATAAAATCTGGCTTCCATGTCGTGGCAGTATTTGACAAGATATTGCTCTAGCTCACTGTTAAGAACAGGTTTTCTTCCAAGTTTAATTGCCACTAAATTATCTAAATCAGTGTCTCCAGAATTAACTTTGTCTTTCAGAGTTGATTTGGGAACGTCAAATTGCTTTGATGCACGTCCCAGGCCCATCTCTTTATATCTACCAGCTATGATAGCCCTTTTCATATTTTCCTCTGTCCACCGCTTTCTCTTTTTTAGGTGGCATCTGTAACAATACGTTATAACTTGTTACAGGTAAAACCAGGGCCGGATCTAGGACATCTGCCAAGGGGGGCAAGCTTAAATTTGCCACTCCTTCTTTCACCCCCCCCCCTGTAGAAATCGACTTTTTGACGCTAATTGGGTTACATATTTCTAAATAAATGTCACAATCTCACAACATGAACTTATTTTATTGACTGAATTAAGATCAAAGACAAACAGAACAATTTTAATATATACAAAACTATTACAAGATTACTCATCGTACAAAAATCAATTCAAAATTTCGCTTTTCGAGCTTTTTTGCTGCAAAACTGTTTTTGATATCATCATAGTTTAGAGCAGCTCGTTTGTGCTCTATGGATATTATACTCAGATTTGTTAAGCAGTCGTGCTCCTCAAGTGTATTTAATTAGTTCCAGCTTGCTGAAACTTCTTTCTCCAGACGAAACAGAAACTAGAATGGTAATATATATTTTAACGCTGTAGTAGGGTTCGGATACCCCTCTACCAATTTATTTTTATAAATTAAACTTAATGTTGATGATGCAGTGGAATCTTGCAAGGCCCTGTCTACTGCCAGCGCATGTTGTCTGAAACTTTCAACTTAAAGTTCCTCCTCGCTAAGAACTTCTGCCAGTTCCGCTGCTTTGGCCTTCAAGTCCTCCATTTCCATTTGCACACCACACGGAAAACTAATTTTTGCACCAATTTTCTCAAGTGCGGTAAAGCTGGTACTAAGCTCTGTCAATTATTCCTTATTTTTTCTGTGAATGTTGGATACTTCATCCTCACAAAGCTCATCGGCCATTTTCTTCTTTCTTCGAATCCTTTTTTCGGAGAATACCGTTGATACCTCATTATCTTCTGCTAGCTAGAAATAGCTTCAGAGGCACAAGAATCCCGGGAAGGATTGAGAAAGCCCAAAAGTCCTTGAATGTTTCGAACGGCTTTATCAATGGTAAAGTATTAATTTCGCAGAAACTGATTAACATAAGCAATTTATTTTAATATTGCATACCAGAAACAAGTTAAAGTAATGAATTTGAGTTATCTCATATTTTTTAAAAATAGATCTTGTCTCTGATTTTGTTTCTGGTGTTGACAATTTATAAGTTTCAGTTTCTTCCAGGGCCTTGAAAACTTTATTAAAATGCTTGTAAACAGCTTCAACCGCATCTACTCCTACAGATCACCTAGTATTGCTGAATGTCTACTGAATTTGCTCCTACTAAATTTAAAGAGTGAGCAGCACATGGTACGAAATAGGCCAGTTCATTCTTCTGAAGTATTCTTGACTGGACTCCTTTGTACTTTCCAGCCCTGTTTGCCCCATTGTCATGAGACTGCCCCCTGCAGTATTTAACGTTCAACCCATCTTGTTCTAATTTTTGCATTGTCTCTTGACTAAGCCCTTCTTCTGTTTTGTCTGTAACTGTAAAAAAGTCGGTAAAACTTTCCACAACCTCTGAGTCATTCGACTTGACATATCGAATTACTTGTGTCATCTGCGCATTGTGGCTGATATCTGGAGTGCAGTCAAACACCAGTGAAAAGTATTTAGCAGCTAAAATATCTTTAATTATATCTTGTATATTTTTGTAAAAAATGTTAATCTGGCCTTTCTTGTGGCGTTCAATACGCAGAAGAAGGGGGACACTATAGTATGATATGAGATCAGTTGTATTTAGAAATTTGCCGCTATGTGGATCACCAAAATCACCAACTTCTTTGATTCCTCTAAAAGGACTTCGTTGCTTAGCTAGAAAAAGGACAGCATCAATAATACAGTGAGATTCCTCCTGTTTTATGTGGTCTTGCTGCCCAGTGTGCGATACTTATCAGGTGGGTTTCACGGAGGACATCGAAACAGTCGAAAGAAGGGCAGCTAGTTTTGTATTGTCGTGATCCAGGGGAGACAGCGTCACGGAAATGATACAGGATCTGGGATGGAAATCATTAGAACAAGGGCGTTTATCGCTGCGACGTGGGCTACTTACGAAACTACAATCGTCCACATTCTCCTCCGAATGCGAAAATATATTGTTGCCTCCCACTTACATAAGTAAAAAAGATCGTCTTAATAAATACGTGAAATCAGTGCTCGAACAGAGAGTTTCAGATGTTCTTTCTCCCCGCGCGCTATTCGAGAATGGAATGGGAGATAAATAGTATAAAAGTGGTCCGATGAACCCTCTGTCAGGCAGTTAAATGTGATTTCCAAAGTATCCTGTGTAGATGTCTATCAATTCCACCGCTACCGAGAGAGAACTTTAGATCCTTAATGCTTTTGACTTTCAATAAGAAGAGTGCGCACCCGAATTACTTTTTTTATGTAAGGACTGGAACGTTATTCAAATTCACCTGTTCTACAAATATTACCTAGATATGAAATATGAATATTCATTTATCTGAAAAAGGAAATCTATGCAAATTAATAACCGTTGTGCATTTACTTATGCAATAACGCAAACATCTCACTCATTCTGGCTAATATATAGTAGATTTTTAAAGTGTGGTTAGCTGAAGTACCTGTGACAGAGCAACACTGAAGTCAGCAACCAGGAATTTTATTTTTATTAAACGATTTCGGTATTTCTTGCAGTCATTTTACTTTTAATAATTATGTGTCAGTTAATTTTATTAAATTATACCAGAAAGATACATTCTGTAAAAGACGGCGGTCAAAATTTGCCGCCCTCTAAATTCTGCCGCCCGGGGCAGCTGCCCTCTTTGCCCCCTCCCTCCCCCCCCCCTATAGATTCGGCCCTGGGTAAAACGATCAAATGTTAGAAATGGTAAACATAAATAATGTGAGCATAATAGCGCACAGTACTATATTAGGACGACGGCAGAGGTGCGATATTAGGAGCAAAGCAACATTCCATTATGGCCGACTCGACTCAGAAAAATAACAATGCAAACGACAATATGCCAATGTCTAGTTAAACTACATTATTCTGTGGTTCTGTTTCATGCTGCACCGTATAAATATAGCTTACCTTTTAACAGATTTATTACTGTGTTTGCGAAACGTCAAAAACTTCTGTTGTACTCAAAACTTCCAAAACATTATACGAGCTGAGCGCAGCTGCATATCCAACCAAAGATCACACAGTACTGCAGGATTGCTGTTACACACCAGATGAAGCTAATCCCGCCAGATGGCAGCACCTACTTTCTGTTATTTAGAAGGGTACGATATTAGGCTGAGGTGCGATAATAGGCAGACTTCCCCTAATAATAATAAATTACAATAATAATAATTATTATCTCGCCACTATTATTCAACATAGTTTTAGACAAAGTAATGAAAGAATGGGAAATCGAACAAAGGAAACAAAACTTCTGGAAGCCAATTGAACTAGGAAGTGGTAAAGGAAAATTGAACAGCCCTTATTTAGCGGTTGCAGATGACCTAGCAATTATGACTGACAGTGAAGAAACCGCAATAAAACAAATTGAGATCCTCAAAAAATGTGCAGAGAAGGTTGGTCTGCAAATTTCCTTTGAGAAGACTGAATTTATTTGCTCCAAATTAGATATTTCGAAAGTCGGAACAAATTATGGTGAAATCAACAGAGTCAAACACTTTAAGTATCTCAGCGAAGTTAATGAACCAACAGGACTCTAGAAAATAGCACGAAACAACCGATTACAGATAATCAAGAAATCATTCGGACTTGTTCAAAACATATATAACAAAACAGTTATGAAACCTACAGTCACATATGTAAGTGAAACGCTCTCACTGAATGGAAACCTAGATTTACAAGGAATTAAGAAAGTAGAGAGAAAAATTATTAGGAAAATTCTGGGATCACGATATACACAAGATGGATACAGACTGCAGACCATCGAGACAACTGAAAAATTATCAAAAATCGAAACTGGCATCAGAAAGAGACGAGTGAAATTTTACGTACACCTACACAGATTACCTGGAAACAGACTAACTAAACGTCTACTGGATTATGTGACATCACTTAAAGTAACAATACACTGGGTAACTGAAGTTAAGAAGGATTTGACAAAAGCAAAAATTGACATAATAAACACATCAGACAGCGATACATTCAGAAGAAAAATTGACAAGTGGAAGTTTACTTCAGAGATGGCACCAAAACCATACCGACCAAAGTGGACCGAAGAAAGAAAGAAGGCCTTTGGGGAAAATGAGAAGAACCTTAAGAAATATTGATAAATCACCTGCTTATCGTTGTCCCATGGGGACATTCGCTAATAAATGATATGAGGATAGTGATTAAGTTCAACAATAATCAAAAATGAAGAAAATGAATGGAATGGGAAACTAACTACCAAATGAGGAGGCAGAACGCAAATTGAATATTAGAAATTATATATTTAAAAAAAAATATGAAATAGAAAAATATTACAGGAAATTAAATTAACGTCATGCATTACAGTACTGGCGTGCTGCAACAGATACTTAACGACTGCCTTCTCCAACAGCGTCCTTGCCCTACCTCAGCCAACAGGCAACACTCAGCAACTGACTCCCAGCAGAGCTCGCGACAGACTGCCTACTGACTGCCCTCTCTCGCAGCCAGAGCGCTCACTCTGCAATCCAACTTCCAAAGATTACTATGCCACTCACTATATACTTCTGTGGCCAGTTTACGTATGTACAAAATATTACAGAAAACCGACTTATGTCGGGACCAGAGGGACGTTACAAAATGTTTGTATAGCTTATGGGACTTAACTGCGTGGTCATCAGTCCTTAAACTTACAAACAACTTATGAACTACCTTATACCAAAGACAGCACAAATATCCATCCCCGAGGGGATTCGAACCCCCGCCGGGGAACGGCCTCGCGCATCTTAGCATAGTGCCTCAATGCGCTCCACCGCGGCCACTAGTGCTTGGAGTTCCAATCTTAAGGTCCCGAGTTAGATTATCAATGCCCCATTTTTTAAAATTCTTCTTAATGTTAAATTCTTAACTTTTAAATATAGTTTTTAAATATAATTAAAAATTCACTTTAAGAACGCAGTATTTTAATAAGTCTCGGGGACAAACATTTAAGAGTTGGGATTCTATTAAGAAAACCAGATTTCACCAACGGTCAACTATATGTAGCAGCAAGTAGAGCTGATCCTTCGATGGTTTGAAATTTCATATTTGTGAACATAGAGAACACGGAGATTTAGCGAATGATGAAAGGATTTTTAAGAAAAATATTGTTTTTACTGATAATGCTAAATTCTGAAATAAAGCAATTAATTCCCTAATTTGTGGGTTTTCGTTCTCTCATGTTTCCTCTTTGTCCTTTCTTTCACCTTTCTCATAGCATTCACATAAAACCTATAAATGTGCAGTGCTCAATAAATTCCAATTACATTACTTTTTTTCGTTTTAATGACTTTGCAAGCACAACTGGTCGAATTTCGACCTGAGGCAATACTAGTTGAAATTTATATATATTTACGTGACGCCAAAAATCACTAGTTTTTCCCCCATTTCTCGGGATCCCCTCCCTATACTACGCCTTGTTATTGTGTGTGTGTAAACCTAATAACGAGTCCGTATCAGACGACATGGGAGGCGAACAGGTTTAGACAAATCGACGGTACTTTAATAAAAGTACTTCGAAATTTGATACTTTCCTTCTCGTTGTGACATTCGCTACCTGAACAAGAAAAATTAAAGGAAGTTAGACAACAAGTGAGCTCGATACAGAGGATTCTCGATATTTCGGGTCTCGGAATTACGAGTTTCCCATACAATCGATCGTCATAAAACGAAACAACAACTCCTGCGAGTAGATTAGATTAGATTAATACTTGTTCCATAGATCATATATACGACATTTCGTAACGATGTGGAACGTGCCAGTTTAGTAAATGTTGTCTACACTTGACAATTAATATTTTAAATATTTTTTATTAAACATTTTGTTGTTTTTATTTTAATTTAAAAAGTTGTATCTAAAAATTCATCTACATTGTAGAAGGAGTTGCCATTTAGAAATTCCTTTAATTTCTTTTTAAATACTAGTTGGCTATCTGTCAGACTTTTGATGCTACTTGGTAAGTGACCAAAGACTTTTGTGGCAGCATAATTCACCCCTTACTGAGACAAAGTTAGATTTAACCTTGAAAGACAACGGTCTATCGTCTTCCATATTTTTCGTATATTTCTGTAAATTTATAATTTATTTAATGTCGCTAGATTATCATTTTGTTAAAACTTGAAACCCACTCTTTCCAAGGCTTGAGGAATAGCATTTTTGTAGTTCATGCGTTAAAATATTAGTTAATATTGCTAGGTTTTTCTTATTTTATTACGTTAATAATTTATTATTATATTAATCAATCTGGCATAAGTACGTCCCTATGAGAATGTGCAGTTGTTTTACTTTTAAATGGGTGCGAGAATCTGTGGCTGTCTGAATCTGGGGAGTGATAGCTCACTTTGCATCGGTCTCTCTGGCTCAGTATCGATAGCTGCTGACACTACCAAAGAGGTTTCAACACCCTTTGGTTACAATCAAGTCAGCGAGCCTTCTTTAGTGCGAGTATCGCTGTCCGCCCCCACCACCGCTGTTTCTGGGATTTTCCGGCTTTCGGTCGTTTCCCGCGTCTGTGGCCATTTGGTCTGATCATTCTGGTCTGGTCGTCTGCTGCGGTAAGGTTGGTTCTGCTCTTGTTTTTGGAGAAGGTAGCATTTCTTTGACTAGCACTTTCAACTGAGATTCATGAACTTGATATTTTAAAAAAAATATTTTCTCCAATCGTGTGCGGAAATGTGGTCTCGATTTTCAATTCAGTGATTTCCGATAGATAAACGCGATGTGTGCGATTCTAGTTGTTGTTTGCTAACGGCCTGGTATGTTAAAACCTTTTGTGATCATGTGGCGGTGTATGAACTCTGTGTAAATACTTTCTAGCTTTGTGGGGCCCGATTTCTAATAGGTGATATGTTCATTTTTCTACAGTGCATGTAAAAATCTTCTCATCCTTTCCTCCTGTGAGTGATGTGTGTTCAAGCCTTCAGCTTCCACTCTTTTTTGTTCCATGCCCATCAGGCAAGTAACTACGCGAGTATCCTTCTGATTTCTACTAATATTCCGCTATCTTCTCTCCCCGCCTATTTTAATTTTGCTGTTTTGTCTCCGAGTGGTAGTACGCACTCTGTCTTTGTCTGTAATTCTCTCTGAGCCTTGTACAACCTCCCTTAATAGCTTGCTTCCTTATGTAATTCTAAACATTTCTATGGGTTACATGCCGTAATTCTTATTTTTATTTTTCCGACTTTGTAATTATTTCACTTTTGTGGTTTTTCTGAGACAGGACCTCATCCGTCTCTGTAATCGCTCCCTATCACGTGTAGCTGTAATTCATTCACTTCCTTATATAATTCTAAGCATTTCTATGGGTTACATGCTGTAGTTAATTTTCTTTATCTTTCGGAAACTGAATTATTCAATTTTACCGGTTTTCGCAACCAGGTGGGTCCGAGTTCCGACTTCCGGGGATCGCAGCTAGTCGCCTGAATACACGCCACTTCTCATATAAAAAGCAGTACCTAGATCGATTTCTAACAGACTGCAAGTTAAGAATCCACCGTGAGTTTGTATAATGAATCTGATTTTCAACCACTTCACATTCAGTGGAGTGCGTTCATGTACCGTAGCCGTGTGTCGCCGTTAACGTGTTTGCTCGTGATCTAAGTCAGATGTAATTTAACTTGGCTACACACATGCACCATCTCAAAACAGGCACGACAGACCAAAGCCAGCTCCGACTTGCTGAATTTCGCCTACGATAGCGGCGCCTGCTTCCGCCTCATCTCAGCACGCTGATTTTGGTGAGTTTCGCTGTGGCATTGCGTGTGTGAGAGAGAATGAGTGTTGTTTGTGAATCCTTCCCGCCAGTAACGTTAAATCATGTATAATTTAGGCTGGGCACCGTCCGCATTAATCCATGTAAGAGATGCATTTCATTGTATTAACAAAATTGGTTCCCCATTTGCTTGTTTTCTATCTGAATAAATAAGTTTAAGCTCAGCATAATCCGTAAGTTGCCTATAAATTGTAGTTTTAGAGCACCTTCCCTCTTTTAATTAATATTGTTTTTTACAAGTGCTGAGAACAAGCTCAGATGCAATTTTTCTTATATCTAAATTCCGTTGCGCCATAAATGTTTTCTTAGCCTCCTTTCTAAGATAACTTTAATTGTGGTGACTTGCTTATTAATGTCTGTGTTTATAACGTGAGAGTTGCTATGTATATTGACCCCTGTAGTAGGCCTATTAGCTTCCTGTTACTGAAGTAATTTGAAATGAGTCAGTTCTCAGTTTGGGCCAGGGAACAAGGCTTTGTAGCAGGGAGTAACCAGTAGTTCACACGGACCTCATTTACTAATTTTAGTGATGAAACAAGGCTCTTGTTTCGTACAGTGGTCGCCTTTTAACCTTGAATAGTGAATATCATCCTTTCTCCTAGTGTTATAACTGTGCACACTGCTATTACTTTTGAATTGGGTCGGATTGTTAATAACAAATTTCATGAATGAATATATATTGTGCAATGAATACTATTTTACTCAATGTAGAATTGGCCCAGAATATGATCCCAGATGAAAGCAATGAATGAAAATAGGCGTAGTAAGCTAATTTACTGAGATGTATATCACCAAATTTTGCAATGACTCTGATAGCATAAGTAGCTGAACTCAAACGTTTCAGGAGATCTTCAATATGTTTCTTCTAATTCAGTCCCTCGTCAATGCAAACACCTAAAATTTTTGAGTATTCTACCTTAGCTACAGGTTTATGTTCAAAGTCTAATTTTATTAATGGTGTCATGCCATTTACTGTATGAAACTGTATATACTGGTTTTTATCAAAGTTTAATGAGAGTCCATTTATAGAGAACCATTAAATAACTTTCTGGAAGATATCATTTACAATTTCATCAGTTAATTCAGCAAAGGACCCAAGACCGAACCTTGTGGGAAAAAGTCACTCCACCCTAATAACGCGAAGTAAATAGTGAAAAGAATTTAAATCATTTAGGCTGCCCATGTAAATGACTTTACAAACTTACTTAAAATATTTTTACGGTTGTATCCTTTTCAAGGTCGATTTTCTTCTTTTTCACACGTAAATTTCAATAGTTTTATGTGATTCCGATACAGTTCATCTCAAATTATCGAGATTACGAAATGCCAGAGCCTCAACATGACTACCACAGAACAAAATACGCAGAGAGTAATCATTTGTTTGCTTCCATAAGCAGCCTTTACGATTTTGTTGTGAGAGCGCTAGCTTTATATTGCCATGTTCACTTCCGTTTTTTTCAATCGACAAACAAATTTACACATATCCTTTTTGCCATTGCTGAATACATAGCAGTTCCGAGTAAAAGTATGGCAGTTGTCAGTATAAATTTACGCAAACTGAAGAGTAAAAGGTGTGTACCGCATTATCAATGTTTTCTAAACCCATATTAGTTATTAAAAAAAGCTCCTCGCTCTCAAGGAATCTCATTAATAAAACTTTACAGCATAACAATATAATAATCTGTTCCATCACGCACAATACTGATTATGTTAAACACACTATATCACTATAAGCTACGATTGCTTTTTTTTATTTTTATTGGCCTTTGAGTAGTCTCCTTACAGTCATACACATAAGTAATGATGAGGACATCCTCTGGTACAGTTATGTAAGCAAGTTGACAAAAGCAGCTATACAAACTTCAAAGATGTGACAGAAAACAAAAACAGAAAGATCAGTTTGAAGTAACATAACAAACATTAAAGATATGACACAATATAGTGATTAAACATGGTTTTATCTTTTACATAACAGTTCATAACTCCTTCTTCGCCGCCGTTAGAAAGGAGATAAGTTCTTTGCACACTCCAAAGTCTTTGGTTGCCAATAATGTTGCTACAGATATTGGTAACCTGCTCACAATATAACTTAGCAACTTTGAAGTGAGCTCCCACCTGTTCATGCATTAAAAAAATGTGATTTGTGTCTTCTGCTTCGCCGCAGTCACAAAATGGACATGTCACTATGCCGATGCGATGTAGGTGCTGCGCAGTTGGACATCGGTTGAACTTCAGCCTCGCTATAGTAGCTGCAAGCTTCCTATAACACCTCAGTGCATTGTACCAAGGTCTGGTTGGGAGCACTGGTATTATTTTTGCATAGAATTTCCCTTTAATTGACTGGGTAGCTTGCCATTCTTTGTCCCATTCAGTCCGAGTTTTTCTTCTGTAAACAGGTAAAAGATCTTCTGCTGGAACCTGAGTATATTCTTCCGTACCAGTAGTAAACGCTTCCTTGGCAAGTGTGTCAGCGATCTCGTTCCCCTGAAC
Organism: Locusta migratoria; assembly: GCA_026315105.1. Classification (NCBI taxonomy): domain Eukaryota; kingdom Metazoa; phylum Arthropoda; class Insecta; order Orthoptera; family Acrididae; genus Locusta; species Locusta migratoria. The sequence continues at coordinate 82,350,630 of CM048754.1, read as the reverse complement.
GTTGTTCTGTGTGTGCTTTAATCCAAGACATCGAAACACTGCGTCCATTCCTTTACAGGTGCTTTATGTGTGCCATTATCTCGTAGGCTATTGGGTTGTTTTTATGCCCTCGACGAAAATATTTAAGAAGTATGAGCCCAGATTTAGAGTCCGAGAAGATCACAATATGGTCCTCCGGAACCGCAAGGCAGAACTTGAGAGCTCCCAGGATGGCTATAAATTCAGCGGTCATTGTTGTCATTTCCTTTGGCAGTTTGTATTTACATCGTGTTTGCGCATTGGTATCCCAAAAGGCGCATCCCGATCCGTCCTGGGTTTTGGAGCCGTCTGTGTAAAGAATCCTCGCCTGTGAATATTTGTCTCGGAACTCTAGTAATGCGTATCTTGCCAGAGTCGAGGAAGCTGGGAGATCACATGTCACGTCAGGTTCAACAACAGTATATAAATAGTTTCGTTCAAACATGAGCAGTCGCCGATTTGAGATGGCAAATCGAATGTTCTGCGCTTCCTCTAGATATTCCCTTGCAAGTGGAGGCTGGTTCTTCAATAATGAGCAGTGTAACATATGACAGAAAGTTTCTGTATGCGAGATAATAAGACGTCTTCTGAAAATTGAGCCATCTTCATTAGAAATTTTATGCTTAAATATTTCCGCCGTATGTGTAGAGGTGGTTCATTACTTTCCACAAGTAAAGCATTACTTGGGGTTGACTTCATGGCACCAAGACACACTCTGAACGCTTTGTATTGGACGGTGTTAAGTTTTTGTAAGAGGGTGTCTGTTGCCGATCCGTAGAATATACTTCCGTAGTCCAACCGCGACCGCACTATGGCATGATACAAGATCATACACGTGTAGGAGTCCGCACCCCACGTTACGCCTGCCACTGCTCGTAAAACGTTAATGTTTTTCTCACATTTTGTTACTATTTGATTTATATGTACTGTACATCGTAGTTTACTGTCAATGTGTAGGCCAAGATATTTCACCACTGGTTTCACCGGAAGAACGTATGCTCCTAACGTTAGGGATGGGATTTCTTGCCCGAGACTTAAAGGAAACACTCAACGCCGATCTGCTGCAAGTACTACCGCATTTGATTCACTCCTCTTGTCTCCTCGGACAACGAAAGAACAGTCCGTGCGCGAACTATGCCCGGCGCCGCAAAGATTTATACGCGGCAGTTAACTGTGTTTTACGGAGGCCGAAAGACGCAACTGAAATTCGCCGCAGCGACTGAAGGCGTTCTGCGGTTATCTCTTAATTGGTGCTTGGAAAAGGAAATATTCCGGTTTCAGGAGCTCTTAGAAAAATTAGCCCCTTCTCTGCGTGGGGCGCGTCATGGTGAAGTGTTACTGCGCGAGCAGTCGAGGGGTTCAAATGCGTCCAGCAGAGCTTCCTCGCGCTATTCTCAACTTTTTCTTATTAGCTAAAGAGTGTTCTTCTGCCTGAACATAGCGAATGCAATCTGAGCAAAATACAAAAATAAATAAATAAAAATCGGTTATTTCTGTGTCAAAAAATACTGAGTTTTGAGGAAGACGTTGCAGCACTTCCCAGGTATTTTTTACTTTATTTTACTTATTTTTATCGCACTGGAAGAAGGACGACACCGGACATTTGAACTAAAACACTCTTAAAATATTAAATACTAGCTTTTACCTGCGGCTCGCTCGCGTTGTTGATGTTCTTGTATACGTGTCAAAGACTATCGGAAGTACAACAATTTCACAACTTTGTCGTGCGCAGGAGGACGGTAAATTTTGGTCTTCTTTATCCAGACGAAAATACGAAAAGAAACTCCGTCTGTTACAGCGTGATAAATCACTAACTGATTAAGCTATACGTTATACAGGGTGGCGCAGGGGAACGGGAAATTTTGAACGTTACAGTTGGCAGCACTGTAGCGCCGGAAGATGTTCGAAACTTTGCACTATTGATGTGAACGAATTGCCATTTAGTAATCATGGAGAATTGGACTGGTGAGAAACGTGCAGGTAGCTGTGAGAGCGTTTTACAAAAATGGTGATAGTGCAACTGCCGCGCAGAGAACGTTTCGACAGCATTACCAGCTTGGACGTCATGGACGTGTCCCATCTGCGCATGCGATTACAACGTGGGTGCGTAATTTTGAAGAAACAGGACCTGTCTTGAAAAAGAAACCTCCAGGTGGCATTCCAACGGTACGTACCCCAGAGAACATTGCAGCTGCTAGAGCTGCAATCGAGACAAGTCCTCGCCGCTCCGTTCGACAGCGTGCATCTTCGCTAGGGATTAAGCGACGAAGCTTACAAAGAATACTGCACGAATAGACTTCCATTCCTCTAAGTTTCAGATTGTGCAACACTTACATGAACGAGACCCAGCGTCACGTATGGAGTTCAGTAACCAGATATTGGCTAAAATCAACGAGGACGCGAATTTCCTTGGTAACTTATGGATATCAGACGAAGCCCATTTCCACCTGAACGGATTCGTGGACAAACAGAATTTTCGTTATGGGGCACAGGACAATCCTTGTGAGAGTCACCAGCGACCGCTACATAGCGCCAAGGTCACAATATGGTGTGCTGCATCATGCCGTGGTGTTATTGGCCCTTATTTTCTTGAACGTGAGGATGGTAGTGCAGTGACAGTAACATCCGCTCGATATGTTGAAATGCTTCAAACATTCTTTACACCGAGACTGTACGAGCTTAATCTTAACGTTTCAGCAGGACGGAGCCACGTCACACACTGCTCGACAATCGATGGCAGCAGTTCGTCAATTGTTTGGAAGACGCATTATTTCACGTAACGGTGACATGGCATGGTCTGCGAGATCCCTGATCTCAGTGTGTGCGACTTCTTCCTGTGGGGATATCTTAAAGGCAAGGTGTACCGTACAAGTCCTGCAACAGTCCATGAACTGAAGGAGGACATTGAAAACGAAATCACTGCCATTCCCCAACATTTGCTACACCGCGCATTCCAGAGTTTTCATAACAGGCTGTTAGAGTGTGAACGCCGAATGGGAGCACATCTTTCCGATGTCATCTTTAAAAAGTAAAGAGACACTTTCGGACATTGTGATTGTAAATACATACTGAATACATTCACTTTCGTTAATAAATTACTAGTTTTATGAATTTATTCATGGAAATAACGTTATTTCCCTGCGCCACCCTGTACAACGTGTAAATTATGGAGGATTCAAATGTCTTCGAAATCAGTTCGCCAGTGTGAAGACGTTAACGTCTTTGTGTAGGCATTGTATTCATTAAATAATAATATTATTACGTATAACATATCAAACATTCAAAGTCTTTCAATAAATGTGACAAATTTCAAAAGACAAATAATACATACCGGTAGCTATTCCAAGGAGTCTTCAAGCGTCTCACAAGCTATAAGAGCAACGTTATGCTCAGCTGTTCGATATTTCGAGTTATATACTTAAAAATCAACAAATGTTTTCAATTACAGTTTTTTCTATGATAGAGTATGTTGTTCTCCAGTGCTCAAGCTGTATTATCCATACCCAATTTCATTAAAATCGATTTAGCGGTTTATTCGTGAAAGCATAACTTTGCATTTATAATATTATTAGTATGGATTACAATGATTATTGAATGAACGCATGGTTCAGCTATTCTGCGTAATTTTACAGCACAGCCTACAATACGAAACTGGGAGCAAACCTGATAATCAAAGCTTTTCATTAACCTTTGCTACAGAATATGAACAAGTAAAAACTAACTGATTTACTACCGTGTGATTTGTTTTACACTGAGAAAGGAAAAATGGCAATCGTGAAGTAAAGTATAACTGATAAACCGTATGATTGACAGAACTGAATCTATCGTTGGCATATATCTTTTTCAACTGTATGAGGAACGGTGTTATTACGTTGAATGTTTATCGCTGGATTTTGTTTAGCTTACATTCGCGAGAGCAAAATATTTATTGCCTACAGAAATGAGTATGGTAACGACACCAGCGCTCCTTGTGGTGGGCAAGCCGTGGAAGAAATTATGTTCGTTTATAATTATTTTTGTAAGTGACGAAATAGTATAATTATTTTTGCAATTAACGAAATAGAATAATTTTTGCGTTACAAGCATTACTAAATTGTCAAGAGATAAATAAATTAAATAAATAAATTAAACACATCCAAATTTAACTGATTCAGTTGTATAATAAACAACTTCGACATGAATAAATATTTACAAATATGTTTATATTTGCAGCTTATTCCGCTGAAAGTAAATAAAATGTATATTTTTTGAAACATTTTTGTTTCATTTATTGGGCAACAGCAATCTTATTTAAATTTGTATATAAAGAACAGTCTAGAGTGCAAAAAAAATTTTTTTTCGGTCTTCTCTTGACCATCTTCAGGAAATATAGCTCCATTGATGTTGTGGAGCTGGCAGGAAACTTGGATCCTTTAAGTGCGTCACTGCGAGGTCCACATCATCAATGGCGCTATATTTCCTGAAGATGGTCTAAGAGAAGACCGAACTTAGCCGAAAAAATAATTTTTTGCACACTAGACTGTTCTTTATATATAAATAAAATATAGACATAAGAGACACATACAATTCTTACTATGACAGTTTTTTCATGTGTATCAATTCGGTGTGGCGTCACTAGTCTTTCTCATACCCCCTTATTCGTTTCTATGTAATACCTTTAGCTTGAAAAGCCAATCTTGCCGTTTGTGGTTCAGCTGTAGCAACAATTGTAGAATCGGATTCTTCTTTGTTGCAAAACGGTTTGATTTCTTTCCCCGTATTATTGCGACATCTGTGAGGCTTTTCCTTCAGCTACAGCTGTAGTGGCTGATTTGGTACTTTAAATAGTGTAGTTATCGCATTCTGTATACGTTTCCTACGTTCCACCCTCACCGATTTTACCAGAATTTCATTGAAGGAACGTCAACGTTTCTTTCAAAGGGTCTTCTGGTGTTACCCAGCCATTTTTAATTTTTAATAGAAAATAATATTAGCTAGTGAAAGCTTGTAGGTTTCAAGATAGTTGTAAATAAAATGTCCTGTAATGTACCGTTTCATACCTTGACAGGGATCTTATGAAAGACAAAGGGGGAGCTATTTTTATGTTACTATTTTTATGACACTACATATGTTCCCTAATGTAAAAAGTATGTTAAAATCAATATAAACGATACTATATACACTCAGCCAATATCGTATTTAGAAACGCAGCTTTCCGGCCGTTTGGACCGTTGCTGTTGCAATGTAGTGTATAACAAAAATGCTGTGATCGGTACGTATCAGTTTCGTATCGACTGTCTCTTTGTTTGCAACTGCCAGCAACATCAGCTATCTATACAATCAGTAGCATGTCGACGTCTCATGTTGTTATTTCAAGAGGACTTATTTCTTCCTTACTCTTTTAATACATTTCTTTAAAAAAGTGCCAAGTTTGAATACAGACACATGATGTAAAATTCATTGAACGGACTACTGAAAAAAGGCTGAAATTATTTTAGATGACTTGTCTTCCGCGTCAAAAAATTGGTTTAAGGCAATCCAAGGCTTAAAAATACAACTGCGGGCATATCCGACAACCGTCTTGTTTATAATTCAAAGGCTTTATTCAACCACCAACAGCCGTAAATCTATTTCGTTTTATTTATGCAACCGGTGTCGGTATTACAGTAATACCATCATCTGATCACAGTTACAAATGAGAATTGTACCATAATATCATGCTCTACAATATGCCATACAGAATATGAAGTACCGGAAATTCGTATCATATGAGCAACAACTACCAGCATTGAAATAATATAAGGCCTAATGAATGGTACAGTGAAAAGGAGACGCTGAAATAAAATAATGTTTATAAATAATACAAAAATCAAACTATCTGAAAGATGTACTAGAAGCAATGGTGCTGAATGTAAGCTATCAATAATATTCAATCTGTTTATGTACCTAAACTATCCCGGGAAGTAGTAGAAATGTGTCAATATATTCTAAAAATGATGTAGATGGGTGAAATAATAGTGTAGGGGCTTAGTAATAGTTTAATCAATAGCTGAAACTAACGATAAAATACATAGTTTAGGACAGTATATAGCATTAATAAGTTGTTATTATAGAAAGACGTTTTGTCTAGAATATTGGCAGGGCATAAAAGTCCTTTTACATTTTCCCTAGTTCTTCCTTAATTTTGTGAAACACTTTCCGATGGCCGTGTCGATGAAGTTGGTATTGTCCCCACAAAAATTACTCTATCTAACGAAATTTGTATTTACGTATAATGTCTACGCAAAACTCTCCATTAATGTCTGATGTTTCGTTACTTAGCTCATCAAACTTCAACAGCTGCGCGGAATGGCCGCATGGTATAAGGCATCATGCTACGGACTGGGCGGCCGTTCCCGCCGGAGGTTCGAGTCCTCCTTCGCACATGGGTATATATATATATATATATATATATATATATATATATATATATATATATATATATATATATGTGTGTGTGTGTGTGTGTGTGTGTGTGTGCTTGTGTTGTCCTTATTGTAAATTAGTGTAGTTTAAGTAGTTTGTAAATATAAGGACTGATGACCATTACAGTTTCGTCCAATCAATATACATAAGCAAGGGGAAACTACAGCCGTTATTTTTCCCGAGGACATGCAGCTCTACTGTATGAACATATGATGGCATCCTCTCGGGTAAAATATTCCGGAGGTAAAATAGTCCCCCATTCGGATCTCCGGGCGGGGACTACTCAGGAGGATGTGATCATCAGGAAAGACAATACTGGCATTCTACGGGTCGGAGCGTGGAATGTTAGATCCCTTAATCAAGTAGGAAAATTAGAAAATTTAAAAAGGGAAATGGATAGGTTGAAGTTAGATATAGTGGGGATTAGTGAAGTTCGGTGGCAGGATGAACAGGATTTCTGGTCAGGTGAGTACAGGATTATAAATACAAAATCAGTTGGGGGTATCACAGGAGTAGGATTGATAATGAATAAGAAAATAGGAATGCGGGTAAACTACTATGACCAGCACAGCGATCGAATTATCATTGTCAAGATAGATACGAAGCCAACACCGACAACAGTAGTACAGGTTTATATGCCAACTAGCTCTGCCGATGATGAGGAGATCGAAGAAATATATGAGGAGCTAAAGGAAATTATTCAGACAATTAAGGGAGAGGAAAACTTAATTGTTATGGGAGACTGGAATTCGGTAGTAGGACAAGGAAGGGAAGGGAAGATAGTGGGTGAATATGGTCTGGGCAAAAGGAATGAAAGAGGAAGCCGCCTGGTAGAATTTTGCACGGAACATAATTTAGTTATAACAAACACCTGGTTTAAGAATCACAAAAGAAGGTTGTATACGTGGAAGAGACCAGGAGACACCGGGAGATACCAGATAGATTTTATAATGGTAAGACATAGATTTCGGAACCAGGTTTTGAAGTGTAGAACATACCCAGGGGCAGACATAAACTCTGACCATAACTTGTTGATTATGAACTGTAGGCTGAAACTAAAGGAAACTACAGGAAGGAAGGAAAATAAGGAGATGGGACCTAGATGAATTGAAGGAACCCGAAGTTCTTAAGAATTTCAGAGGGAGCTTCAGGCAACAATTGATAGAAACAGAGGAAAATAAAACAGTAGAGGAGGAATGGGTAAAATTGAGAGATAAAATAGTGAAGGCAGCAGAGGACAAAATAGGTAGGAAGGCAAGACCTACAAAGAATCCTTGGATATCACAGGAGATACTAAATTTAATCGATAAAAGGAGAAAGTATAAAAATGCAGTAAATGAAACAGGCAAAATGGAGTACAGACGACTAAGAAATGAGATTGTCAGGAAGTGCAAAATGGCTAAGCAGGAGTGGCTAGAAGGCAAATGCAAGGATGTAGAAGAATGTATAAATAGTGGAAAAATAGATACAGCCTACCGGAAAATAAAAGAAACATTTGGCGATAAGAAAAACAGCTTTATGAATATCAAGGACACTGATGGAAAACCAGTTCTCAGCAAAGAAGGGAAAGCTGAAAGGTGGAAGGAGTATATAGAGGGGCTCTACGAAGGAAATGAACTTCGAGACACTATTGTAGGAAGGGAAGAGGATGTAGATGATGATGAAATAGGAGATACTATACTGAGAGATGAATTTGACAGAGCACTGAAAGATCTAAGTCGAAACAAGGCCCCTGGAGTAGATGATATCCCCTCAGAGCTACTGAAGTCTCTGGGAGAACCAGCCATGACAAAATTGTTTCACATTGTGTGTAAGATGTATGAGACAGGTTTAGTACCCTCAGACTTTAAGAAAAATGTTATAATCCCGATTCCAAAGAAAGCGGGTGCAGACAGGTGTGAAAACTACAGAACCATCAGTTTAATAAGTCATGGTTGCAAAATATTAACGCGAATTATTTACAGAAGGATGGAAAAGCTGGTAGAAGCCGACCTCGGGGAAGATCAGTTTGGGTTCAGGAGAAATGTAGGAACACGGGAGGCAATACTCACTTTACGGCTTATCCTAGAAGATAGATTAAGAAAAGGAAAACCAACATTTCTAGCTTTTGTAGATTTGGAGAAGGCTTTTGACAATGTTGATTGGAATAAACTCTTTAAAGTTCTGAAGCAAGCAGGAGTAAAATATAGGGAGTGTAAGGTTATTTACAACTTGTACAAAAACCAGACAGCGGTTGTCAGAGTTGAAGGGCATGAAAGGGATGCAGTGGTTGGAAAGGGAGTAAGACAGGGTTGTAGCCTTTCCCCACTATTGTTCAATTTGTACATTGAGCAAGCTATAAAGGAAAGCAAGGAGAAATTTGGAGAAGGAATTAAAGTTCAGGGTGAAGAATTAAAAACATTGCGTTTTGCCGACGACATAGTAATTCTGTCAGATACAGCAAAGGACCTGGAAGAGCAATTGAACGGAATGGACAGTGTGCTGAAAGGTGCATATAAGATGGATATTAACAAGAGCAAAACTAGGGTAATGGAGTGCAGTGTAAGAAAATCAGGTGATGCTGAAGGAATTAGATTAGGTAAGGAAACAATAAAGGAGGTAGAGGAGTTTTGTTACTTGGGCAGTAAAATAACAAATGATGGTCGCAGCACAGATGATATAAAATACAGAATGGCAATGGGTAGAAAGGCGTTTTTGAAAAAGAGAAATTTGTTAACATCGAATATTGATTTAAGCCTAAGGAAGGCCTTTCTGAAGGCATTTGTATGGAGTGTTGCCTTGTATGGGAGTGAAACATGGACGATAAGCAGTGTGGACAGAAAGAGGATAGAGGCTTTTGAAATGTGGTGCTACAGAAGAATGCTGAAGATTAGGTGGGTGGATCGCGTAACTAATGAGGAGGTACTGAACCGAATTGGGGAGAAAAGAAATTTCTGGCATACTTTGACTAAACGAAGGGATAGATTGGTAGGACACATTCTTAGACATCAAGGGATTGTGACTTTAGCGTTGGAGGGAAGTGTGTGGGGTAAAAATCGCAGAGGGAGTCCAAGAGACGCGTATAGTAAGCAGATTCAAGTGGATGTGGGTTGTCGTTCTTATGAGGAGATGAAAAGGCTTGCTCAGGATAGAGTAGGGTGGAGAGCTGCATCAAACCAGTCTCTGGACTGAGGACCACAACAACACAACAGCCAAAATTATTCACTGCAGACCAGTGACGACTATGCATGAGAGTAGCCTTTAGGTTGGCGGTGTGCACTATGGTGTTTTGGTCGCGGTGTGTGGCGGTGGGTGAGTGTGGCGAACAAAAATCCCTAAAATGTGGAGCAATACGACGATCAACAGATGCTCAAAGACTCAAAGATAAAACACTGGGAAACACACATACATTAACTGAGCATTAACTTCACTGGCAATGCACCAATGAGCTCAGTATAAACACTGGAAAGACAACTATAGTGCTTAGGATCGAAATACTGACAACTGTATTAGAGAGACAAATATACGTCGAGGGTCACGGTTTTATAGTACATAGTACCATCTCCATATTATCTTTGAGTTCACTGCAATACACAGACTGTACACATACTTTAATGTATGTCTGTGACGGAAAGTTACTTTGGTTTACCGGACAGTATCGCATTACTAACAGATTAATACCATTCCTCTATCGATGCTCTAATTTACATAAGAAATCTTTGCAAGGAAAATCGAATTTATGTAGTTTCCTTTTTAATTTCGGCGTATCCTCATTACATTTTGAGTGCGTTCTGTTAAGGAAAGCCTCGAAAACGCCATAGTACGCGAAAGGACAAAGTGAAGTGATGTTAGTTACATAGTACACCAAACAACTAATTATGGCGTTGCTGCGTTTTTTTTTCTTCTTTCTCATAACTATCGTGTAATATACTTCAAGAAGGGGTACAATTATACTTACGACGGCGGCGGCGGTATGTGCTGACGTTGAATGCTTTTTCAAAAATCAGTCACTTAGAAAGAGAGGAATAAATTATTCTTTATGTTCAGGATGAAATATAATTTATGTTGTTCTGGTCAGGAAATTAATAATCCTCCTAAAGCGAATAATTCGTTGCCATCTATAGCAAACTAAACCGCTGCCACTGCAAGTAAAATTTAACCCACATAGAACACTTTTTTTTTTCCTTGGCTGTGTCCCATATGGTTTGCAATGTCATGCAAAGGAAAGAAGTGCATCTTTCGACGGGTATAATCACTCAATTGTGCATAGAATAGAGACACGTATGGAGTGAGCATTGCGTTCTGTGCATCTTCTCAACATTAAGCTGGAATTACCCCGTGATATTGAGACAAATCCACGCTTTCCACACATTTATTTGCTCTTACGATTGGTTTGTACCGCATTGCCAGCAAAGAAGCTCCACCACCTTTTCTCAAAGCAACCACGTAACATGAAATAATAACTCTTAAATGTGTCACAGAAGCAACAAGAAAGTTGAGGAAACGTCGCTAAAAGGGCCATTTACACATAGTCATTCGTTTTAACCGAACAAAAAAGGACCATGATAAAGTCAGAAATTAGTAGATTTTTTTTCCAATATCACGTGACTTTTCCACCTTAATGTTGAGGACACAACATCTGTCCTGCGCATCTGAATTAGGGCTGGGCAAATGATACTCGCGTTCGAACATGCTCGGGATTTCCCGATACAGCGGAGAACTCTATACAGTATCCAACTGTTCCAACACTCAGATAATAAATGACTGGCGCTGCGTATCAGCCAACGATACACGGGAAATTTTAAAGTTAGCGGGGTATCGTTTTGCTCAGAACTAATTTCATAGGAAGCACAAGTACATGTAAAATAAAAGAAGGGCAACACTATGAAAAAACTATGTTTTGTTTAAAACAGTGCATACGAATGTGTCTGGTGTCACTGCAAGATATGATCCATTGATAAACGAGGTATCTGCTACTAGAACAGAACTACTGCACCTCATTACTGACGGCTAACATTCAATAGAAAAATTGAAATTACGTGTAATGTGATTATAAGAGATGGGTAGGAAACGACCATTCCATTCCCTGTTCATACGGTACAGTAACATAAGAATGTTACCACCCTTTTATCGCCTTGAAAACATGATTAAAAGAGGTGAAACAGGGAAAACATTAGAAATTTAAAACCCAGTAACGGAAATAAAATGAATTGATTGCGACCTTTGAATGAACGGTGCACGACCTGCTGTGTACGTAGTATTACCAGGCGTCGCTAGATCGCAGCACTAGAATTTTAAATCGCGATTGCTATCGTTTACTTATAGCCTATATTCGCTACTGCTTTTACTTATGACCTGCACCCTAGAAGCTACTATAGTCGGAATTTCACACTTATCAATCCATATAATACATTAATGAGACCCTATGTTAGTTGTAAATCGTATACTGCAGAGCACAGGAAAGATGTATGAACATCATCGTTGTAAATCGTAGAGGTAGTGCCACCTGACATTGCTAGATAGCGTCGTGATCGAATGTCCGAACATTTCCCGAGACTTCCCGAACTGTGACGTAAATTGTTCGAACAGCTAGAGTCGTGTTCAAACCCAGCTCTAATCTGAATGCTCACTCCAGAGATATTTCTGCTCTGTGCCTGCCACTAGAGATAATACACACGCGAGCGACGAACTCATCAGAAACCTCTCTGCTTTTATAACTGTTCGGTACAATATTGTGATTTAAATTTGTAATTTCTCACATTTGGTGCAAACTACTTTAAGATAGAGAAAGACGTCTTCTTCTGAATATATAGTTCTATTACACATGGTGGTCGATTTCAACTTCGTGCTTTAGGAAGTAATCACTGCAGGACGTGGGGACATGTATTGGCTGAAAGAGTGGGCGATGCTTTAACAGAGTCAAGACAATTCACTGGAAATACTATATTTAATGGAAAGTTCTATACAGACGATTAGCTGACGCCATTCCTTCAACGATCACCCAGACTTACTTTATCGCACATTGACACCACAATTACGTCTTATTTAAACCGACATGAACTGCTCTGTTGACTGAATTACCAAACTTCCAGCATTCGTAGAGTTTTGGGAGCCCTGCATTGTCCTCAGTGCAACACTGAAACATACTAATACTTCAGCATACACTTACTTTGAGAGATAAACAGTTTATTACTACATCATAGAACCAATATATGGCACTGTTATTATTCATACTATTTGTCATCTCAACGATAGAAGTTTTTTCAGAAGTTTACGACAAACAGACAATTACACACCGCAATCTTTAACTGTACGAACCCAAACTAACATCGAATTTACATTGTTCCGGAGTACAGAATTAAATTAATTTCACTTTTTGTGTGAAAAACATTATGAACATTCATCGTTTTCGACAATGACTTCTACTTAAATTTGACATCTTGGCTGGGAGAACGGAGTTTAATGACAGAGCGATCCAACAAGTATTCTATTTTTGCTGACCTAGGTCCGGAACCCTAAAACCATATGATATACACAGGTTGCGCTTTAACAACCGTTGCGAAGCACGGGCATATAAGCTAGTTGGTTTACAAATATTTGAACATTTGAAATTTCAATAGCGTCAGTTTCATCAAAGTTTTGAACATCTAGGCTCTAAAGTAAACATCTTTTCAGTGTTTTGCTTCGATGCGTCGGTGCTATGCCGTACAATAAAACTTCTTGCATCTGTTTTATGCATCCTAATACGGTACCTGATGTAACCGCCTGAATTTAACCTTCCCACAAGTAATATTACTGTGTCATGGGGCATGTCAAACAAATAACAATAATAATAATAAACGAAGTGTGCCTGTAGACTAATTTGCAGCTTCTTTGAAGTCAGGATACAGTGCTACTACATTCATTATTGCGGCAAATCTGTTTGTATGGATCTTCGTAGAAATGTGATGCTTCACATCTGCTTTATCTCCGTGAGTTACGGAGGTAAAACAGCTACAAATCTCACAGAATGAAAGACTACTCTCCTGTGTAATCATCCGAAAAGTGACAATTTTTGTATTATTTATAAAAATTGTTTTATTTCATTATTCCCTTTTTATTCTACCACTCATTAGTCCTTATTATATTATTTCACTGCTGATTGTTGCTGCTCATATGATATATATTTCTTATTCTTCATATTTTGTATGACATTGTAGAGCATTATGTTATGGATAAAAAACTGATTTGTAACTCTATTTGTATAGGGTCTGAAGATGGTATTATTGTAATACCGAAACTCCTCGCATAAATAAAACGAAATATATTTACGGCTGTTGGTGGATGAATAAATACATTGAATTGAAAAGAAAAAGATTTAAATACACAGTCTCGATCGCAAGAGAATTTTTATTCTAAGGCAACCGGTTTGTCTGCTTGTGAGACCATTTTCAGGCCGACTACAGCTCCTGATACATAAAGGACAACATATAGTACTTGTTGGAAATCCCCTCGTAATATTAGAACATGCGCTTTCTGCAATGTTAAACAATGCAAGTGTTTAAAAGCGTAAATGAGAGGTTTATCCGCATAGCGTTCTTAGGCCTAAAAATACCTGCGTACCTTCATTATAACCGAAGATATCGTAACACAAACCGATTAAAATATTCATAGCAAGGAAAGAAGGATATTGCGTTTTAGCAAAAATAAAGGCAGGTGCGAGTTAAGTGAAATCTGAAACTTGATGACAAATCTGTGGATTAATACCTTTCTTTTGAAACAAAAACGAAGGAAATCGGCCGGATAGAATGGTCTGGCCCACTGATTTTACTTTTCATAATTTTTTTAAGTATATAAGATTAGCACTGTGCAGCGAACGACAGTGAACAAAGCTTCAGATCCCTTCTGAACAACGCGACTATTACGAGTCCGCAGTGTTCAATTTATCGTATTGTCTTAGCTTGTTATCCGTTACATTAATATGATAGTGAGGTTTGTTGCCAAACGCTGTGACTGTTGCGGCCATTCCGGAGATATTTGTATTCAAGATTATATGCTTTAATTTATTTTTGTTGATACGATATAGAATGGTTGTGAATATGCAAACAGATTTCATTAGCACGCCGACGCCGACGTGTTGCATTGGTTTGAAGCGTCTCTGTGTGGCAAACACTCGAAAATTCCTCAACGCTAACGTTTCGTGTCTTAAAATTACATACCTACGGAATTTTAATTGTATTTTATGTATGTATTCACACACTACGTTTACATGCAACTCATCTTCCGAAAGACGAAAACCGAATTTCGTAAACCGTTTTTCGTTGTCGTGTTTACATGTCATAAATGTTCAAATGTTTGTGAAGCTTATGAGACTTACGGGTCATAAGTCCCTAAACTTAAGCACGAACATCCATGCCCGAGAGGGGATTCAAACTCCCGACGGGGAACGGCCTCGCGCATCGCAGCATAGCGCCTTAATGCGCTCGGCCGCTTCGCCGCGGCTACATGTTATAGTCTGAATCGGATTTCCTATCCAACTTAATATGACGGCTGAAAAACAGGTGATTCGCTTCCTGATTTAGGCAGTACAAACGCTATTTTTCTTGACTTAAATACATAGATTCATGCTCACTTTAATGTTTATATTTTTATTTCATGGTAGAATGTGTAACTCTGTCCATATGTGCCGCAAATTCTTAACAAGAGAAAACAATATGACAAGCCAAGAACGCTTCAAAAACAGGGACACGAAAATAGATTGTGGAACTGGAAAACCGCTTTACAGAAGTGGATTTCCGGAATCGATTTTGGAAGGTTTACATGACCAACCAAAAGCGGGATTGGGAAATCGATTGACGAAATCCGGTTCTCGGAGTTCATATAAACGGGGTGAAAGTCGCCAGCCATCCCTTACATACTTCTTCACTTCGAAATCAGAAACATAAACGTATCAGGGACAAAAACGGAGTTTAGATGTAACAGATTGCCATAATCGAACAGAAGTTACGATGTTACCTTCTGATCGATAAATCAAAAGTCTCAATTAAATTTTATTGTTAAGTAAATAATTTTTATCAGTTAAGCCAATACAGAACTGAGTGAAGACGGTACACAAGTTTCTGTCTCTTCTTGAAAAAAAAAAAAAAAAAAAAAGAAAAATGAAATTTCCGTAACTTCTGACCTGCTTACGTACGGAACATGCATTTTTACCTACATGTGTCCAATTTATTATGTCAAAAGAGTACCACTGTGTGAAAATAGGAACTAATAATGTCTTTGATGTATTTTCAATTAAAGAACTGCCTTGTAGAATAGTATTGCCCCTCATTTTCTCGCAGAAGAGAAGCTATTCGTATGTGATTTTTGCAATTCGTAATAACCAAGATTTGAAGCATCAGAAGATGCCTATCAACATAGCTTATACCATACATTGTCAATGGAAGAGAACTATCACATACAAAACGCAGTAGCCCAAGGAAAAACTGTACTCAATGAATACACTTCACTCTGCAACAAAACACTATTTACCGCAATTGTGGAGATGTACAAATAGTCTTCATACTAGTATCCTAATCACTCAATCCTATCCTTAACTATCTTTCTCTGTCTGTCTCTCTCTCTGTCAGACACACACACACACACACACACAAGAAACACACATAGAGAGAAGTATATGAATATACGAAATGTAAACAAGAAGAAAACCTATCCAAAATACTGTTTCACCCCAACATTCCCCATCAACAGACGAATATAATTCGACACTGCCGGTCGCAGTGGCCGAGGGGACTGCGGCGCGCCAGTCACGTTCTGCACGGCCACTACGGTCGGGGGTTCGAATACCCCCTCGGACATGGATATTTGTGCCGTCTTTAATATTAGCTAGTTCATAAGTAGTTTGTAAGTTTAGGGACTGATGACAGCGTAGTTAAGTCTCATAAGCGCTACAAACATTTGAACATTTTTATAACACGACAATAAAAGTAAACACTCGTATTTCGCGCGCAACTCTTCAAAACAAAACACCCAGAGAACAAATGAACAGCTTTCAGTAGTATTCATACGCCGAATATTACTACGAACAAAACGTGGAAAACAAATAATATACACATTACAAAGAAATAGCAACAACCAGAATCTAAAGAGAAAGAAAAGAATCGTAAGTACTATACAGAAATGACGCGTTTTCTCGAACCGAAAAATAGAAAGTAAGAAATTTTAAACTGTTTGTAATGTTGCAGATGACAAGTTTGTAAATACTGCTACCACAACAACAAATAAGTAGGCTAGTTAATGAGTTGTTACGTAGCCTAATGTAAAGGTATGTAAAGAAAAAACAACGTGATACTCGAATATCTAGGCCTAATTTCACTAAAATGAAATAGTTGTATTTGTCTGATAACCTAAGCAAAATTCAAAACAAATTAACGTACAAAAACATTTCAGATGTACCTGAAAAGATTATTTTACAGTAACTATAATTTTTCAGAACAAAAATGAACCATTCCACTGATGATAGTAGAAAATGTGCTGAAACATCTTTGGGAAAAATAATTAAAATCAGGTGTCTTGCATACGGCGGAAAATCCTCACTATCAACATAAAATTAACTACTCGTTGTAAATAACCACGGAATCGAAGGTGACTAGTTGGAGTGATTTAAAGTGAATAGCTAAAACCAGTAGGTCTTACTTAAACAAGTTATATTTTTATAGAACTAAAATTACTCCTCACACTGAAAAGACATCTACGCACTGTTAGAAATCAGAAATATCGTATGTCTATGTCTAGTTTATTTATGTTCTGTCTTCGACGAGCAAAGGGAGGCATGTAAGTGACGCTTACTTTGTGTGAGGTTGTGTGTGATGTGAGATTGATAATACATTAATTATTTGCTATTATTTGTTACTGACTGGCTGCATTACAGGACCATTTCCATATTAATTGGCGGCTGTGTAGTAAAAATTCGGTTGAGTACTAACATTTCTTGCATATGTACCGCACGTTCCGCACAATGTGTAATTAAAAGCAAGAATATTGTTTCTTCAAGACAGAAGCACGTTCCCTTGATATGTGTTAGGAAGGAAACGCGAGAAAGAAGAGCTTCTACCAAAAAATGATTAGTTCCGTACAAATTTAATTATTTACATAGGTAATTCATCCATTCCTGTATACGAGAAACTCGACAAGTTTTGTATGTTATTAATATTAATACTGGTAATATATCATTACTGTTGTTGTTGTTATGGTCTTCAGTCTGGAGGCTGGTTTGATGCAGCACTCCACCCTACTCTATCCAGAGCGAGACTTTTCATCTCCTCATAAGAACGGCAACCCACATCCATTTGAATCTGTTTACTATATGCGTCTCCTGATCTCTGCGATTTTTACCCCACACACTTCCCTTCAATGTTAAATTTACGATTTCTCGATGTCTAATAATGTGTCCTACTAAGCGATCTCTTCTTTTAGTCAAGGTATGCCAAAAATTCCTTTTCTCACCAATTCTGTTCAGTACGTCGTCATTAGTTATGCGATCTACCCACCTAATCTTCAGCTATCTTCTGTAGTACCACATTTCAAAAGCCTCTATTCTCTTCCTGTCCGCACTGTTTGTCTTCCATATTTCACTCCCGTACAAGGCAACACTCCACACAAATGCCTTCAGAAAGGACTTCCTTATACTTGGATTAATATTTGATTTTATCAAATTTCTCTTTTTCAATAACGCTTTTCTTCCCATTGCCATTCTGTATTTTATATCCTCTGTACTACGACCGTCATATGTTATTTTACTACCCAAGTAACAAAACTCATCTACCACCTTCATTGTTTCGTTACCTAATCTAATTCCTTCATCATCTCCTGATTTTCTAAGACTGCATTCCATTATCTTTGTTTTGCTCTTATTAATGTTCATTTTATACGCTCTATTCAACACACTGTCCATTTCATTCAACTGCTCTTCCAGGTCCATTGGTGTCTCTGACAGAACTACAATGTCATCAGCAAAACGCAATGTTTTTATTTCTTCACCCTGGACTTTAATCCCTATTCCAAATTTTTATCTGCTTTCCTTCACCGCCTGCTCGATGTACAAATTGAATAGATCGCAGAAAGGCTACAACTCTGTCTTACTCCCTTCCCAACTGATGTTTCCCTTTCATGCCCTTTGAGTCTAATAATTGGGGTCTGGCTTTTGTACAAGTTGTAAATAACTCTCCCTGTATTTTACCCCTGCTGACTTCAGAATTTGAAAGATTGAATTCCCGTCAACATTGTCCAAAGCTTTCTCCAAATCTACAAAAGCTAGAAATGTAGGTTTGCCTTTCCTTAGTCTATCTTCTAAGATAAGTCGTAAAGTGAGTATTGCTTCCAGAATTCCTACGTTCCTCGTGAATCCAAACTGATCTACTAGCTTTCCCATTCTCCTATAGATAATTCGTGTTCTAATTTTGCAACCATATCATTCCTAGGAATTAAAAGAAATTCGAAAATGTTTTAATTCTGTACGTTTCAATTTTTGTATGATTTTGCATTTGTCATTGTAGTTTTCCATTTTTTTGGAGCAGCATTAACAAACTTTGTTCACTGGCAATTATGGAAGTGTTAACTTCGTCTGCTCTCGACCTACTGCCAGGCTGCTGACACACAAGATTTGACGGAAGTCTCCAGAAAAAGAAACGGCCCAACCGACTATGGGTCCATTGTTATTACGCAAATGCCCAGTTGTTCGGTGGACTGCTTTAGGGTCGAAGCCAGGATTTTAGTCTGAGGCGTCGCTGTGCTCATAGAAATTATGTCAACATCCATCTCCAAATGGTTTTTAGTAAACGAAAACAATCTCGGAAAGGTTTTGAGCGGTTTACTCCAATTTGTATACGAAGCTCTCACATTATTCAAACGGACATAGGTTGTATATTTTTGCGATATCTATAATTCAAGTATATGCTTATGTAATTTATAAAGGACAACCTTTGTTACCAAAATGACAGATCGATTTACTTCACATTTCCACAAGATGCCCCAATAACCAGGTGTAGGCTATATATTTTTAAACATATGTGATACAAAAATTCATATATCTAGTAGGTACCTACTTCTATATAAACCACAAGTCATTGTTAGCCATAGCTACTAAAAATCTCAAAAAATTGTTGACCAAATAACTTTAAAATTTTTACGTGATGCTCAAATGAAGTTAAGCACGGACTTTGGCTATGTATTTCTTTGATATACATACCTAAATATGGACATAATAGAGGACGAAGTTCTAAAATCTAGTGTCCTCTATACTCTATTAAACGTTCAGACGGTTATAGGCTACACACACACACACACACACACACACACACACACACACACTATTATATATCTATATATATATAAAACACAAAAAGGATTTTGACCAGTTCATTTTAAATTTTTACACAATAATCTAATAAACGTTCGGGCAGACGTTGCCTACATTATTAAATATATAGTGTCATGTGTAAATACATATAGAATACATTAATTGCAAATATTCTTAGCGAGCACCTCCGAATATTATTGAACAATTACTTTAAATTTTTACATGATACTTTCATGAACATTTGATCGGATGTATGCTATATTTTATCCAATACATACCATAAAAGATAATATGTAAAGGGGAACAATTGTGAATTAAAGTTTCTAAAGGTTCTTCAACGATTTACTTCACATTTTAACATAACATTCTTATGAACATTCAGACGAACATAAAGCGATACTTTTAATCAATAACAGCATATACATATATAAAAACATGTAAGATATCTAAGGCTAAATATGTAGTATATAAATGGGAAACGTTGTTATCTAAAATCAGGAATGATTTTTTACTGATATACTTCAAATGTTTACATAACACTCTACTGAATATTAGCACAGACATCGGATACATGGAAATATACAGAATTAAACTTTCACTCTGCAGCGGAGTGTGCGCTGATATGAAACTTCCTGGCAGAGTTTCATATCAGCGCACACTCCGCTGCAGAGTGAAAGTTTCATTCTGGAAACATCCCTTAGGCTGTGGCTAAGCCATGTCTCCACCCTATCCTTTCTTCCAGGAGTGCTAGTCTTGCATGTTTCTTAGGAGAGCTTCTGTGAAATTTGGAAAGTAGGAGGCGAGGTACTGGTGGAAGTAAAGTTGCGAGGCGGGATCGTGAGTCGTGTCGGGATAGCTCAGTCGGTAGTGCGCTTGCCCGCGAAAGGCAAAGGTCCCAGCTTCGAGTCCCGATTCCGGCACACAATTTTAATCTGCCAGGAAGCTTCATATGAAAATATAGTTATGAAAGATCTCGAATAGTTATTGACATATTTACTTCAAAATTTTACATGAAACTTGACGTGTTCAACTTTTGTTAGTTTAAATGCATACATGTGCAGTTACATGTCAGATCTCGAACATATTTCTTACTCTCACACTGAATGCGCGAGTAATAATACTAATGACATCAACAATGGTTTTTATTTATTGCATTCTCGAATGTACTTTCAAAACATTCCACATTTGAAGTAAATTTCCATTCTAAGACGACTTTCCCAACTACTGTGTTCCAGCATGTGCTTAAGTTAATGACTAAAGAGTAGTCGGCGGCCGCGGTGGCCGAGGGGACTGAGGCGCTTCAGTCACGGTCTGCACGGCCACTACGGTCGGGGGTTCGAATCCCCCCTCGGGCATGGGTATTTGTGCCGTCCTTAGTATAAGGTAGCTGATAAGTAGTTTGTAAGTTTGGGGACTGATGACCCCGTAGTTAAGTCCCATAAGCTTAACAAACATTTGAACATTTTTTAAAGAGTAGTCACATACATATATGGCTGTCTGTGATTGTCGAGAAAGTTTATGTAAGGAAAATTATGCTACAGACTACTCTTATATATATAAAGGTTAGTTTGATTTTATATTTCTTAGCAAAAAGAGCATAGTTTTAGGAAATGAAATTTAGCGACGTATCTCTTGATATATGTTTGCTAAGACTGGACCTTTTATCAAACTTGTTTTAAATTTCTGTGAGGATGTTTCTCTGCAGTAACCATAGTGTCCACAAAACGGCACAGAAGGCCATTTAAACCGAGACACGGAGAATGTTCCTATCTGTATTATGATAATGTCTCTCTATCTCTCTCTCTCTGTGTGTGTGTGAGAGAGAGAGAGAGAGAGAGAGAGAGAGAGAGAGAGAGAGAGAGAGAGAGAGAGAGAGAGAGAAGGAGAGGGTGTGTTTTACTTCTGCTAAAGTACTGTACTGATTTCAACAAAATTTGGTACACATATTCCTTACTGAATTTCAATCGCCAATCTTCCAAGGGGTGGTGATGGATACGAAAAGAAGGTAACACGCAACCAGACTTTCTTCATCCACTATTTGAGAACGATTTCACTTAGCGACTTATAACACACTTTACACACTAATTAAACCCTTTGAGAAACATTTTCTGTCCAACAACCCCAGAAAAATGTCGAAACATTTTATCGCTACTGATTTACCGCTGTTTCTACATTAAGACTACGGTGTTAGCAATACGATACAATTTATTTCTTCTGCACTTCTAATTGTATTCGTTAGACATTTTACAGACAGTATATACATATTGTATTCAATCTACCTTCATAATTGTGTGATAGTATGACACGTAGTTGAAAGAAATATTGTCTTATACAACGAGATGCGTGAAATCCTGCCGCATCATCCGAAGCGTGAGTATTCAGATTCCAGACTTAATTCATGCACAAATTTGACAGAATTTAGCGACTCAGAACAAACATTGCTCCCGTTTATGAGCCATTAAGATTTTTTTTTATTGAAAACCCCTACGAGATGAAATAAATTTGTCGCTTACTACTACAGTTGACGGATAAAGATCTTCGAAAACGGAAAACTGGCGTTTTTAGATAAATGTCCACTGAATACATTATTTAAATTCGAGCCGTTTGCTATGGTTGGTTATTTAGATATTTGTAGCCCACAGTACAAAGCAACTAAAGACCGGTTTTGTAATTTTGTGCGTAGGTACGATAATTTTGAACGTCTGGCTTCCGAGAAGGATAAAGTTATCAAAAATTTTAAATACCTTTCAGAATATGATCTTGAGAACAATTAGTAAAATTTACGACGATTTGCTACGAATGAAAAATATAGAAATGATCACCGTCAGAGATCCTAGTTTTGGTAACCGGAATTATGGTTTTTCGTGCTTTTGTCTGGAACCCTCCATGAACACATGGTATTTTTATAAGCCGTATAAAGTCCACTCTACATTACACATATAATATAAAAACCAACGGACCTGCTCAAGTTAAATTTAGACCCTGTGTTGTAGGATAGTTACACTGTGCCAAATATTCTGATAAATATACAAATATAGCCAGTATTATCCAAAACACTTCACGCCTTATTTCTGTGATAAATAGAAACCTAGATATGGACCCCTAAAGAATAGAATTTTCATACGTCCATTTTCGAACGTATGATTAAGTCATAATTTAAAAAAAAAAAAAAAAAAAAAAAAAAAAAAAGCTTCGATATAGGATATGGAGGAAGTCGAGAACTACCAAGTTGTGCTTTTAAATATGTGAATGTTCCACCAGAAAATGAATCAATAGCAACAATCATAATTTACCACTTATATTATGTATTTACCAGTACTTAAAAATTCCTAGCAGCTAAATTAATTGCGTTACTTAAAATGCTTAGAGCCTCATCTACCGGTGCACAATAGTTGTTGAGCAACTATTGTGCAGGTCAAGATGACCAAGGAAGGAGGTTTGACATTTACACCCTTTTTAGGACGTATTTTCTGTAATAGCGTAGTTTCTTGTGTTAAAAATATGGTTCGAATTGTTGTTATTCTGAATGATTATAACATTCAGATAACATTTTAGCTCATTTTTCTTAAAGAATCTGTTATTCTTGCCTAATTAAAGCTTAAAAATCATTAAATTTCACGATTAGATCACGTGATCAAAAACGCCCATTATTGGCTGAAGTTCTGGTGACGTCATAGACAACAAGGACGCGGCACCTAGAAAACGGTGCTGTATCTTTGTTAGCGTTTCATAATTTTTCAGCGTTTCCTTAATTTTTTTTCGTCATGTAAACGTGTTTACAGCTTTTATGCCACAATGGAAAGAATTACGTGAAGGCTGACAACGGAAAACGTCCACAACGTTGATGGATTTATGGTAGGCCTATCTTCATTCTTAAAAACAATCCAAATTTTTACGTGCCAGAAATAAGAAACGTGAAAAATGCATTATAAGTAACGCATTTCTACATTTTAAAGTCAATTATTGATAGAGATATTTTATGCCATTGGAGAAAAGTACACTTCTTGTTGGTGTCAGCAGAATTATTCTGAAGTCACCATATTGTGCAGTAAAGGGTAAAATTTTATCTTCTATCCAGACGGCCTCGATTGATTATGTTGGCAACATCAACAACACATCTTTGCCAAGATGTTCGGATCACATAGAATGACTCGATTAGTGTATCGTACAGACCATGAAGTAAATAAATAATATTGTTGGTGCTCTATGATTGACAGGTTCTTGTGTGTACCCTTGTCCGGTCAGTTAAAGTAATTGCCTTCGTAAAGCCAAGGTTTCATGACAAACCATGTGCGTTGTCACGCGATTGGCTAATGGCGATTTCACGTGATTCTTGCTATTCAGCATCTGTTACCAACATCATCACGGGAGGTCGCCGGGATAGTTGGTGTGTTTTTAACCCAGTAAAGCAAATTTCATTTTTAAGTACCTCAATACTGGTAGCAAGATGTAACATCTAAACCTGTAAAATACAGTAAAATGCCTTTTGTGTATTTATACAATATCTCTAAAGTCTAGAACATGGATAGCGGAAGCGTCGGCGGCGTTTTCATACCGCTCGTAGGTTGGCAACTCACATTTCGCGTAGCCAAAGGCATGTCACGTTAAAGTAAACAATGCGACCAAGAAATGATGGAATAAATTCATAGTGACGAAATTAATGCGATTTTGTGTTCTGTTGTTTTTGCTAGTGAATGTTTACGATTGTGGGTCAACTTTCTGCGATACATATCACTATTTTTCTTAAATATTCAAGATTTGGTTTGTTACGAAAGTGTCACTACTTTTGACAATATAAACTAATCCATTTACGTTCACTCGTCAAGATACTGAGCCCCATGTTTTAATTAAAAATGCTAATAACTTGAAACGTTATTTATTTACAATGAAAATTGCTTGGCAGAGCAGTGTGCATTCTCGACGTATAAAACAATTACCCATTATTGAAACGGTTGTCTGAATAAGATCTACTGGTGATAAAAGTGCAGTTACTGTAGAAATAATCAGTGCTATACTTTATCGTGGGCTAAAACAATATTCATGTTGTACTTTAACCAAATATTTTAAGAAACGACTTTATTTACACATAAATCGTAGGCGTGTAACATTATGAAGTTTTACTTCGCAAATGTAAACATCAGCTCATTAATCTGCACATGATACTAACACGAAAATGTTCAAATGTTTGTAAATCCATCGGACCAAACTGCGTGGTCATCAGTCCGTAGCTTACAAACTACTTAAACCTAGGTAAACTAACATACGGGCAAACATACACACCCATGCCCCAGGGAGGACTCGAACCTCCACGGCGAGCAACCGCGCGCTCCGCAGCGAGACGCTTTAGACCGCTCGGCTACTCCACCGCGGCCATGATACTACTTTACACATTTGCAGTAGAAGAGAATGATACTTACCAGTGATGTAACGGAATATTATTAACTGTTTACTTACATCAAAATTATCCTCACAGAAATAAACACATGAAGCGGCCGCTATTTCATTTGTTTCTCTTCGAGCGAGGATTAACCACATTTTGCTCATCTTATCAATTTTGGAACTTGCAAAAATAATTTTCCTGGTGTCTTTATAGACGTATTGCTACAGTGCGGAACTACGCAATATTTTTAAATTGTAGGTCATTTTAAGAACGTCAATGCCCAAAACAATAGAACACTATTTGTATATTTTACGAGAGCAGCAGCAACATTGTGGTTCTGACGTCACAGGAATCACGTGATTCGATAGTAGCGTTTTAGCGGGCTTTCAAATTATTTCAATTTCATTTTTAAGTACTGAAATTCACGAGGTAAAAAAGCGTGTTCGGAGCATAATATAATTAACAATTTAAAACGATTTCCAGAAAACAGTCAAATACTCTGTTATCTAGCTTTGCGCAATGGTTTGCTTATTAATGGGAAAGTGTTAAGAACGACGTATTTTTACACATCATACTTCCCAATATTTACAAAATCAAAAAATTTTGAAGCGATTTCCAGGAAACACGAAACAAAATAACTCACTCTCACATCACACATACCGAATCAGAATTTTTCTCATTTTAGAGTAAAACGGCGTATAAAATAGGTCTCAATGTTAGGTTTATTACTCCGACAATTTTACTTCGGTTATGAAAATTACATATTTCGTTAAGCAGCCATATTAAAAGAAACTATAGAGAATTTAGAGGGTTGAATGCATGTGTGAAGGATGATTAAATTGATATGAATCTCTTTTTCCTCTTAAAATCACGTGATGTATGACGTCACATGATCGGTG
This sequence comes from Locusta migratoria, assembly GCA_026315105.1. Lineage (NCBI taxonomy): Eukaryota > Metazoa > Arthropoda > Insecta > Orthoptera > Acrididae > Locusta > Locusta migratoria. Next base: position 82,324,577 of record CM048754.1, on the reverse strand, counting down.
CTGTTACATCAGCGCGTTTTTCGGTGGTTCACAAGTTTTTATAATCCCCATAAAGTTCTCCATACCAAAATATAGAATTATATTCGAACCCAAATTTCAGAAGCGTGTGTTATTTTTTAATTTTGTCTTAGCGTCAGAAATTTCGAAAATTCAAGCTAGCAGGCAGAGTATCTTACAACAGACATTGAAATCTGTCGTAACGTAAGCACACATCATGAAATTGTAGTCTCCCGTTTGTATCATACTGCAGTAGTCCGTTTCACATGCATGGAATATACTGCTTACCCAAAACCAATATAAGGATATTCTGCCTGCAACCATCTGGGCAATTTGTTCGGAACTCACGTCACTGCGAAACAAATTGGTGTATCGATATTTTCCAGAGCAAAATGGTACTTAACTCTATTTCGACATCATTTTTTTTCTTCAGTTTTACTTAATTGTGAATCATGTGTCACTAATTTATGAAAAATATATCGTTATAGTTCAAAGTCTAATACAACGAACCATATAAACTTTGTCTAGTTTGCGAGTTTATGAACACACGATAATGAGAAATGAAGTTTATACTATATTGAAAAATAGGATAGCTTTCTCTCATTCTTGATCTTATAAATCAAGCATTATGGAACATACGGTATGTACATTTGTACTAGTTCGTTGAAATTGTGAAAATAAACTTACTAAACATGAACTACTCCATGTTGTCTCTACAATTGAAATCTTTTCTTGTTTCGTTGTTGTTAGCAGAAATGTCACCTTTCCTGTAAGACACTGCTGCTGCGAAGATAAATTTAATTAATATTCCCTAGTTCAACCACGTCATAAGAGAGATATACAGCAACTGTTCTCGAATTGAAGATCGTCATTCGGAGGGACGAATACGTATGATTTATGGCATATGGTATAAATGGTATCAGAGACAACTAAAGAAAACCGAAGAACAAAATATGAGGATTTTTACCTCATAATTCCTACTGTGTAACCAAGTCTCTCGTAAGTGAATGTACTTACGTTTGCTGTATTCAGTCTCCATGAAAAGAAGACAAGGTATTAACATCGTTTCGTTCAATAGCAGTAGAAGCGAAATTGTGCCACGTTATCGATTGATTGTAGTTGTAATGAACTTACAAAGTTCGATTATTTTCGCACTCAGTTTTTCACTTTCGACTGCTATTGTTAATATTTCCTGACATGCTTACGCATTGTGCTTCGCCCTTACAGCTCAGACACTATTTTTATTTGGGAAAATTTTATCTCATTTCCTCTCCGTAACGTAATGTTATTGTATTTCTTCATCTAACTTAGATTTGAATATTTGTAATCTCCAATGTATCTCAAAATACCCACTTCATTCAATATTTTTCCAAAAATAGGGATAAAGAGTTCTTTTCAAAGTTATTTATAATTGTTATGGCATTGTGTAATTTTTTTTATTAATTATTAAGTGCAAACATACCGTTTCCCTGCAGATGTTATTTTTAGGGAGGTTATGTGGGTTTTGTGCGACTCAAGATAAAATTACTGTTGGAAACACGTCACATATCTCCTTATTTTTTACTGAAACTGAGGATTAATTTTAACAATTACGTGCACTTCTATCCTAGTACTACACCTGTAGCATTTGAATGCTTACGATTTCTGTGAAACGTGCAATATTAATGCTACAATTACAACTTTAGTACTCGCGGCAAGTAACAACATAACACACAGAATTTAGGGCATATTTATATTTCGTTCAGTATTTACTTTTTTCCGTGAATATCCCTTTTATGCTACATGGTGAATCGTTCACTTTACAAAGGACGGAAAACAACAAATGGCTTTGAAAGGAAGCATTATTTTTGCAGTCAGTTTCTCTTAATATGTGTAAAACATTTTTAAAATATTTAATAGCTGTTTTTAGAAAGAACATTCGTTATGTTCCATCATGTCCTCTTTTTATAAAAATCAGTAACGGATACAGCTTATATTTTTGGGGGAGCAAGATTAATGCAAAGATATAATAATTTTAAATAGACATTCCGTGATATATTGCATCAGTTTTGCTGCTCATATGCAGAGGATAACTGGCGCTGAAGCCCCTTTTACTTTACCGAGATCAATATGTTTTGTTGTTGACATTAAATAAAAAAATTACAGCAATTTTTATCTTTATATTCATTATTTCGGTCTCTGCCCTCCTCGTTTATATTCGCAAAATATTGCCGCGAGAGACCACGAACACCAACTGCCGGCGAGGCGCAGGGGATAGCGTCACGGACTGCGGGGCAGAAGGTCGCCGGTTCAATCCCGCCCACCGGCAAAAATTTATTTCTTTGTAATTTACAATTCCAGAAGGTTCTACATCTTTCTTATGTTCACTTGTAAATTCTACTTGTTTCTTATGTTAACTGTTCTTCTAATTTCTGGTAAATTCTGTCTGTGTATAAATAGCAGAGCACTCTGCCTGAGAGGCAGTCAGTGCTGCGTGTATGTTGAGTTCGTAATAAACGTGCTTTCAGTATAAGTGCTGTGTTCAGTTGCCTTCGAAGTCAAGCCTACTTCCATTGCAACGTGACAATATGTCTAAAATCAACACAGACGATGAAACAATAAGAAAATAAGTAGCCGAATATATCTGGAACTTAGCTTACTTATTAAGCAAAATCTGTGAGAGTCAGAAGCCGTTAAGGTTTTGCCGCCCCCAATCTTGGTTACTACTAGACATTTCTATCTGATGCCAAAGGTAAATCCCATTTCACGTCTCTCATAACGAATGGGAAACACTATCGCGAAAGACAGTCTCTTTCTCTTTACAAACTTTTAAGTAAACAACACTTAAGTGTGGATGGAGATGGATTGACAGTATATGTTTAAGCGAGCGAAACATTTGCGAAAAAAAAAACAGGTTCATTAAATCTTTCATATTACTAGTTGATGACACGATATTTCTTGCATATTTTTATGAAACCATAACTTTCTCTTCGATTATTGAAGCGCTAAAATCGGAATGAAATTAAAATTTGATGACACAGCATCTAATATGAATATATTCATATAAAAGAAATTTATATCACCTTTGTTGTCATTTATCATACACTCCTTAGTATTGACAAAAAATGTAATGGTGTCAGAAATTTCGTCTTTTACTCCCGTTAGCTTTACAATGATATCTGTCAGTAAGTTCATCAGTTTATACACAAACGAGCAATTCTTGTATATATATTAGCTGTCTCGGAAACGCCTCTAACGATTCCGATGAAATTTTGTACTTACACTGGTTTTCTCTACTGAAATTCACCCACATAGTTGTATTTTTCGGAAAACGCTATTTTTATATATATAAAACAACTATGTAATTGAACATTAAAAGAAAAAAATCGCACTGACGTGTTTTACGGCCCACTTTAGATTTGCAGTTTTATAAGTTTTTGCAAACATTTTGGACCAAAATAATAATTTAAATAATAAAAAATCAATTAATAACAGTGTCTGAAACCCTTGTAGGAAAAGAAATTTTAGGTACTGGCGGGTTCCGAACCACTGACCTTCAGCATCACAGATTACCCACTACGCTACAGCTAACAGTTAGGAATTGCATTATTTAATCTTATACTATTGATGGCCGTTGTTACTTGATGCTAATATGGCATTTGTAGACTTTAGATTATTATTTATCGTACGAAGAACGACGTCTTTTTGTTAATTCTTCAGTGCGCCATTGCTTTGAAATGACAACGTGTAAGTTACAATAAGAAAATCATCAAATACGCAACGCAAGATGGCGTATACCAGAGAGAGTTCTGGGCGAGGAATGTCACGTGACATCTGCGGACCGGCTGGTTTTCGTTAATTCAGTGGACGGTGTCAAAACTCCGTTATTTTTGCAAACATCTCTCAAACGATACGAGATATGAAAAAAAAGGGAACAAAGTTGAAGAGAATTTTTTCCTCTACAAATTCATTTATTCAATTTTCGCGTCAGATGAACGGTTTATTTGCAATTAAAATTATATTACAAACGGTTTTTTTTGGTATTACTAACGTACTTCTTGTCCGAAATATTTCAAAAAGCAAGGTTCTGGTCTCTGGTAGCCAACAATTATGTCTGTAAAATTTGGTTCCGATTGGTTGAACGGGTCGACCTAAAAAGTGGGAACGCGTTACAGCCAGACAGGCATCGACAGACATCTCTGCAACAATGCAAGATATGAAAAAAAACAAAAATAATAGAGCGAATTTGTAGAGGATTTTCCCCTCTACCAATTAGGTTCTCTACTAATTAGGTTATTCCATTTTCATGTCAGATGAACGGCTCGTTTGCAATAACAATTATATTACAAACGGCTTTTTTTGGTATTACTGCCGTATTTTTTGTCCGAAAAATTTGAAAAAGGGAGGTTCTGGTCTCTGGTGGCCTAAAATTATGTGTGCAAAATTTGGTGCTGATCGGTTGAAAGGTTCGTCTTAAAAACAGGGACAACGTTACGGACAGACAGACATACATCCAAAAATCGCCGTTATTTTTGAAAATATATCTGAAACGATACGAGATATGAAAAAAACATAAAAGAGCAAAGTTGTAGAAAATTTTCCACCTTACAAATTCGGTTATTCAATTTTGGTGTTAGATGCATGGTTAATCCTTTATTTTCATTTAAATTTCGAGCTGTCAAAAAACGATCGCAAAGGCCCACTTTTAGTGTTACTACCGTAAATTAGTATACATATAATTTCATCTTCGGTTTTTTTCTTCTTTGCTTCCCAAAAACTCTTCATCCTCTCAGAATGCTCCTTCTGCCGTTCCTCTGTCCATTTTTACCAGGCTGGCGTGATGTTCTTTCCTCAAACTTAACACTTGTGATTTTCCTCCGGCACTCAGTACGGTCTTAGAGATTTTTATGCTGATTTGCTGTCGATCCCTGTGGACTTCTTTCAGCCATTCTGTGCCGCATTTACTCTTTCTTATTATATTGAACAGTTTCTTTGCTCTTCTGCAATCTTCCATCCTGTAGATGTATGTATAAAATTTGGCTCGGCGTTTTATGATTTCATCTGTTACTGTGTTGATGTTGCTCTAGAGTTCGTTTTGTGTTTTCTTAATCCAAATGCCATTTTTGTTAATTGCACCGTAAATCTTCCGAAGATTTTTTTTCCTGCTATTCTATTTGCTTAATTTTAGAATGAGCTACAATAACCATTGTTTCAGCTGCTATATTGCTTGTAGAAGAGTCACTGTTCTATAATGCCTTATTTTCCGTCTGTGGAAATGCACTTATATAAAGTTTGGGTCTGTGGATGTCAAACAATTAACTTCGTGTTTTTCGGATGACAAAAGATATGTTAGTCTCGAAAACGCGATGAGGAGCACTATGTACCAATGTGTCACAGGAAAAAAAAGGTTAATAAATAAATAAATAAATAAAATAAAAATCCCGAGCAACACTCGATTACCAGTTATTACTAATAAAAAGGCCATTTTGCGTCAGAACAGTTGATAAATCATCTCTAATTTCGATGAAACTTTTAACGTACATGGTGACCAGAAAAGTACTCCCTGATTTCAACATTAAATTTCTCGAAAACAAAGATCGACAGAGGAATGCAGTAAACGGTATGTTTATTGTGAAAGCTGTAAGAAGTTTATACAGCGGTTTGAAATAATAGTTACAAAAGCTGCTAACAGATGGCGCTGTAATCGCCATACGTAATTCCTAGTATAAATAGTGATCCGAAGCCCAGAGCGATCAGTTCCACTATTGAAACGTGAAAGGAGGTTAGCGTACCGAAGGAAGAGATTAAAACCATGTACTCCATTGAACAACGCGTTTTTCTGGTGCTAGAGTACCACAGGTTAGAAGAGAGTCCTACGGCAACAAGGCGAAGTTTTCAAGCACGATTTAATGTTCCAAAAGGATCCGATGCGAAAACCATTCGTACGCTCGTCGCAAAATTTCAACGAACAGGCAGCGTAACTGATGATCTAGTGGGGCATGTTGGCAGCAAGCAAACCGCAGTTACGCCTGAAAATATCGCCACAGTTTCTGGAATTATTCAGCGAAATCCAATGTCATCCGTCCGTAGAATTGCATATGAGACTGGTTTGAAGCGTTCCAGCACGCAGAACGTACTAAGAAAGAGCCTACACATGTTTCCATTCAAAATTCAAAATTCAAATAGCCGTACGAGCTGTGCAACAAAGGGTTGCCTTTGCTAATCAAATGCTCACAATGATTGATAGTGAAGGATTTGATGTTGGCTGCATTTGGATGAAGCACACTTCCCCCTGAATGGATACGTGAATAAGCAGAACTGGCGATTTTGGGGTTCCTAAAGTTACTGTGTGGGCTGCAGTATGCTGCAGAGGCATTATTGGCCCTTTTTTCATTCGAGTAACGGTCACTGATGCACGTTACGTTGCAATTTTGGAACAATTTGTCGCCACACAACAAGCGTTTGAGGATCGACTAGGTACTGAATGGTTTATGCAAGATGGAGCCCGACCACATCGGACCGAACAACTGTTTCGCTTTCTTGAGGAATACTTCGGGAATTAAATCATTGCTTTGGAATATCCCAAATTTACAGGCGCAGGCACGGATTGGCCTCCATATTCGCCGGATTTGACTCCCTGTGACTTTTTTTGTGGGGCACAGTGAAAGACATGGCCTACCCGAAGCATCCCGCCACGCTGGACGAGCTTGAATCGGCGATCTATGTGGCATGTGAATCCATTTCGGTTGAGACACTACGAAATGTGATGGCGAATTTCATTCTTCGTTTGCGCCACCTCTGTAGTGCCAATGGTGAACATTTTGAAAACATTGTGATGTGATTGTTTGCAAAGAGTGTTTTCATACGATTATTTCACTTATGTATGCTGATATGAGCTGTACAGCGTACAGCGCCATCTGTTAGCAGCTTTTGTAACTATTATTTCAAATTGATTTCACAATAAACATACCGTTTACTGCATTCCTCTATCGATCTTTGTTTTCGAGATATTTAATTTTGAAATCAGGGAGCCCTCTTCTGGACACCCTGCAGCAACAGGCACATCTCACAACAGATTCTGTGAAGCTGTAGTTCACGATGTTCTGGGGTCACTTAGCCTGGTGGTCACTGAACCAATTTGCGTAAGATCGCCGATATGAGTTTTGTTCATGATTTTCCGTGATTATTTCGTGACTCTTTTACGTAAGTAAAATAAAATAAACTCGCCTTCAATCACAAAAATTGTGTTTTATTTGTACACAAATCATTTCAAGCTCTGAGGGCTCATCACCAGGTACCCAAAATGCATTGTGTACAAACAAAACACAGTTTTTGTGACTGAAGGCGAGCTAGTTTTATTTTATCGCCAATATGGTTTAACAAATTTAGAATCGGGTACAGGTACTTTTCATTCCAGTTATACCACAGTGAGGAGATCTTCTCTGGATGTAAAACATATGCTTTGTTAGCGGCATGACGCTAGTCATACATGGCGAAAGTACTGTAAGCAATTTCACCTCCACGACTGTAATTCCCGGACTCGAAAGAGAGCAAGATATTATTGTTTCCATTAAATCCATCAAAACCCTGTCTTTTACGGGTGTACCGTGAAATTGTAAAGAACACTGTCGCCATGTATGAGAGAGCGCGCGTGTGGAGTTATATGGAGGTACATCTACATAAATACCCTGCAAATGACGTTAAAGTGCATTGATTTTATGTCATTTATCAACCGTCCTTTAATATCTATCAACCGTTTATTCTCTAATAGCCCGTGGGTAAAAGGGACGCCTTGATCTTTCCCTTTACGATCTGATTTCTATTCTTTTGTTCTGATGATCATATCTCCCTATGTTGGTGGGTGCTAAAAAAATATGTTCACAATCAGCAGATAAAGTTGCTGAAAGAAGATTCGCAAATAGATCCCGCCGCAACGAATAACGCATTTTTTTATGGTTTCCGCGCTATCTCGTGCGTCATTTCCGTAACAATCCTCCCCTGTATCGCCATGATAAAAGAACGAGCTGCCTTCTCTGAACTTTATCTATATCGTCTATCAGCCCCACTTACTGGAGACCCCACAATGCACAGCAATACTCCAAAATAGGACGCACAAGTGTAGTGTAGACAGTTTCTTTAGTACAACTGTTGCATCGTCTAAGTGTTTTGCCAATGAAATGCAGCCTTTCGTTCGCCTTGCCTACGAGATTTTCCATGTGTTCCTTCCAGTTTAGGTTGTTCATAATTGTAATTATTAGGTATTTAGATGACTTTACGGCCTTCAGATTTCATTGAGTTATCTTGTAAATGACGTTTAACGGATTAATTTGAGTGGTAATATGTATGTCTTCACAGTTCTGATTATTAAGGATCAATGGCCGTTTTTGCACCATGCAAACATCTAAATCATTTTGCAGTTGATCTTCTGGTGACTTTACTAACCGATAAGTGACAGCATCATCCGCGAACAGTCTAAGAGAGCTACTCAGATTGTCTCCTAAGTCGTTTACAAAAATATGAAACAGTAAGGGCCCTAGAACATTTCCCTGGAGATCACCAGATATCACTTCTGTTTTACTCGATGACTTACAGCGTACTGTTTCCTTTCCGACAGGAAATCGCGCATCTGAGGTGATTTTCTTAAAGCAAGCTTGTGAGGTACAGTGTCAAAAGCCTTCCGGAAATCTAGCAATGTGGAATCGATTTCAGATTCCTTGTCGATACCACTCATCACTTCATGTGAGTAAAAGCTGTGTTTCACAAGAACGGTACTTTCTGAATCCGTGTTGACTATGGGTTAATAGTTCGTTATCTTCTAGGTAGCTCATAACGTTTGAGAAAAGTATGTACTGGAAACCGACGTCAGTGTTATAGTCCTGGAATTTTGCTGATCACTTCCAACTTGTATATACATGTGGCATCTATTCCGAATGAACAGACGTCACTTCTAATCCTGCAGTTCTTATTGTTTTCATATTCACAGAATATATGACTTCAACTACGAATGGGCAAAGCTGAAAATGTGTACCCAACCGGGATTCGAACCCGGGTCTGTAAAGCTGGAAATTTGTATCTCGCAGGAGGCGTGCTTAGGTAGTCCTTACAGGGGCCGTGATCACTGTGACCTCAGTGGTGTAGGGGTCAGAGCAACTGCCTTGAAAGCAGGAGACCCGGGTTCGAATCTCGGCTGGGTACAGATTTTAAGCTTTGGCCACTCGCAGTTGAAGTTAGATATTCTGTGAATATTAAAACATCCAACTTACATGTGACTACTGCGACTTTGGGATGTAACTTTATCATATATGGTTGAATTTTTTATTAAATGTGATATTAGATGTACTAAACAAAAAATTTCACCGTTTCAAAAATTTTGAGGTTAGGGGAGAATTTTTATGCTTAAAGATGTGACTGCACGATTGAAAAGTACTGTAGCTAACATGGAAATTATGTTTCAATATTTATGTTATAGTCCTAATGTTTCGACGATATGCAGCAGCGCCCGATTCTCGGACTCTATTGTGCCGCGGGCGCATACACCGAGTTAAAGTCTAGAAAACATTGCCATCTGAGTAACCTAAGCTTAGTTTTATTTACAGTAGATGTTCAAAATGATGTTCCTCTATGGAAAGAGCGGCCTGACATCCTTGAACATATTTGTGAACACTCGAATTTCGGCTGCCGAAATCTTGGAAATGACTAGTCGAATCCTGTCTTCTAATTCTTCGAGTGCATGGGGATTGCTTGCATACACCTTGTCTTTTAACATTCCCCAAAGATAAAAGTCACAGGGATTTAGATCTGGAGAACGAGGAGGCCAGTCAACTATCCTACCATCAAAAACACTTCGTATTGCTGCCACAGAAGCATTCGCAATGTGTGATCTTGTATTGTCCTGCATGAAATAACCGTACAGCTTTTCGTTGGGTGAACGTTCTTTGAAAAAATGGATGCAGAATATTGTTCACATACCTGTCAGAATTTATTGTTTCGTGAAAAGAGATTGGCCCAATTATTCGCGTCGCACTAATTGCACACCACACTCCAGTTTTCATGTCATGAAAAGGTTGTTGAAGTAACTCATGTGGATTTTCTGAGCTCCAACTTCGATTGTCCTGCGAATTTACGTAGCCTGACAAATGCAGCCATGCTTTATCAGAAAAATAAACAATCCCCATACACTGGAAGAGTTGGAAGACAGGATTCGACTAGTCATTTCCGAAATTTCGGCAGCCGTATTTCGTAGATTGTTCGCAAATGTGTTCAAGAGATGTCAGGCCGCTCTTTCCCTAGATGGACATCATTTCGAACATCTACAGTAAATAAAGGTAAGCTTAGGTTACTCAGATGGCAATGTTTTCTAGACTTTAATAACTCAGTGTATGCGCCCTCGACACAATATAGTCCTACATAGAATCTGGCGCTGCCGTGGCCAGCGGATGCGGTGGCGGCGGCCGGGAGTTGTACAGAACAGAACAGTACAGAACAGTACCCAACACAACACAGCGGTCCAAAGGACCCAAGGCAGGCGGTTTTCCTGAAACACCCAGTATTTAAACATTTCGACCGTATCAAGGGAATGAAATAAATCCGACACTATACTTCACAATCGTCTTCTAATCAAACTGCGTGCTTGTGGAGTTGTATAACTGGATTCGTGATTTCCTATCAAAAAGGACACTGTACGTTGTAATTGACAGAAAGTTATTGAGTAGAAGGTGATATCAGGCCTTCACCAGAGAAGTATTACAGGGAGCTCTACTGTTTCTTATTTTTGTAAACGACTTAGGACACAATCTGAGTAGCTCTCTTAGGTTGTTCGCGGATCATGCTGTCACTTATCAGTTAGAAAAGTCGCCAGAGATCAAAAGCAACTGCAAAGTTATTGAGAGAAGATATCGGTATGGTGCAAAAAAGGCAATTGACCCTTAATAATAAGAAGTGTCGAAGTCATTTTCACGATAAATCTGTCTACAGGCTGTACATTCAACTAAATACCTAGGAGCAACAATTACGAACAACTTGAATTGGAAAGAACACATAGAAAATATTGTAGGGAAGACGAATTAAAGACCACGTTTCATTGGTAGAACACTTAGAAGATGCAACAGTTCTACTACAGAAACTGCCTACACTACAATTGTGCCTCCTATTTTGGAGTATTGCTGCGCATTGTGGGATCCCCACCCGAAAAACGATTTAGAGTAAGTTCAGAGAAGGGCAGCTCGTTTTGTATTACCGCATTGTAGGGTAGGGAGTGTCACGGAAATGATGCACGACTTGGGCTCGAAATCATTAAAACAAAGGAGTTATTCGCTGCGACGAGATCTATTTGCGAAATTTCTTTCACCAACTTTCTCTTCCGAATGAGAACATATTTTGCTAGCACCCACCTACTTAGGAAGACATGATCATCAAAATAAAATAAGAGAAATCATGGCGGAGTGGCCGAGCGTATTGAGGCGCTATGCTCCGATGAGCGAGGCCGTTCGAATCACCCCTCGGTCATAGATGTTTGTGCTGTCTTTACTAGAAGCTAGTTTATGAGTAGTTTGTAAGTTTAGTGACTGATGACCCGGCACTTAAGTCCCGTAAGCTGTAACATTTGAACATTTTAGTAATCAGATCAAAACCGGAAATAGGTAGGTGTTCTTCTTTCCCGCGAGCTGTTAGAGAATGGAACGGTAGCGAAATGTCATAAATGCTATTTGATGAACCCTCTGCCATGCACTTCAATGTGACATGCAGAGTGGTCGTGTAGATGTAGATGGCAACTGACAATTTCAATGCGAACGCATTAATACGCTGGATACCTTGCGGAAATGCAGTATAGGCTGCGAGCAAGGGGAACTAAGGGGCGGGGGGCACTACTATCATGTGCCGTAAGTTGCTCTCCAATAAGAAAACTGACGCAACAGCTCGACTCTGAGTGATCGACCGACATCTCTAGGGATGTAGAAAGTCAATATAGCAGCTAAGTCATAACACCCCTTGTATCTCCCCAACCGTAATAGATTCAAAGATGCCATTTGGACAGTGAATTGCAGGGACATGGGCTACTTGATCGCATTTCATGTTTGTGCTATGTTTTTATTTCACAGATATGAGGACATCTTTGGTTTTTAAATGGTACCCATGTTAAATTTTACCGTAACATGATGGGCTTAAGAAGACGGTTTCAAATATGTGTATATCAGAATGAAACTTTCACTCTGCAGCGAAGTGTGCGCTGATATAAAACTTCTCGGCAGATTAAAATTGTGTGCCGGAACCGGGACCCGAACCTGGGACCTTTGCTCTGCGCGGGCAAGCGCTCAGTCGGTAGAGCGCTTGCGTGCGAAAGGCAAAGGTCCCAGGTTCGGGTCCCGGTTCCGGTACACAATTTTAATCTGCAGGAGGTTTCATATGTATATCACAACAAGCTGAACCCCCGCTGCTTTGCATGCGTAGGCTGGTTGGTCTGCACCAGGTTTTTTTTTTTTTTTTTTTTTTTTTTTTTTTTTTTTTTTTAAATCCTTATGAAGAATCCATATTTTAAGTTTCGTAGTTATAGCTCGAAATTTGAGTTAACAGCAACATATTTTTGAAAATCAAATTTTTGCATCCCGTATTTCACCCCCCTTATTAGTCTAATTTCCAAAAATACTGAACACGTGTCTTTTAAATTCGAGCCCCGAATCCAAATCCGAAAATTTGTAGTTCTAACTTCAAAATTGCCTAAATAGCAACAGATTTTCGAAAAACATCCCCTTTCCAATTTAAACCCCTTGATGGTTGAATTTCCAAAAATACCGGTACACGTATTTTTAAAATCATAACGAAAAGTACAAATACCAATTTTTGCTGCTATAGCCTCAAAATTGTCTTGACAACAAAGTGTTTTCGAAAAGAATTTTTGATCACCTCTTTTACCCCCTTAGTTTTATAATTTCCAAAAATACTGAAACTCGTGTCTTTTTAATCCTGATCAAGAGTCCATATCCTAAGTTTCGTAGTTATAGCTTGAAATTTAATTTAACAGCAACATATTTTTGAAAATCAATTTTTTGCATCCTCTATTTTACCCGCTTATTAGTTGAATTTCAAAAAAAGCCGAAACACGTGTCTTTTAAATTCGAACCTCGAATGTAAATCCGAAGATTTGTAGTTCTAACTTCAAAATTGCCTAAATAGCAACATATTTTCGAAAAACACCCCCTCTCCAATTTAACCCCGTTGATGGCTGAATTTCTAAAAATACCGAAATACGTATTTTTTAACGTCTAACCACCTATACAAATATCTATTTTTGCAGCTCTAGCTTCAAAATTGCACCAACAGCAACGTTTTTTCAAAAAGAATTTTTGATCCTCTATAACCCCTCTTTCTTGTTGGATTTTCAAAAATACTAACAATCATGGATTTTTAATCCTGACCAAGATTCCATTTCCGCAGTTTCGTAGTTGTAGCTTAAAATTTGAGTTAACAGCAACATATTTTTGAAAATCAATTTTTGCGTCGCCTATTGTACCCCCTTACTTGTCGAATTTCAAAAAATGCCGAAACACGTGTATTTTAAATTCGAACCCTGAATTAAAATCCGAAATTTTGTAGTTCTAGCTTCAAAATTGCGTAAATAGCTATGTATTTTCAAAAACGTTTCAACCCCTATTTCACCCCCTTACGGACGGAATATCGAAAAATCGCTTCTTAAATAACGCCTACAGAGTAAGATCAACACCCTCCACAAATTTCAAGTTTCTATCTTCAGGGGTTTGGGCTGGGCGATGATGAGTCAGTCAGTCAGTTAATCGAGACATTTCGTTTTATATATTAGGCGAATAGTTTTTGAGACAATGGTATATTCTCGTATCGTATTCGGCCTTCGAAACGTCGTTGCCCAATGCGACCTTTCTGTTGTGTAAGTACATGGTAGGATACAGGAACATACCTGTGTCTCAAAAACTATTCACCTAAATATTATGATATAGAAATATTTGAAACCGTCTTTTTATGGGCATCATATAACGCTAAAATTTGTCATAGGGTTGCATTAAAAATGACCGCCTATCTCTGTAATAAAACAATATCACAAACATGAAATTTTATGTATTCAAGTAGATCCTGTCCCTGCATTTCCCTGTCCATATGGCAGCTTTGTATCTATTACGGCTGAGGAGATACAAGGGATGGTCAGACTTAGCTGCCTCACCCTATATTTTATGGCGGTCGCTGGCCCGAAGCGAGAAATCTGGGTTCGAATATCTGTCCATTACAAATTTTCAACTTTGCCTTCAGATTTATTGCAGTGCCTTGAAACGGTCGAAACGTCTAAATATTTCGTATTCGAGAAACATAACAACCTCCGTTTTTTTTTCTCTCTATGGTTATCTCCGGCCGAATGGGGAAGCGCTAAAAAATACGCGTATCGTATTTTGATCTAGAAAACATGGCCCTATTCGAAATGTATCGGGTTCTGGGAGTGGCTTGTAATGGTTATTTATTTAGCGTATGTGGTTTTCAAGTACAAATAGTTTACATACATACATATAGATATATACAATGACATTTGAGATCAAATTAACAATTTAGTAAGCATACAAAACCAAACTACAAAATTATATTAAACTTGTATGACCAGTTTTTCCATCCACTCGACGGCTTTAGGGAAGGCTTCATATAGTTCTCCAGTAGTTCCTGTGAATGCACGATTTGGGCATTCCAGGATGATGTACTGGGTCGTTTGTTCAGGATGTCCACAGTCGCACTGGGGAGTATCTCGCATGTCCCATCTGAAGAGCATCTCTCCACTCCTGCCATGGCCTGTGCGGAGTCTGTTGAGTGTGACCCATATTCTTCTTGGCAAGTCTGTACCAGGTACATTTCTGCCAGGTGATATTTCCCCATGATTACTGGCTAGGCCAGAATTGGACCAATCATTTTTCCAGGTTGTTATGGCATCGAAAGGGATGGATATAAGCTTTTGAGCTGTTCTCCATAGTGGTCTTCTGGATCTCAGGCGACGATTGTTCGGAGTAATGTCTTGGTGGATAGGGAGATTAATATTGCCGGAAATTTTATTCCACTCATTAACTAACGGAGCTTGCCGTGTGAGATGTGGTGGAGCTATATTGCAGAGAATGGAGAGCCAGGGCATTGGGGTCGATTTTATGGTCAAGAAATAAATAAATTAAAAAATAAATAAATAAATAAATAAATAAAAATAAAAAAAAGTTCAAATGTTTGTAGAGGTTATGGGACTTAACTACGGGGTCATCAGTCCCTAAACTTACAAACTACTTATGAACTAGCTACGACTAAGGACGGCACAAATATCCATGCCCGAGGGGGGATTCGAACCCCCGACCGTAGTGGCCGTGCAGGCCGTGACTGGAGCGCCGCAGTCCCCTCGGCCACAGGGACCGGCCCCAGATACCATCCTCGTGGTGTAATTTAGCTCGATGTCCACTTTGGATGTGTGGTTGGTGTTAACCCAGCCAGGACTGCAGTACTCTGCAACAGAATACACCACTGATAAAGAAGAGATCTTAGGAGTATGCGCATCAGCTCCTCAGCTAGAATTGGCGATCTTTTGAATGATGTTGTTTCTGAAACTTCCTGGCAGATTAAAATTGTGTGCCGGAACCGGGACTCGAACCAGGTACCTTTGCCCTTCCCGGGCAAGCGCTCTACCGACTGAGCTATCCCGACACGACTCACGATGCCGTCTCACAACTTTACTTCCGCCAATACCTCGCCTCCTACTTTCCAAACTTGCCTGCGAAAGGCAAAGGTCCCAGGTTCGAGTCCCGGTTCCGGCACACAATTTTAATCTGCCAGGAAGTTCCATATCAGCGCACACTCCGCTGCAGAGTGATAGTATCAATCTGATGTTGTTTCTTGTTCGTATCTTAGCTGCTGTTTCTGATAAGTGAGGTTTGAATGTAAGTGATCTGTCCAGTCTGATGCCAAGGTATTTTGCGTTTGGGTTGTGGCTTAAATTCTTTCCAGCAAAACTAACATCAATGCTGAGTGAATACGAGGTCGCGCTGCTTGCTTACGCCGGTGCGTGGTTAGTTAGTCATACAGCACGGCGCGTTATTTATGGCCACGGAGGTGGGAAGCGGAGCGCACTAAGCCGGCGTTTTCATGGCGGGGAGGCGGCGGCACTAACCGAGACATCTTCCTCCCGCCGGCTCCATTTGCCGGCCGGGTTTACAGCGGAGCGTCAAATCGCTGATGTGTGGCACTCGAGCTGCCCGCTAATGACAGTAGGTGTTGATGGCTGCCCCAGTGTACACAAAAGAGCCGCACGGCCACTTGCTGTCCACTTGTTACGCCTCGTATGGTCTCCACTGCTGCACCCTTTAGAGGCGGCAAATAAACAGGCAGATAATGAGGGGACGACAAAGTGGCAAAACTGGATCTCAAAGAAACATTATCAGCGAAATGCGTTGCAAAAATAGGTCGCTTTATGGAATGGAGAAACAAATTAGCATTAAATGGCTTCACATGCTGGATTGTAGGACTGAGGCACTCCAGTCACGGTCTACACGGCCACTACGGTCGGGGGTTCGTATCCCCCTCGGGCATGGATATTTGTGACGTCCTAGTTCGTAAGTAGTTCATAAGTAGTTTAGGGACTGATGACCCCGTAGTTAAGTCCCGTAGGCTATACAAACAAACAAAACTTGTAGGATGAACAAAGACAAACTAGTTGAAAACGCGGTCTTCGCCGAATATTTATTTATTTGTTCAACCCTGGAGTTAGTACCTCTCCTATCCCTTCCCTCTCTGTTCATCTCATTTTTTATTTAAAAAATCGCACTTACGTGTTTTACGGCCCACTTTAGATTTGTAGTTTTATAAGTTTTTTTCAAACATTTTGGACCAAAAAAACAATCTAAAAATTAATTAATAAGAGTGTCTGAAACCCTTTTAGGGAAAAAAACTTAGGTAGTGGCGAGTTTCGGAACCATCGACCATTCCTGTCGCAGTCCAGCACCTTGCCCACTACGCTACGGCTATAAATCAAAACAGGAGTTCTTTAATCTCTTACTATTCATGGCCGTTGTTAACTGATGTTAATATGGCATTTGTAGACACTAGATTGTCATTTATCGTACGAAGAACGATGTGTTTTTGTTAATTACTCAGTGTGACGTTGCTTTGAAATGACAACGTGTAAGTTACAATAAGAAAAGCATCAAATATGCGTGGAATGTCACGTGACATCTCCGAACGGCTGGTTTTCGTTCATTCAATGGAGGGTGTCAAATCTCCGTTATTTTTGCAAATATGTCTCAAACGATACGAGATATGAAAAAAAAAACATAAGGGAGATAAGTTGTAGAGAACTTTCTCCTCTACAAATTCGGTTATTCAATTTTCGTGTCAGATGAATAGTTAAGCCGTTATTTTCATTTAAATTTTCTGCTGTCAAAGGCCCAGTTTTAGTGTTACTACCGTAACCTAAAGTGGGCCAAAAAGACTATATTTATGGGAGTTTTCATCTCGTGTTATCTATCAATGGCTACACCAGAAAAGGAGAAGAATATAGTCAATTTAAATATAAATTAAGAAACCCTGAGATGGTTTTTCGTAGCTAATATGTCCATGACATTGAAGGTGAAGCAATGAATTAAAATTTGTGATGTAGTGCTTATAGGCAGATGTCTTACCGTTAGACCACCGCACCACTAACGATTAAGGCGCCTCTGAATAGTCCAAGAACGATTTCCCTCAACGTCACAAACTTTAATTCAGCTTCCTTGTTCCATAGAACATTGCCACTTCTGCCAAGGCTCTCCATGCAGCGGAATAACACCCCGGCAATGGACATAGTGGAACATTCCTGTTAAGATGATATAAATATCAATTTAAATATAAATTAAGAAACCTTCAGAAGGTTTTACGTCACAAATATGTCCATGACATTGAAGATGAAGGTGAAGCAATGGACCCGTCTCAGGGTTTCTTAATTTATAATTATTTGGGTTCAGATACTGCGGTAAGCAGGTAGTGCAATGGAACGACAAAGTGACTTATCCAAAGCTATGGCATATAGAGCCGTATGAAGGTTGGAAGCGGGGCACAGAGGAAGGCGGCTGCAGCACTGGAGTGTAATTTCCAGGACCTGCACGCGATTTCAGGCCACAGGAACCGTCGAAAGAAGGCAAGGCCAGGGTCGTCCACGGGTAACGTCAGCAAGAGACGAGCGTCATCTCCGGTTAACAGCCTGTCGAGACAGGAGGCTGAATGCAACTCAGGTCCATCGCATCCTCGAGGCAACAACAGCAAGCGCAGTATCAACACCGACATTCCGAAATCGCCGTCGGGAAAGTGGCCTCTATGCACGGAGGCCTACGGTGTGTATTCCATTAAAACCACGAAACCGATTAGCCCACAGACACTGGACGGAGGGACCTCAGGATTGCAGTCGTAACTAACAGCGCAGGGTTCTGTTCACAGTTGAGTAAAAACATTGTATTCGGCCGGACATTCGTAGTTCCCCCATCTGGAGAAAACGTGGCACTTGGAACAATCCTGATTATGCGCAGGAAACGTCACCGTATTGGCGGACGTACGGACCTCTATGTCGTTCAGAATGGCGCTTTGATTCCCCCCACAGGTATAGAGACGAGATCCTTCGGCCTTTTATTGTGGCCTACGCTGTTGCCAAAGGAGACGGGACACCATGCTTGAAACTGAAGGAATTAAACGAATGGAGTAGCCATCTTGTTCACAGGACTTAAACCCGATACAGCATGTCTGGGATGTACTTGGCAGACGCATTGCAGCCAGACCAGCACCTCCCACAACGGTTGAACTCATGGAAGAATGACCAAATATTCAGAACTCACTGATAATCTCATCTACATCTACATGGGATACTCTGCAAATCACATTTAAGTGCCTGGCAGACGGTTCATCGAACCACCGTTATACTATTTTATCTCCCATTCCATTCTCGAATAGCGCGCGGGAAGAATGAACACCTGAATCTCTCCGTTCGAGCTCTGATTTCTCGTATTTTATTCTGCTGATCATTTCTACCTATGTAAAAGGCAGTCAACAATATATTTTCGCATTCGGAGGAGAATGTTGGCGATTGTAGTTTCGTAAGCAGCCCACGCCGCAGCGATAAGCGAAGTTGTTGTAATGATTCCCATCCCAGATCCTGTATCATTTCCGTAACGCTGTCTCCCGTGTATCGTGACAACACGAAACGAGCTGCCTTTCTTTGGACTCTTTCGATATCCTCCGTCAAACCCACCTGATAAGGATCCCACACTGGGCAGCAATACTGCGAAAATGGACGGATAAGCTAGTGTATGCAGTTTCTTTAGTAGTTCTGATGCATCTTTTAAGGATTCTTCCAATAAAACGCAGTCTCTGGTTCGCCTTTCCCACGACACTATCTATGTCTTCTTTCCAATTTAAGTCAGAAGTAATTGTAATTCCTAGGTATTTTGTGGAGTTTACGGCCTTCACATTTGATTGATTTATCATGTAAACAAAGTTTAACGGATTTCTTTTCGTTCTCATGTGGACGACTTCACACTTCTCATTATTTAGAGTCAATTGCCAATTATTACACCATACAGATATCTTATGCAAATCGTTCTGCACTTGGTTTTGATCTTCAGATGATTTTACTAGACGGCAAATGACGGCTTCATCTGCAAACAACCTAAGAGAGCTACTTAGATTTTCCCCTGAATCGTTTATATAAATAAGGAACAGCAGAGGACCAATAACACTACCCTGTGGAACGCCCGATATCACCTCTGTTTTAGTCGATGCCATACCATCGATTACTACAATCTGTGTTCTCTCTGAGAGCAAACCCCCTATTCAGTCGCAAATTTGGGGTGATATACCGTAACCACGCAATTTGATCAAAAGCCGTTTGTTAGGTACGGTGTCAAAAGCCTTCTGGAAATCAAGGAATACGGAATCAATTTGCGAACCCTTGTCGATAGCGCCCATCACTTTGTGTGAATAAAGAGCTAGTTGTGTTTCGCATGAACGATATTTTCTAACTCCGTGTTGACCTTGGGCCAGTAGATCGTTCTGTTCATACTGCCCATCTCACAGATGTGTACAACTGTACTGGCCGTCCGACGTGATCACACACTATATTAACTGGCAACGGGATTGACGTTTTCACTATTATGGTAGCTAGATGGTGCCTTCCCCTAACTAAACGCCATGTAAACCTGAGGTACAAAGTCGAGACAGCAAAATATCGTACTGTATCACAAACAAATAAAATACGAGAATGAAACTTCACTCTGCAGCGGAGTGTCCGCTGATATGAAACTTACTGGCAGATTAAAATTGTGTGCCGGAACCGGGACTCGAACCCGGGACCTTTGCCTTTCGCAGGCAAGCGCTCTACCACTGAGCTATCCCGACACGACTCACGATGCTGCCTCACAACTTTACTTCCGCCAGTACCTCGCCTCCTACTTTTGCAAACTTCACAGAAGCTCTCCTGCGAAACACGCAAGACTAGCACTCCCGGTAGAAAGGATATGGTGGAGACATGGCTTAGCCACAGGCTAAGGGATGTTTCCAGAATGAAACTTTCACTCTGCAACGGAGTGTGCGCTGATATGAAACTTCCTGGCAGATTAAAATTGTGTGCCGGAACCGGTACTGGCGGAAGTAAAATTGTGAGGCGGCATCGTGAGTCGTCTCGGGATAGCTCAGTCGGTAGAGCTATAACATTGCCCTTGCTTTGTATGATGCCATAATTGTTAAAGTAGATTCCTCGCTTATATTTTGGACAAGGAATTGATATTACCGAATTTTTGTATTTGAAATAATTTAGTTAAAGTACAGCACAAAATGAACATTAAAGCAAATAAACCGCGGGTTGCATATTAAAGTCGGGCACCATACAAGCAACAGTACGTTATAAGACCACGGAAAGCATCTAGCTGGATCCTGCGCTTCGGATTGTAGAACGTGAACGTTCGAGATACTTTCCGTAGAAGATCAATGTTCAGACTGTTCACTTCGCTTTTCATTGTTGTGTGACCGTGGGTGGAACATGAAGTTACTGGTAATGATAGAATAATAATAAAAAAAAAAAAAAAAAAAAAAAAAATTAAAAAAAAAAAAAATGATCGGACTTCGTGAAATTACAAAAGAAATGACTGAAGGTTCTAAAGTCAAGCAAAGTATTCTATAAGGATGATTGATTGTGAATGAAATTTTGCAGACAATGCGAAGCGATTGTAATGGCGTCTGACCATTAGACTATTACGGACCTCGAGGAGCTGAAAACATTATGAAATTAAATATTTGACGTGGAGGAATTTGATTTAAATGAAAACCAAGGAGAGGGAATGCTTTTGAATTTAAACAATATATATTTTCAGCAACAGCTTGCATTATTCTTACTTACATGAGTGCATACAGGTATGAAGGACGTCTACAATGATCGGATACAGACCAGAGAGTGAGTAAAACTACTATCACAGTTCCGTCTTCTCGCTTGTTCGGAAGTAAAAAAATGACGAACGAAATTAAATTAGTTGCATTGCGAGTCAGAGGGAACCGGAGGCGATAAGCATCGCTGATTAAACATAAACAAAAAAATAAATAAAAATTTTTGTGTATCGTTACAGAGCGCTTGCCCGCAAAAGGCAAAGGTCCCAGGTTCGAGTCTCGGTTCCGGCACACAATTTTAATCTGCCAGGAAGTTTCAAATAAAATACGATATCTCAAATGATCCCCCAATTCTTTTGAGCAGTGTAGATGGTCAGATCCGACCTTGGGGAAGATTAGTTTGGATTTAGGATAAATGTAGGAAAGGGAAACCTACGTTTTTAGCATTCGTAAGTGCAGGGAAAGCTTTTGACATTGTTGACTAGAACACACTCTTTCACATTCTGAAGGTAGCAGGGGTAAAATAAAGGGAGAGAAGATTTATATTCGACTTGCACAAAAACCAGACAGCGGTTATTAGAGTTAAAGAGCATGAAAGGACGCAGAGGTTGGGAAGGGAGTAAGACAGCGTTGTAGCCTTTCCCCAATGTTGCTCAATCTGTATATTGAGCAGGCAGTGAAGAAATGCAAGGAGAAGTTTGGAGAGGGAATTAAAGCCCAGGGAGAGGGAATAAAAACCTTGCGGCTTGCTGATGACATAGTAATTCTGTCTGAGGCAGCAAAGGACCTGGAAGAGCAGTTAAATAGAATGTACAATGTCTTGACAGGAAGATATAAGATGAACATTAACAAGAGTAAAATGAGGGTAATTGAATGTAGTGTCAGATAATCAGGCGATGCTGAGGCAATTAGATTAGGTAACGAGAAGATAAAAGTAGTAGATGAGTTTTGTTATTTGGGCAGTTAGATAACCTCTGATAGACGAAGTAGAGAAGATATAAAATGCAGAATGGCTATGGGAAGAAAAGCGTTTCTGAAGAAGCGAAATTTGTTGACCTCCAATATTAATTTAAATGTTAGGAACTCCTTTCTGAAAGCATTTGGCTGGAGTGTATCATTGTATTGGAGTGAAATGTAGACCATAAGGACTTCAGACAAAAAGATGAAAGAAGTTTTTGATATGTGGTGCTACGGACGAATGATGAAGATGGATAGATCACGTAAGTAATGAGGAGAATTGGGGAGAAAGTGAGTCTCTGCCATATCCTGACTAAGACAAGGGATAGATTGGTGGGCCACATTCTGAGACATCAAGGAATTGTCAACTCAGCATTAGAAGGACGTGTGTGAGGTAAAAATCTTAGAGGGGGACCGAGCGACGAATGCGGTATAGCCCTTTCTACACGGGAAGTGAGAGCTTACGAGATTACCCATGATGCACCGTTCACGCCGTCCGCGTACAGTGTAGACGCGTTCACTTGCACAAGATGCACGCATACGATCGCTAGCAGACGGAATAGGGTGGATCCTATTCTCAAGTGCTTCGCGCATGCGCAGACCACCGAATGGGGAACTCAGCTGACAAACGAAGCCAAGTCGGGAATTTGTTTGAGAATGTGTTCTTGTCTCCTGCTCAGAGGAACGTAGTTTTTCGATTCAGTCGTAAGTATTTTAGGAGGTGATACTATAGAGGAATTGTATTAAGAATTTAATATAACCTGTGTTCAATTTTTATTGAATACATATATAGTTGTTAATATGAAATCCAAACAAACGTAGAGCAAATGTAAATGAAGAAATTTTCACTGATTTATCCGTCTGTTTGTGGTAGTACAACATCACACTTACTTAAAAGTAGTATTTTGTGTATGTTCTACACGTTCATTTCCGCTTAGTTACCCGGTTTTCGTTTACTAGGAGATATTCAGACTTTAAACTACGTCGAAAACCGGTTATTTAAATAAAAGTCAATATGGTGATCTACCAAGAACTGACTAAAGAATCAGTCAAAACATCCAAATGAGTTTGTTGTACATACCAAGAGCTGTATCTCTGTATCCACTTACAATTGAACACACGTTATATGAAATATTAAAAGCAAATCGTCTTTATTACAATCTTCTAAAATATTTGCTATTTTTCCTGAAACACACTGTAGTTAACAGATGAAATATTTGTTTTTGGTGAGCATTATCTGAAGCTTAGTCAAAGTGAAAGGTCTATGTATGGACACCTGAGCTTGTTCATCATATACATAGGCGCCTCAAACCGCAGGGGCTGGAAGTATGGAATCGCATTTTATAATGAGGACGTAAAACATGCGAGCGACGTAGTTACGCATGAACTGCACGAAAAGAATTACATACAGTTCACAGTGGCAGTCTAAAACGCAAATAAATGTTTTAATGATCACAATATATCATACAGTTTGGAAAAGTGATGCTAACCTGGCGATTCATTTGCTGTAAGCTGACAACAAACCAAGTAGACACGTGAAGCAGACGACTCAACAAATGCGTTCCGTTTGAACGCTTCTCTGTAGTTGGACGGTCTGTCGCAAGGGGCGCTGCAGCTGACAACGACTTCCTCGTGCGTGTTACACGCCTCGTGTAGAAACGGCTTAAGCAGATTCAAAAGGATGTAGGTTGTCGTTCGAATTCTCAGATGAAGAGACTTGCACAGGACAGGGTAGCGTGGAGAGCTGCATCAAACCAGGTGGTAGACTGAAGACCACAACGAAAACAACAACAGATGTTTGTCACTTGAAAATGTCTTGTAGTTGTATATTTGGTATCGGAGAGAAGTCGTCGACGACGTATTACTGTCTACTTGGAGTAGAAGTAGGTGAAGCTGCTGCAGGGTTGGAAGCCTCGGTAGCTGGAGCTGCGTCGCCTCGGCCTGGGCGGCCATTACGCTCGTCTCGAGGCGCCTCTCGACCGCTATATATATGTGTGTGCAGGCGCCGCCAGCGTACTCCGCGACGTTCAAGAAAGGCAACAGGAGCGGTCCGAAACATTACCGGCCTATCTGCCTATCTGATGTATAAAGCGGAGTGTCCATTGTGGAACCCGTGACTGGAAATCTCCCCACACCACATCACCTCACCAAACGTCAAAACAGACACAATCAATAGCCCCTACACACATGCACTCGCGCACACACACACTCATATATACACATAAATTACAAATACTAGCAACATCCACCCTCCACTAATACCTCTCTTCTCTCTTGGAATCCTACAATCCTTTGTAACTTTCTTTTCCAATTTATTTTATCTTGTCAAAATTAAAAAAAATAATAACAATAATAAAAGAAAGTTTGTATATTTATATTATTTATATATATTGTAGTAGCAATAATTTGTATAATCAGACAATATACGAGCAATGCTCAAATTGTAAATTGTTAAAAGTAAAATAATGTAAAATACTGTTATAAATGATAATATTGTATAAAACATTATAATATAAGATACTTGCACCAATGCAAAATATGTGAAATTAAAAAATATGACCTGTAACACCCTTGGCTGAAAAGGGCAAAGCTGGCCTTAAACAGCCCGCTCCACCCCGTCAGGGTGGAGAATGAAAAGTGCAATATATATATATATATATATATATATATATATATATATATGTGTGTGTGTGTGTGTGTGTGTGTTGCTTACAAATCTACAGTTTTGTTCCAATCTTTATGAAATTTTGTACACGTAAGCTTCAATCCACGAGGACGGTCGCCGTAAGTGTAAGAATCTCATACGATATGTAGTTCACGAGATATGACGTCATAAACAATGAGATGCGCGAAAAACTGCTGCATTTTGCGACAATGCTGCTCATTTTCTCCTAAACCATTGGACCGAGTTCAACCAAATTTGGTACACAAATTCCTTACCGTGAGGTAACAATTGCTGCATGGTTAAGAATCACATACGGCACATGGTTCAAAAGATATTACATCCTAACTAATAGAAATCGCAAAAAATGCCATATAATGCGGCGAGACTTTCGAAATACACTGTATGAGAATGACAGTACTTAGCGACTTGCAACAAACTTTAAACATAACTTCAAACCTTTATTAAAATTTTCCTCGCTGGCAACCATAGTAAAATGATGAAAGGAAGAAATTTTCTCGCTTACTACTTTTCCACTGTTTATGTAGTAAAACTACGGTATTCGGTATGACGTTACAATTCATATATATATATATATATATATATATATATATATATATAGGAATTTGCTGTTCGTTAGTTTCGCTAAAACTCGAGAACGGCTGAACCGATTTGGATAATTTTAGTCTTGAAATATTCGTGTAAATCCAGGGAAGGTTTAAACGGTGATAAAATACGGAAAGTTGCCCGGAAAAGAGGAAAATCTGGAAAAACTGAAACAACATTTTCCAGTGAGCTATCAATACTGCTCGTCCAATTGCGATAAAATTTTGTACATTTCATACTGAAATCAAGAGGAAGGTTCGCATCAAATAAAAATTTGGAAAAGTAGCCCGGAAAGTAGGAAAGTTTAGGAAAAACCGAAAGCGATTTTTTTTTCTGAATAAAAATCAGTTACCACATGGCTGTAAGAGCATCACTTGAGCACGGCTTGACAGAACAAGGTTTGTGTGAAATAAATTTTTTGGAAAATTTGAGAAAAACTGAAAGTGCGTTTTTTAATGTGTTTTTGATTGAATTCAGCACTATAAGTGACTATTCGCGTGACACAGAGGAATATTTTTAGTTTTTTTCATTATGGTCTTGGAAAAGTTTTCAGTAAAAAGAAAAGTCGCAAAATTCGAACGAAATTCCTTTTTCAATATGTTACTAAATGTACTCAACACTATAAATTGAGAACTGTTCGTCCGATTACGATAAAATTTTGATCATTTGAAGTTCAACGAAATTTGAACGTTCTTATGAACTAAAAATTTGGGAAAATTACTCGGAAAATTTGAAAATTCGCGAGAAAGTGAACGAGCTTTTGTCAATGGGATATCAGTATCATTCGACTGATTGTGATAAAATTTTGCATATTTGACGTTCAAAGCAAGAGTAACGTTCTTATGAAATAAAAATTTGCAAAAGCTTCCCAGAAAATTGGAAAAATTAACAAAAATAGAGATCTTTCTATGAAATATAAATACCATTCATCTGATTGCCATAAAATTTTGTATATTCGACGTTGAAAGCGAGAGGAAGGTTTAGTGAAGTAAAAGTTTGGAATAGTTGGCCAGAAAATAGGAAAATTTGGGAAAAACTGAAAGAGCTGTTTTCTTTCGGATATCAATATAATTCATACGATTGCGATAAAATTTTGCACGTTTGACGTTCACCGATACTTCAACTATCTGATGATGCCTTTAGAAAGATAATGGGTCTAAAATACATATGATTTAAATTAATATGGTTTATATTAAGAGGTAAGTGATACGAAGTTCTCCGGGTCATCTAGTTTGTAATAAAAAAGCTGCTTGACATATTCCCCACCCCCAGAAGAGGCTATATTGTTAGCTATATTGTAAACTAGCTGTAAACCCGGCGTTGCCCGGGTATTTATTTATTCTACACTCTAGTAGTCCACCCCCCTCCCCCCTTTTCACTCCTCTCTCTGCATCCACCTCTTTCTCTCCCATCTCTGTTCGTTTCCACCTTTCCCTCCATTGCAAAGTTTATTGCTAGGTACCCACTGTCATGTACCAAAAAACATTTGTGGGTAACCAGTGACCTAATTGGTTTAAAGGTCATGTGTGCAAAAATTCACCAAGATCGGGAAAAAATACAGATTTGTATGTAATACAAACACAGGGTGACATTGAAAAACGCACTTTGTTATTTTCAAATATTCGAGTTTCATTACATACAACTCTTGCTCTGAGAATAACGAAAACAACATAAAGAGGATCTGTCAAATCGGTCGAGACGCTCTCAAGTTATGGCGTGACCAAGGTATTCAGGGATCAATTTTTAGGTTGCAAACTACCCGTATGAAACTTTAGGTAGACGCTGACTTTCTTTTGAAGGTCAAGCGCACAAAATTTCGCAAAGATCGGAATGAAACTGTAGATTCGTTAGTCTGTAGGTAAGGTATCCTCCGCCATGCACCTTAATTCTGTCCTGTCGCAAAATAATTTCTTAGCTGAAGTCGTCTACCTATAAACTACATTGCTGCCAAATTTCAGCTTGATTGGTGTAGTAGTTTTAGAGATTTCGTGTTTAGTCAATAAGTGAGTGAGTGACCTTTTGCTTTTATATAGAAAGAGATATCTCCTAAATTATGTGTCCTACAAAAACATTATTTACCACGTTCTTAGCGTGGAATATTAGAAAACTGCCTGCGAAATGTGTTGTAAATGGAACTGGTAGTAAAGGCGTAGTAAATTACAAACTTACACGTATTAGGGCGAATTTTCATGCATTTCATTATCTTTGACGTCATAGTACCTGAACTATATGTCGTAGTACGACATTATTTCGAAGGTACATTCAATGGTCTAAATGTGAAATTGTGGAGTTTAAGGTCTTCACGTTTGATTGATTTATCTTAAAACAAAGTTTAACGGATTTCTTGTGGAAAGCTTCACACTTCTCATTATTGAGAGTCAATTGACAGTTTTTACACCATAGTGATATCTTATTCAGATCGTTCTGCAGTTGGTTTTGATCTTCAGATGATTTTACTAGACGGTAAATGACGCCGTAATCTGAAAACAACCTAAGAGAGCTACTTAGATTTTCCCCTAAATCGTTTATGTAAATAAGGAACAGCAGAGGACCAATAACACTACCCTGTGGAACGCCCGATATCACCTCTGTTTTAGTCGATGCCTTAACATCGATTACTACGAACTGTGTCCTCTCTGACAAAAAATCCCCTATCCAATCGCAAATTTGGGGCGATATACCATAACTACGACATTTGATTAAAAGCCGTTTGTGAGGTACGGTGTCAAAAGCCTTCTGGAAATCAAGAAATAAGGAATCGATTTGGGAACCCTTGTTGTTAGCACCCATCACTTCGTGCGAATAAAGAGCTAGTTGTGTTTCGCATGAACGATATTTTCTAAATCCGTGTTAACGTTGGGTCAATAAATCATTCTGTTCGAGATAATTCATAATATTTCAATACAGGATATGTTCCAAAACCCTGCTGCAAAATGACGTCAATGAAATAGGCCTGTAGTTTAGTGTGTTACTCCTACTGCCTTTCTTGAATATAGGTGTGACCTGGGCAACTTTCCAATCTTTTGGTACAGATCCATCTATGAGAGAGCGGTTGTATATGGCTGTTAAGTAAGGAGCTATCGCTTCAGAATAATCAGATAGAAATCTAATGGGTATACAATCCGGACCAGAAGACTTGTTCTTGTTAAGTGATTTTAGTTGCTGCACTACTCCGATGATATGTACTTCTACGCTACTCATTACGGCATCTGTTCGTAATTCGAAATCTGGAATATTGGTTTCCTCTTCTTTGGTGAATGAGTTTCTAAAAGCTATGATTAGTAACTCTGCTTTAGTAGCGCTGTCATCGGCAGGATCGCCATTACTATCGCATAGGGAGGGTATTGTTTGTGTTTTGCACCTATATAACATATGACCAAAATCTCTTTGGGTTTGCAGTCAAATTTCGAGGAAGAGTTTCGTTGTCATGAGTATTGTAGGCATCTCGCATTGAAGTCCTCGCTAAATTTCGAGCTCCTGTATAGGATAGTCAATCCTGGGGATTTTGTGTTCGTTTAAATTTAGTATGTCTTTTCTGTTGCTTTTACATCAGTGTCCTGACCTGTTTTGTGTACCAATGGGCATCACCTCCTTCTTTTATTAATTTATTTGGTATAAAACTGTCAATTACTGTCGATACCACTTCTTTGAATTTGAGCCACATCTGGTCTACAAGTACAGTAATGAAACAGATTATTATATTGTTATGCTGTAAAGTTTTATTAATGAGTTTCCTGGAGAGAGAGGAGCTTTTTTTAATAATTGATATGGGTTTAGGAAACCCTTGAATATAGGTATGACCTGTGCAACTTTCCAATCTTTTGGTACAGGTCCTTGTTGGAGAGAGCGATTGTATATGGCTGTTAAATAAGGGGCTATCGCTTCAGCATAATCAGATAGAGTGCGCCTCGGTTGTGCCAACGGCCGTACCACGTTGGGTGTACCGCTTCTCCTTCGATCGCCGAAGTTAAGCAACGTTGGGTCTTTTTGGTCGCCGGATCGAATCTCGTAGCATGCAACTTTTTCTGCCGGGCGCCGTGGCTCAGCGCGCCCGGTCAGAGAGCTCAACGCCCTCTGTAATAAAAAAGCTGAGCCAAAACCTCATCGAACGAGAACGAACAAATCCAATCAGCGTTCCGATCAGAGTTCCGAGCAGAACTACCTGGAAAAAAAAAGGTTGTACAGTGGTAGAGTGCCAGATTACGAATCCAAAGGTCGCGAATTCGATCTCCGCCAGGTCCTAGGATTTTTATCTGTCACTTTCCACTTCTTTCACCTCTGGCAGTATTGCTGATGTGAAAAATACCGAGTAGCACCGTGCTTCGGAACTCACGTTAAACTGTAGGTCCTCCTATAACTGGCTGGGTCAGAGGAAGGCAACGGCATACCACCTCCAAACAGGACAATGCCTAGTAAAGCACTATGGTGTTCAAACCAATCTTCGGATTGTTGACTGCTTTACCTTTTAAATCATATAGAAATGTAGTGGGTATACAGTCCGGATTTTAGTTGCTTCTCAGGACTGAAGACAACGACAACAACAACAACAGCAACAACAACAACAACAACGTACCATTGAACAAGTTGCATGAGCTTCAGCCGAATAGTGTGAATTAGGCCCTACACGCAGAGAGAATGTATGAAGTAGATAAAAAAATGAAAAAACATACCCCTCAGTATGCACCACGACGGCGCCTGTAAATGCTGGGTAAATGCGTGGCTGTGTGCGGTACTGTTTAGCTGGCAAACGCATCGTGGAGCACAAGTGGATGGCATCAGCTGAATGACGGCACGGTACCAGCTGCGGTACTCCTCCGGTGCGTCGTACACTCGAGGAATCGACCGAGCACTGGGAAAGGCACTGGCGGGCCACTTGCTGGAGAAGAACTGGAAGCTCCTCCAGGTGGCGACAGGCCACGCACTGGAGAAAGTGCACACGCAACTGGCAGCGTATCGCCTCGGCGAGGCGAGAAGAATGAGTGTTCTCCGAGCGGCCGCGAAGGGCCGCGGAAAACCGAGCAACAAGAAGAGAGGCCTCGTCTGCCAGCGACGCGCACAAAAGGGTTTGCGAGAGAAAAGGACGCGCCGAGCAGCCGCCATTGTTCCAGGTTACGGCCGGCCTTCCAGCGAGGCCAAAAAACGCGCTGGGTCCAGCGCCTCAGGCACGTCTCTCCTCCACTGACCGTAACATGAAACCCGATGTAAACAATGCACTGTGCATTCTTCCGCGTCTGCTCGCACCTCACTGGTTTTCGAATCTATATACAGGATGTTACAAAAAGGTACGGCCAAACTTTCATGAAACATTCCTGACACTCATCATCATCATCATTAAAGACTGATTATGCCTTTCAGCGTTCAGTCTGGAGCATAGTACCTCTAATAAAATTCGTCCATGATCCCCTATTCAATGATAATATTGCCTTGTCTGATGTTATGCCTTTTACTTCAAAATCATTCTGCACCAAATCTAAGTACTTTCTTGTTGGTCTACCTCGACTCCTCTTACCCTCCGCTGCCGAGCTCATGAGTCTCTTAGCTAACCTTGCTTCTCCCATGCGTGTAACATGACCCCACCGTCTCAGTCTGTTCGCTCTTACTGCTACATCTATGGTGTTCATTCCCAGTTTTTCTTTGCTTTCCTCATTATGCACACCCTCCTGCCATTGTTCCCATCTATTAGTACCTGCAATCATTCTTGCTGCTTTCATATCTGTAACCTCTACCTTGTGAATAAGGTAACCTGTATCCACCCAACTTGCACTGCCATACAACAAAGTTGGTCGAAAGATAGAGCGGTGCACTGCTAACTTAGTCTTCGTACTTACTTCCTTCTTGCAAAAAACAGTAGATCTTGGCTGAGAACTCATTGCATTAGCTATGCTGCACCTCGATTCCAGTTGTTTCGCTATGTTGCTATCCTGTGAGAAAATACATCCCAGGTACTTGAAACTGTCTACCTGTTCTAATTTTAATCTGCCAGGAAGTTTCGTTTTATATACAGGGTGTTACAAAAAGGTACGGCCAAACTTCCAGGAAACATGCCTCACACACAAAGAAAGAAAATATGTTATGTGGACATGAGTCCGGAAACGCTTAATTTCCATGTTAGAGCTCATTTTATTACTTATCTTCAAATCACATTAATCATGGAATTGAAACACACAGCAACAGTACGTACCAGCGTGACTTCAAACACTTTGTTACAGGAAATGTTCAAAATGTCCACCGTTAGCGAGGACACATGCATCCACCCTCTGTCGCATAGAATCCCTGATGCGCTGATGCAGCCCTGGAGAATGGCGTATTGTATCGCAGCCGTCCACAATACGAGCACGAAGAGTCTCTACATTTGGTACCGGGGTTGCGTAGACAAGAGCTTTCAAATGCGCCCATAAATACAAGTCAAGAGGGTTGAGGTCAGGAGACCGCGCAGGCCATGGAATTGGTCCGCCTCTACCAATCCATCGGTCACCGAATCTGTTGTTGAGAAGCGTACGTACACGTCGACTGAAATGTGCAGGAGCTCCATCGTGCATGAACCACATGTTGTGTGGAGTACTTATAAAGGCACATGTTCTAGCAGCACAGGTAGAGTATCCCGTATGAAATCATGATAACGTGCTCCAGTGAGCGTAGGTGGAAGAACATGAGGCCCAATCAAGACATCACCAACAATTCCTGCCCAAACGTTCACAGAAAATCTGTGTTGAAGACGTGAATCGAGGAAGTACAGTACTTACTAACGAAACAATTGGGTCTTTTGACACTTGTCTGCACGAATTATTTCAATTTACGTTTAAAGAGAAATACTAAAATGAGCTCTAACGTGGAAATTAAGCGTTTCCGGACACATGTCCACATAACATATTTTCTTTCTTTGTGTGTGAGGAATGTTTCCTGGAAGATTGCCGTACCTTTTTGTAACACCCTGTATATATATAAATGAAATGCTGTTCGTTAGTCTCTCTAAAACCCGAGAACGGTTGAACCGATTTGGCTAATTTTAGTCTTGAAATATTCGTGCAAGTCCAGTGAAGATTTAAACGGTGATAAAATATGGAAAAGTTGTCCGGAAAAGAGGAAAATCGGGAAAAACTGAAACAGCTTTTTCCCAGTGAGCTATCAAAACCGTTCGTCCCATTGCGATAAAATTTTGTACATTTCATGTTGAAAGCAAGAGGAAGGTTCGCATCAAATAAAAATTTGGAAAAGTCTCTCGGAAAATTGGGAAATTGAGTAAAAATAGAAAGAGATTTTTCTATGAAATGTCAATACTATTCATATGATTGCGATTGCACATTAGACGTTCAAAGCGAGAGGAAGGTTTGAGTGAAGTAAAAATTTGGAATACTAGATCAGGAAATATGAAAATTTGTGGAAAACTGAAAGAGTTCTTTTCTTTGGGATATCAATATCATTCGTACGACTGCGATAAAATTTTGCACATTTGACGTTCAAAGCGAGAGTACATACATATTAGCAATTACGAAGCATTGCCGGCTCGATTAGATGACTAGATGGCCCGGTGAACTTCGTATCACTTATCTGTTAATATAAACCATATTAATTTAAAGCATATGTATTTTAGAGCCAGTAGCTTTATAAAGGCATCATCAGATAGTCCAAGTATCGGCTCGATAGAGGGCGGAAAGAGTGGGCAAATCACGCACACATGTCCAGGATAAGGTTCATGTCACATTCTTGGAAATTCAGGGAGGGTTTAAACGGTGATATAGTATGGAAAAATTGCGAGGAAAAGTTTAGATTTAAAACATGTAGAATAATGACTTGGTTGCTGTGTTGGGTGCGTTCAGAATTATACTTTGAAAGAGTAAAGTTCGCTTTACACGATCTGAACCCGTATATGAAGTGTCAAAGTCACTGTCAAAGGTTACTTCCAGGAATGTGACATGAACCTTATCCTGGATATGTGTGCGTGATTTGTCCAGTCTTCCCGCCCACTATCGAGCCGATACTTAGACTATCTGATGATGCCTTTATAAAGCTACTGGGTCTAAAATACATATGATTTAAATTAACATGGTTTATATTAAGAGGTAAGTGATACGAAGTTCACCGGGTCATCTAGTTTGAAATAAGAGGGTCGTCGCAAAGTAAGAAGAGTGTTTGAATCGTCCGTTCAAAGGAGGACAGCACAAATGTACCATCATTTGATCAACGTACTGGCTCCCAAATGGAGGACATAGTAATAGGTATTTCCGGCGTAGAGAAGCAGCTGAGAGAGATTAATGCAAAAAAGTCTGCTGGTCCGGATGGAATACCAGTTCAGTTTTATATATAAGTAGCTGAATTCCCGCTGTTTCGCACGCGTAGACTGGATGGTTTGCATTGGTTGTTTCTACTACTAAATAAACATTTTCATAGATTTAGCTTTAAAAATGCTTTCCTAATCAAGTATTTTGATACAAGTTGCCACTCCCTATTGCACCATTGTTGGCAGAATTCAAAACATCCCGAAACGCATTAAAAAAAATTATAACCATGGTTCCAAACCCAAATTTTCACATTTATAGCATCAAAATAGTCACAGTAGCACCGTTAAAATATTTTCCCTTATTTCACCCGCTTAAGGCCAATTCACACTGTCCGTCACGTCACGTCACGTCACCGTCCGTCAGAACATTCCGCAATGTATTTCTAATGGCGGCATTCACACTGTCCGTCACGTCACGTCAAGCTTTCTCGAGAAGAATGTTTTGACTGAACAGCCGTCTGCTAACATCAGAAGTTAACCTATTTTCGTCACGCGAATTACATGTTGCAGTCAACGATTTCACTGTTTATATGCAAATATGTCTTATTTATCTTTAATTTGTTGTTACACTTCGTTTTAGGGGTAAATCTCAAATGTTTCATGACGACTTAAATATTTTTGTCAATTGAGTGTCCCCCTAAAATCGAGGTCGGATATCTGAAAACAAAAAAATGGTTTATGTTACGTAACATTGTAATAGAAAATACTGTAGCAAACTGTTTATCTGAATAAGATTGTAATTTGATTACGCATTTTTCATTAAATAACGTTTTAAGTGAAAATGTCAGTTCTAATGAAAGAAAAAAATTCAGTTGTTTACGACGGTATTAACAATGCCAACGGGCAAATCGTAATGGATAAAGTAAACAGGCTCTATTTATGCTCTTATAAGTATTGCTTGATGTTTTCATATGTTTATTTTTTAGCTTGAAAATAAATGTTGATGTTCTGAAATGTTGTTTCAGTTCCCAGTTAGTTGGCCAAAAACATACACTGTAAAGTTTTCTTTGGCTGTCAATATCATTTAGCGTTGTTGTTCCTTCAATTCTAGTATTAAACTATGACATTCTACATAACAGATCGCCACTCATAACCTCACTTTTAACATGGGCGAGTTGACGTGACGGACACGGACGGACAGTGTGAACACAACTTGACGTGACGTGACGTGACGTGGACGTGACGGACAGTGTGAATTGGCCTTTAACGGCTGAATTTCCAAAAATATCGAAACACCTGTTTTTAAAATTCTAATCAAAAATCTAAATCAGAAGTTTTCTATTTCTTCTTCAAAACTGCCTGAATAGCAACGTATTTTCAAAAAACCGTCCATCCCCTATTTCACCCCCTTAGGGATGGGAATATCGATAAATCGCTGATGCCTACAGTGCAAGATAAACAACGTCTACAAATTTCAAGTTTCTATCGTCTGTAGATTCACTTTTCAGCGCCGTTATCTGTCTTTTAGAAACGGATCGAGAACGCGTAATTTCTTTCTTACGCTTTGGCATCTTTCTTGGTAGGTTTACTTTTGAAACTGCAACATGCACTTATCTGTCTTTATTCGTACGCTTGCTGCAGAAAAAGAACTAGGAATGTACATGACGTTTCGTTGTATAAACCTCTTTGTTATTATAGTGTCAAAAGTCATCGCTGCTCTTCAGTGCAAATTTTGTATAAGCCGACGACTTTCAACCACTATATCTTCCACGCTCTTATAGCTATCGATACGGAACTGCTAATCCAGTTGTCAGTATTTTGATCCTAAGCACTACAGTTGTCTTTCCATTGTTTATACTGAGATCACTGGTGTATTGCCAATATAGTTAATGCTCAGTTAACGTATATCTGTGTTTCCCATTGTTTTATCTTTGAGCTTTTTATCTTTGAGCATTTGTTAATCGTCGTCTTGCTCCACATTTTACGCATTATTGTTCGCCACACTCACCCACCGCCACACACCGCGACCAAAACGCCATTGTGCACACGGCGAACCTAAAAGCTACTCTCATGCATAACCGCCGCTGATTTGCAGTGAATAATTTTGGCCACCAACTGAAATATACGGAGACACGTCCCACGTTCCATTTTTATATACGTATATTGATATTCTGCGGCGTTGGCCCCCTACTTCGCTTGCATTTATCGCGAATCTTTAATTCAGCGCAAAGTTCCTAGTGATTGGAAAAAAGCGCAGGTGACTCCCGTGTATAAGAAAGGAAAGAGAACTGACCCATACAATTACAGGACAATATCGTTGACATCGGTTTCATGTAGAATTTTGGAGCATATTCTCAGTTCGAATATAGTAAATTTCCTTGAAACGGAAAAGCTTCTTTCCATGAATCAGCACGGGTTTAGGAAACATCGTTCATGTGAAACTCAGCTTGCCATTTTCTCACATGACATCTTGCGAGCCATGGATGAAGGGTAACAGGCGGATTGTGTTTTTCTCGACTTCAAAAACGCGTTCGACGCGGTGCCACACTGCAGACTGCTAACGAAGATACGAGCTTATGGAATAGGTTCACACATTTGTGACTGGCTGGAAGACTTCCTAAGTAATAGAAAGCAGTACGTTGTTCTCGACGGCGAATGTTCATCAGAGACGAGTGTATCGTCAGGCGTGCCCCAGGGGAGTGCGATAGGACCGCTATTATTTTCTATCTATATAAATCATATGATGGACAGAGTAAGTTGTAATTTGCGGCTGTTTGCTGATGATGCTGTGGTGTATGCGAGGGTGTCGTCTTTG
The DNA here is from genome assembly GCA_026315105.1 of Locusta migratoria. Taxonomy (NCBI): domain Eukaryota; kingdom Metazoa; phylum Arthropoda; class Insecta; order Orthoptera; family Acrididae; genus Locusta; species Locusta migratoria. The sequence continues at coordinate 82,287,965 of CM048754.1, read as the reverse complement.
AGTGTAACAGCATACAGGATGACTTACACAAAATTTCTACTTGGTCTGAAGAATGGCAGCTAGCTCGCTATGTCGAAAAATGTAAGGTGATGCGCATGAGTAGGAAAAACAGTCCCATAATGTTCGAATACAGCGTTAGTAGTGAGCTTCTTGATGCAGTCGCGTCGGTAAGATTGCAGACTGGTATGATGGAACGAACATGCAAGGACAGTTGTAAGGCGGACAGCCGACTTCGGTTTATTGGGAGAATTTTGGGAAGATGTACTTCATCTCTAAAGCAGACCGCGTATAAAACGCTTCTAAGACCACGTCTTGAGTATTGCTCAAGTGTTTGGGACCCGCAGCAGATCCGGGTACTCACATGGGGATCGCTGGACGAAAGACGACGTTCTTTTCGAGAAGTTCTGTAGAGGATATTTAGAGGGCCGGAATTTGAAGCTGTAGAAAGATCTTCCTGCCGCCTACTTATATTTCGCGTAATGATCACAGAGAAATTAGGACTCGTACGGAGGCATGCAGACGTTCTTTTTTTCCTCGTACTATTTGGGAGTGGAATAGGAAAGGAAATGCCTAGTAGTGGTACAGTGTACCCTCCGCCACGCACCTTACGGTGGATTGCGGAGTGTGTAGATGTAGAAAGATGTAGAACTGGCACTGTAACATACCTGGTCGTAGATCGTTTCTTCTTGAAGTTCTCGGTAGCGGCTGGCTGTAATTTCATGGGGCAAAAGTCGTCTACTACAAATGATCTAGTCAACACGTGGGATTGCAGTTCGTTGACATTTCAATACATTATTACTACCCAGTTGTTCCCATTTATGGCCACGGTACAAATCTCATTAATTACAATCACACATCAATAATACGAATTTACACAGTTAGTGTGTGGAATACTTAAGTGTACAGTGTGGCACAAATATGGATTAATCACTGTAGATTTACTTTCTACACGCTTAACATTGAAGACCTTTTACATAACTGTTCAAAGTTAGGTGGGTTGTGCGTCAGATACATCACGGACTAAGACTCAAAACAATACTCGGAACTGGCGTGCATTGTGCATGAGATCGAGGATGAAACAATAATCAATTACATGGCGCGAACGTATTCTATTTGTATCTTCCAAAAAAATGATACTGGAAATTGCGCATTGTTAATTATGTACATGAAATTAATTATAATGGAAAAGTAAACAATTACATACAACTGGCTATAGTAAACGGTAGCGTTAATAATGGTGAGTTAATTCATATATAAATCTCGGTTAAATTAATAGTATTTCATATCCAAATATAATTTAATAGGGCTGGCAACAATACTTTCGTAATTAACGGTAATTATATAGAAACTAATGAGCATTGGTTGTGAAACATAGTATTATAAGAAAAGAATTTACTTAGTTTTATCAGAAATACTAATTAGCACACTACCTGAAATACAACAATACGCCTTTGGCAGTAACTAATTCATATTTGGTAATTAAACAAAGTTCTCCGACATCAAATAATAGAAAATCACTTCAGCTAGTTACGTTAAAAGAAGAATAACGAAAGTTTTGGAAAAGAAAATGACAATACACTAATTACATTCATATCTATTATAATGCAACAGTGGTATCGGGAGGTTCCGTAATGCAAGCGTATGGGAATAAATCCTAACATACTTCGTTACAGCATCACCTGTGTGTATCGACATATTTAGTTAGTATCTTTGGAAAGAACGTACATCAGGTTTCAGCCATATTGGTCGATTTCTTTGCGTTTGGCATTCGTGTGAATCAAGGAAGTCGAATGATTGTCAAAGAATGGACGAAAAAGAATTTCGGGTGTTGATTAAACATTACTTTACGAAAGGCAAAACGCCTTTGTAATGATATTTAATTAATTACAATATTTCCAAATTGCAGAGTGTCATCCAGTAAGCTGTTTATCCGAATTTTTCAGCGTCTTCGGGACACAGGTTCTGTAGCACCCAGCAAGGCGAACAGTGGAAGGTCCCGGTCCGTCTGCTCACTGAAGATGGAGGAGGGTGTGCTGAATTTAGGGGAGCAAAGACCCAGAACCAGTGAGTGGCGATTAACCGCAGAAGCAGGCGCGACTCTCTTCTTATCTCTGGGATGCTACACCAACAGTTACTCTATTCGTATTATGTTCAGCGCGTCCAGGCACTAGGACCAGAAGGCCAACATAGAAGATTGCGTTTCTGTCAGTGGCTGTTGAGGAACTGTGCCGTAGATCTGTTGTTTTTGTTGAAGATTTTGTTTATCGATGTGGCGGTTTTCACACAAGATGGCGTTGTAAAGTTTCATTGCCAGCACGGCTGGGCATATGTTGAAAGACGGCCGTCTGTCGTCTTCCATATATTTTTTGTATATTTCTGTAGAGTTATAATTTATTTAATGTCGCTAGATTATCATTTTGTTAAAACTTGAACCCCACTCTTTTCAGGGCTTGAGGGATAGCTTTTTTATTTCATGTGCTAAAATATTAGAAAATATTGCTAAGTTTTTCTTATTTTGTTATGTTAATAATGTATTATTATATTAAATAATGTGGCAGAAGTACGGCTTCTCCGCTACGCCACTGTCCCTGAGAGAATGTGCAGTTGTTTCACTTTTAAGTGGATGCAAAAATCTATGGCTTATGGCCGTCTGAATGTGGGGAGTGATAGCTCGCTTTGCATCGTTCTCTCTGGCTCCGTGTCGACAGCTGCTGATACTACCAAAGAGGTTTCCACGCCCTTTGGTTGCGAGCTAGTTGGTGAGCCTTCCCTCCAGTGTGAGTCTCGCTGTCCGTCCCCACCACCGCTTTTTCTTGGATTATCCGACTTCCGGTGGCTTCCCGTGTCTTGTCGACGCTCAGTCTGGTCATTCTGGGCTGGTCGTCTGGCCAGGTAACGTTGGTTCTGCTCTTGTTTCTGGAGATGATAGCGTTTCATTGACTAGCACGTTTAACTTAAATTCGTGAACTTAGAATCATTTTTTGGAATGTTTTCTTCGATTGCGTGCATAAATGTGTTTTCAACAAACAACACTCATTCGCTAACACACACGCAATGCCACAGCGAAACTCACCAAATCAGCGTGCTGAGACGAGGCGGAAGCAGGCGCCGCTATCGTAGGCGAAATTAAGCAAGTCAGCAAGTCAGCACAAAACACAATATACAAAAAAAACTTTGAGCTGGCTCTGGTCTGTCGTGCCTGTCTCAGCACGCTGATTTTGGTGAGTTTCGCTGTGGCATTGCGTATGTGTGAGAGAATGAGTGTTGTTTGTGAATCGTTCACCCCCCCCCCTCTCCCCAGTAGCGTTAAATCATGTATAAATTAGGGTGGGAACCGTCCGCATTAATCAATGTAAAAGATGCATTTTTATTGTATTAACAAAATTGGTTCCCCATTTTGCTTGTTTTCTATCTGAATAAAGAAGTTTAGCATAATCCGTAAGTTGCCTATAAATTGCAGTTTTAGAGCAACTTCCCTCTTTTATTTAATATTGTACTTCACAAGTGCTGAGAACAAAATCAGATGCAACTTTTCTTATGTCTAAATTTCGTTGCGCCATAAATGTTTTCTTAGCCACCTTTCTATGATAACTTTAATTGTGGTGGCTTGATTATTAATGACTGTGTGTAATAACGTGTGAACTGCTATGTAGATTGACCACTGTAGTATTAAATTCGTGTTATTGAAGTAATTTGAAGCGAGTCAGTTCTCAGTTTGGGCCAGGGAACAAGGCTTTGTAGCAGGGAGTAACCAGTAGTTCACACGGACCTCATTTGCTAATTTTAGTGATAAAATAAGGTTCTTGTTTCGTACAGTGGTCGACTTTTAATGTAAATCCTCATGAAGTTGCAGAAAGGGGGCATCAACATCAAAATCAAATGTTGAAATGTGTGTAAATCTTTCGGAATCAACTATTGGGTCATCAGTCCTTAGCTACAAACTACTTACATTAAGTTAAACTAACCTAAGGACAAACACACACATCAATGTCTGAGGGAGGATTCGAACCTCCGACGCGGGAGGCCGCGCGATCCATAACGTGGCGCTCCAGACCGCTCGGCTACACCTGCGCGGCGGCATCAACATCGATTCGCCATCAACGTATGGGTAGGTATTCTTGGTGATAGGTTAATATGGCCATGTGTCTTACACAGATTAAATGGGGCCCACTATCATTAGTTTCTTGTCACTGTCTTACCTGTCTTGTGTGAGGATGTGTAGCAAATACTACATATGTCGCTTATGCCTAATAGGGCACCAGCACATTTCCTTTGCAATACACGCAAACATCTGGTGCCGACATTTGGCGTGCGCTAGATTGGTTGGGGAAGCCACACACCTTGGCCCTTCCGATCCCCGGAACTCAATAAATAAATAAATAAAAGTTGATTTTAAATCAGTGAGACATAACTACTGTCCTTATCAGTTCCTAGGCTTACAAACTACTTAAACTAATCAAATAATCACGCGCGCGCCACACACACACACACAAACACACATAAAAATTAAATACTCTGAATAATCGTACATCACCCGTTGTAAATTTTTTGTAATCTCTCTAAGGCCATGGAATTCTTCTAGATAAGCTTACGAATTGTAACATGAATGGGATAGTGCACAAACTGTTTAAATCGTACCTAACAGGAAGAGTGCAGAAAGTTGATATAAATAGTAATAAAAAAACCACCAAACTGAGGAACAATCAAGAATGATGTGCCACAAGGTTCGTTGTTGTGTCCTTTGCAATGTTAATGACTTGCCATTCTGTATTTACGAAGATGAGGAGCTGGTTCATTTTGCTGATGATAAAAGTATAGTTATCACAGCTGACGGACAAGAAGTAACTGATGAGATTGTAAATGATGTCTTTCTGAAACTCATTAAATGGTTCTCTGCGAATGGACTATCATTAAATTTTGATTACAAAAACAGTATATACAGTTCCATCCAGTAAATGGAATGACACTTTTAATAAATTTAGAACTTTGATCAGAAATCTCTGGCTAAGGTAGAATTTTCATAATTTTTATGTGTGTGTATTGATGAACAGGAAAAAACACATTAAAGATCTGGTAAAACTTTGAGTTCAGCTTCTTATGCTATCAGGGTCATTGCAATGTTTGGTGATATACATCTCACTAAATTAGCTTACTGTGTCTATTTTCATTCACTGCTTTTGTATGGCATCATATTCTAGGGCAATTCATCATTGAGTAAAAAAGTATTTATTGCACAAAAGCGTATAATAAAAATAATTGCTGGAGCTCACCCACGATCATCCTGCAGATACTTATTTAAAGAACTAAGGGATCTTCACAGTAGCTTCACTATATACAATCACTTGTGAAACTTTTTATTACCAATCCAACCGAATTGAGAAGAAATAGCAGTGTGCATAGCTACAAAAGTAGAAGAAAGAATGATCTTCACTATTCAGGATTAAATCTAGCTTCGGCACAGAAGAGGGTGAATTACTCTTCGGCCCCTTTTCCCAATAGCAACAAAAGTCTGACAGGTAGCCAATCAATATTTAAAAAGAAATTAAAATAATTTCTGAATGGCAACTCCAACACTTTAGAAGAATTTTTAGATAAAACTTAATAATTTCGCTAAAGGAATACTTAAAAAGAAAAAAAGAAATATCCTTAATATATTGTCAGGTATAAACGCTATTTATTAAACTGATACGTTCTTCATCATTATGAAGTGTCATACTCATGACAAATGGAACAAGTGCCAATCTAATCTACACACACCCATGCCCGAGTGAGGAATCGAACGCCCGACGGGGAGTAACCGCTCGCTCAGCTGCAAGGCGCCTTAGAGAGCTCGGCCATTCCAACGTGGCAGACGTCAATCCCCTGGCTTTTTGGTATGGGGGCACTTGAAGGCAACAGTCTGCACCATCCCGCTGCAGTAGCGCGTCTTCAATGAATGCCAGAATTTACAACAAAAAACGCGTATATTTCAAAGAGTACGTGATTCGATACGCCGAAGGGGAGAGGGCTGCATTGCCATGGAGGGTCGTCACATTGAGTACCTCCTATGAATGGACGTCAGAATGAAAGTACCCTACGAATAAGACTACATTGCTCAGAAAGCATACGTTTCCGTATGAAGGATTATTGGGCTTTTTTCTGTTTTTTTTTTTTTTTGGGTACTAGCAGATCCTAAAGTATTGGACACTTAATTCGAAAACCTTGGATAATCCGTTGAATTTATATTCAGTAACATTTTCTTGTGATGTCAGATTTCCAATATTTCCGCTCGGGAATTAGACGCTTAGAAAAGGGACAAAAAGAAATTAAACTACAGAGGAATCACTCTTATTACCAAGGTAGCTGAGATCTGCCAGAGAGTATTGGAAGGAAGACAGGTCAACTTTTTACATCATTTTACGTCAAGGCTTATCATGGAGAAAAGATGAGAGTTTGGTAAAGACTTGGGGATGAATGTTTTTGATATCGAGAAAGCTTATGATAGTGTGCGTAGACGGGTGGTTTGGGATGTATTAAGGAAAAGGCAAGTAAACAGAGCAGAAGGGCAAATGGTAAAAGCTATGTACAAGTATTGTGTCAATAGCCCGAAGACTAGTATAGTAGAAATAGAACGGATTAAGGTGGAAACGGGCTTCTACAAGGAAAGTGCATTGTCACTCCAATGTTCATCATAGTCATGGGTAAAATTCACAAGAATGTTAAACAGAGTTTGGGACAAGAGGCAACAAAGGCCATGGTGTTTGCAGATGATATAGTGATATGTGGTGAGAATGAAACGGAAGTACAAAAACAAGTAGATGAGTGGAACGAAGAGATTGAGAAATTTGGGAGGAAAGTGAGCACGGAGGAAAGCAAGCCAATGGTAATGTCAAAGGGAAGTAAGGAGGGAAGAGGAAACATAGAAATAAATGGAAAAATTGTTGAATGGTTAAAAGTTTCAAGTACTTGGGAAGTGTGATCACAGAAGATGAAAGATTTCGGAGGAAACTGGAGAGACAATACAACAGCTTCTTCCCGGGGTATTCTGTGAAACCGAGATAACCCACAGCAATGGAAGCAGGTATTATATTCAACCGATTATAAACATATACTAACAGATGTAGCGGCAGTGTGTACCATTAACAGAAATATAGGGGAGAAAAATACAAGCAGCAAATTTGAAAGTCCTGAGAGGTATAGAAGGCGAGACCAGAATAGAGGGAGTTGGAAACGACGAGATAAGAAGGACAGCAATCTTGAAGCTGCCGGTGTAGTGTAAAAGTCGACCACTGCACGCAACAACAGCCTTGCTTTGTCACTAAGATTATTAAATAAGGTCCTGTGAACTACTGGTTACTTCCTGCTACAAAGCCTTGTTCCCTGAGAACTGACTCGCTTCAAATTACTTCAATAACAGGAAGTTAATACTACTGTGGTCAATATACATAGCAGTTCACACGTTATTGCACACAGACATTAATAAACAAGCCACCACAATTAAAGTTATCTTAGAAAGGGGGCTAAGAAAACATTTATGGCGCAACGGAATTTAAACATAAAATTTGCAAATGAGCTAGTTCTCACCACTTGTGAAGAACAATATTAAATATAAGACGGAAGGTGCTCTAAAACTACAATTTATAGGCAACTTACGGATTATTCTGAACATAAACTTGTTTATTCAGAAAGAAAGCTAGCAAAATAGGAAACCAATTTTGTTAATACAATAAAAATGCATCTCTTACATGGATTAATGCGGACGGTGCCCAACCTAATTTATACATGATTTAACGCTAGTGGAGGACAGGATTCACAAACAACACTCATTCGCCCGTACACACGCAATGCCACAGCGAAACTCACCAAAATCAGCGTGCTGAGACGTTGTACAAGGCTCAGAGATAATAACTGACAAAGACAGAGTTCGTACTGCAAGTTGGAGTAGAAACGGCAAAATTAAAATAGGCGGGGAGAGAAGATCGCGAAATATTAGTGGAAATCTGAAGGATACCCGCATAGTTACTTACATGATGGGCTTGGAACAAACAAGAGTGGAAGCTGAAGGCTCTGTTCTATGAACCAACCACGTGGAACACGTATCACTCACGGAAGGAAAGGATGAGAAGATTTTTACATGCACTGTACACAAATGAACATATCACCTATTATAAACCGGGCCCCACAAAGCTAGAAAGTATTTACACAGAGTTCATACACCGCCACATGATCACAAAAAGTTTTAACATACCAAGCCATTATCAAACTGCAACTAGAATCACACACGCCGCGTTTATCTATTGGAAATCACTGAATTGAAAAACGAGAACACATTTCCACACACGATCGGAGAAAATATTAAAAAAAAAATCTATGTTCACGAATCTAAGTTAAATATGCCAGACAATAAAATGCTACCATCTCGCGGATACCAGAGAAGAAGCAACCTTACCTCGCCAGACGAACAGTATAGAATGATCAGCCGAGCGACCACCGGGGCGCAGGAAGACCCGGGAAGCCTCTGAAAGCCGGAAAATCCAAGAATCCAAGAATCTCTGGAGATGCCCTAACATTGAAAAAAAGAAGCCAGCAAACTGCACATTCCGGAATTTGTCATCATCATCATCATCATCATTATTAGAGATGGATTTTGCCTTTCAGCGTTCAGTCTGGAGCATAGTACCTCTAATAAAATTCCTCCATGATCCCCTATTCAATGCTAACATTGATGCCTCGTCTGATGTTATGCCTTTTACTTCAAAATCATTCTGCACCGAATCTAAGTATTTTCTTCTTGGTCTACCTCGACTCCTCTTACCCTCCGCTGCCGAGCTCATGAGTCTCTTAGGTAACCTTGCTTCTCCCATGCGTGTAACATGACCCCACCATCTCAGTCTGTTCGCTCTAACTGCTTCATCTGTGGTGTTCATTCCCAGTTTTTCTTTGATTTCCTCATTATGGACACCCTCCTGCCATTATTCCCATCTATTAGTACCTGCAATCATTCTTGCTGCTTTCATATCTGTAACCTCTACCTTGTGAATAAGGTAACCTGTATCCACCCAACTTTCACTGCCATACAACAAAGTTGGTCGAAAGATAGAGCGGTGCACTGCTAACTTAGTCTTGGTACTGACTTCCTTCTTGCAGAAGAGAGTAGATCTTAGCTGAGCACTCACTGCATTAGCTTTGCTGCACCTCTATTCCAGTTCTTTCGCTATGTTGCCATCCTGTGAGAAAATACATCCCAGGTACTTTAAACTGTCTACCTGTTCTAACTTTGTTCCTCCTATTTGGCACTCAATCTATTTGAATATCTTTCCTACAGACATTACTTTCGTTTTGGAGATAGTGATCTTCATATCATAATACTTGCACCTCTGATCGAGCTCTGAAATATTAGTTTGCAACCTTTCAATCGAATCGGTCATTACAACTAAGTCATCCGCATATGCGATACTGCTTATTTTGTTTTCACCTATTTTAATCCCGCCCTGCCAGTCTATTGTTTTCAACATATGATCCATGAATAGTATGAACAACAGTGGTGACAGGTTACAGCCTTGTCTTACCTCTGAAACTACCCGAAACATGAGCTTAATTTGCCATCTACTCTAACTGCTGACAGTGTACGTAAAGCCCTTTAATTGCCTACATAATCTTGTAGAACTGACAGTAGCTTCCTCCTAGGAACACGATCATAAGCCTTTTCCAGATCTATGAAACATAGATACAATTCCCTGTTCCACTCATAGCACTTTTCCATTACTTGCTGTAGGGTAAAGATCTCGTCCTGACAGCCTCTAAGAGGCCTAAACCAACACTGATTTTCATCTAACTTGTCCTCAATTAATACTCGCACTCTCCTTTCAATAATATCTAAGATTTTGCCTACGACGCTAATTAAAGAGATACCTCGATTGTTGCTGCAGTCTTTTCTGTGTCTATGTTTGAAAATTGGCGTGATTACCGCTTTCGTCCAGTCCGACGGAACCTGTCCCCATTCCCACGCCTTTTCAATTATCCTATGTAACCATTTGAGACCTGATATTCCACTGTATTTGACGAGTTCCGGCTTAATTTCATCCACCCCAGCCGCTTTATTGCACTGTAATCTACTGACCATTTTCTCCACTTCGTCAAATGAGATTCTGTTTCCATCGTCGTTCCTATCCCATTCTACCTGAAAATCTGACACATCATTGAACGTTTCACCTACATTGAGCAATTCTTCAAAATATTCCCTCCATCTGCTCAAGGCATCCACAGGATTGACTAGCAGCTTTCCTTACCTGTGCAAAACACTTGTTAATTCCTTCTTCCCTCCCTTTCGAAGATTGCTAATTACGCTCCAAAATGGTTTTCCCGCGGCTTGACCCAGGGTTTCTAGCTTGTTACCAAAGTCTTCCCATTAGTCTGCAATTATCCGTTTGGCTTTGTTTCTTTCTTCAACATCACTTTCTCTAACTGCGTGTTGAAGAAAATTATTTTAGCCATTTAGAGGTCCAAATATTATTAGTTACTGTGCTGAAGCTATATTTTTGAAGATCACAACAAAATATTGTCCAAGATTTTATGCAGTTATTAGGGACTGTATAATAATATTATTATTGTTTTATGTGACGAAAGTGTGTTCGAGTTTTAAGGGTCGATATTTTTACCACTGGTTCATCTGGTTCATGAAACATATCTGTGGCTTAGAAAACAATTGCAAATCATTCAACGACATTTTTGAAGAAGTCTTATTGAATTACATATCAAGTTTTGAACTTTAAAGTGCCAACTGTTGGGTTTCGAACATTTTTCACTGCACAAGGACCTGCTATTCAAAACTTTTATAATGTTTTTATTTTTATTTTTTTATGCTAACTGATATTTCCATTAATTTTCGATTGTATAGGAACGCCTAGGAACGGTGCCTAATACGTTCTACCTAAAAACTTTGAGTTACATGCTTTGAAACTTCAAGATGTTTACATGAAAGTTATTGAAACTATAATGAAGAGAAATTTAAATCGGCCTTGCCCATACTCTAGACAGGATGGAAACAACCAAATTAAAGCGGTATGGACATATGATGAAAATTGAGAATGAGAGAGTACCAAAGAAAGATTTTTTTGGAAAAAGTGATTTGGAAGAGACCACGAGAAAGATCCAGAAAGAGATGTCAGATCTTCCAAAACCGGAATTCGTAAACGGATTTTCCAAATCCGCATTTTGTTGGTCATATAAACACTCTAAAATAGATTCTGGAAATCCACTTCTGCAAAGCTGTTTTCCAGTTCCACAATCCATTGTAGGGGGAAGTGTATTGAGCCGTCCACTCATCTCCTTATAAAGCTCAATTTTACAGTTATTTATTAGATAATTAATGCATATATTATTTTGAATGTTACTTAGATTTGAGAACACATACTAGTGTGAATTTTATTCGCCTCTGTGTTTCATGTATTACGGCGGTGCTGCGGCAGTACGCAGTGACGGGTTCTCCGCCGACGTCAGCGAGAAAATGCAGGTCGCTATCGCTGATTAGCCGAAGGTCCTCGCGCTGAACTTGAAGACACTGCCTGCTATTGCGGACCGTGATCGACAATTTTTCAAATAACAACAATTATTAATAAAGAGATGTAATAGAAATATACTGAAAGCTGATTAGTTGGTTTTGGTATGGAGAACTGACAAGATGTCAGATGGCTATTGTGAGTTTTAGTGACTGTAATTACGTCACCCACCCCCATGAACCACAGACATTGCCGAGGTGGGGTGGCTTGCGTGCCTCAACGATACAGATAGCCGTACCGTAGGTGCAACCACAGCGGAGGGGTATCTGTGGAGAGGCCAGACAAACGTGTTGTTTCTGAAGAGGGGCAGCAGCCTTTTCAGTAGTTGCAGGGGCAACAGTCTGGATGATTGACTGAGCTGGCCTTGTAACATCAGCTAAAATGGCTTTGCCATGCAGTTACTATGAACGGCTGAAAGCAAGAAGTCGTTGCTTTTCCCGAGGATATGCAGCTCTACTGTATGAATATACGATGATGGAGTCTTCTTGGGTAAAATATTCCGGAGGTAAAATAGACCCCCATTCGGATCTCCGGGCGGGGACTACTCAGGAAGATGCCCTCATCAAGAAAAACAAGACAGGCATTCTACGGATCAGAGCGTGGAATGTTCTAACACTTAATCGCGTAGGTAGAAAAGGAATTTCTGGCGTATCCTGACTAAGAGAAGGGATAGGTTGGTGGGACACATCCTGAGACATCAAGGAATCGTAAACTTAGTATTAGAAGGAAGCGTGTGTGGTAAAAATCGTAGAGGGAGACCTACGGACGAATACACTAAGCAGACTCAAAAGAATGTAGGTTGCCGAAAGTATTCTCCGATGAAGAGACTTGCACAGGACATGGTAGCGTGGAGAGCTGCATCAAACCAGTCTGCGGACTGAATCACAACAACAATTACGTCACATTTATATGAATAAGAGATTCACAAATGAATTTACGAATGACTATATAAGATTATTAAATATCTAATCAAGATATACAAATATTTTTTTAAAGTGATGTATTACGTTGATGTGTATTATGACTACGATCTGCATGACTTACGATAAAAGTGATGGTGTCACTAAAGTTGCATGAAGGTTGACATTGATCTATCGATTGCAGATATATACGCTTGCGGCGAAACAAAAAACTCGGGGTTTTTGAACTTATAGGATCTGACTGTAGAAAGCAATACTGAAATACTCTAAATATTCAAGTCAATAAATTTAGTATTAATTAATCAAAAGCTAATAATTATCGTCAGTCATAATTATTGTCAGTTGGTGCTAGTTAACTTCGGGTTCGAAGTCACGGTCATTTAAATAGTTGTTTGTTTAATGAAATCAGCGTTCATTAAAACTAGTACCACCACACCATGTAAACGCAACCGTTTTTGAAGCGTTCTTGGCTTGTCATATTGTGTTTTCTTGTTAAGAATTTTCGGCTCATACGGTTAAAGTTACATTTTATACAGTGATAGAGAAGTATAAACATTAGAGTAGGCAATGAACTTGAATATTTAAGTAAAGCAAAAACAGCGATTGTGCTGACTTAAATCAGGAACTTGTAGTGTTGCTTTCATATTTTGGTTTGGTGCTGTAAAGATTCGGATTAAATACCGCTTATGGAATTAAATAAACTTCGGAATATCTGCAGGAATTATATTTTTAAAGATGTCAGACTAGAGCAACGATCGTAGCGGTGTTAAAAGATAGCGGTACGCGTCGTTGAAGTTGACACAACGCCTGAAAGTACCATTACAAAAGAAAGACGGAGGACAGTTACATTTACATGCAGGATGAGGCGTGGTTCAACCGTAGACATTGCTTTGGGCTGGAATGGGGAATGAAATTAAACTATCCGCCGTAATTCGATGCTTGGTTATCTTACGCTTCCCGTAACAAAGTTTCACAATAGCGTTAAGTTACTGGCACAATAGGGAATATTATAGAATATCGGACTTCCCGAATAAAAACATTAATTGCAGGTTCTGAAAATCAATATAAATTTAACGTAGTAAAGAGTTGAGTTTGAACCAAACTTATGCAATCGCGAAGCGAATCGTAATAATGACCAAGCATGTCTTGCTGAAAACAATGAATAAAGGATAGGAGAAGGTCTTTTTGAATTAAAAGATGTTTGAAATGAAACGGGGGGGGGGGGGGGTTTCTCACAATAAGAAAAAATAAAGGTCACACATTTTTCTTGCAGAGAGTACGAAAAGGCGTCCAATCAATACAAGGGTATAGAACAGAAAGACGAAGAGCGCTTCCGTTCTCTCTCCAGGCCGGTAGAAAAAAAAAAAAAAAAAAAAAAAAAATTGAAAATCGCAAAAGAAAAAGTCAGAGGTATAAAGAGTGTTACAAAAAGGTACGGCCAAACTTTCAGGAAACATGCCTCACACACAAAGAAAGAAAATATGTTATGTGGACATGAGTCCGGAAACGCTTAATTTCCATGTTAGAGCTCATTTTATTACTTCTCTTCAAATCACATTAATCATGGAATGGAAACACACAGCAACAGAACGTACCTGCGTGACTTCAAACACTTTGTTACAGGAATTATTCAAAATGTCCTCCGTTAGCGAGGATACATGCATCCACCCTCTGTCGCATGGAATCCCTGATGCGCTGATGCAGCCCTGGAGATTGGCGTATTGTATCACAGCCGTCCACAATACGAGCATGAAGAGTCTCTACATTTGGTACCGGGGTTGCGAAGACGAGAGCTTTCAAATGCCCCCATAAATGAAAGTCAAGAGGGTTGAGGTCAGGAGAGCGTGGAGGCCACGGAATTGGTCCGCCTCTACCAATCCATCGGTCACCGAATCTGTTGTTGAGAAGCGTACGAACACGTCGACTGAAATGTGCAGGAGCTCCATGGTGCATGAACCACATGTTGTGTCGTACTTGTAAAAGCACATGTTCTAGCAGCACAGGTGGAGTATCCCGTATGAAATCATGATAACGTGCTCCAGTAAGCGCAGGTGGAAGAACATGAGGTCCAATCAAGACATAACTAACAATTCCTGCCCAAACGTTCACAGAAAATCTGTGTTGATGACGTGATTGCACAATTGCGTGCGGATTCTCGTCAGCCCACGCGTGTTGACTGTGAAAATTTACAATTTGATCACGTTGGACTGAAGCCTCATCCGTAAATAGAACATTTGCACTGCAATGAGGAGTGACACATTATTGGACGAACCATTCGCAGAAGTGTACCCGTGGAGGCCAATCAGCTACTAATGGTGCATACTAACGAAACAATAGGGTATTTTGACAATTGTCTGCACGAGTTATTTCAATTTACATTTAAAGATAAATACTAAAATGAGCTCTAACATGGAAATTAAGTGTTTTCGGACACATGTTCACATAACATATTTTCTTTCTTTGTGTGTGAGGAATGTTTCCTGAAAGTTTGGCCGTAGCTTTTTGTAACACCCTGTATAGTGATGCGAGAACGGATACTCAAGCAACAAGCGTCGCCGATATAATTTTAGTAAAAAATATTTAATGTTACAAACTAAATCAGCTGTTTTTCAGCCGCCATATTAAGTGGAGTAGAAAATCCGCTTGAAGCTATAAAACGTAAACACGACAGCGAGAAACGGTTTAGGAAATTCGGATTTCGTCTTCCGGAATATGTGTTACATGTAAACGTAGTGAGTGTGGGAGAGCGTAGAGAAGGAGGGAGGAAAACCCGAGTAAATACTTAAGAGGAGACGGTCAAAAATGATAAGAAAAGTTTTGCCTCGATATATTTCTCCAGCATATTAGAAATACTGTCTCCAATTTTCACATATTAATTCTAACTACAAATGATAAAAAAAAGCTGTCTTGTTTCAATCACTGCACTGGGTCACTCCCACTTTTCTAGACGACACTCACCTTGTTTGCGATGTTTTATTACTTCTTGCTGTCATAAAAGCTTCATGTCGTGTTATCTTTGCCTTGCGCTAGGTATCTAGCTCGTGGAACGCAAAACCCGAATGAGAGCTTCAACAGTCTCATTTGGAAGAGATGCCCCAAAAGAACATGTAGCTCATCTACTTTTGTTAAAATTGCCACATATGGTATTTAATTATGATAACACTGGAAGAATAAGGATCCTTACTTAAATAGGATTTCTTGCTGGTTGCTTCACCGTGAAGTTAATGATGAAGATAGATAATGCACGTGTTGCAAGATCCGAATTGTCTGTGACGGACATAGCCAAAAGGGCACCACCACATGTCCAAGAAGAGCAAGATGACCGAATGTATGGCTATGGTCAACATTAAGGTACTATTTTATGGTGTAAATCTTTATAAATTCTTCTATGTGCATTTTCCGTAACTTTCATTTTTCGGTGTGTAACGAACATTTTTTACTGAACCCCTGGAGATAGATAAGTAAAATTTTCTGCAGACTTTGTTCATAGTATAACACACCTTCCTGTGATCCATTTTTTTTCTAAGTATATTTCTATCAAAATTATTTTCATTTTTGTGAAATTGAAATTGAAATCGCTTTGTTTGCCGCGCATAAAGGCGCTATGTTCCGATGCGCGAGGCCGTTCCCCGTCGGGGGTTCGAATCCTCCCTCGGGCATGGATGTTTGTGCTGTCTTTAGTAAAACTTAGTTCATAAGTAGTTCGTAAGTTTAGGGACTGATGACCCTCGCAGTTAAGTCCCATAAGCTTTACAAACATTTGAACATTTGAATTGCTTTGTTTCAAACAAATAATTTTTAAAAATTAATTGTTTGAGCTCTAAAAGAGATATCAAAAAACCATTCCACAAGTTCTCTTATGTGATTACTAAGAATTACCTACCACAATATGAAAGTTGTAACGAAAGTAATTTTTGAGAAAGTGTTCCTTGTGTGTTTGCATGTGTTGTGAAAATCTCCAATAATGCCATGATCAAATTTTTTGTGAAAAAAAATTGGAAAATTTCAGAATATAGCCCGTAAACATAATTCTCGCGGCTGTTACCGGAAATGGTCGTTCATGATACTTCCATAGGGGAGATTGAGTCAATAATTAAATCACTAAAGACTAAGGACTCTTGTGGATATGATGGGGTATCTAGCAGAATTCTAAAGTACTGTTCTCCATATGTTAGCCCAGTACTTAGCCCTATTTGTAATTTTTCCTTTCAGAATTGTCGGTTTCCTGACAGATTAAAGTACTCAGTAGTGAAACCACTTTACAAAAAAGGAGAAAGGGATAATGTAGACAACTATAGACCTATTTCTATGCCATCGGTTTTTTCTAAAGTTATTGAAAAGGCTGTATATTCAAGATTAATTGATCATTTCAGTTCACATAATTTGCTGTCAAACGTACAGTCTGGTTTTAGAAGTGGTTTAACGACTGAAAATGCTATATTTTCGTTTCTCTGAGAGGCACTGGGGTTAAATGAGAGGCTACGGACATTAGGCGTCTTCTTTGATTTAACAAAAGCGTTTGATTGTATTGATCACAAAATATTGTTGCAGAAGTTGGAACATTATGAAATACGAGGAGTAGCTCACAAGTGGTTCACCTCTTACTTTAATAATTCTCCGCAGTGTAGAAAATGGCTATGACGTACAATCCCAATGGGGCACAGTTAAGTTTAGGGTGCCCCAGGGGTCTGTTTTGGGACCATTGCTGTTTCTTATTTATATAAATGATATGCCTTCGAGTATAACAGGTGACTGTAAAGTATTTTTGTTTGCTGATGATACCAGTTTGGTAGTGAAAGATGTTCCTCGTAATATTGACACAGTATCAAATAATGCAGTTCAAGAGATAGTTTCATGGCTTGTAGAAAACAAGTTGATGTTAAATCACAGTAAAACTCAGTTTTTACAATTTCTACCACATAATTTGACGAAAGCTGACATTTTGATTACATATAATGGGCATACGATGAGTGAGACTGAACAGTTCAAATTTCTAGGTGTTCATATAGACAGTAAGCTGTCGTGGAAAGCCCATGTTCATGATCTTGTTCCAAAACTTAATTCTGCTATATTTACCGTTAGAACAATATCTGAAGTAAGAGACTTTTCACCACGAAAAGTAGTCTATTACGCTTACTTTCACTCACTTATGACGTACGCCATTGTTATTTGGGGTAACTCGCCTGATGCAAAAATGATATTTCTGGCTAAAAACAGGCGGTTCGAGCAATATGTGGTGTTAGTTCACGAACGTCATGTCGACCCCTTTTCAGTATTCTGGGAATTTTGACACTGGCGTCACAATACGTTTTCTCTTTAATATCATTTGTTGTTAATAATATCAGCTTATTCCCACGAGTTAGTAGCTTTCACTCGGCGAATACTAGACAGAAGTCGAATCTACATTTGGATGACACCACCTTGACACTTATGCAGAAAGGTGTACAGTATTCTGCGGCATCCGTTTTCAGTAAGCTGCCACAAGAACGAAAGAATCTTAGCACTAATCCACACGCTTTCAAATCTAACTTTTATTCTGTCGAGGAACTCCTAGAAAAGTTAAACAATTAAGCTAATTCATTTTTTCTTCTTTATTGATTCTTTTCACTTTGTCTGAAGATTGTCGTGTGCATAGGACTACTTAAAAAGTTTCTACTACCATTCTTGTGTAACAATTAATGTATTGACTTGCCCCATGAACATGGAGTGTCACTCCTCAATTGGGTCCTATGGAACAGATAAAAACAATAAAAAAATCGCACTGATGTGTTTTACGGTCCACTTTAGATTTGTAGTTTTATAAGTTTTTGTTAATTCTTCAGTGCGCCATTGCTGTGATATTTGAAAAACCGAGGTTCTGGTCTCTGGTAGTTAACAATTATGTCTATAAAATTTGGTGCCGATCGGTTGAACGGTTCGACTTAAAAAGTGGGATCACGTTACAGCCAGACAGACATCGTCAAATCGCCGTTATTTTTGCAAATATCTCTGCAACGATGCAAGATATGAAAACAACGTAATAGAGCGACGTTGTAGAGAATATTCCCCTCTACCAATTAGGTTATTCAATTTGCTTGTCAGATGAAGGGTTCGTTTGCAACTACAGTTATATTACAAACGTCTTTTTTGTATTGGTACCGTTTTCTTGTCCGAAAAATTTGAAAAATGGAGATTCTGGTCTCTGGCGGCCTACAATTATGTCTGTAAAATTTAGTGCTGATCGGTTGAACGGTTCGTCTTAAAAACAGGGAACACGTTACGGACAGACATACAGACAGACAGACATCCCAAAATCGCCGTTATTTTTGCAAATATCTCTGAAACGATACGAGATATGAAAAAAAAAGAGAACAAAGTTGTAGAGAATTTTCTCCTCTACAAAGTCGGTTATTCAGTTTTCGTGTCAGGTGAATGGTTAAACCGTTAGTTTTATTTAAATGTCGAGCTCTCAAAAGACGATCGCAAAGGCCCACTTTTAGTGATACTACCGTAACCTAAAGTGGGCCAAAAATAATAACTCAAGTGCAAAATTTGGTTCTGATATCTTTCAAACACCGAAAACTGTGTTGGATTATGTAATCAAGTCCATTTCCTCCTACGTCCCCCTAGTGGAGAGACGGGCGACGTTGGAGGCATTTGTTTGTGTGAACCATAACATCCTTTTAAGAAAATTAGAATTCTATGGGGTCTCGGGAAATGCTGCAAAATGGTTCAAGTCGTACCTCACTAACAGGAAACAAAGGGTGTCTGTGCAAGGGATTAGTGAATTAAGCCAACAGTCATCATCGGATTGGGAAGCAATTACATGTGGTGTCCCACAAGGATCCATCTTAGCGCCATTGATTTTTCTTGTGTACATTAATGACCTCTCATCAGTTACTCTACCAGAAGCAGAGTTCATTTTGTTTGCAGATGATACAAGTATTGCAATAAAAGGTACGTCAAGCATAGTTGTAGAAAAGTCTGCTAATGATATTTTCATGAACATTAATAAATGGTTTAAAACCAACTCATTGTCATTAAACTTTGAAAAGACTCGCTACATGCAGTTCAGAACATGTAAGAGATTTCCCGTCAGCCTATGCATTAAGTGTGAAGAAGAGCAGATAGAAGACGTTGACAGTATTAAGTTCCTGGGCTTACAGCTCGATAATAAATGGAGACATAAAAATAACAAAGCTTGCATACTTTGCTTACTTTCATTCCATAATGTCATATTCTAGATTATTTTGGGATAACTTTTCAAGTCAGTCAAAAGTCTTCAGAGTCCAAAAGCGAGTAATACGTATTATTTGTGGAGTAAATTCACGGACGTCCTGTAGAAGCTTCTTCAAAGAACTGGGTATATTAACTACTGCCTCTCAGTATATTTATTCATTAATGAAATATGTCATAAATAATGTATCCCTTTTCCCAACAAACAGCTCAGTTCATACATACAATCCTAGGAATAAAAATGATCTACACAAGGACTTAAAAGCACTTACTTTAGTTCAAAAAGGGGTCCACTTCTCAGGAATACACATTTTCAATAATTTACCATCAAGTATAAAAAATTTAGCTACAACTTAAGATCAGTTTAAGAGGAGCCTAAAAGACTTTTTAGTGGACAACTCCTTCTACTCCGCAATTTGCGATGTTATGGCTTCACTGTATTAGGTTTAGATGGAATACCAAACTGTGGCGAATGAAACAGTGAAGCCATAACATGGCAAATTGCGATTTATTTCATTCATTTGAACGCTGTAATTCGTCAAAAATATATATAATCCTTCTACTCCATTAGAGAATTTCTAAATTGTACCAAATGATGCATGTGCTCATACTGTTGTTGTTGTGGTCTTCAGGCCGGAGACTGGTTTGATGCAGCTCTCCACAATACCCTCTCCTGAGCAAACCTCTTCATCTCCACATAAGAACGGCAACCTACATCTCTCTGAATCTGCTTACTGTATCCATCTCTTGGCCTACCTCTGCGATTTTTACCCCACACACTTCCCTCTAATGCTAAATTCACAATTCCTTGATGTCTAAGAATGTGTCCTACCAATCTATCCCTTCTTTTAGTCAAGGTATGCCAGAAATTTCTTTTCTCCCCAATTCTGTTCAGTACCTCCTCATTACCTCATTAGTTACGCGATCCACCCACCTAATCTTCAGCATTCTTCTGTAGCACCATATTTCAAAAGCCTCAATCCTCTTCCTGTCCGCACTGTTTATCGTCCATGTCTCACTCCCATACAAGGCAACACTCCATACAAATGCCTTCAGAAAGGACTTCATTAGGCTTAAATCAATATTCGATGTTAACAAATTTCTCTTTTTCAAAAACGCTTTTCTACCCATTGCCATTCTGCATTTTATATCCTCTGTACTGCGACCATCATTTGTTATTTTACTGCCCAAGTAACAAATCTCATCTACCTCCTTTATTGCTTCGTTTCCCAATCTAATTCCTTCAGCATCACCTGATTTTCTTACACTGCACTCCATTACCCTAGTTTTGCTCTTGTTAATGTTCATCTTATATGCTCCTTTCAGCACACTGTCCATTCCGTTCAATTGCTCTTCCAGGTCCTTTGCTGTATCTGACAGAATTACTATGTCGTCGGCAAAACGCAATGTTTTTAATTCTTCCCCCTGAACTTTAATTCCTTCACCAAATTTCTCCTTGCTTTCCTTTATGGCTTGCTCAATGTACAAATACTATATTAGTATTATTATATTATCAGGTAAAAAAAATCACCTTAAAATATATGTATCTGCATTTATGTTATTAGTATTATCTAGCATTTAACTTGTATATTTTGTTTCTTGACATGTTCCACATCCACGAGGATCTCCTCAATATGGATCTACGGAACGGAAAACTAATCTAACCTAATCAGACCCAGGAAGTTGGGAAAAGATGACACGGCTGTATCTTGTGGAAACAGCTAACGGCGCGGCGGAGTGAGCAGGTGCTAGGCTTGCGTTGGCGGCAGGTCCGCCGCGCCCGGCTTTTACGTCCGCCGTTCGCCGTATTTCACCGGGCCGGGTCGGCTGGACCCGAAAGCGAAGGCGTTTTAGTGTCAGGCGCTGTCGGAGGCGGCGGCGCCGATTGAGCTCTCAAAAAAGCGGCCGCTCCGAAAACTGGGACAGGGGGGCGGGGGGCGGGGCGCACCCCCCACCCCCCGGGGGCGGTTTATGTGCGGGGGTGGTGGCACACGAGGCCGCCGCGCGTCTGTGGTCGCGGTTTGCCAACGCATTCCTGAGCGACCACCCAAAACCGAAACCCGTGACTACAAGGGAAAAATATATATATACAGGGAGACCAAGCTATCTTGTCCACCCAAATAGCTCTGGAACAATAACAGCTATTGGAAAAAGACTTTCACCGGTATCTATGTACGGCTGAGGCCCGTGAATGTACATATGTGGAAACATTCTAAAACGAAAGCAAATGTGTTTTTTAACAAAAAAATATGTTTTTTTTAATGGACACCCTATAATTTTTCTCCAGCAATCCGTAGCATGACAAATCACATAAACAATGGCGTTGATTGCATCGCAATATTCCAATTACATCCCGAGATATTGCGACGAGAAGTTGACGCCTGAAAAACCCGAAATGCGCTGCTTGCGCACGTCCTGAGGCACAGGCGTGAACCCCATGCTGCCTGTAATCGCGATGTGATTGACATGCGTAATCGCACTTCCATACTTATCAAGAGGTCCGAAACGAATAATACGGTCTGCTGCCATCCTGCATTAAAGTCGTACATTCCAGCAGGTATTTATCTTATAGACTAGGTGTGTTGGCCGTTCTGTAACATATCTGTGTACCGCAACGTTAGTCACGAAGTTAACTTTGCTTATCGTTCATCCGTTACTAAAAAGGTAACGCCGTTCAACGTTAAAACTTTACTGTAGTTCTACCGCAAGTGACATTGACACTGTTTACAGCATCATGATGGTCGCATCCGTGTTTGGCGACATCGCGGTGAAAGCACATTGGAAGCGTGTATTCGTCATCGCCATACTGGCGTATCACCCGGCGTGATGGTATGGGGTGCCATTGGTTACACGTCTCGGTCACCTCTTGTTCGCACCGATGACAGTTTGAACAGTGGCCGTTACATTTCAGATGTGTTACGACCCGTGGCTCTACCCTCCATTCGATCCCTGCGAAACCCTACATTTCAGCAGGATAATGCATGACCGCATGTTGCAGGTCCTGTACGGGCCTTTCTGGATACGGAAAATGTTCGACTGCTGCCCTGGCCAGCACATTCTCCAGATCTCTCACCAACTGAAAACGTCTGGTCAATGGTGGCCGAGCAACTGGCTCGTCACAATACGCCAGTCACTACTCTTGATGAACTGTGGTATCGTGTTGACGCTGCATGGGCATCTGTACCTGTACTGTTTGACTCAATGCACAGGCTTATCAAGACCGTTACTACGGCCAGAGGTGGTTGTTCTGGATACTGATTTCTCAGGATCTATGCACCCAAATTGTGTGAAAATGTAATCACATGTCAGTTCTAGTGTAATATATTTGTCCAATGAATAGCCGTTTATCGTCTGCATTTCTTCTTGGCGTAGCAATTTTAATGGCCAGTAGTGTATCAACGCCAGTGTTCAAGTGCCCGCTGAGCCCCCCTGGCACTGTTCACGGTCTGCCGAGAGCCTAGCCACTGGAACCATGTTCACTGCTTCAAGCCAGACGCTCTCTAGGTTTTAAAGTGTTCCTACCTAAAACGTTTTTCAAGCTGTTTGACGTCGATCTTGCCATCAACTGAGATGGCGAACTCAGTAACGTACAGTTTTTTTTTCTTTTCTACGCAGTTGTCATGTATTGCTTTTGTCGAAAATGGTTAAATGTTTGTAGAACTAAGGGACTGAACTGGTGAGGTCATCTTTCAGCGATAGGGCAAGGTCAAGTGGCTAGTAAAGGCCATAAATTAAATTTATTAGAGGAATTTTAAATAGCCAAACACATTTTTTGTGGAACCAAGACTGTTTTTTACCAAAATATTCATTATGGTTGCTGAGACAGTGCTACTTAAGCATGGAGTGGAGTGATTTCAGTTTCAATCTTTGGATAGAGGTAACTTTTTGTGTTATGGACCGCATGATTTTTTAAAATTTTTGTGGATGTCTATCTCATGATGTAAATTTCCGAAACGCGTAACATATAAGTCAGGGTGCGCCTGAAGTGTGACCTTGAATTACTGCGATGTGCCCAGCTTTTCTGCAGCACTTCCGATTAATTACTTTGAGGGTCGTTTGCATCCCACGCGACTTGATGTCGCATTTACAATTTCACTAGAATCACCGCCCAAAATTATAAATATCTGCACCTGCGCCATCAAACCATATTAACGTTTTGATATTGGAACACAGGTTGCATTACAAATTGATAATTCTGTCTGCATTTTGTAGAATAGGTTTTACATTGCACTTTACATTGAAACTGTTCGTCAGCATCATCTTTGTGCACTTAATAGCAATTTGAACAGGCTTTCAATGAAGAAGTTACCTGTGTTAAATATAATTCCTCTCCTTTAGTCTTAATTAATGTGATGAGGCCATCTTTTTCTGGGTCGTCCTATTGGTATTTTCTCCAGCTCACTTCTACTCAAATAGTGTTTCGCTAGGCGGTAACCCTTCATGCTCCTCATACGTACAGTCCCTCATTCATTGACAGGTGCATTTGTATTTCTTCTCTAATGCCTTCTTTCCCAATTTTATCTCTACTAGTCTTTTGCTGCTCTGGTAGTAGACACTTCATCTTGCGTGCATCTAATTTGCGCCCATCTGCCTTATTAAGTACACGGCACTTCATAATCGACAGGATACACATAAATAGTGACAACTGTTTATTCACAACCGATATTAAAGCGTTACACGTTTGCAGCTGTTACTGTCCATCAAAGTAGTCACCAGCGTTGTGTATAACCCGTTTGCCAGCGATGTGAAAGGCGTACTATACCGTGAGCAGAGCCTGTTCTGTTGATGGTGCGAATGGAGCGGTCTGCTGCCTGTCGAATCTCTGGAACAGTTCTGAAGGGATTACCACGAAGTGGTTCCTTCGGAATCAAATCAAAGTCACAGAGACTTACGTCCTGGGAGTATGGTGGATGGTGCAGTACTTGCCAGTCCCGTCGACCGAACAGAGCAGCCACAGCTTGCGCTGTATGCGCCCGCGCATTGTCGTCCAAAACGATGGGTGGGTACCTCTGGTTCATTCAATCTTGATCCACCTCTGTTGTTCCTGTTTGGAAAACACAGTGGCACCATTACGTTAGACCGCTCGCTCACAAGTGGCTGAGTTTCCCTCGATTGTGTGCACGCCGGTGACGTAGGAGGGGCGAGTCCATTTTCTCAGAGGTGAGGTAGGTGTGTCAACAACGTGTGCTGCCAGCGGCAACAGTAGATCCCACTGCATAGTGTCTCCACAGAGTGTTGCCAATATTTAAGTTCCAACCCTCGTATAAATGATCGATACAAAGACAAAATTGGTACAATTTATTGCATATAGTCAATAGCTAAAAGCAGTGTCATAATATGAAAGAGAAATTTAAGTAAACAATTACAGAAAATTGCAATGGCAAACACTAATACAGTATCCTGTGGGCATATTGGAGTAATATTACTTCATAACTCTCTATCTCAAAAAATAGCTGACAATAGGAAGACCGGCAGGAAGAGGTGGTTAGGGAGCGGGAGGGGGGAGTTGAATGGGGTCCAATTACATATGCACATGACGATAGTGTAAGTACGAAAAACAAAATTTGAAGTATCATTATATGTCTTAAGGTTAAAAAAGGAAGGATGTAAAATCGGACGGTCACACTCAAGTAGAGGGAAACAGTGGTCAACAATGAGATGCAAAGGAAATTGATTTCTACTCAGGGGTGCAAGCAACCCGCTTATTTCAATTATGAGTATTTTAGAACGTACAAAATTAAAAGCTGCACTAAGATATAAAATGAAATAGGAAACAAATAAGAAAGAACAAACACCACTTTATGTTCCCATTGGTATAGGGGTCAGAGCAGCAGCCTGGCAAGCAGAATATCCGGCTTTGAATCCCGGCTGGGTATACATTTTCAAATTCAACCATTCGCAGCTAACGTAACAAATTCCGTGAATAATATGTTGTTCTTATGGTATTTAGTTCAGAGACTGATTTAATGCAGCTCTCCATCCTACTCTATCCTGCATAAGTCTCTTCATCTCCTCATTAGAACTGCTTTTCGTATTCGTCGCCGAGGTGGGGTAACCGAGCACTGTAAGGCCTCCTGCTGCGGAGAGTGCGGTAACTCGCCGTCTCAGGTTCGAGTCCTCCCTGGGTCAAAGGCTGTGTGTGTTATCCTTAGTGTAAGTTAAAGTATTTTATAAGTCTAGAGACTGAAGATCATAGCAGTTCGGTCCAATAAGTTTACAAACATTATTCTGAATTCCTTTCTTGGCCTCCCTGTTCGATTTTTATCACACACACTTCCCTCCAATGCTAAATTAACGATTCCTTGATATATAGGAATGTGTCCTACAAATTAATCCTTTTTTAGTCAAGGTATGCCATAAATGCCTTTTCTCCCCAATTCTGTTCAGTACCTACTCATTAGTTACGTGATCCACCCACCTAATCTTAAGCATTGTTCTGTAGCACCACATTTCAAAAGCCTCTATCCTCTTTCTGTCTGAACTATATATCTTTCATGTTTCACTCGAATACGAGGCTACATTCTAGACAAATGCCTTCAGACTAGACTTCCTCACACTTAAATTAATATTCAATGTCAGCCAATTTCTCTTTTTCAAAAATGCTTTTCTTCCCTTCGCCATTCTGCATCTCATATCTGCTACCATCATATGTTATTTTACTTCCCAAATAACAAAACTCGTCTACCACCTTTATTGTGTAATTATCTAATGTAACTCCTTCAACAACACCTGATTCCCTAAGACTACATTCGATTACTCATTTTTTGCTCTTGTTAATGCTCATCTTATAAGCTCCTTTCAACACACTGTCCATTACATTCAATTGATATTCCAGGTCCTTTGCTGTCCCTGGCAGAATACCAAAGTAAGCAGCAAAATACAATGTTTCTATTTCTTCACCATGACCTTTAATGCCTTTTCAAAATTTCAATTTGCTTTCCTTCACAGCTTGCTCAATGTACAAATGAAACAGCATTGGGGAAAGGCTACAACCCTGTCTTACTCCCTTCCCAACCTCTGCGTCCCTTTCATGCCCTTCAACTCTGATAACTGCTGTATGGATTTTGTGCAGGTTATAAATAACCCTCCATTCCCTATAATTTACTCCTACTATCTTCAGAATTTGAAAGATAGCTTTCTACAAATATACACAAGCTAGAAATGTAGATTTGCCTTCTGTAAATAATTCGTGTTAAAATTTTGTAAGCATGACTTATTAAACTCATGGTTCTGTAGTTGCCACTCCTGTGTGCCTGCTTTCTTTGTATTGGGGATTGTTACTGAGGGTATATCGCCTGTCTCATACATCGGTAATTTACAAGAAAGCTTCCCATTGAAACAGCCGCGCACCTATCAATATATCGAACGTGCTATTACTGTCCCGGCAAGAGTTACGGCATGTGTTACGTCTTTAAATACTGTCACAATATAAATACAAGTATATAGTCCACTTACATTATTCCTGAGCGGCGGTTTCGTCAGGAACGAAGCCATTTGATGTGTAAGCCATCGGCATACCCATGGTATATTTTGGGGATATCCTGCAACAATATTGGGAGAGTTTCTGGAGCGTCCGTCTTTCCTCGTAGTTTCCAATTATGAAAGTAAATGTACTGAAAAATATATAACTGTTCTCCGTCTGAAGGACGTCCTTCTCATTAATGGTTCCTTTTAGTGATTTCCACAATCTGTCAGTATTTTGCGAGTGCACAGTTAGATCTTCAGACGAGACAAATTCAACTGAATGGTTCACGAGGGAATGGTCGAAGCCGCCTTCTTTTAAGGATGTATAAGATTGGCAACCGTCTGTAATTATCTTCGTACCTGGCAGAATGAAATGTTTGATCAACCCAAGTAAGGTGTCTGTCTCTAGAGTTTACGACAAAACACTTTCTACTTTCTCTTTCAATTCCCCCAAACGCCCAAATGTGATCAATTTCATTTTTAAGTAATCGTCCTTTCTGGTATTTCCGTCTGCCAACGTGTGATTCATCAATTCCACTATTTGCCTAGTACCGCCTACAGATAAACTTTCATTTTTAACAATAACATATTTCACGGCAGAACGCAAAATTCATACCGTGGTGACGGACCATCCAGCAAACTATCAAAATATTTTTGTCGATAGAGGAATTCGATGCCTCAAACTATGTGTTTCTTCTTATCGTTGTTTTCTTTCTACATTTCTTGCAAACCAACGGAAAAGGAATTTCCTTATCTGTCGATTTAACCCCTACCCGCACTGGCTGAACACCTTCCAAACTAATGCAATTTCGAAGTCTGTCATCAGGTAATAAACCGTACTTTACACAAAATTCCAGACTTTTGTCCACTGTTAAGCGTTTATCAGCCGAAATTGTATAACTCGAACTCATAACAATGACACTAGTGAACACGTCAATATCTTCAGTCACACTCAATAACACAGACTGAGATAATGTGTCCCGTGTATGACAAGTAAACATCTCAAAATTCGCGCGACGTCATCATCGACCATCATGCACGTTCGATATATCGATAGGCGCGCGGCTATTTCTATGAGAAGCTTTCTTGTAAATTACCCATACGTCTTACTCACCAGGTGAAATAGTTTTGTGATGGCTGGCTCTGCCGTGATTAATATTCTTGTTGAAAATGGGATAGACAGTTCTTCATATTCGGAACACTGCTACGCTTAGTAAGCTGGAAAGCAATAGAGTACTTGATCTTGACACGTGCACAGCGTCTTAATGTACTTGGAAATAATGTAGAAAAATGAAGATACGTCTTATCTTTATTGTCTCATTCTATTTTTTTTTGCTTTCTTTTTTGCTTTCTTACACAACTCTGCCCGCAGTCGACAGGGGGAACTTATTTTCCAACTCACCCTCACACTTTCTGTTCTTATCCCCAAGATCCCCTTCACACTGTTCTACCTGTTTTTCTTCGCACCTATCCACGCTGCTTGCTCTCTGATCATGATGTCGAGAGAGTATAGCCCTATTAACTCCAAGAGGGCACGTCTCCGAGTTTTACTGTAGGCACCGACAGAGTGAAGTGGAGTGGGAGATGCTAGGATCCTCAACCCATCGATTCAATGACGATGATGATTTGGTGTGGCATTTCTGGCCGTTAGACCCAGCTGCGATCGTCTTGGGGCTGCCTGTGGCAAGTCTTTCAGGTGACGCCTAAGGGCGACTTGGGTGTCGATGATGATGCAGTGATGATGAGATGATGATGAGGATGACCCGACACCCAGACTCCGACTGGAGAAAATCTCCAACCCGGGCCCCCGACGTAGCAATCTACTAGACGTGCGCATAATAGTTCACTTTAGTTCGCGGCTCTGTCGTGAACTAGTTCGTTCTTTTAGTTCGTCCGCTCCCAGAGACGGCTGAGCGGCGTGGTCTGCGCGTGCAGGTGGAGGGAGAAGTTCCCCCACCTAGCTGCTTCATGCGCTTGCTGCTTGAGCCGCTAACGATATCACGCAAACCAAAACAAAGTCTGTGGATAATTTCTCGCGTTTAAGTTTAGATTTATCTCTATATCTTGCCATTATGGAATTTATTAGTCAGATATTGCAGAGTGCAGAATACTTCAAAACAGAAATTTTGTAGCACTGAACTATGTAATCTAGCAGGCAGACGCTCACCTCGAAATGGCTCTCATCAGCAGAAGGCAAACACGTGATTTTTAATTCTGCTGCGCGCCCTCTCGCTATTGGTCGTTGGTCTTCGGAAAAGAATCCAACGAACTAAGAAGCGAGATACGTTGGGATAATAGTTCGCGACCGATTGCACATATTTTAGTTCGCGACCGATCGCGCATATCTTAGTTCGCGAGCGGTAGCTCTCCTTTTAGTTCGCAGCTCGGCCGCGAAGTAGGTCGCTCTTTTTAGATCCTCCGCTCTTTTTGGCTTTTGCTACCGCTACTAAAAGAGCTCTTTCTTTTGTTATGACAGCTTTTTTATATAATGATCAGTGTTGCCCAAGTGTGTGTTATTACCCGTATTTTTGGCAATTAGACATCAAATACTTCAGCAAATAAACCAGTTATTTACAGGAATCGGTAATACAATGGTATCAACTACTTTGCATACACAGTACTCGTAGTAGTGGCCCACTTTAGGTTACGGTAGTAACACTAAAAGTGGCCCTTTGCGATCGTCTTTTGACAGCTCGAAATTTAAATGAAAATAATGGCTTAGCTATGCATCCGACACGAAAATTGAATAACCGAATTGGTAGAGGAGAAAAATCCCTACAACTTTGCTCTGTTATGTTTTTTTCATATCTCGCAGCGTTTCAAAGATATTTGCAAAAATAACGCCAATTTTGGGATGTATGTCTGTCCGTCTGTCTGTCTGTCTGTCCGTAACGTGTTCCCTGATTTTAAGACGAACCGTTCAACCGATCAGCACCAAATTTTACAGACATGATTGTAGGCCGCCAAAGACCAGAACCTTTGCAAATTTTTCGGACAAAAAATACGGTAGTAAAACCAAAAAAGCCGTTTGTAATATAATTGTAATTGCAAACGAAACGTTCATGTGACACGAAAATTGAATAACCTAATTGGTAGAGGAGAAAATTATCTACAACTTTGTTCCCTTATGTGCTTTTTTTTTTTCCATATCTCGTATCGTTTGAGACATATTTACAAAAGTAACGGAGATTTGACTCCCTCCTTTGAATGTGTAGCACACGGTTCATTAAACATTTCATTTAACACTTATTTTTCCACACATTTATTTACTTCTATCTTGCACATCACACATCATGGAAGCGTAATACAGTGACAAGTGAAGAACAGTTTTTTGTACTCTTTTTTGTTTACAATCAAAGATAATAACACAGAATACCAATTAGCTTAATACAGCTCAGAAAATACAAATAATAATTTGTCATGTCCCCACATCACCCCCTTCTCAGTCATATAGTCACTTAACACTGCAGTTCTTCAACTAATCTTGCAGGAAATCGAACTTCACGACCAGATCTTGTTCTTCTTGGTTTTCCACTGTCGGTTGTGTCTGGTTGTTTGACCCGGGCTGACCGTTCAGTTGAAGTGTCTTCAGGCTGCTTCTCATTATGATTCATGAGGTACGCAGGTTTCAGTCGATCAATGGAGATATTCTTGACTTGGTCTTTTATTTTAACACCAAAAAATTTTGGGGTTCTTTCTATTACTTCGTATGGGCCTTCATATGGAGGTTCTAATGCTTTTTTGACTCGGTCAACTCGCACAAATACATGTGTTGACTCATTGAGATCCCTGTGTATGAAAGGTCTTTCTTTTGCTTTGTGGGAGTATTGTACAGGCTTCAGACGATTCATGCACTGCTTCAGTTGTGAAACGAATTGAGGTAAGTCTGCATCCAATTTTGTTGCATACTCTTGAAAAAAATCACCTGGTATTCTGATGGGTGAGCCATAAACCATTTCTGCAATTGTAGCATTACTGTTCTCTCTGATGGAGCATCGCAGGCCAAGGAGGATTACAGGTATTACTTGAGTCCATTTGGCAGTTGCATGGGTACGGATAGCTGCTTTAAGTGTGCGATGAAATCTTTCAATTTTTCCATTTGATTGAGGATGGTATGCTGTAGTTTGTGTTTGGTTACAACCACACAGTTTTGACAGTGCTCGGAATAGCTCAGAGTTAAACTGCCTGCCTTGATCAGTCACTATCTGATATGGTGTTCCAAACCTAGTGATCCAACAATTGAAAAATGCTTGTGCTACTGCCTCTGCTTGTATGTCCCGAACTCTGTCAATGCATGTTAAACAATAAATAAATTTTTCAGATGGAGGCATTGGTCCTATCAAATCAAGGTGAACAATTTTGAAACGTTCATCGTTACTAGGAAAGTGTCCTACTGGTGTTTGAATGTGCCGTGATATTTTGTTTTTCTGGCATGCCATACATGTTTTTGCCCAGTTTTGGACATCCTTTTTTAAACTGATCCAGACAAATCTTGATGAGATCATTTTTACTGTTGTCTTAATGCCTGGATGAGCCAGATTATGATAGTGTTGGAAAATAGAGTATCTAAATGGTTTAGGAATATAAGGACGAATGATTTGTGTTGACACATCACACCATAGCTGTTTTCCTCCATGTGTCAGATGGTGTTTTAACTTCAGTGATGTATGAGGGCTGGTCTGTAGTTGACGAAGCTCTTCATCATCTTCTTGTGCTTGGGCTATCTCATCATAGTTAACTGGAACTAGTTCTTCAAGCCTTGATAGACCATCAGCAACAACATTTTCTTTACCAGATATATGACGTAGGTCAGTGGTAAATTGCGAAATGTACTGGAGGTAACGTAATTGAATTGGTGTTGCTTTTTCATTCTTTTGTTTAAATGCATATGTTAGAGGAGCATGGTCAGTATAAATAATGAAATCTCTTCCTTC
The DNA here is from genome assembly GCA_026315105.1 of Locusta migratoria. Classification (NCBI taxonomy): domain Eukaryota; kingdom Metazoa; phylum Arthropoda; class Insecta; order Orthoptera; family Acrididae; genus Locusta; species Locusta migratoria. The sequence continues at coordinate 82,255,895 of CM048754.1, read as the reverse complement.
CAGCAGGTATTTGAAATATTTGACAGCCATATAGATGCTAAGCAGCTCTCTATCATACGTGGAATACTTCTTCTGTGCTGTTGTAAACTTTTTTGAAAATAATCCAATTGGTCTCCACTGTTCATCTTGCCATTGTTGCAATGCAGCACCTGCTGCAAAATCTGATGCATCCACAAATAATGCAAGTTGATTGTCCAAACCAGGAAATGTCAAAAGTGCAGCATTTGCTATATCTTCTTTGCATTTTTCGAATTGAGCGATTGCTTCTTCTGTCCAGTTAATATGTCGTCGGTCCTTTTTTGTTGTTCCTTTTAGGAAATCATTCAGCAATGCTTGGTTTTCAGCAGCATGTTCCAAATGTCGACGATAAAAGTTGATGATCCCTAAGAATTTTCTAAGTTCACGGACTGTTTTGGGTCGTTTGTAGTTCATTATTGCTGCAACTCTCTCTGGATCTGGCTTTGTTTCAGCAGGTGTAATTAAATTTCCTAAAAATGTTAACTGTTGTACACCAAATACTGATTTGGAAACATTTATGACAAGACCATACTTATTCAACTGCTCAAAAAGTAAATTTAGATGCTCAACATGTTGTTCTGGTGATTCAGATGCTATTAGAATGTCATCCAAATATGGAAAACAAAATTCTAGTTCTCTCACAACTTCATGTATAAACCTTTGGAATGTGCTAGGTGCATTGCGAAGTCCAAATGGCATATAATTAAATTCATAGAGACCAAATGGTGTTATAATGGCTGATTTTGACTTATCTTCTTCGGCTAGTGGAATCTGGTAATAGGCTTTGAGTAGGTCTACCTTTGAGAATATATTTTTATTTTGAAGCATAAAATTTACATCATCAATTCGTGGTATTGGATACCGGTCTGGGAGAGTCCTGTCATTCAAACGGCGATAATCTCCACAGACTCGCCATTGACCACTTGGCTTCTTAGCAAGGTGTAGTGGACTAGCCCATTGTGATTTTGATGGACGTATAATACCATTATTTAACAGAAATTGAAATTCTTGTTTAGCAATTTTCAATTTATGTGGGTCCAATCTACGAGCTTTACAGTATACTGGTGGACCAGGAGATGCAGTGATATAATGCTGCACATTATGCTTTAATATTTTAGGTACTATAGATGGTTTAGTTAGATCAGGAAAATTCTCTAAAAGTTTTGAAAACTGGCATGTTGCATAGAGTGAGCTTACTGATTCATTAGCATCCACAGTGGTTACTTCTGCTACAATTTGTAATTTTGTGGTGTTGTCTATCAACTTTTTATTCTTGAGGTCAACCAGTAGCCCATAATGATGAAGAAAATCGGCTCCCAATATGCCTTTTGATACGTCTGCTACTATGAATGGCCATTCAAAATTGCGTTTGAGTCCTAAATCAATGTTTAACAGTTTTGAACCATAAGTTTTTATCTGTGACCCATTTGCAGCATAAAGATTGAAGTCAGAGGGTTGACCTTTTTGGCTTTTTGCAACTGGTATAACGGACAAATCTGCACCGCTATCTACCAGAAAATATTTTCCACAATTTCGATCTTTGACAAATAGGCGATATTGGCGGCCTAATGTGTGCACAGGGGTAGAACACTCAGCCGCTATTGTGTCTACCACTTCTAGTTTTGCTTATTTTGCCATTGGCAAGGCTGAACACATTTTTCATGCTTACATCATGTGCCGAATCTGAAATGGTAATAGCAGTATTTGCCGTTTTTATCGTATCTTGCTCTGCTTCTACTTCTACTGCGCGATCTTTGCCTGTAGTTGCGAGTGTTTCGAAGCATTTTAATCTCATTTTCCAATTCATCAATTCTCACGAGAAGATCTTGAACTGACAAAGACGATGTTGACGGAATGGAATGGGTGGAAGCAATTTGAACCTCGTCAACAGCGTTTAATTCGATCATACGATCTGCCATTTGAGCAATCTTATCCACTGTTTCGTCAGATATAAGTAAAATGCTTCGGATACTAGCTGGAAGTTTGTCAAGCCAAAGTGTTTTTAGGATCTTTTCTGATACATTTGTACCTGCATAGCTCCTCATTTTCGTAATAATTGGGTAGGTTTCATGTCGCCAAGTTCTAAGCCACTCAAAAGTTTTTTAATTTGGCGCTCTTCACTTTCTCTGAATATGTTCAGTAGACGTTCTTTTGCGAGAGAATATTTGTTGTTATCGTTACTCGTAACTAGATCCCATATATTTTCAACAAATTTTGGCTCCAGCTGAGCGAGTAAATAGTTAAATTTAGTCGCCTCCGTAACAATACCAGCGATCGTAAATTGCGCTTCGGCTTGACAAAACCAGATGTCCGGCTTTTTCGTCCAAAACGGCGGTAGCTTAACGCTTACCTTATCAATTTCCACTTTACTGCTACATTCAGAACGATTCCCTTGATTACCGTTTGCTTCTCCTGTCGACATCTTGCGTATTGTTGGACACAGAATACGTCGAACTCAAGTTACGGAAATCTCGTCGAAAATTACGCCGAAAAATTTCGTCGCAACTGTCGTCTTGTCGATCACGTCGGGGTCACCAATTTTGTAGCACACGGTTCATTAAACATTACATTTAACACTTATTTTTCCACACATTTATTTACTTCTATCTTGCACATCACACATCATGGAAGCGTAATACAGTGACAAGTGAAGAACAGTTTTTTGTACTCTTTTTTGTTTACAATCAAAGATAATAACACAGAATACCAATTAGCTTAATACAGCTCAGAAAATACAAATAATAATTTGTCATGTCCCCACAAATGAACGAAAACCAGCCGTTCGGAGATGTCACGTGACATTCCTCGCGTATTTGATGATTTTCTTATTGTAACTTACACGTTGTCATTTCAAAGCAACGGCACACCGTGGGATTAACAAAAACACATCGTTCTTCGTACGATAAATGACAATCTAATGTCTACAAATGCCAAATTAACAGCAGTTAACAACGGCCATCAATAGTATGAGATTATGGAAGCCCTCGTTTGATTTATAGCCGTAGCGTAGTGGGCAGGTTGCTGGACTGTAACGCGAAAGGTCGGTGATTCGAAACCCGCTACAACCTAAATTTTTTTTCGTATAAGGGTTTCAGACACTGATATTAATTAATTTATTATTATTTAGATTGTTATTTTGGTCCAAAATGCTCGAAAAAAGTATAAAACAGCAAATATAAAGTGGGCCGTAAAACACGTCACTGCGATTTTTTTATTTTTAAAATGGATTTCTTTATTTATTTAATAGATCATTGAAGGAAATGGCAGAAGGGAAGCACGCGATCCTGCGCGCTCTCGCGTCCTCTCGTTGTTCCCCGCCAGTCTTCGGGAAAAGAGCGGACGAACTAAGAGGCGAGGGATCTGAGAAGTAGTTGGCGTAGTTCTCCTGTGGGAGGGCTCTTCCGAACGAGTTCGTTCGCGACTTACACGAGACTACAGTCTACGACGCCATGCTCTGGACTACGGAGGCGGGCATCGATCCAATTAGAACCTACGAAGCGAGAGCGCCCCGCTCGGCGCACGTAGTTCCGGCGCCCGCCGCCAGGGGGCTCTGCGCGCGCTTTACGGCCCGTAACGCCCCCGCCGCCCCCGCCATCCGCCCCCGCGCGGCAGCCGGCAGTAACGCGGCGGCCGCCCCCGCCCCCGCCATCAATCATCTCATTAAAATTTAATCTCGCAGCCGGCTTTGTTTCGGCGGCGAGTTTTCGGGCTTAACGTCCCGGAATTAACGGTCGCCCGAGCTGCCTCGCCGAGGGATCCTGGGCTCCCGGCTGGCTGACGTAAAAGCCGACGCCGGACGCTAATCGTGGCCTGAGCTTTTAAACACGTCGTCTGCCTCCTCAAACGGCCCACTAGCTACTTGTCTCTTTCCATCTGTCACAATTACTTCTTTCGGTATTTCTATTAGCAGTGATCAGCGACATTATTGTGGTAATTAATCAATGTAAGAGGTTGTTCCGAAACTAACTGATCGTAACAGCATAGTAAAAATTTCAACTACAGACTTACTTTTTCCACATAGCGACAACCATTCGTTACAGACATTTGCCAACAATGAACCATAACTTGCATACCGCAATTTTGTCGGTGTCATGTAAGAAGGCGATTCCGCGCATAGAGGCGGAGCGATAGGGGAAGAGTGAAGGGTTATCATCTCTCTCCGGGTTGTTAAAAAAAAAAAAATAAAATAAAATAAAAAATAAAATAATAATAATAATCCTACCAAATTCTTGGTAGGGAGAAAGGGGATGATGTAAGTTAACCTGCTATGGGAAGGTATACAATTCATATTCAAAAGTAACGCGAATTTGAGACCAGTATCAAGCTACTCAGGCATGGGTCATTTATATTTGGTTGCAGGCTCATTTTTTGATGGCAGTACTATCGATATTGGAGACGGCGATAGTATTGTTGCCGGAAAGTAGGGTTGTGATTATTGAGAGGGCAGACTTAGCTAGGCGCGCGGATGAGATTGCAGAAGCGTGGGGACCGTGGTTGTGTGCAGTTGTCGTTCCGGCGGGATAGCTGAGGAGATTTTGAGACTTGAATACTGAGCCAAGCTGTTTGTTCAAGATATTGAGACGAAAGGAATAGATGACGTTGGAGAAACGATCTTTTGAAGTTTTTATAAGGTAAAGTTTTTCATGAAATACTTGGCATGTTTCTATGGCACAACTTCGCATTGTTAGGCTGAATTCATCGTAACAATAACGGTCGGGAAAGATCTTGCTGTTAGCTTGTGCTCTCGCGATTCATGCTAGGGACCCCTTTCTGTGTTAGGAAAAGTATTTATTGTAACAGTTTAGTTTGGAGAGTGAGTTTTTTATGAAATAGGGATTTCATGGTGTTCTTGAAATATGGTATTGCTGTAACATTGTTTGTGTAAATCCAGTTATTTTTATTAACAGTAAAGAAATGTTTATCTTTATTTAAAAATAATTTTGTAGGCAGATTAAATATCTCAGTTATATTTTTCTCTGAAACAATTTTAAATGCAAAATATGACATTGTTAGTAATTTTCATGAAGTTAGATCAGTTAGAAAGTAAACCATATATTTCATTTTAATAATTAGTTCGAGTTTCTTAAACATGTTACCAGTTTATCCCTCCTCAAATTTTTATTAAAAGTGCCATAGATGTTTTCTGTAGTTAGCTTTCCAGTAGTTAGTACAGCAGGAAGCAGTTTGGTGTTGCGCAAATTTATGCAGTAAGTGAAAATGAGAAAGAATCAGTTTTTGTTGTCATGGTTACAGTCAGGGTAGGAGAATTCATACAGTGTTCAGTACAGGTTAACAAGTGTTTGACTGAGTCAGATTGAACTGGTAAATATTGTGTTCGTTACATTCAGTGAAAGATTGTTAGTTAAGTCAGAAACAAGTTTGTAGGGGCAGAATTATTAACACCGTGATTTTTAGTATAGGTAATTTTCAGACAGTTAACTTGTTACGACATTTTCATACAGAAACAATTAGCAGGTTGTGTATCATTATAATAAACAGCATGCAATCAGATAGGTTTTGCAATACCTTTACATTCACATAGAGTACAGCTAAAACAAAATCGCACTGACGTGTTTTACGGCCCACTTTAGATTTGTAGTTTTAAAAGTTTTTGCAAACATTTTGGACGAAAATAATAATCAATATAATAATAAATTAATTAATAAGAGTGTCAGAAACCCTTTTAGGAAAAAGACTTAAGGTAGTGGCGGGTTTCGAACCACCGACCGTTCGCGTCACAGTCCAGCAACCTACCCACTACGCTACGGCTATAAATCAAAATTGGGCTTCCATAATCTCATACTATTGATGGTCGTTGTTAACTGCTGTTAATGTGGCATTTGTAGACATTAGATTGTCATTTATCGTAGACATACAGATATGTTACTGTTACGATGAATTCAGCCTAACAATGCGGTTCCAGCAGCGATGAATTCCCCGTTACTACACGTAGACAGAACAAAAGGCAACAGACAAGACGAAAGTCAATGTTACATGCATTCTCTTTGACTCTCTAGAAGTGTTTAATGAATAGACGAGTATCAGATCGCAACTAATCATCCCGTGATCAAAGCTGGCGATACTGCAATAAATTAAATGGACGAGATATTTTATCAGATTAACAGTCTGAATCGTTTATTTGGCTATCTGTACAACATACATGATATACAAAATAAAACTCCCAAAGCTGTTCTCGAAGAATGTGTTAATTTGGTAGAGTCTCTAACTCACAAAGTCTCTAAAGATATTGATGATACTAATCTATGCAATGAATTAAAAGCCATTGCTAGCAGAGTATCCAATAACATGTCTTTAGGTTAGGTTAACTTAGTTTAAGTAGGTTTGTAAACTAGGGATTAATAACCAAGCAGTTAAGCCCCATAGACTTACAGACATTGAATGTTATATTTATGTGGGTGTATTGAAAGTACAAGTAAGGTAGGGGGGGGGGAAGGATGGTATGCAAATGGTTTGTTCACTTGATATTAAAGGATTGGCGTGGCTAATCCACCATCGAACATTTAATTAATTTATCCACTAGTTTCCAAGTAATAAAACACATCCAAAATTGTGAAAGGGGGTTTAACTAATTTGAATGATTTAAGTAAAGAAATTTGTTTTGACTCGTTTTCTTCTCTGGAGTCAAATGAACATCAGAGTTGAAAGCAAGATACACACAATTGAACACAGAACAAATTAAACGAAATTACAAAACATAATATACACTCGTACAGCTAGTGACTGGTAAGTCGAAGATGATTGTATTTCTACATCTACATCTACATGGGATACTCTGCAAATCACATTTAAGTGCCTGGCAGAGGGTTTATCGAACCACCGTTATATTATTTATCTCCCATTCTATTCTGGAATAGTGCGCGAGAAGAAAGAACACCTGAATCTTTCTGTTCGAGATCTAATTTCTCGTATTTTATTCTTATGGTCATAGGCGAGAAAAGGAATTTTTGGCATACCCTGACTAAAAGAAGGGATCGCTTGGTAGGACACATTCTTAGACATCAAGGAATCGTAAATTTAGCATTGGAGGGAAGTGTGTGGGGTATAAATGGCAGAGGGAGACCAAGAGACGCGTATAGTAAGCAGATTCAAGTGGATGTGGGTTGCCGTTCTTATGAGGAGATGGAAAGGCTTGCTCAGGATAGAGTAGGGTGGAGAGCTGCATCAAACCAGTCTCCGGACTAAAGACCATAACAACAACAACGATCATTTCTACCTATGTAAGTGGGAGCCAACAATATATTTTCGCATTCGAAGGAGAATGTTGGCGATTGGAGTTTCGTAAGTAGCCCCCGCCGCAGCGATAAGCGCCGTTGTTGTAATGATTCCCATCCCAGATCCTGTATAATTTCCGTAACGCTGTCTCCCCTGTATCGTGACAATAAGAAACGAGCTGCTCTTCTTTGGACTCTTTCGATATCCTCCGTCAAACCCACCTGATAAGGATCCCACACTGGGCAGCAATACTCCAAAAACGGACGGACAAGCGTAGTGTATGCAGTTTCTTTAGTAGTTCTGTTGCATGTTTTAAGGGTTCTGCCAATAAAACGCAGTCACTGGTTCGCCTGTCCCACGACATTATCTACGTGTTCTTTCCAATTTAAGTCTGAAAAAATAGTAATTCCTAGGTATTTTGTGGAGTTTACGGCCTTCACTTTTGATTGATTTATCTTGTAAACAAAGTTGATTGTAAACACTTGTGACAAGCCACATTTAACAGGAAACTGTGGCGTAATCGAGAGGAATATTCCGATGCCAGATTTCTGTGAGTTTACCTAACGTTTTCAACAGTCCAAAAACGTGAGTACCCCTTGAAACACAAGCAAATGCACGCGACACTGCACCAGAACTGTGCTGGCTGGCGATGTCGGCAACGCGACGTCTGGGCGGCGGCAGCTGCAGGTCATTCTGCTTCCTATTCCAGAAGCGATATTCAACTAATATCAGCCAACGGCGACCCCGGCGGACCGCAGTGCCTACGATCGCACTCGTTCGGCTGTGTCGTACCACTACAGACAATTTACGTGCGAAACACGAATGTACTGTAGGCAGAGGTGACACCGGAACTGTGACAATCGCAATTGCATCTAATATCAGGCAGGCTGACATTGATTGATTTTACCAGGGAAGCCAAAACAGTCTTGGTGCAACCCGCCACTGCCCGCACCGAAACTAAGTTTATTGTGCGGTATCGCTCCCTGTATATCTAGTAAAGCCAACCGATGCCCTCGAACAGTGCGAGGAGTCCCTTTACCAGTTCTTTATTAGACACAATTTCTTCGGGTCTGGTTGTCCCAAATGTTCTGTGCATTTTACTCTCCAATGCAATGCATTCGAAGATTATGTGTGATGCAGTTTCATCACCGTCATCACAGATCCTACATTTAGAGTCCTCTTCTGTTACTCGCATTGTAACTCGGTGTTTTTTGAAATTTCCATGGCCTGTGAGCAATCCAACCACGATTCTAATCTCTCTCCTGTTCAGGCCCAGGATTGCAGAGCTTCTTTTAAAACATGACTTTGGCATCATTACGTTGCCACGTTTTTGTTGATAGACTTTAGTCCAATATTCTACGTGCTGTCTTCTGAGCCAGTTACGTAGCTTCAATTTGATCATTGTCTCGATGATTGACAGGACAGGTTCCGATCCATAAATGGAGTCTCTGCCCCCATCCTGGCTAATCTGTCGGCATGTTCGTTGCCACTGATCCCCGAGTGGCCAGGGACCCACAATAGGTTTACTCTATTGCTTTCCCCTAGCTCCACCAGAACCCTGTGACATTCTGCAACTATTTTAGACCTTGTTGCCTGAGCTGCCAGTGATCTCAGGGCTGCCTGGCTGTCTGAATAGATATAGGTTCAAAATGTTCAAATGTTTGTACAACTTATGGGACTTAACTACGGGGTCATCAGTCCCTAAGCTTACAAACTACTTATGAACTAGCTAAGACTACAGACGGCATAAATATCCATGCCCGAGGGGGGGGGGATTCGAACCCCCGACCGTAGTGGCCGTGCAGACCGTGACTGAAGCGCCCCAGTCACCTCGGCCACCGCGGCCGGCTGATATAGGTGCTACGGTATTTGTAGCACCTATGCAGATAGGCTGACCTTGCTTTCGGCTTGCCAATACTCAACGCTTTTAGCACAAGTTTCGGAGCAACTCCAAAAGTTGTACCACAAACTCTAAGTATAGCTGCTCGACGAAAAGTAAAAATTGAGAGCAGAAGAGAAGCGTCTGCTCTCCTCGGCTGCTCAAACACTAGTCTCGTCCTCTCCACTTCTAGAATCTCCGTCTTCTCTCTGCAAAGCCTGTGATATTCCTGGCCTGTGGCCACTTCATATTTCTGGCCGCTGGCCGTTTCTTTGCCAGCATCGTACGTGTCTTAAACGCGGAAGAACGACAGAAGTGCAGCATATGTTGAAATGTGGGGTGGGGAGCAGTAGCATATGGCACAGTAGGTGCTGGTTCCCGTGGAGAGCCCGCCTATGTTACTGGTGCTCTCCTCGCATTGGCTGCTGCATTTCACGTCACGTGATTTCTTTTCAAATTAGTCTTCTTTATTATATAGTAAATATTAATTATTCATAGCTGAAAATTTGTGATAAGTATCTCTCAATGACATGCTAGATTTTGACAGTTTAAAAAGTTTAAGGTACCTTCTCTTATTGTAACAAGAGAAGAGCGATTTTGCAGAAGGCGCGCGACGGCCCTGTTTTGGCGCGAAATAGAGCGTCAGGTGGCCTCTAGTCTCGCAACGCGCCGCAGTTTCAGTCTCGAGCTGACCACCATACACGCCGGACCGCGCCGGTAATGAGTAAAGATTTGTGTAATTGTCATTACAGTCGAGGTCTCGACATGAACTATGGACAGCATAGGCCGTATCATTTTAACAAAAGTTGTTCATATTTTACTATTTATTTCATAAATGGCATCCCTGGCAATTAAAAATCTAGCGAGTCGCTTCTTATGCTTCCATCCTACAGAAATTATTTTAGCCTCACTTGTATGCTGTAGGAGAACCCCGTTGTTAAGTCCCATAAGCCATACAAACATTTGAACATTTGAACCTTCAGTTCAGAGTGATATAGACATAACGGTATTGTTAAAATTGTTTTGTTTACTGAACTTGCCATAGCAACCACAACATACGCATTATAAGCTGCTTTATTTACGAAAGCATTTTCCGCTTCACCTTATTTTCCAATTGATTTTTTTCCTTTCGAGATCAGTTCAAATGTTTGTTCAACTGTTTGTAATGCTTATGGGACTTAACTATGGGGTCGTCAGTCCCTAAACTTACAAACTACTTATGAACTAACTAACACTAAGGACGGCACAAATATCCATACCCGAGGGTGGATTCGAACCCCCGACCGTAGTGGCCGTGCAGACCGTGACTGGGGCGCCTCAGTCCCCTCGGCCACCGCGGTTGGCTCAAATGTTTGTAAATCTATCGGACCATCATCAGTCCGTAGCGTACAAACTACTTAAAGCTAGGTAAACTAACCTAAGGACAACACACACACCCATGCCCAGGGAGGACTCGAACCTCCACGGCAACCAACCGCGCGCTCCGCAGCGAGACGCTTTAGAGCGCTCGGCTACTCCACCGCGGCGCGGTGGAGATTAGCTTTACGTTTGCGAAGAACTCAATATACGGATGAGCTGCTGACCACGAAACTCAGTGTCTCTTTAGCAACACCACCGAACAATAGTCACATGACACTAGAAACGGTGGCATTATTGCGCTAATACCGTACCAGTCACTTTGTAGTGTTCATGCAGTTGGACGTCCCGTTCAGTGCACACGTTGTTTTATTAGTTCGAAGAGCAGCCAATCTAAAACTGCCACGTGGAACTTTATGTTAGTGGGACTATAATACGACATCGCTTACTTCACAACACAGACATTTGTCGTCTATAAATCAGTGATAAATGTTCCCCTCTATGAAGATATTGTAAAACTCAATATGTTACAAAATTTATTTTCTCTGATACTCGCCAGTTCAGAATCCTGGGCCCTCAGAAGCCCCCCCCCCCCCCTCGCAAGTCCCGGGCCGAGGGAATTTCGTCCCCCCAGTCCCCCCGTCTCCTCGGCCCTGGTCGTGTTAAAACGTTACCACCTTACAGTGTTCTGTTCGTCGACTCGGTGATTGTGGTCTTCACGTCTTAATAAATCTGCACAGCATCAAAGTTCAGGACAGTTACCTTGATATCTCGTGGATGTAGAATCTTCTTAAAACACAGCATCTGCATAACCTGCTTACAGAAATCCCTAGAATTCATTCAGAATACGTGCAGCTAGAGGAATGTTCTCTATTTTATGTGCGCGTCAAAATGAAGGCAAGAACTCAGAGGAAACATCAGGTTCATGAAAAGCGGTATAATTTCATCACTTTTAGCCTACCTTACAATGCATTACAACAATATGTACATCGGTGCCCAAACCGGCATAGTTGCGGCTTGGAACGCTGTTACAAGGCTGCCTTTTTCGATCTTTGATTGGTCTCCTTTTATAGTCTGGCCTACAGTACCATACATTGTTACAACTATTAAAGATATGAAAAACAATTAGTTTGGCCATGTTATGCCAAGATAATAGTAGCTTTACATTCAAAATTACGGTAATTATCAATTTTACATCGATTCATAATAATCCTGCTTTCATATATTTGCTTGCAGATCTGAAATAAGCTTAACTATATAAATACAGCAATACATTGTTTGTTTATACTAATATCTTGAAAAATAGTGAAGGGCGAATGTTCCTACGATGTACATAATAATGGAATGAAGTATTATTTGTTTTGATGTATACAAGAACACGGGAATATTTCATATAGGCTTAGTTAATCTACATTGCTGCCCATGCTGGCAAGTTTATATTCGAAACATTTATTATATTTGTGTTTTCATGGCCAGTTCCTACTCAATATAGAATAGAATATATCTGTAAGCATACTATTTCACTTTATGTTTTCCTAAAGTGCATATTAGCAGGTTTAAGTTTCATGGCCTTATGCTCTTGTTTATTTTCCTATTTTATGATGAAATGTTATTTGTTTGTCTTCCTGGCAATGTATGTATCTTCTCTTAACCATTACGTTATCTAGAAATCATGTTTCTTGTATTACACATAGTCTGAGATCACAAACTGGCATTTAACGGTTGAGGTTCTAATAACATAATTTGTTTAATTTGTTATTTGGGCGATGAAGTAGTAAACATTTAGCTCTGTAGCTTGGCTATTACATGTCGGTGTCTACACCACGCAATCTTCAAACAACAGAATAAAACCGTAAACACTAATGATGTTTTAATGTCGTCCTCTGACGCTCCGCTAGGTATCTTCTCCACATCCTGACATACCGCTCGGCCCCCAGCACTAATTCGGGCCTGTAAGGGAGTTGGACGCGCTGGAATGGCGGCGTGGACTAAGGCGCCTTGCCACGGATTGCTCTGCCGCTCTCGTCGGAGACTCGAGTCCTCCCTTGGCCGTGTGTGTGTGTGTGTGTGTGTGTGTTGTTATTAGCGTAGGTTATATTAAGATAGTTTAAGTGGTTTGTAAGTCAAGGGACCAGTAACCTTGCGAACATTTCATCACTTGTGATCGGTGGGTGTGCTTGAAACATGTCCATAGAAAATGTAAATTGCTGAATTTGTAAGAAAATGTCTAATATTGTGCCTCCTGTTTTGTTGGTTGGTTGGTTGGATGGATGTTTAAGGGGGACCAAACTGCAACGGTCATCAGTCCCCCATCCTGTTTTGTGTCGAGTAACTTGCTTGCAAGAAAATATATAATATTGCATCTACTGTGTGTATCGATATGTGTACATAAATCCGTGAAGTTGCGAAGTTTCATCTTTGGCAAAGATTATGTATCGCGTAGCATTGTAGCTCGTGCAGAGAGACAGAGAGTCAGACTTTTGGTTCAGCTCACTTAGAGAGCAGTTGTGTTGTGTATGTGGCTCCGATGTAGAGCAGAGGCTGCTGTGCCAGCAAGTTGGTTTGATTGTGTTTGGAATATATATTGTATTTCATATAACTGTGAAAAAGGTTGTACCAGCTCTGGAATGAAGGCAATAGCTTTTCATGTAATTGTGAAAAGGTTGTATCATTTCAGTAATGTAACGGTGATTATTAATAATAAGTAACAACGGTGACCTTTCTTTCCTGTTTCATTTACGTAGTTAGAAGATTAATCTACTTCCTTTATTTGATAATTAGTTATTTGTGGATTTTAAGTGCACTATTGATTTTCGTAATCTTGTTGAACAGATTTCTTTATTGGTAACGTAGTAAATGATTGTTATGCAACACTGCAGTTAATTGAGTATGATACTGAGTTTTGATAATCAGGTACTGATCTGCATACAATTCTTGAAGTCGAACATTAAAAAGTGGTTTGTGTTTTTAATATCTTTCTCGCACTCAAATTTTTTTTTTGTATAGTCAGTGTGTGTTTCATACAGGTTACATGTCACAGTTGTTTTGTTAAAAGATCCGTTGCGCACATAATCAGTTTAATGCACTGTTTCTCATTTAACAGTATATACGTCAATATCAGGGGCATAATTAAACCAAATTACTGTGTTAATGAACAATGTACGTGTTCAGTAAAATTTTGATGACTTAAGGATCTTGACTGTTAAACATCAATATATGACAACTATTTAGACTGCAACTAATATCAGATCAGGTTTTGAATGAGTAACTTTAAAATAAACTACTTTTGTTGTCTGATCAAACGATAGATTAAACTTTAAACTTCGCGTACACCTTTTATGCTAAGTCAGTTCAGCCGAATTTTGTAATGACTTAACGTGGTCACAAAATTTGTTTGGGGGCTGGCTTTATCATGTTGCAGGAGACAGTTGGTCTTCTTCTCTGTCCTTATCCTGGGAATTCCGAGTTTCAATGTCGTCAGTGCCGTCTTGTGTTGTGCTTAATTGACAATTTCTCCAGACTCCAGGATATCCAAAAGACCGACAGCCTGGATATCCCAGAAGACTGTGCACATCACATTGCCTGCAGACGGCCGTGTCTTGAATTTCTTCTTCCACGGAGAATTTGCATGTCGCCATTCCATAGACTATACAGCGTGTTACGAAAAGGTACGGCCAAACTTTCAGGAAACATTCCTCATACACAAATAAAGAAAATATGTTATGTGGACATGTGTCCCGAAACGCTTAATTTCCATGTTACAGCTCATTTTAGTGTTTCTCTTTAAATGTTCTATTTACGGATGAGGCTTCATTCCAACGTGATCAAATTGTAATTTTTCACAATCAACCTGTGTGGGCTGACGAGATCCGCACGCAATTGTGCAATCACGTTATCAACACAGATTTTCTATGAACGTTTGAGCAGGAATCGTTGGTGATGTCTTGATTGGGCCTCATGTTCTTCCACCTATGCTCACTGGAGCACGTTATCATGATTTCATACGGGATACTCTACCTGTGCTGCTAGAACATGTGCTTTTACAAGTACGACACAACATGTGGTTCATGCACGATGGAGCTCCTGCACACTTCAGTCGACGTGTTCGAACGCTTCTCAACAACAGACTCGGTGACCGATGGATTGGTAGAGGCAGACCAATTCCATGGCCTCCACGCTCTCCTGACCTCAACCCTTTAGACTTTCATTTATGGGGGCATTTGAAAGCTCTTTTCTACGCAACCCCAGCACCAAATGTAGAGACTCTTCGTGCTCTTATTGTGGACGGCTGCGATACAATACGCCATTCTCCAGGCTGCATCAGCGCATCAGGGATTCCATGCGACGGAGGGTGGATGCATGTATCCTCGCTAACGGAGGACATTTTGAACATTTCCTGTAACAAAGTGTTTGAAGTCACGCTGGTTCGTTCTGTTGCTGTGTGTTTCCATTCCATGATTAATGTGATTTGAAGAGAAGTAATAAAATGAGCTCTAACATGGAAATTAAGCGTTTCGTGACACATGTCCACGTAACATATTTTCTTTCTTTTTGTGTGAGGAATGTTTCCTGAAAGTTTGGCCGTACCTTTTTGTAACACCCTGTATTTTGGATTCCGGTTCCTAATGGTGACACCGTGCCTCATCTCCGAAGCCGATGCAGTTCAAGATATTGTCGGTTTCAGCTGTGTATTGGTCCAGCCCGTCCCGACAAATGTCTATTCGAAGAGTTTTTCTTTGTCCTTCTGTAAGTATCCGCAGGACCCAACTCGGACAGACGTGATCTCCAAGATGTTGCAACATTGTTTACAGGGTTTGCACACAATTCACTGGTCGTTATCCGGCGACCAGCTCGGATGAGTAGATCGACACGCTCTCCGTTATGAGGAACGGCAGTTGTGTAGAGTCGAAGGTTGCCGTGAGTTGTCATGCTCACCCGTGTCACCGTCCTGAAAATGTCGTAATTAAAAAAAATTGATGAATGAGTCTGTGACATTACCTCTTCTTTGTTTACCAAGCTGTTTCCCTCTTTTCCGCTGCATATACCTAGTTTCGGACAAATTGAATAAACTTATGTTGTTGGCTTGTGGAAGAAGTGCCCATAAAAATTAAACGTACGTGAAACTATAAAGACACATTAATATGTACTCATTTTGGTTTTGAAGGTTTCTTCTTTGTTGTTGATCTGCTCATCCTTCTTCTTCTCTTGACATTGCTTTGTTGTTTTCGGCGAGAGTTAAAACTTGTAAAATCTTGCAGGAAATTCTTGAAATAACATACTTAAGGTTAAGCTCATCAAAGTTTTATTTTATATAGTAAGTTTGGTTTTCACAAACATTGATTTCTACAACTTGTTACAAAAGCGTCTGTCTCCTTCCACATCCAAGCAGACAGTGTCCGTAATGGCAAACTTTATCTTCCACTCCTCTTTCACCTCTCAATACAAATGAGTGTCACTAAAATAAACAATTTTTTAAGACTGTTGAACATAGAAAAGTAATTAAGTAAATAAAGTTTATAGTTTAAGTATTTTGTTTTCTTATTTTAAATCGGTGTGTGTTATCTTATGTGTTCGTAAATGCATTTTGAAAGTGTTGTTAACATGTGTTTTATTTTGACTTGGAAAAATGGCGTCGTTTTGTTTATCAACAGAAATATTATGTTTTGACATTTTGTGTGACAGTTTAGTCGAGTTTGTGTGTGTTATCAAATGCTGTGTTATTTGATTAAATGTATTTTGATGAAGTTATTTCGTTTGTTTGTGATCAACATTTACCTGGAGTTGAAAAGTACCGTTATATTTATTTATTTAGTATTTACTCGTGTTATTAGCATTAATTGCGTCTGTGAGAGCAATATTTGTTGTCAGTGCATTATAATGATTCTACTGGGGTAATAGGTTTTGTTGGCCATTTTTTATTTATATTTGTTTTTTTTTGCATCACATGCCAATGATGATTGCATCATTAAAACCAACTAAACATTAATAAACAGGTTTGTGATCTATGTGTATAGTAGGTAAATGGGTTTCAGAATACTATTTTGTATATTATGTTGTTTATGGTTACTAAACCGTTTTTCGTAGTTGAATACTATAAATCGTTTGCATTCGCTTTTTAGTAAAGGTATTATAATGAAAAACAGCTGATTAGAACGTTTTATATGGGTACTAATATCACTTTATACCAATGGTATAGCTTTTTGGGACACAAATGTATTAAGATTTGGGACTGAACTATTGGGTAGAAATATAGGGTATGCATATATAGAAATGTTACAAGTCGAATGAAAGTTACAGACTCGACTATTGTCAGAATCTTCAAGTGAAACAGAGTGACGGAAATTGTCGAATGCGCCGTAAGTCTGGATATGGATAAAGACACAGAAAACAGAACCAACAACTATGAACATAACTGTAGATCTACAAAAAAGACTTAAAATGAAGTTAGTAAAGACAAAAAAATGAAATTTTACCAAACAGTGGATGTGAATCTCGGATTGTGTGAAGGAGCAAAAATAAATTACAGTCAGCAAAAATAAGATTTGTAAGGACTAGCAAAGGTTGTCCAAGAGGGGACCATAAAAAAGTATGACATCCGGACAGAACGGGGAATTCATTATTTTAATAAAAAAATTGAAGAATACAGGGAAGAATGAAGACAACATGATAGGAGGATGCATGGAGAAAGAATTCCACTCATTGTACAAGAATACAAGTCCTTGGGAAGTAGATATGTTGAATGTCGTTCGCTGTTGAGCACGCGGTTGCTTGCCGTCGGAGGTTCGAGTCCTCCCAGGGGCATACGTGTGTGTGTGTCGCCCTTATGTTAGTTTATGTAGTTTTTAAGTGTAGGGACTGATGGCCATAGCTGTTTGGTCCAATAGGTTTACAAACATGTTGGACGTCGTAAAAAGAAATGGAGGTAACTGGGTGAAGTCGGATCAGGCATATGAACATAAGGATGAGATGATAATATGTCAGAACTTTGGTAGCCATAGGAGTGTGTCAAATACTTTTAAAAGATTTTGTGAAAGGAAATATATGTAAAACACATTCTTAAAAATAACATTATTGCTATTAAAGGTGTAGAACAAACAACAAAAGAGCATCTTAGCGATAATTGACTTTACCATGTAGATTCTAAAATCTAATTTCTAACTTTCCTGCTGCAAATTTTGAAATTCGTTGTCAAAATCGATACATTTACCTGCAATAATTTCAACTAACGAACTTGACAAACTAGAAACTAGTGATTGACTGATACTGGAGTTATGACACATTTTAATTAGTTTGAATTCGTGACAGCTATTTAGTCACACAGGGGCTTTCTGGGAAGCGAAGCACAGTTTGAGCATTCTCCTCAACTGATTCCATGCTCTGCAACCAACAGGAAAGTCAGACCTGAAACAAAATAATATATTTTACTATTTTTGAAGCACTTATACAAATGGATAATTTAGTGTAGACACTCTACACAGTTCAAAATTTTTCAAGATAGTAGATAAATAATTCCATGTAGCTGTCACAAGTCTCCATAATAAAATTTAATGAGGATAATATTAACGTGCAACTCTTGTCTAAGGCACGACCTGAAAAAAGAGACCTGAAGTTACGCACAGGAATACTGACATGTACCTCAAAATGGCGTAAAAATGTGATAGCACTAAGAGAGTGAAAGTACCAATGCTTTCACCAAAACTCTTGGATGTTGCAATTTAAAAAGGTCTATCTCCAGTAACTCGAAAGACGTAAACTGTGAACTTCACACCTTGCTTACTGTGTTCGTCTATCGGTTACTCTCTGCGACTTTGCCACACAATCTTCCCTGCAGTACTAATTTGACGACTCCTTGTTGTTGTCTCACCAATTGATTACTTATTTTAGTCAAGATATACCAGAAAAGAGGAATGCATTTCATTTAGGAGTATTATAATTTGAAATACAGTTATGTGAAAATTAACATATGAAGTATCCTAAACAGAAGTCTGCAAGTGCAGACAAGTGTGAAAATTACAGAACTATCAGTTTAATAAGTATGGTTGCAAAATACTAACACGAATTATTTACAGACGAATGGTGAAACATGTGGAATTCAACCTCGGGGAAGATCAGTTTGGATTTAGGAGAAATGTAGGATCACGGGAGGCAATACTCACATTACGACTTATCTTAGAAGATAGGCTAAGGAAAGGGAAACCTATTTTTAGGCGTTTGTCGATTTGGAGAAAGCTTTTGATAATGTCGACTGGAATACACTCTTCCAAATTCTGAAGGCAGCAGGAGTAAAATATAGGGAGCGAAGAGTTATGTTCAACCTATACAAAAACCAGACAGCGGTTATTAGAGTCGAAGGGCAAGAAAGGGACGCAGAGGTTGGGAAGGGAGTAAGTCAGAGTTGTATCCCTTCCACAATGTTGTTCAATCTGTACATTGAACAGGCAGTGAAGGAGTGGAAGGAGAAATTTGGAGAGGGCATTAAAGTTCAGGGAGAAGAAATAAAAACATTGCGGTTTGCTGATGACATAGTAATTCTGTCAGAGACCGCAAAAGATCTGGAAGAGCAATTGTATGGGGTGGATAGTGTCTTAAAAGGAAGATATAAGATGAACATTAACAAGAGTAAAACGAAGGTAATGGAATGCAATGTCAGAAAATCAGGTGATTAGCATTAGAAGGAAGCGTGTGGGGTAAAAATCGTATAGGGAGACCGAGGGACGAATATAGTAAGCAGATTAAAAAGGATGTAGGTTGCCGAACGTATTCTCATATGAAGAGACTTGTACAGGACAGGGTAGCGTGGAGAGCTGCATCGAACCATTCGGCGGACTGAAGATCACAACAACAACAACAAAATTGTGATCTTTGAAGTCTACCATTCTTAAAAAAGAAGTCTTTTTCCAAGAAGTTAATCAGTATGAAGTCTGTAACATGTTGGAGTAAAAAAATCATGGAAACTGCTGTGAAGAAAGAGTTTAACGATACGGCGTTATTTCGCAGTTCGATGAGATGATGCGATAACGATGATCTGCTACACTGCGTCATATTAGACGTATCGGTGGTTCTGGTTCTGAAATTATGTCGAACAATGATCCACAAATCAAAATCGAACACTATAAATCCTCGAAAACAGCGTTAAGAATCTTGTTCAATCTCTCCGATACTTTCCTTGAGAGAAATTAAGCATTTGACCGTGTCGTATTTTCGTGCTGGTGTAGCCTGATAGATCCCTCGGTGTTACATTTACACCCATAAGTTTGAATCAGTATGTTCACTGAGTTGAAGAAATGTTATCCACGCATTTACTTTATAATGAATTGTGATTATCATTGTGTCTTCATACGATTACAACTCCTCATTAGATAAGACATGAAGATGACTTTTCTTAACAATGCTTGTACAAATATCTTTCGTGATACATGCATTAACGATCAAAAACTCAGACATAAGGATTAGAGTTGGGCAACACGATTCTTTTTTAGGAATCGATTCTTGCGATTCAATCGCACACTGTGAATCGATTTCTAGGATTCGTTCGCGATTCTTTAGTCTGCATTGGCACGATTCTTACTTACACATTCTGCTCATAGATGGCAATACATGCCTGTGTCATGGATGTTGGAGTCTAACCTTATGAATCTGTTCCTACGATTCGTTCACGATTCTTTCTGCCTTCTGGACTGCGATGGCGTGAATCTTACAGAATGCCAAAAAGCAGACAGTATGAGTATCGGATTTTTAATATTTATAGTGCATAAAGTTCAGACTTAAAATAGTAACCAGCCAAAGCCATTCGATTCAGCTCCCAACAATTCTAGAGAGAATAGCCTTTGAAGTTTTGCGAGGGGATATAAATACATACTACACTACCAACTATTTCTACTGGCGTCATAGCTCATTTAGTAGTGTTGTAAGTTTAGTGAACGTGTGGGCAGTTATTTCGAATCCTGCTGTAACCTTATAAATTTTATTCGTTCTGTTTCAGTACTTAGGCCATTTAAATATAAATTCCATTAAATCTATGGTAATTAACACAATCTAAACGTTATGAAACACTTATTATGTAAAATCAATTAGTTTAAGAAAACACGTCTATATAAATAAACATTAAAAATAAAAAATCGTCTCTAGATATTAAATTTCTTTCGATATACAAGAAAGTCGCGTTTATTAAAATGCTTCTTTTTTTGTGAAATAGGTTTCTTTCAGGAAAGCTGAACATAAAAACCAAAATGGTAAAAAAGATTTTTGTGATGGCTTTAAAAACATTTAAAATCGCGTTTCTATATAAAAAGAATATTTTTGTAAAATTGAGTTTTTACAAAAACTATAACTATGTAGATGAACTCAAAAAGCTTAAAATCTCTAAACACAAAATACAATCAAAATAGTTACAGCCATTTACGGAATACGGGAAATACAAATCTGCAAGAATTGCTCGTTTAAATACGTAATATGTGAACTGTATAAAAGGCGTATAGTCGTATGTATTGGCAGCTGTGTATTTCGCTGCGTTTTGTTTGTCAGCTATAATTCGTGAATAGGCCAATAATTAACGGCTCACGATCTTCGCTCTTTGATTCCTTTCTTCACCCACTTTCTGGCTTTCGTAATCATTCGGCACGATTCACCATTTGCTTTCGAATCATGAATCGTTGGATCTTGGAATCGTCGCGAGACAGACGATTCTCTTCAACGACGATTCGTCCGGATCACGATAATATTCTTACGTTACTTTATTTGTATTAATTCAAACGAACGACCCATTTACGAATCGCCACAACTCTAATAAGGATAAGTGATAAAGTTTCCTCGTACATTTGCTGGTATCCAGGAGAATGAACCAAGTCGTGGGAGTACAAACGTATTTTGTATACTTTGTATGGACTGAAATATTGCTTGCAATTAAATAAAGGAAAATTGAGAAATTACAGAGATAATTTGTGGAGGGATATTAGGGACAGCCTTTATGTTCCGAAAAATGGCAGAGCAGAACGGAGAAGGCCGGCCCGGAATGAAATACAGTAACGAATTCTGTCCCGCATGTGGAATTGAGGGACAACGCCATTCATTTCGTAACCGTACGCTTCAGACGGCATTGGCAGCTGCTGAATTCCACTACACGCGTACTCCGTATTACTTTTCGTAACAGATATTGTATCGATGGAAGCGAATAACGAAATATATTTATGACCAACGATACGGCACTTGGAGTCAGCCTTAGTATTCGTTACTCGGTACCAAGAACATAACGGTCCCTGCAGGTTTAGCAACAATTCCGGAATTGGTTTCTTCTTTGTTGGGAAACAGTTGTATGATTTTAACGTTTTATTGCCACATCTGCAACATTTTTTCTTCAGCAACAGGTGTGATGGCTAATTTGGTACATGTTTTGATTCAGGTATTGCGTTCCATATGTTTCATATTGTGGTACCTCTCCTGAATTTTGTAATTAATGAATGAACAAAACACATTTTTAAAAATACGCTCCTAGCCAGTACCGTCTTTACCATAGGGGCACAAGGGGCACAGGCCCAGGGCCCCCAGCCCGATGGGGGCCCCGAGAAACTCGTTCCTTTCTCTTAGGCAATGACTTTTTTAAGGAAATTTTTGTCGCACTTCTTCATTATAAAGCTCCAGAAATTGTCTCACGGTCTAAAGCGTCTCGCTGCGGAGCGCGCGTTGCTCGCCGTGGAGGTTCGAGTCCTCCCTGGGGCATGGGTGTGTGTGTTGTCCTTAGGTTAGTTTACCTAGGTTTAAGTAGTTTGTAAGCTACGCGCTGATGACCACGCAGTTTGGTCCGATAGATTTACAAATCTAAAAAATGTCTCATATACCGTGTGGCAATTGACTTGGTTTTCTGTCTGCATGCAAAATCGTAGTTATTATTGCGGGCCTTAGCTACAGAACACAGACCTTGTGGCAGTCTGTTTCAGATATAACTTGGCGGAACATTCTATCCAATAACGTAATTAAGGAAGTGAAAAAGAAATCCTAGTGAGCAACGCAAAGGGTCTCATACTCTCCCGTAACTGCTATCCTTTCCAATGAAACACACATAAGATCCAAATCTTTGAAAACCGGTCCAGACCTTGCGAAAGGAAGGATTTCAGATGTGGAATAATGCCTACAGACTTGTTTTCGACAAAAGCATGCAGCTAACAAACCTATTTCGAGCGCAGTACTGAAAGTTTCATTTTAGCATTAATCTCACTTGTACGTTTATTTCAGCATCTCCCTACAAACACGTATAAACGAGGTTTCACTGCATATCATTGTGATTTCCTGGTCATATTGAAAATTATGAGCATTTAGCCAATATTGCATTTCATCTTTCCCCCTATGTATTATTTGTTGATTTTTCACATTTTTTGGCATACCCTGACTAAAAGAAGGGATCGCTTGGTAGGACACATTCTTAGACATCGGGGAATCGTAAATTTAGCATTGGAGGGAAGTGTGTGGGGTAAAAATCGCAGAGGGAGACCAAGAGACGCATATAGTAAGCAGATTCAAGTGGATGTGGGTTGTCGTTCTTATGAGGAGATGAAAAGGCTTGCTCAGGATAGAGTAGGGTCTCCGGACTGAAGACCATAACAACAACATTACACACCGAACGTCAAACTACATCAACGGGGTCTGTCGGCAGGTTTTGTGTCAGTTTATGTTCTGGGCACCTGATTATATATATGTTACGCCGATGTGTAATAGTTATGAGCGTATCTCAGTCAGGTAGTAAAAGATAGGACAATTGACTCGAAAAAATTGCAGAATTCGTCTTTTTATGGTAATCTTCCCATTTAGATCCGAATTTGAAAATTAAAAATGTATTTAGCACAAGAACTACTACATTTAATGAAATCCAATAATTTGGTACACGAACATTTCCACCAATTTTTATTAACGCATTTATAAAATGTTTGTGGCGATTGGAAGTAAATTAGGTTGTGTTACCTGTGCGTGCTCGAATTAGATGGTATACTACACTCATAGAGTGTAGTATGTGAACTGGCCAAATATGTGACATTGACATATACGATAAACAGTGGCGCAACCAGGATTTTTTTTCGGAGGGGGCCCACTCATATAGAATGATATATTTGACACTGAGTGCTGAGGCACACACATATGACATTTCGGGAGGGGCCAGAGCCCGGTGGGCCCATAGCTAGTTGCGCCTATGACAATAAACCTACCCTGTTCACAGTATATTTTTATTTTACTTAGTCAGTGCATTTACTACATACATGTAAACGTTTCACAAGCATAGTGCCTTTTTTGTTGTTGCTTTGAGCACATCTGGTAAATAATTGGTTACTTGTTCTAAAATTCCAACGTGTAAACAATGGATGGGCATTAAAAATAATAATCTGACATTCCTGAAGTTAACTTGAGGAGAAGGTACTTCACTTAAAAGACGTATTTTCCCTTATTTCGGGAGAAGTGACTTTATTGTGGGACGCTGCTTGTCATGTGGAAGTTGCGTATCAGTCTCTCCACAAATGTAAGAACTCTTCTTTTTATTCCGCTTTTTTCCTGGAGTAAGGAAAAATTCAGCTACCACTTTCTTTACTCTTCTTATAGTCCCAAGTGAAAACCCAGTGGGCTACTTACGAAACTCCAAACGACAACATTCTCCTCCGAATGCGAAAGTATATTGTTGGCTCCCACTTACATAGAAAGATAAAGATCATCAGAATACAATACGAGAAATCACAGCTCGAACGGAGAGATTCAAATGTTCAAATGTTTGTTAAGCTTATGGGACTTAACTACGGGGTCATCAGTCCCTAAACGTACGAACTACTTATCAACTACCTTATACTAAGGACGGCACAAATATCCATGCCCGAGGGGGGGGATTCGAACTCCCGACCGTAGTGGCCGTGCAGACCGTGACTGGAGCGCCTCAGTCACCTCGGCCACCGCGGCCGGCGATAGGAGAGATTCAGGTGTTCTTTCTTCCTGCACTGTATTCGAGAATGGAATGGGAGATGGTTTGATGAACCCTCTGCCAGGTACTTGAATGTGATTTGCAGAGTATCCCATGTTGATATGGAACTTTATACGATCTTATGCTGTCTTTAACGTCTTACGACATAAACGTAATTACGTTATACACAATATCTCGTGTCTGGTTATGCAGAACCCTTCCTGCACCAAATGGTGGACACTGCAATGACGCGCTATGTATGACAGATTCCTTTTTTATTTTTGGTTATTTATTATTTTATTATTTTATTCATTTATTTATTTTTTGCTTCAGACAGTGCCTATTTAATGAGATATAAATTTTTAACATATGGAAGCAGCAACACATGAACTTCGATTTACTATAAGGGTCTGAAGCAGACTGACGCGGCCTCCCCTTAGAACAAAGTAATGGACTCGCCCGGTGCTTAGGACGGCACTGCGCATCGGCCAATGCATCCAGTCCTGGTGAATTCGGCAGTGTTGCAGTTTCTACCTTACGAAGCGACAGTTCGTTTCGGGGTGCTTCGAAGCACCATTTGATTGTATGCGATGCACTGTTTACTTTGCAATGTCTACTTGATATTTCTGTAGTGTCTTTCAACAATGTCAAAAAGAACATACTTAGTGGTCCAGAAAAAAAAAAAAAAAAAAAAAAAAAAAAAAAAAAAAAAACTTGCATTTCTAAAAGAAGCCATCAGCAGGCTACCTAAACTTACTTAATTTTTCAGTGTTGAAGAAACTAACAGGCAGAAAGATTCGTCAACCTCATCATCTCAAGATATCTCTAAATCTCAAAGCTTAGAAACGGTGCCCATGTTTACTATAGACGATGACATTTGTGTTTCGAGTTCATCAGTTCCAGTTATGAAGACAGCTGCACACACATCTCAAGTCACTTGGATTCATCAGACAGAAGTATGTTAGAAAACACGTCTCACGACCCTGTTAAGTACTGTGATGAAATTTTAACGGAAGAAGTCCGTGATATTTGGATTCACAAGGGAGAAAATTATATTTTGCGGTCTGAAAACAATGAAAATTATTTGGGATGCTAAGAATTAATAAGCGAATTTGACCCTTTTCTTGCTGATCATATACGAAAGTATGGCAATCGTGGCAAAGGAAGTACATCGTATTTGTTCACAAATATTTGCAATGAATTTATTAATGTAATGGTACAACGATTGTCAACGAATTAAAAGCAGCCAAGTACTATTCCATAAGCATGGATTCCTCACCAGATCTCTCCCATGTGTTTCTGAAGCAGTAACATACTTTCAGTTTATCCAAAAATTGTTCTCCTTTTTTTCTGCTTCGAACCATTGACGGGAAGTTTTGAAAGAAATAAAGTTCTGAAGTCCCTCTCTGAAACCAGATGGCCTGCTCGTAATGATGCTCTTAACGCTTTGCATAATGGCTACAATGATATTTTTGCAGCTTTAAAGTCAATTAGTAGCAACACTGATCAGCCAGTGGTAACAAGAAATGCAAGAAAATGACAGAACTCTAGACCATTCTCCTAACGGAGATATGGGATGAGCTTTTGAGAACAATCAACAACATAAATGTAACTTTACAAAGTGGTACCGTCTCAATAGATGTTGCAACAAAACGTTTTGCATTATTTCCGGTTTCATCAGATCTGTACACAGTAGATTCGATCAGTATGAATCTTCAGCCAAAGAGAAAAATACAGGGTCTGACTATAAGGGTAATTCCCAAAGGACGAGAATTTGGAGCAACATATCACGTTTTCCGAAGATTCGTCAGAGACTGTCCAGCAGAGTGCGAAAGAAAAAATTCGTTTTTCTGTCTATAATTGACACATTGGATACTAGTTTGACGCGACGTTCAGAAGCATACGAAAAGGTTAGCAAACATTTTAGTTTCCAATCTCAGTTAAAACAAATCGATTCTGAACAGTTGAGAAATAGGTGCAAAGAATTTGCGGAATTTTATCATGCAGACGATAATGCTGATGACCTCGTATCAGAATGTTTTCATGTAAAACAATATTTGAAAAACATTCCAAATGCATCTCCAGAGCTAAGTATATCATACTTACATTCTTTAATAAAAGCAGATAAAACAGAAGAAACCTTTCCGAATGTAGAAGGTGCTACCCGGATATTTATCCGTCTAATGGTAACCAATTGCAGTGGAAAGCATTCATTTTCCCAGTTAATGAGAATCAAAAATGAATTACGAACGACTATGTTACAGCAACGACTTACTAATTTGTCAATCATGGGCATAGAAAGTGACTTAACGGTTGGACTTTGAAGACATAATAGAAGATTTTGCATTTCAGAAATACCGAAAGAAACGTAATTCCAATTTGCAAAACAGCAATCACTAGTGTTTTATTTGTGTATTACTAACCATAGCAACCAATAAATTCACTAAACAAATGTACATCATTTTGATGAGTTCATTCAAAGGAAATTTCTGTTTTGTTGTGTGGTACACTAATCTGTGTGCCAGTTATCTGCACAAAAAAAGACATACTCAAAAAATTGTATATCTTGTATTCTGGAAATCTTTAAAGAAATGATTAATTTTAATGAGAGACTAATTTGAGGAACTAATCATTAGTATTTGGTTTGTAATATTTTAACCAATTAAGTCACTAAATAAATGTACACCAGTCTGATGCATTCATTTTTAAGGGCCTCAAAATACTGAGTGCCCAGGGGCCCCTGCATGGCTTAAGACGGACCTGATCCTAGCCATTTAAATTGCTACACCACGATGATGACGTGCTACAGACGCGAAATTTAACCGACGAGAAGAAGATGCTGTGATATGCAAATGATTAGCTTTTCAGAGCATTCACACAAGGTTGGCGCCGGTGGCGACACCTACAACGTGCTGGCATGAGGAAAGTTTCCAACCGATTTCTCATACACAAACAGCAGTTGACCGGCGTTGCCTGGTGAAACGTTGTTGTGATGCCCCGTGTAAGGAGGCGAAATGCGTACCATTACGCTTCCGACTTTGCTAAAGGTCGCATTGTAGCCTATCGCGATTGCGGTTTATCGTATCGCGACGTTGCTGCTCGCGGTGGTCGCCATCCAATGGCTCTTAGCAGAATATGGAATCGTATCACTAGCAGTCGAGATGACAGGCATCTTATCCGCATGGCCGTAACGAATCGTGCAGCCACGTCTCTATCCCTGAGTCAACAGATGGGGACGTTTGCAAGACAACAACCATCTGCACGAACAGTTCGACGACGTTTGCAGCAGCATGGACTACACGCTCGGAACTATGTCTGCGGTTACCCTTGACGCTGCATCACAGACAGGGGCGCCTGCGATGGTATACGCAACTACGAACCTAGGTGCAGGAATGTAAAACGTCATTTTTCGGATGAATCCAGGTTCTGTTTACAGTATCGTGATGATCGCAACCATGTTTGGCGACATAGCGGTGAATGCACATTGGAAGCGTGTATTCGTCATTGCCATACTGGCGTATCACCCGGCGTGATGGTATGGGGTGCCATTGGTTACACGTCTCGGTCACCTCTTGTTCGCATCGACGGCACTTTGAACAGTGGCCGTTACATTTCAGATGTGTTACGACCCGTGGCTCTACCCTTCATCCGATCTCTGCGAAACCCTCCACTTCAGCAGGATACTGCACAACCGCATGCTGCAGGTCCTGCACGGGCCTTTCTGGATACGGAAAATGTTCGACTGCTGCCCTGTCCAGTACATTCTCCAGATCTGTCACCAATTGAAAACGTCTGTTCAATGGTGGCCGAGCAACTGGCTCGTCACAATACGCCAGTCACTACTCTTGATGAACTGAAGCTGCATGGGCATCTGTACCTGTACACGCCATCCAAGCTCTGTTTGACTCAATGCCCAGGCGTATCAAAAACTTTATTACGGCCAGCAGTGGTTGTTCTGGGTACTGATTTCTGAGGATCTATGCACCCAAATTGCGTGAAAATGTAATCATACGTCAGTTCTTGTCTATATATATAAATATGAATGTCTGTTCGGTGTACGTTTAACACGTCTGAACCACAAGACATAAAGAGCTAACAATTTGTACAGTTACTAATGTCTACCCGGGGAAGGCTTTAGGCATGGTTTTATGGCTATTGGATAGCTATTTCCCTATATATGTTAATGTGAATGTCTGTTCGGTGCACGCTTATCACATCCGAACGACAACACGCAGATACTTAAATATTTGTACAGTTACTAATTTACACCTGAGGAAGCTTTTAGGCACAGTTTTATATCGGAACAATAATTACTCTTTGAAAATTATATTTACTTTTTTAAAATGGTTTTATTGGTTGCATTGTTGTTTGAGGGTTGATAATGATAAGTGTGGAGTATATTGGGATGGAAACTTATCGGTGTATATAAAATTCTACGAGTGTGTGTGTGTGTTAATATTTCGCTCTGCAGCGAAAACTACAGAACGCAAACGAATGGTCTGTGTGTAATTGTTGTCCGAAGTCTCCCGCTGTACGCCATAGCAGTTCCATGCCGATAGCTATAAGGCGGTGAAGATATGGTGGTTGAAAGTCGTCAAATAAAAATAAAAAAATTCGGACTGAAGGCCAGTGATGACGTTTGCGACTCTATAGCAAGGAGGATACATACAGCGAAGAGTGATGCCACAGACCATATCTTTGGTCTATGCGTGCTACAATGTCTTCAGCTCTTTCTCTGTAAGGAAATATAAGAATAAGGAAATATAAGAATAAATAAGTAAAGCAGTAAATAGAGATTTCTTTTAATACATCGATTTGTCGTTTCGCGCATTACATCATGTGATCGATCTGTGATATTATTACAGTCATTATTGTTGAATTTCGTGATTGGATTCTTCGAAACGAGTGCATTTTTACGTGTGATTTGATCTACACTACTTACTTTCCTGATAAACGTAAATCATTACGCACTTCACATTTTTTTTATTTGAATGTTGATTAAAATGTTTGTTTCTTAAAGAAGGTATATTGTATTTCATTTCATCCTTCAAAGACAGTGTCATCGCACACTACTGAAAGATAGCTTATCCATCATAATCAACCAACACGCGAGCGGAGCCGCGGGTTTAAGCTAGTATATTTGTCCAATGAATACTCGTTTATAATCTGCATTTCTTCTTGGTGTAACAATTTAAATGGCCAGTAGTGTATTTATGATCTTTGGATTCCAGACTAGTAGCGTAATCATCATCACATACATTATTTCTCAACGGTGTTTCTTGTGGGTGCGCCATATCTCTCGTGTTACTTATCGAAAATTAATGACTGAGGTATCATTTTCAAGGTTTCGTTTTCCACTAATGACGAAAAATGCACAGATAGTTCAAAGTTGTTGTTTTAACGAAAAGAACTTCATTTTGAAAAAAATTGTACTGTTAGTACAATCTAAGATGATACCCAGCGACGGACCGTAAATGGGACATGTGTTACGGTTGCTCCCATCAGCCACCGCGGCAAGTATCAACATAGTTTGGGCTGCAGATATAAAAGCAATGCAGAAGGTGCCGTCTATTGACAATCTGTTTAACTAGGATGAACGACAGCTGTTGCAGTTGTTTAGATACTTTATGCAAGCCAAACACCTTCTTTGATGCAAGCATTGTTTATCACACGATTTCGGTTAGACACGTCGATGTAACGACGAAATATACACAAATAATTTAATTTAAGTAAAAGGCAAAACAGCTATTGCAGTTGACGTTCCCGGGTGCGGTTCCTCTAGAGAAACGCTTGTCCTCTGTAATTTGGTCGAGCTGATTTCTACGGGTTACGAGTGTAATTCGGGCGTCCGATTTTCTATTGCCGGGAGTGCACTCGTGCTCCTGATAATCTATGTTTCCGACCACGGTTTTCGGGAGGTTTTCCTTAGTTGTAAGGCGTATGCCGCAACTGGGAAGCCCCTCCCACTAATTCCCAATTGGGATCCCCATTTGCCCCACTATCAGCTTGTCTGATAATTGGCTGAAGAGAACCGCGACTCTTTATGGGCCAGATCTCAAACAGCCAAAGACGTTGTAAAAATAACTAGACTCACTAACGGCGCTGCTGTCGCGGGATAATTTGAACCTTCGCCCAGCCGCCATGGTAGTGGCAAGCGTCACATAAATACCAGTGCTGTTAGCAGGTAAATCGCGTATTAAATAACTACTGCGGGATATATACACAAGTGATAGTCACGTACTATTGTTTGACTATTGCAGTGTACGTGAAGCACGATGCTGAAGAGCTGCTCAGCGTTTAAATATATAAATCAATTTAAGAAAGGAATAAAAAGATCGATTACTGCCTTCCCATTTATACTTCTCAGGAATACAAGTAGCCCTACTAATTGTGCTGAGAGATAGTTACTCTTGCTTAAAGACAATATAGGAGTGAATGAAGTAAATAACAGACTTTAACAATACTGGTAGCTCTTAAAAAGAAGCTACTTTAGGCAGTACTGCTGGACAGGAAGTTCAAAAAGTTTCATTTTATGATTGTGTAAAATGACTATTGGGGTCACGGAATTAGTTGCCTCACTGCAGTTCGAATTTTCGTTTATGAAATTAATATTAGCAACTTGTAAGGCAGAATTTAAAGGTAATCTGCTTTACATATAGGTATAATAACTGAAAGGGATTTGCAGAACTGTGTATAGTTCCATAAATAAATGACACATAGCCACAATGGATGTACTTTGTGAAGTTGAACCCCATGACAATAGTTGTTGACTTTTGAGCAGTTCACACTACTGTAAGGTATAAGATATTTGGCTTACAGCATTAAAAATGCTAATATTCTTTCTAGATACCCTAATGCTAATGTTAGATGCATTCGTTAAGAAAAAGGTATGGCGTACTTCGTGTTCTTAAAAAAAATTTGGTAGTGGCTGGTTGCTGTATTCGCAAGATAAGAAGCTATTTTTCAGTTATGTATCTGATGGCATATTTCACTTTCACAATCGATTTTTAACATTAGCTGATTCAGACAGCCCTGTTTGATATTTTGATGCTATGAAATATCTAAATATTGGAGAATACAGCACTAAAGCAAAGACGTTAAGTGTGAAAATCTTCCGAAATTAATGTTTGTACAAAAGTTTCACAATCATAGAATATACTGAGAAAGTGCCAAAACATCGAGTCTGATGATAAATTCCGCTAATATGCAGCACTTAGAACGCTAAAAAACTACATGTTATATTTCGGTTTCGTTAGGAAGAGGAAACGCTGTTGGCCAATTTCTACACGTTATGTGTAATAAATTTACACACAACCGATAGTTGCTGTATCTTCAAGGAGTCTGAAGCTGTTTTCTAGTTATATATTTCAATTAGACATAGTTTTCGCGACTTAACTCAATTGAATACTCTCTCTAATGAAAAGAATCTTACGCACATTTAAAGTTGTGGCGGAAGTTTGCCACCACAATGGCCGTCAAGGCGCTCTTCAATTTGTCCTTTGTTCGCGGTCGGCCGCTTACGCGATTGTGGCGGCTTGTAAACAGCCCGCTGCACTCCTCGGAGTGGAGAATGAAAAGTGTAGATGGGACTTAACTGCGGGGTCATCACACACACACACACACACACACACACACACACACGAGACCCAGGGAGGACTCGAACCTCCGACGGGAGCAACCGCACGCTCCGCAGCAAGGCGCCTTAGAGCGCTCGGACACTCCACCGCGGCGAATAGTAACTATTAGTTCTGTGAATTATAGTATTCCAGTGATATACGTTCTTCAGTGAACTCTGTAGTATCTACTAATCGCCATTCTTAACAGGACTCATTCGACTTTTCTTGTTTGATGTGAACATATGTCTTTGTAAGTTTCTCAATACCTATTTTATTAATTGTGAAATGTGTTCATTAATTCAGCTACCCGACCCAGTTAATCACTATTCTTTTCCAGTAAATACTTCTTATTTGGGTGAAATTTTACCACTTGGCTCGTCGGTCCCGGGAGATAATGTTGGCACCAATGGTCAATGGCGCTACATAGATACGCAACTAGCAAAAGAAAACACTATCAAGAGAACCTTACATTATAAAAATACGAGTTATATCGTAATATTTATTGAATGTACATAATAAATGAACTATGATTATCCTCGTAAATTAAAGATTGCCGGCCGCAGTGGCCGAGCGGTCTGCGGCGCGCCAGTCACGTTCTGCATGGCCGCTACGGTCGGGGTTTCGAATCCCCCCTCGGGCATGGATGTTTGTGCCGTCTTTAGTATAAGGTAGTTCATAAGCAGTGATGCCAGATGGCAGAGAGAGAAAATACCTACAGTCTCACAAAAATGTACCTATGTTTTCCCTACTCTCTCCCTACCACCTCATTAATGCCCCTACATTAGGGTCGTAGCCAGGATTTGGGTCTGGCAGGGGCTGAATCCAGGACTCTGGAAGGGGAGAGGGGGGCGTGGCATAATACCTCCACTGTTGCACAAAATGCACTGAACACTAGAAAATTAAACACTAACTAATAGGGGAAATGAAACGAGTGTATGCACATCCAAGTCATGACTCGACAAACAATAGGTTTCAGTTGGTGCTAAAATTGCCTGCCCAACTGTTTCTGATGTTTCGTGGTTTGGCTACCTATATTTCTAGTTGACACTTGTTCTCTCGTTGAGTGCAAACCTCATCGAGACGCTTTAATAAACCTTCTCCTTTCTTTGTAGTAAAAATCTATGAAAATTGGTAACCAGTTGTTTTGTTAAAAGCACCAGCTTAATTTTACAATTGCCGACACAGGGCCTAGCGGTCATTGTTGGCAACGGCAGTTGATTCGCGGTAATTTTGTTAGCTAATCGGGTGATATTATACGATTTCCAATGAGATTCGTGGAATATCTGAATGCATGTAATAGGAGATCGTTGTTTCGTTAGCCTCTATGATAACTATTTCGTACTCATTGAGTATTTGCATTTTATTGCAAATCATGGAATTGTTACTTTCAAGGATCTTATTTTGATAGTCAAGTGTAGATTATGCCACGAATTCCAAGTGCCGGGCAAGGGTACATCAAGAACATGCCAATCATAGAGAGGAACAGCATTAAATAGTTTCCCCAAATATGCCGTGAATTCAGAGTGCACTGTTACACGAGGATAACTGATTTATTAACTGCACAAGGATACAACGAGATACTATCAACCGTAGAGTAGGAACAGTATTAATTATTTAGTTCACAGTCAGCAAAAAAAAAAAAAAAAAAAAAAAAAAAAGGAATTCCGTCACTGTAGATGATTCGATTTTCTAAGAGTAATGCTATGTTGACAACGAATATCTAGTGTTTTGTTCATTATAACGTTGGCTATCGCAAATGTTTCAGCGTTGTCTTGTTAATATCTTCTCACTTACAAATACTAACTAGTATATCGCCCTGACGTAAATAAGTAACAGTCTAGACAAGGTAATATAACGTCTTTCTTTCAAGGAAACAATGAATTTTTTTGTGTTAACATTTTGTATCACAATTTTCAAACCGACTCTCCATTCCACTGATATACATTGAAATCTTCATATTTCGCATCAATTTTAATGCATCTAAAACTAAGTTTTGAAATTAATATTGTAAAAAGATATAAAATAGCCAAGATCGCTTATCATCAATTTTTATTAACGACGACCGGTTTCACTGAACTATGTCAGCATCATCAGGTCAAATAAAATATTTTACAAGGCCATAATCTTGTAATGTCAAACAGTCGTTATATAACAATTTACAGTGCATAGGTGCACTATGTCATCATAATAAAAAAATATATACATATATTTTATTTGACCTGATGATGCTGACATAGTTCAGTGAAACCGGTCGTCGTTAATAAAAATTGATGATAAGCGATCTTGGCTATTTTATATCTTTTTACAATATTATAAGTGGATCGCCTCCTAAAACGAAATTAATATTGTTTACTATGAACAGAAAACAACAACGCCGTCTAAAATATCATTTGCTACTTCAAACTTCACCACCATTGGTCGGCTTCATTCCCGCGTGTTGACAACTGTTGCCAACATTACCTGCTTGGCCTGTGTCGACGATTGTAAAATTTTACCAAAGTACCTACGCGTCAGGGTCTTTTGAATGAAAATTCCCCACATGATTTCAATGCTTAAAAGTACCTACGTGTAGGAAAAATTCCCTACGTCTGGCAACACTGTTCATAAGTAGTTTGTAGGTTTAGGGACTGATGACCCCGCAGTTAAGTCCCTTAAGCTTAACAATCATTTGAAATTTTTTTTTAATTAAAGATTACAGTTTTGACGGAAATATTTTTGTAGGAGTAACATATTGTAAAATTGTTAAACAATGCGTGGAAAATTATTTAATATTTTTCACGAGCTACAGTATAAATGTTATTGCTGCTCGTTTCACTCGCAGCATAATTAATACCGTCCCTGCTAATTGGTTGACAGATTATCGATGTACAATTGTCCGGCCAATAAATCAGCTATCTTCGGGTAACACTGCCCGCGGAATTCAGGTCGAATTTGCGAAAACGAATTACTGCTGTTCCTGCTCTATGGTTGACAGTTTCCTGTATGTGATCTTGCCCGTTCAGTAAACAATCCTCGTAAATTAACGTTCACAGTTTTCTCGTAAAAGTACAAAGAATCTCCTGCCTAGCGATTGGTCATCTGAGTTCCCGCTATTGACCATTGGTGCCAACATTATCTTCCGGGAGCGACGATCCAAATCATAAAATTTAACCCACATTTGTAAATAGTGTGTATCCTTGTGGTTCGCGATACAATTTATCGGCATAACGTTTGCGACAGGTCATTGTTAATATCCATTGTTGATAATCCGCATTTTTTTTCTACATTTTATATCAATAGTCTGACGCCATGATCATGGTGAAGATAATAGGTGACCATAGTATGATTCCTTTAGTATCGTAAATTGCCAAAGCCATATCGATACAGAACATTTTCATCTCTGTTTTCCGTGATGCTTCAGAAGTTCGTCCACAGGTAGAAAAAGCTTACAAAACGTCATTTCTCAACAGCGCAGTGTAAATGTACATAATTTTATTCCAGAAAAATTATCCATTTTACAAATTATTTGCGATGTTTCAGGAATATCTTTGCTTTGTACTTCCGATCTAAGTAGCGGTAAAATTAAAACAGCTAGCTTGTTTATTCATTTAAAGACAATTTAATGACTTTTTTCCATTCACTTGTGCGTAAGAAACTTCCCATATGATCTTATTTAAGAGACTCGCCAACTTAACTACTATTTAATAACTTGGACGGCAGCTTAACTGTAAATGTAACTATGATAGGGCAATATTGAGAAGCAAAGTTTAGTCACTTCATTCAGAAAAAACAATTTCAATTTCAGTTTTTAATTGAAAAACAATTAAATAATTAATACTACGTTCCACGCTGACTGATTTTACTGGAACTGTGGTGAAATACCTTAATGTTCCTGAGTGATGTTCGCTAGCCTTTTTGATTCATAACAGAAAATGAACTTCAAGTAAACCCTAATAGGATACAGGAGAATGATAAATAAACTGTCATGTAATGTTCCGTTTCATACCTTCCCAGGGTTCTTAGGAAACCTAAGAATGACAAATGTGGATTTACGTTTTAGTTGTTACTTATTTTATGGCGTTACATACGCTCTAACTTGTAAAACCTATGCTAACATCAAATACACGACACTATTCGCACTTATTCGATATCTTGTCCAGAAATGTAGCTTTCCGACCGCTTGAAGCGTTGCTGTTGTGGTGTATAACAAAAATGAGTGAGATTATCATTACCGTATAAATTAGATTAGCCTGTAGCACAGATCTTTGTACGAAATAATCGTATATTAAATTCTGTGGACGACCTATAGCGTAATCTCGTTGACTATATCTAAAAACGCGTTTGTTTTGCTATTGACCGTTTGCTATTTCGAACGATTATTGTGCTCGGAAGGTGGTTTATGATGCTTAATGCGAGGGAGTTTCTGCATAAACAAACTATAATGAAACCGTAAGTAGAAGTTTTCACGTTCGCCATTAACTAACTCTACATAAATATCTATTGTAAGTTGCACATGTAGTCGGACGCGATCTGTTGTTTATAGTAATAATAGTGTTTTACAGCCAAGCTAGACTTCTATAATTTTTAGTTTATAGCTGTTTTGACAGAATGTAGCTCTCGCGTTCAGACTTTATGGTATCAGAATATCGCTCCCATATTGAGAGCACATTCCACTACTGCAACAAAAACGCAAGAGAGGTCAATAAAATAAGGTGACCAGACGTCATATTTTTGACGGGACTGTCCTTTTTTTTCGTTCTGTGTCCCGTTGTCCCGCAAAATATTTAACAGGACGCCAAATGTCCCGTTTTTTTTCGCAGTCAGCAGAACCTTATCTTTTGTGTTTTTTATTTATACTCACGTCAATTTAGATTCATAACATGGTTTATTTAACTTTCTCCTGGGTCTTGCTTTGTCTTACATGCAAAGTTAGACTAAGAAGTATTATTTTGGTTACGGAATGAGGTCATGTGTGAACTGACTTTGTGCCAATAAATCATGCGTGAGGTAGGCGATTCATATCGATTATTTGCTGCTGCAGTAATTGCAGACAGTTTTCGTTGAAGAACTTTGTAGGGCTATCCACTGTATTTGTAGTTACGAATGACTATCCACTGTTAGATCACATAAATTTGCAGATCCAACTGACATTATGTCTCTGGACTGTTAAGGACAACAATGAGAAGTAGGCGGCTGTTTGAACTGTGTGTTCGGCCAGTTTGCTTTATTGCGCTCCATTGTCTGTCGTTGCTAGAGTTGGGCAACACGATTCTTTTTTATGAATCGATTCTTGCGATTCAATCCCACATTGTGAATCGATTCCAACGATTCGTTCACGATTCTTTCGCGATTCTTTAGTCTGCATTGGCGCGATTCTTACTTCTACCTCTTGCTCATAGATGGCAATACCTGTCTGTGTTATGGATGTTGGAATCTTAACCTTATGGATCTGTTCCTACGATTCGTTCACGATTGTTTCTGGTCTGCGACGGCACGATTCTAACAAAATGCCGAAAAGGTGACAATATAGGTATCGGATTTTTTAATACTTATGGTGCGTAAAGTTCAGACTTAAAATAATAATGAAGCAAAGCCATTCGATTCAGCTCTCAAAAATTCTCGAGAAAATAGTCTGAAGTTTAGCGCTACCAATTATTTCTGCTGTCAGCATAGCTCATTTAGTAGCGTTGCAGGTTTAGTGAACGTATAAATATAATTAAATATATGGTAATTAATAGGTATCAAATCATTATAAAATACTTATGTAAAATCAATTAGTTGAAGGAAACACGAAATAAACATTAAAAATAAAAATCCGTTCCAAATATTAAATTTCTTTCGAGATGCAAGAAATTCACGTTTATTAAAATGTTTCTTTTTTCTAAAATCGATTTCTTTCAGGAAAGCTGATAACGTAAAAATCAAAATGGCAAAAAAGATTTTTGAGATGGCTTTAAAAACATTTAAAATCGCGTTTTTATATAAAAAGAATATTTTTGTAAAATTGATTTTTTACAAAAACTATAACTACGTAGATGAACTCGAAAAGCTTAAACCTCTCTAAAAACAAAATGTAATCTAAATCGTTACAGCCATTTCCGGGATATGCGAAATATAAATGTGTAATGATTGATCGTTTAAATACATAATATGTAAACTTTATAAAAGACGTATATTCGTATGTATTGGCAGCTGTGTATTTCGCTGCGTTTTGTTTCTGTTATGTGTAATTCGTGATTAGGCTAATAATTAACAGCTCACGATCTTCATTCTGTGCTTGCTTTGTTCACACGCTTTCTGGCTTTCGTAATCATTCGGCGCGATTCGCTACTTGCGTTTCGAATCATGAATCGTTAGACAGGCGATTCTTTTGAACGACGATTCGTCCCCCTCTTCTCGCCGGCATTCGGCACGATTCGGGAAGATTCGGCAGTCGCCTTCGAATCGTGAATCGTTGGAACTTAAGAATCGTCTCGAGACAGACGATTCTTTTGAACGACGATTCGTCCGAATCACGATTCGATTCTTACGATTCTTTATTTGTATTCGTTCAAATGAACGACTCATTGACGAATCGCCACAACTCTAGTCGTTGCTGTGTGTGACAAAACTTGGTGCCCTTTGAATGGGGAAAAGAAAGTGTTCTTTCTCGAAAACCAAGAAAGACGAGTTCCCATTCGTGAAGGAAATCACGAGTACGAAGGTAGAATGTACATTGTATCGTTCAGTTTTTTCCATTGAACATGGAGGACGTGCCGATATAATGGAGCATATAAAGAAAAAGAAGCACTTGTTGGCAGTTTCTGCGAGAACGTATACCAGCATAACGTCCTTTGTAAGTACCAATAAACTACAAACAGAAGAAGATAAACGTATCGCAGCGGAAGAAGGGCTGTTTGCGTTCCATACTGCAAAACACAATCATTCTTTCCGTTCAATGGACGGCACGGCTCTTCTCATCAGAGACCTATTTGAGAAGAAATTCACGTGTTCTAGGACGAAGTGTGACTCGATTTTAGTGAACGTTTTATCGCCGTACGCAATGCGTGAAGTTCAGTCAGAACTTAAAGATGCTAAGTATGTGTCTGTGATGGTAGATGCATCAAATCACAAAAGATTAAAGTTAGTGCCAATTCTAGCTAGGTATTTCATTCCTATAAAAGGTGTTCAGTGCAAAGTAATCTCTCTTCAGAACATTGGTGGAGAAACGGCAGAATTATTAACTAGCTATATCCTGGATATTTTAAAAAAGCCAAATGTAGTTGACAAGATTGTCACATTTTGTGCAGATAACTGTAATACCAACTTTGTTGGGTGCAAGAGGGCAGGAACAAACAATGTTTATTCCAAACTGAACAGTGTTCTCAAGATGAACATTCAAAGCATCGGTTGTGCAGCCCACGCGGTACACAGTGGAGTTCAGACAAGTGCAGACATCCTTCCCATTGACATAGAAACTATAGTTAATAAAATTTTTCAGTATTTTTCACATTTACACTGTGCGTGTGGAGGAACTGAAATCATTTTGTGATTTTGTTGATACTGAGTACAAACAAGTTCTAGGTAGTATAAAAAGTAGATGGTTCCCATTGTTGCCAGGAGTTAGAAGAGTTATTGATATGTATGATCCTCTGAAATCATACTTTGTCTCAGGATAGGTGTGCTACATTGCTGAAACAGGTTTTTGAGGATCCTCAGTCGCTCCTTTGGCTTCATTTCATACAAAGCTAATTGAAATTTTTTTCCAGTTCAATTCATAAGTTGGAAAGAACCAATATTTCAGCTACAGAAACAGCTGAGGAGCTGGAGCTGCTTAAAGAAAAAATCAATAACAGGAAATAGAGTAAATTTCAAACATCAGTTATTTATTCAATTTTAATTAACTTGGAAATGGAAGGTATTTTCACTCAGTCAAAATACGAGACAATTACCAATTTATTTTATGACACTTTTTTTGACTTATTTAGAAAAGTGGACTTCTCCATTTAAACCTCTGAAATCATTTCATTGGATATCACTGAAAGATCCTATTTGTTGGACTGAAGTTTTAAATTGTTGGAAAAGTAGATTCAGGTGCAACATTTCAAATGTTGAAGATGTATTGTTTGATGAGATAGGATTCGTGAACAACATTGTATGCAAGAA
The DNA here is from genome assembly GCA_026315105.1 of Locusta migratoria. Lineage (NCBI taxonomy): Eukaryota > Metazoa > Arthropoda > Insecta > Orthoptera > Acrididae > Locusta > Locusta migratoria. Next base: position 82,215,739 of record CM048754.1, on the reverse strand, counting down.
ACACGAGGAATGGGAAAAAGCTAATTTGGAAACCGATAAGAGATGGTGTGATGTTTTCCATACACTTAAAATTACAGATACTTCATGTAAAAATATAGATACACTTGTAGGTTTTGCTCTTGCTGTATCAGGCACAAATGCTGTTGTGAAAAGGGTATTTTCCATTGTAAATTCTCTTTGGAGAGATGAGAAAAACCGTTTTACCACTGAAACTATTGAAGCAATTGTAATAGTTAAGACCCATTACGAAGACCTTACCTCCGAGGAGTTCTACAACTTGCTATTAACCAATTCAAAGATTATGAAAGATACTAGGTCTTTTGATAAGTACAAACTTAGTGCCGGTAGAAGTGTTCATGATACAGGAGCTCATCAGTCTACAGATTAGTGTTCATTTGTTAGAAATCTTTCTATCAGTTACTCGATATTCTGAATTATAATCAGTTCCTGGAAAAACAATTATCACATTATGCAGTGCCATTACAAGCATGTTTTGAAGTGTTTTGCTAAAATATAAGCCTTTTATGAGTATAAACTTTAGTTTTTATTTATTTTAGTAAAGTGATGGAGTCATAAGTGCACAATTTCTTATTTTTGTTGAGTCCTATTTTGTCCCGTTTTTTTTTATACCAAATTTTCGCAAATGTCCCGTTTTTCCACGTGGAAAATCTGGTCACCCTACAATAAAACAAAACAGACCCATGTACCTTTGCCAGTAACGTAAAATATAGGCCCTCCCTGTTTTATGTTAGTGCAAATGTAGTGGCGTTTTGCTTCAGTAGTGACATGCGTTCTAATTAGGTGCGCGATATTCATCTATATCTATACATGTGAATGTCTGTTCGGTGTACGTTTATCACGTCCGAACGAAAAGACGCAAAGACTTAAATATTTGTACAGTTACTAATTTATATCTGAGAAAGGTTTTAGCCACGGTATATTTAGCAATTTGAAGAATATAACGCGAAATGCGGAACAATAATTACTCTTTGAAAATTATATTTACTCTTTGAAAATGTTTTATTGGTTGCATTGTTGCTTGAGGGTTGATAATGATAAAAGGGTGGAGTATATTGGGGTGGAAAGTTATCGGTGTGTGTGTGTGTGTTAATATTTCGCTCTGCAGCGAAAACTGCAGAATGCAAACGAATGGTCTGTGTATAATGTTGTCCGAAGTCTCCCGTTGTACACCATACCAGTTCCATGCCGATAGCTATAAGGGGGTGGAAGATATGGTGGTTGAAAGTCGTCAAATTATAAAAAAAATTCGGACTGGAGGCCAGCGATGACGTTTGTGACTCTATAGCAAGGAGGTTACATACAGCGAAATGTGATGCCACAAGCCATATCTTTGGTCTATGCGTGCTACAATGTCTTCAGCTCTTTCTCTGTAAGGAAAAGCACACGAATAAGGAAGTATAAGAATAAATAAATAAAGCAGTAAAAAAGAAATTTCTTTTAATACGTCTCTTTAAAAAAAATCGATTTGACGTTTCGCGCATTACATCATGTGATCGACCTGTGATATTATTATAATCATTATTGTTGAATGTCGTGTTTGGATTCTTCGAAACGAGATCATTTTTACGTGTGATTTGATCTACACTACTTACTTTCCTGATAAACGGTAAGTGCATAGACTAATGCAATCTGATAGGAATATTTTTCAGTTCCGCTTTATCAGCTACATTTCCTCAAAAATGAGTGAAATTAATTACATTAATTTAATTGTTATTTAAACTTCATAGATAAATGTGCATTGCGTTACTTTACACATATTACAACAGTACATCTACTTTTAATAGATCACTTTCAGACAACATACCTCGGATAAACGTACACGGAACAGCATTCATATTTATAGATATAAATCATTAAGCACTTCAGATAATTTTATTTTTTTACTTGAATGTTGATTAAAAATGTTTGTTTCTAAAGAAGGTATTGTATTTTATCCTTCAAAACCAGTCTCGTAGCACACTAATGAAAGGTAGCTTCTTTATCATAATCAACCAACACGCGAGCGGAGCCGCGGGTTTAAGCTAGTACGCTATAAATTGATTCTACAAAGACTGTCGAAAGCCAAATAAAAATTATATAACATGCGTTCTTGGCTGCAAAATACTGTGTTATTTCTATGCAAAAAGTGATTATTACGTAAATAATTTCTCGTGCTTTTATGTAACAGCAGCAAAACAATGACGCATCTCACACATAAGAAGTATTATGAATAAATTGCATTATGTTCGGAAATTGCAAAATAAAATGAGAATGGACTGTGAAGTCTAAGGCGACATGCTACGGACTGAGAGGCTGTTCCCGCCGGAGGTTCGAGTACTCCCTCGGATATATATCTGTGTGTGTGTGTGTTGTTCTTAGTTTGTAAGTCTAAGGATTGATGACCATTGTAGTTTGGTCCGATAGATTTACAGGCATGCAAAATGAGAATCATTTCACGAAATGGGAAATAGAAAACATAAAAACAAAATCTTTATTAATAGTAGGCTATATGGATTTCTTTTATAAACAAAATCAGTTTTAGCGGTCACAGGCTTTCATTAGTGTTTTTAATGAATAAAATCAAACCTTGCCTGCAAATTATTGGTTTAAAGCTCTCTTGCGGCTGTTTGGTATTTCTTAGCCACATCTGAAAATATCGTGGTGCTTGAACGCTTGCATGTGAGCAGAAATTGCTTTCTAATTGTTTAATGAAGGGCCGTCTTTTACAACCGTCATCTCCGTGAAACAAGGAAGTTGAGATTCTGTAATTACTCGCCGTTCCGACGTAATTACAACCTGTGGAATTACAGAGTCCGCCGGGGACTTCCTCTGCAAATCATACTGGAAGCTAAAATAACGGCCGAATTCGCTGCAGGCAACGGAGGGCTCTGTTTTAAAAGAATCGATCGGGGAAGCGGAACCCGAAAATGGCGGCACGACGTAGTTCAGCCGTTCACACAGAGGTGGCACCACGGGACGTCGTAGTTCAGGCATCTGTCGGCAGATGGCGGCCTCATGAAATTCCGTTCTCGGCACCTTGGAGGCCTATCATTGAAGTTTAGGGGCACGGTCGCGTCAACACTCACGGTTCCAAACTGTTGAAAATATTGAAATCTGGTCAGGTATATTATATTTTAGAAGTCAGAAAACTTATTTGTTGTTAGTAGTGACTTCTTCTACCAGATTCCATAAAAAGTATAAATTTCTCTTTGACGTTTATGCAACTACAATAAGACGCAACCTTTTTTTTTAATTTTTCAGCAGACACGTTTCGTTTCATTGAATATGTGAATTGGGCTGCCGGCCGCGGTGGCCGAGGGGACTGAGGCGCTCCAGTCACGGTCTGCACGGCCAGTGCGGTCGGGGGTTCGAATCCCCCCTCGGGCATGGATATTTGTGCCGTCCTTAGTCTTAGCTAGTTCATAAGTACTTTGTAAGCTTAGGGACTGATGACCCCGTAGTTAAGTCCCATAAGTTCTACAAACATTTGAACACTTTTTTTGAAGTGGGCTGAAAAGAAAAATTATTAACAATTTGATTTGTTGTTATAGATCGAAAAACAGTTCAGATTTTTTTTAGTTTTTATTTTATTTGTTTATTTATGTTTTGTAAAATGTTGATTTTCTTACTTTCGAAATTTTGTACAGATCTGTGGCCATTATGGCCACACCAAAGAAGAATTCTAAAATTCCTCAGTCAGCCCAAAAGTTTAAGATTTTGCAGTAAATATTACGTTCCCTGTGAAGTTAAGGTACTTCAGGACCGTATTTACTTTTCAGTGTCTCTTTAGTATGTGCGTTTTACGTAAAACTCACCTAGCAAATATAAAATTTTTTAACGTTTTCATGATGGTCGTTAGGTGCCCCATTCTGGGTAACGTACATTATGTAAAGTGTGCTGTTATTTCTACTAGCGCGAACTAAACGATATTTTCCAGTACTAGATCATACTAGCATATGTGTCCAAATTTCAGTACTTGAAATCGCTAGTTATGTGCTTCTAGAGTCAAAGATATACAAGATGAGAACTAGCTAATAGACGTGCCGGGTAACTCAAAAAGCAATTTATAAAAATCTTGACATGTTTCTGCATTTTTACGATTTAACCCTAATTCCCACTGCAGTAAGCTCTGGAGGAGGGATGCATCCATAATAGCAATTATCCACAAGTGGTGTGGCATGCATCCTAAAGTTCAATGACAGAAATGTAATAGTGCATGCCATGTAACAAGTTACGTACCATGACCCTTCATGAAACGTGGAGCCATTGTACATGTTATGTCATGACAAAATATGAAGTACTAACTGAAACAAAGTGTCATAATAACTCTTAAAAATGATGTGATACTCTGTGTTTTGTATGATATGTCATTGGGCACAAATCACGTGCTATCGTGCGTCACATAGTTACGCAGTTGTGAAATTATATGCCCCGTGGAACATCATGATATTATGGCATGACAAATTATAACCCCTCGTTTACATTCGGTATTCAAAATTATAAATATTTGGGTTTCATAAATTAGATTCTGTAACGGGATTCAAAATTAACACTTCTATGAATATTAAAATTAGCCGTAGGACAAAGTAGAAGTTGGGATATTAGCAGGGAGTGCAAATACTTGTAATACGATTACTTTTGTTTCGGATACTCATATATAAGCAATTTACATCTATTGTTAGTACGTTTCTCCTATTTGGATTTTTATCGATCAGAATTTCGTTCTCGTTGTTCTAATCAGTCAATACTTGAAAGTTAGAACGCGAAGATTAACAGATTTAAATAGTCTTAAATCAGTCATAAATATACATCGAATCCTAAAGATGATAGACGATGTAGCTGACCTCCGTTGATAATTCGCGCGTTAAAGGAGGATTTAAATTCAATATAATCTATTGATTTATCATAGACTGGGACAGACGGAAGTCTTATCCAATCGATTTACGATATAACATTAACTACACCGTTACATCTAAACTGATTTTGGAATATACATGCTATTTAAATTGAATTTACGTGTGTAAACATTTACTCGGAATTTTATCTTTGCACTGCGAACCTAACATGTATGCGATAGGCAGTTTTGTTCTTTTAACGATTTCCAAACTCGTGTTTGGACCTGTGAATAACTAGTCGTCAGACGCTATTTAAATACAAATAGTAGAAACATTAAAGTTTACGTTTGATCTAAAAGACGCTGTAATTGAATAGGACTGTCTAGAGGCTGATAAATATCGCTGGGCAACGAACTACATTATCGCTGAATTTCAATACTGTACCTAGAGACGGACACCAACGTTAAAAATTAATTTTTTTGAATTACGTCCGCTAAAACGTTTATGAACATATTGAAGGAAATTTATGAGAAAGAAGGCTCGGGAAATAAATTTCTTGTGACTTTCACACCAGTGTTCGTAACAAATAAACTAAAAACTACAAACGGCTGGGTACGAACGTGCGTTGTGTTGGTATGTGCCATACATCGACGGGGGGCCAAGTTACTACGTGTCACACGACTTAACGTATTACAAAACTGATGTTTTACATTGTTCTACAACCAATTTTTACGTAATTTTGGTGAATCATATATGTATTGTGTACGAGTGCATTGTTTATTTTGCTACTTTCCTATGTCTGGCATCCCTAAAAATGATATTGCATTATCAGTTTATATGAGAGCCCACAGAACCTTATATAAGATTTACAGTGTCACTTCAACAACAAGGATCTGCGATCACTCAACTGCGCTGGGACATCATCTGAGAAAGCATCAGGTTGTGAAAAACTATAAAACAACTTTTGTGTTGTATTATGACGCTATATATGACAACTAGCCCCTCACGTGTTCTGCATTGTTAGTACAAACTAGATGACCCGGCGAACTTCGTATCACTTACCTCTTAATATAAACCGTATTAATTTAAATCTTACGTATTTTCCCGTGCTCGCTGGTCGCCGCGGGGGAGTGCATTGAGGCGGTATGCTACGGTGCGCGAGGCCGTTCCCCGTCGGGAGTTCGAATCCTCCCTCGGACATGTCGTCTTTAGTATTAGCTAGTTGATAAGTAGTTTGTAAGTTTAGGGACTGATGACCCCGCAGTTAAGTCCCTTAAGCTTAACAAACATTTGAACATTTTTTGCTCGCTGCTGTTGTGATGGATGTGCCCGAACTTCTTCCATTTTATACCTATCTACTTCATTGTAATTGACTCTAGAACGCAAATCTGGCATACCAGTCTCTCGCTGGTCATCAGTGCGGTTAGCGCGAGGTAGCTCGTCGCACATTTGTTTGACTTCGACGACCTATGTAAGGTCTTTTTCTCCTCGGCATTGTGAACAGTATCAGATAATAATGTTTTCGTGCAGTAATAATGGTAACTATAATGGTGACAGAATGACAAATGATGTTTAAATGTTTTGTTTTTGTTTTTGGCGGTAGTTTCAAGGCACTTTGCAGTGGCGCTATATTCAGTGTGTATTTGCATATAATTAGTATATGTGTAACCTTTAACAGTGACTTTGACAGTTCATATACATGTTCAGATCGTGTAAAGCGAACTTTACTCTTTCAAAGTTTATTTCTGAACGCACCCAACACAACAACGAAGTCATTACTTTACATGTTTTAAATCCAAATTTTCCTCGCAATTTTTCCATACTATATCACCGTTTAAACCCTCCCTGAATTTCCAAGAATGTGACATGAACCTTATCCTGGACATGTGTGCGTGATTTGCCCACTCTTTCCGCCCTCTATCGAGCCGATACTTGGACTATCTCATGATGCCTTTATAAAGCTACTGGGTCTAAAATACATATGATTTAAATTAATATGGTTTATATTAAGAGGTAAGTGATACGAAGTTCACCGGGTCATCTAGTCATCTAGTCGAACGGCAGTGTTTCGCAATTGTTAATATGTATGTACTCTTGCTTTAAACGTCGAATGTGCAAATTTTTTCGTAATCAGATGAATGGTATTGATATTTCATAGAAAAATCTCTTTATAATTTTTCTGAATTTTCAAATTTTCCGGGTAACTTTATCAAATTTTTAGTTCATAAGGACGTTCATCTTCCGTTGAACATCAACTGATCAAAATTTTATCGCAATCGGATGAAAGGTTCTCAATTTATAGTGTTGAGTAGTTTTAGAAACGCATTGAAAAAGGAACTTGGTGCGAATTTTGAGACTTTTTTTACTGAAAACTTTTCCAAGACCGTAATGAAGGAAAAAAAATATACCCCTCTTCGTCGTTCGAATTGTCAGTTATAGTGCTGAATTCAATCAAAACACATTGAAAAACGGACTTTCAGTTTTTCTCAAATTTCCCAATTTTCCGGTAGAATTTCAAAAAAATTTATTTCATACAAACCTTGTTCTGTCAAGCCGTATTCAAGTGATGCTCTTACAACCATGTGGCAATTGATTGTTATTCATAGAAAAAAAATCCCTTTCGGTTTTTCCTAAATTTTCCTACTTTCCGGGTGACGTTTCCGAATTTTTATTTGATGCGAACCTTCCTCTTGCTTTCAACTTGAAATGTACAAAATTTTATCGAAATTGGACGAACGGTATTGATAGCACACTGGAAAAAGCTGTTTCAGTTTTTTCCGATTTTTCCACTTTTCCGGGTCACTTTTCCAGATTTTAACACCGTTTAAACCTTTCCTGGAGTTAAACGAATATTTCAAGACTAAAATTAGCCAAATCGGTTCAGCCGTTCTCGAGTTTTAGCGAGACTAACGAACAGCAATTCATTTATATATATATATATATATATAGTGACAGGTGCATGTAGGTCGTGGTAACGCGTTTGAGGGAAAGAGGACAGAAGACGGAAGAAAGTATTGCTTAAGGAGAAACGATATATTTTTAAAATGATCGACGTCACGTAACATCTGTGACGTACTACTGGACATGAACTTCGTTCCGCCACAACCGTGTTGGGAATCGGCACGCGCTGTAAGGCGCCTTGCTTCGTAGTGTGCGGTTGCTCCCCTTCGGAGGTTCGAGTCCTCTCTGGGGCATGTGTGGTGAGTTTTTTTTTAAATTTTTTATTTTTATTTTTTTTATAGGTTAGTTAAAATAGTATGTAAGTCTAGTGACTGATAATTACAGCAGTTAAGTCTCATAGATTTACAAACATTTAAACATTTCGTTCCACCAAACACCCCACTCCTGATTTTACAACCCCAGTAAGGTCGTATGGTTGCAGTAACTCGTGATGAAAAGTATGAAAAGATGTCCATATTGTAATTTTTGATAAAATTTACGCCGGCCGTAGTGGCAAAGCGGTCTGCGGCGCACCAGTCAGTCTGCACGGCCACTACGGTCAGGGGTTCGAATCCCCCCTCGGGCATGGATGTTTGTGTCGTCTTTAGTGTAAGATAGTTCATAAGTAGTTTGTAAGTTTAGGGACTGATGACCACGCAGTTGAGTCCCATAAGCTATACAAACATTTGAATATTTAATTTTTATAAAATTTATCTTCGTAAATAAAGTTCCTCTTAATTGAATTTTCCGTCAATGCTTAACAGAACATGATAATATTGTCAAAAAGGAAAAATATCCTTACGTTCTGCAAAATTATTTACTAAACGGCTCATGTCTTCTTAGCCCATCATCAGGTAACAGAACATGAGAGAAAATGGAAGTATAAAAAAAAAAAAAAAAAAAAAAAAAAAGGAGAGAGAGAGAGAGAGGTTGAACCTTTGCCGAACTTCTGTTCACAGATAACCATACTTATGATGCAGAATGTCAAATATTACATTCTATCAAGCAAATCAGAAAGATGACACTATTGGAAATACTGCATATCAATAAAAATTTGGCAGAGGACGCCAGTTAGTATTAAATGACCAAACTCAGTTTCCCTTTTCCGCTCTACTAAAGTAAGTTTCAGTTATGAGCTTGTTAAATGTATCTAGTATTACCATTTCAATACTATTTCACAATGTAACAATCTCCACCTTCCTCTCCTCCACCCTGCTTTTAATGATAATATTCAAGCTTAGAAGCTCAACAGATAACATCAGCTTTTTTATATATTTAGTAAATGTAATTCAGTGCCATAAAAATTAACACTTTCCTGTGATCATGTGAATGTGTATCATTTGTAATTTAATAACATCTTTATAAGTAGCCTACCTGTGAAGAAATATTAGCGACTTTCAGTTATTAAAAATTTGTTCAAATGTTTGTTACGCCTAAGAGTCTTAACTGCGGGGTCATCAGTCCCTAAACTTACAAACAACTTATGAACTACCTTACACTAAAGACGACAGAAACATCCATGCCCGAGGGGGGGATTCGAACCCTCGACCGTAGCGGCCGCACTGATGATGACCTTGAAAGCCCGTTAGTAACACAATAAATAATTTTGCAGAACATCAGGAATTTTCTCTATTTGTTAAATTTTCTCTTACTTCACTCCCGCGCAGAAATGGCATCATATTACGGAATGCCCGCCGGGGCTTCGAGTCCTCCCTCGGGCATGGGTGTGTCTGTTGTCCTTACCAAAAGTTAGTTTAAGAAGTTTGTAACCAAACCTAGGGACCGATGACCTAAGCTGTTCGTTTACAAACATTTGCACTTCAGGATGATTCTTACAACGAAGGAAACAACAACCAACCACATTCTGTTATGCTACTTATTAACTAAATAGCGCCGTTACCGGGTTCGTCAGACGGCTGTTCACGTCCACATACATTTTTGACACCTACATTTCGCTTATGCACATAATTTTGCTTGTGTGGTGTCCTACAATACAAAAAGATGATTAGAATTGCTTACTCCAGTGTAAATATGACTCATGATGAAGACAAATGTTGTAAACAAACTTTTACGATAGAATTTTTCTTGTCGCGGTATTCATTTACTCATGTCAAAAAGTCGCTTCCATTACGTTGTTCTGGTGATTACTGCAGTTGTTGAAACAATTAGAACCTAGTGAATGACGTATGTCTCTCATGTGGAGCAACATAGCGCAATAAACCACATACATACACAAACCAAAACGTTTTTGCCACGTAGAATACAATGATGGTGATATTGCCAACATAACACTACCAAAGATGTTTTCTATCAAAGATATGTACATTGATTACTACAATACATCGTGACGCTCAACACTTATTAAACAGCCGTCTGACGATGAACTGTAAAGTTAGAAATCGCTAAGGGCGCTTTTTAGTAAATAAATCGCATAACGGAATGTGGTTCGTTGCTGTTTTGTTTATTGTAAGAATCATCTTGTATTTCATACACAACCACGGGCTGAAAATGTCAGTTTTTGACAAAATAGCAACATTTGAACTTTTTTTTTCTTACTTCATGGTTCGGTAGCACAGTGGTAGAGTGCCAGATGGTGAATTCAAAGGTCGCGGGTTCTATCCCTGTTGCAGTCCTAGCATTTATATCTTCTTTCATCTCTGGCAATGCTGCTGATGTGAAAAATGTCGAGTAGCACCGTGGTTCGGAACCCCCTATAACTGGCTGGGTAAGTCAGTTCGAAGGTCGGAGGAAGGCAACGGCATACCACCTCCAAACAGGACCATGCCTAGTAATGCACTATGATGTTCAAACCAATCTTTGGATTTTTTATTTTTTTGGCCCACTTTAGGTTACGGTAGTAACACTAAAAGTGGGCCTTTGCGATCGTCTTTTGACAGTTCGAAATTTAAATGAAAATAACGGCTTAACTATTCATCTGACACGGAAATTGAATAACCGAATTTGTAGAGGAGAAAATTCTCTACAACTTAGCTCCCTTATGTTTTTTTCGTGTCTCGTATCGTTTGAGACATATTTGCAAAAATAACGGAGATTTGACACCCTCCATTGAATTAACGAAAACCAGCCGTTTGGAGATGTCACGTGACATTCCTCGCTTATTTGATGATTTTGTAACTTACACGTTGTCATTTCAAAGCAACGGCACACTGAGGAATTAACAAAAACTCATCGTTCTTCGTACGATAAATGATAATCTAATGTATACAAATGCCGTAATAGCATCAGTTAACAACGGCCATCAATAGTATGGGATTAAAGAACTCCTGTTTTGATTTATAGCCGTAGCGTAGTGGGCAAGGTGCTGGAATGTGACGTGAAAGGTAGGTGGTTCGAAACCCGCCACTACCTATTTTTTTTCCTAAAAGGGTTTCAGACACTCTTAATAATTAATTAATTATTATTTAGATTATTACTTTGGTCCAAAATGTTTGCAAAAACTTATAAAACTATAAATCTAAAGTGGGCCGTAAAACACGGCAGTGCGATTTTTTTACCTTACAATTCGTTTAGTAGTTTATAAACGACTGTAATAGAAAGTCGTAGTCTTGCAGCAGCTATCCCAGTGAAACAGGGTGACGTGGCAACCGCCGGCTGCAGGAATGCGGACAGCTTTGGGGGTGAGTTGAGCCCCTGGTCGGCGTTTTTAATCGTGGCCCCGCGGGGTGCATCTCGTTAGGAGGGGAGTGTCCTCGGCCACTCCGTCATCCCCGGGCCGCCGGTAATAGAGACGTCTCCCGCCAGAGATTTGTAGCGCCCTTCCAGCCGCGCAACCAATCACTTTCCAGCTCCAGCGTGGCCGGACCCTAAATACCCACTCCAGCGGCCGCCTAGGGTCCCGGAGAAATAGCGCAGCCCCATAACCTGCCGACCATTACATGTCAGGAGAGGCGGTGATTCTGCCAGAAACTGCCATTCTGACTAACGAGTAACAATACTCAAGTGCCATTTGCCTTTTCCGATACGTTCTAGCCAGGGTGTAAACATTTAGTAACGTACTTTTTTTACGTACCCATACGGCCACTGAAGTGATGAAAACCTTTACAAAAAGAACGTGATTGTCATCGTTCTGATTACGTATAGTCGAAACATTGTAACATAATTTCCATCTGCCTTCAGAAAACACAATTGTTTTTAGTTTTTCCCAAACATGTTTCAAGGAAAGGCAAACCTACATTACTAGCTATTGTAGATTCGGCTTTTGACAATGTTGATTGGAATAAACTCTTTCAAGTTCTGAAGCAAGCAGGAGTAAAATATAGGGAGCGTAAGGTTATTTACAACTTGTGTAAAAACCAGACAGCGGTTATCAGAGTTTGAAGGGCATGAAAGAGATGCAGTGGTTGGGAAGGGAGTAAGACAGGTTGTAGCCTTTCTCCGATGTTATTCAATTTGTACTTTGAGCAAGCTCTAAAGGAAAGCAAGGAGAAATTTGGAGAAGGAAACTATGCGTTTTGCCGACGACATTGTAATTCTGTCAGAGATAGCAAAGGACCTGGAAGAGCAGTTGAACGGAATGGACAGTGTGCTGAAAGGTGCATATAAGATGAACATTAACAAGAGCGAAACTAAGGTAATGAACTGCAGTCTGCCGGCCGCGATGGCCGAGGTGACTGAGGCGCTCCAGTCACGGTCAGCACGGCCACTACGGTCGGGGGTTCGAATCCCCCCTCCGGCATGAATATTTGTGCCGTCCTAGTTCGTAAGTAGTTCATAAGTAGTTTGTAAGTTTAGGGACTGATGACCCCGTAGTTAAGTCCCATAAGCTTAACAAACATTTGAATTTTTTTTTTTTTTTTTTTTTTTTTTTTGATTGCAGTCTAAGAAAATCAGGTGATGCTGAAGGGATTAGGTAACAAAACAATAAAGAAGGTAGATTTACTTGGGCAGTAAAATAACAAATGATGGTCGCAGGGCAGGAGATATAAAATGCAGAATGGAAATTGGTAGAAAAGCATTCTTGAAAAAGAGAAATTTGTGAACATTGAATATTGATTTAAGCCTAAGGAAGTCCTTTTTGAAGGCATTTGTGTGGAGTGTTGCCTTGTATAGGAGTGAAACATGGACGATAAACAGTGCGGACAGGAAGAGGATAGAGGCTTTTGAAATGTGGTGCTACAGAAGAATGCTAAAGATTAGGTGGCTGGATCGCGTAACTAATGAGGAGGTACTGAACAGAATTGGAAAGAATAGGAATTTCTGGCATACCTTGAGTAAAAGAAGGGATAGATTGGTAGGGCACATTCTTAGACATAAAGGAATCGTGAATTTAACTTTGGAGGGAAGTGTTTGGGGTAAAAACCGCAGAGGAATACCAAGATATGGATGCAGTAAGCAGATTCAGGCAGAAGTAGGTTGCTTTTCTTATGTGGAGATGAAGAGGCTTGCTAAGGATAGAGTAGGGTGGAGAGCTACATCAAACCAGTCTCCGGACTGAAGACCACGACGCGTTTCCCTGGCGTTGCAGCATCATCAGTGGGATATTTATTTTATACTGTCTGCCAAATGAACAATGAAATGATTATTACTTTTATGTACATTAAGTGTAGCAACTACAGATAATTGTGAAACGATTATTTTGTAGGTACATTAGGCCTACCTTAATACTACATGTCGTTGTATTTGTGGTTCTTTATATCACAAAACATCTCCGTATATTTTTGACAGTTTGTCATCTGCAAACTAATAAGTGTGAAGTTAATGTGGTGAATGGTTAACTTGTAAATATTGCGATTTTTTTGAGAAAATATAGGACGTAATTTTTGTGTTTTGGTTTATTTTATTGTTGCGACTGTTTCTATAAGTAAATGTCTATGTATTTATGATAAGTCTGTGTCACTTACTTCGATGAATTTGCGGTGTTTTCACATTGCGAAGAAGCACTTTGGCACTTTCACTTCACTCAATGTTCATTTGACAGACAGTATAATATCACACTGATGATGCTGCAACGCCAACGAATCATGTTCGGGGAAAACTAAAAACAATTGCGTTTGCTCAAGACAGATCATACCAAAAAAGCAAATTTATTTGTAAGCAAACACGGACATTAAAGAGCTATTCACACCTCAAGATGAATAATTAATTTCCTTTGTTGCTACTGTACTTCCCAACTATGCAATGACGTCTTTCTACATCTACACAAATACTCTGCTTTTATGATATTTATCTAAAGTCCCATTCTCCAATAGCGCGCTGGAAAAGGAAACGCACAAATCTTTCCGTTTTCGATTTGATTTCTCTTACTTAATTACGATGATCATGTCTCCCTATTTAGGTGGGTTCTAACAAAATCGCATTCGGAAAAGAAAGTCGGAGAAAGAAATTTCGCAGATAGATCTCGCCGCAACTAATAACGCCTTTCATTTAAGACTAGTCGACCCGGCAATGCTTCGCAATATCTAATATGTATGTTCTCTTACTTTGAACGTCAAATGTGCAAAATTTTATCGCATTCGTACAAATAATATTGATATCCCAAAGAAAAGAGCTTTCAGTTTTCCACAAATTTTCCTATTTCCTGGTCAATTATTCCAAACTTTTACTTCACTCAAACCTTCCTCTATTTCTCATCGAATGTGCAAAATTTTATCGCTATCAGATGAATGGTATTGATATCTCATTAAAAAAAGCTCTGTCAATTTCTCCTCAATTTTCAAATTTTCTGAGTAACTTTCCCAAATTTTTAGTTCATAAGAACGTTCATCTCTCGTTGAACATCAAAATATCAAACTTTTATCGCAATCGGATGAACGGTTTTCAACTTATACGTTTAGAAACATATTTTGCGACTTTCCTTTTTAAATGTCCCTATTTTCTTTTTACTGAAAACTTTTGCAAGACCATAATGAAGAAAACAGAAAAGAATTACCTCTCTCCGTCGCGCGAATAGTCAGTTATAGTGCTGAATTCAATCAAAAACACAATGAAAACGCACTTTCAGCTTTTTTCAAATTTTCCAATTTTCCGGTAGATTTTTCCAAAACATTTATTTCATGCAAACCTTGTCCTGTCAAGCCGTACTCAAGTGATGCTCTTACAACCATTTGGAAATTGATTTTTATTCATAGAAAAGAAACGCTTTCGGTTTTTCCTAACTTTCTCCTTTTTGTGGGAGATTTTTCCAAATATTTATTTGATGTGAACTTTCCTCTTGCTTTCAGAAAGAAATGTACAAAATTTTATCGCAATTGGACGAACGGTATTGATAGCTCACTGGAAAAAAACTGTTTTGGTTTTTCCCGATTTTCCTCTTTTCTGGACAACTTTTCCATATTTTTATCACCGTTTAAACCTTCCCTGGACTTACACGAATACTTCAAGATTAAACGTAGCCAAATCGATTCAGCCGTTCTCGAGTTTTAGCGAGACTAACGAACAGCAATCTATTTATATAGATTTGCATATAATTTCCGTGACACTCTCTCCCCTATATAGCGACAATACAAAACGAGCTGCCCTCCTCTTAACTTTCTCTATGTCCTCCGTCAATCCTACTTGGTGTGGATCCCATTATGAGCAGCAAATGCGTAGGTCTTTTGCATCTTCTGCCAATGAAACGTAGCCTTTGGTTCGCCTTCCCTACAATATTTTCTGTGTGTTTTTTCCAATTAAGTTGTTCATAATTGTTATTCTTAGGTATGTAGTTGAATGTGTGGGACGGAGCTTACTTTTGCTTCGGGTTCGAAAAACGAACCAAGCTGACATACGCTAGTTCACAAGATACTGCTTATTCTAAATATTTATAGCGCGCGATTTCATTGCAGCGTTTTAACATTGTCTTAAGTGCTAAGTTCTGTTAACATTATACATAGGGACAAGAATTTACACTGAAATGAATTTCACTATTTATATTCATGTCCCGCTAGGGATGTTGTTTTCCTTTTGATAGCGTTCGTGTTTACTTACTAACTATAACACATACATATAGGAAATAGTTTATTTAAATTATAGGAAAGTGCTGTAACACAGTTCTTTGTTCATTTTACACCGAGTAGGCAGTATTCAGCGGTCCTTTCCGCTTACCTTGGATTTAAGCTTGTAAACATTTTGAGTGTCCATTTAAATCGGCACTCGTTGACATCACTGGATGAGATGTAGAAATCTTCACCAATCGGTCGGAAAAATATTTATTTATTCACAGATCTAGAGTTCGACGACTATGTGGTCATTATCTATGCTAAAATAAATACAAAAGAACCAGTTTGAATAAAATACATGTCAAACAAACCAGTTGTACAAGTTTCAATTAAGTCATTGATAAAATACATACCTTAAAAGATGATTAAAATACCTAAAACATCTCGATCTCCATATTGGAGGTTGCTTTCGTAATTATGCAGCTGTTACAATTCTTAAGCCCTTTCTACACGGGAAGTGAGAGCTTGCGAGATTACCCATGATGCACCGGTCACGCCGTCCGCGTACACTGTAGACGCGTCCACTTGCACAAGATGCTCGCATACGGTCGCTAGTAGACGGAATAGGAAGGATCCTATTCTCGCGAGTATGAAGTGCTTCGCGCATGCGCAGACGACAGAATGGGGAACCCAGCTGACAAACGAAGCCAAGTCGGGAATTGGTCTGAGAATGTGTACTTGTCTCCTGCTCAGAGCAACGTAGTTTTCGAGTCAGTCGTAAGTATTTTAGGAGGTGATACTATAGAGGCATTGCGTTAAAAATGTAATATAACATGTGTACAATTTTCATTGAATACAGAGATATAGCTGTTAATATGAAATCCAAACAAAAATGTAGGTTTGCCTTTCCTTAACCTATCTTCTAAGATAAGCCGTAAGGTGAATATTGCCTCCCGTGTTCCTACATTTCTCCTGAATTCAAACTGGTCTTTCACAAGGTCGGCTTCTACCAGATTTTTCATCCTTCTATGAATAATTCGTATTAAAATTTTGCAACTATGACTTATTAAATTGATGGTTCTCTAATTTTCACACCTGTCTGCACCTGCTTTCTTTGGAATGAGGATTATTACATGTTTCTTAAAGTCTGAAGGTATTTCCCCTGTCTCATATCTTACGCACCAGGTGAAATTGTTTTGTCATGGCTGGTTCTCCCAGAGACTTCAGTAGTTCGGAGGGAATGTCGTCCACTCCAGGGGTCTTGTTTCGACTTAGATCTTTCAATGCTCTTTCAAATTCAGCTCTCAGTATAGTATCTCCTATTTCATCTTCATCTAAGTGCTGTATGTAGGTAAAATCCGTTGTGAACAGAGTTAGTTTGTGAAGAAGTAATAGATTAAAACCGGATGGTAACGGGGCGGTTTTCCATTAACGTTACTGTTATTGTCCTTATACCTCATGAACTACGTGACGTACATTCATCTGTATGTGTGTATACTATCTGTAAAATTTCCTGCGACTGAACTTGTAGTGTAGAAATTATAAACTGCAACGTCATACAGAATGTCGTAGTTTTCCTTTATGAACAGCGAAAAAGTAGTAAGGTGGAAACTTTTTTCCTTTCAGTATTTTTATGTGATTTCCAGCGAGAAAAAGTTTTATAAAGGTTTGAAATCATGTTAAAATTTTGTTGCAAGTCGGTAAGTGCTCTCATTGTCATATGGTGTATTTATAAAGTCTCGTCACATTATGTGGCAGTTTCTTGTCACTACTATTGTTTGTGACGTTATATCTCCTGAATCATGTGTCGAATGTGGTTTTTTTTCTCCTACAGCAATTGTTATCATACATAAGGAATATGTGTACCAAATGTGGTTGAAATCGGTCCAGTGGTTTAGGAGAAAAGTAACAGCATTGTCGCATAACGCAGCAGTTTTACGCGTATCTCATAGTTTGACTCCGTATCTCATGAACTGTGTGTCGTACTATGATGAAATTTCGAACATACGGCCAGTGGTGTATGTGTGTATACTGACTGTAAAAAAATTCCTCCATGGTCCCCTATTCATTGCTAACATTGATGCATCGTCTAAAGTTAAGCCTCTTACTTCAAAATCATTCTTGACCGAATCTGAGTACTTCCTCCTTGGTGTACCTCGACTCATCTTACCATTTACTGCCGAAAACATGAGTCTCTCTGGTAACCTTGCTTCTCCCATGCTTGCAACATGACCCCACCATCTCAATCTGTTCGCTCTAACTGTTTCATCTACGGTGTTCATTCCCAGTTTTTCTTTGATTTTCCCAATATGGACACCCTCCTGCCATTGTTCCCATCTATTGGAACCTGCAATCATTCTTGCTACTGTCATATCTTATGAATATTGCTTCTGTCATATCTTATGAATAAGGTAACCTGTATCCACCCAACTTTCACTCCCATACAAAGTTAGTCAAAAGATAGAGCAGTGCAATGCTAACTTACTCTTGGTACTAATTTACTTCTCGCAGAAGAGAGTACATCTTAGTTAAGCACTCACTGTATTAGCTTTGCTATCTCTTGATTCAGATTCTTTCACTATGTTGCTATCCTGTGATAAAATACATCCTAGGTACTTCAAACTGTCTACCTGTTCTAACTTTGTTCCTCCTATTTGACACTCAATCTGTTTAAATATCTTTTCCACAGACATTACTATCATTGTGAAGACGCTGATCTTCATACCATAGCGATTGCTCATCTAATCTCCCTCTGAAATATTAGTTTGCAATCTTTCAATCGAATCTGCCATAACTACTAAGTCGCCCGCATATGAGAGACTGCTCATTTTAATCTCACACTTCCAGTCTATCGTTTTCAACAAACGATCCATAAATACTATGAACAACAATGGTGAAGACTACTCTGAACCATGAACTCAAACCGTCGTCAAGTCTAACTTCTGTCTGACAATCTACGTAAAGACCTGTAATTGTCTGCTGAAATTTTCCTCCTCTTCCATTATCTTGTAGGACAATATCGTTCTCCAAGAAACGCGATCATAAGCCTTTTCTAGATAGATAGAATTACATGTTTCACTCAAAGCACTTTACCATTACATAACGTAAGCCAAAGATGTGGTGCTGATAGCCCCTAATAGGTCTAAGCCCACACTGATTTTCATCCAACTTGTCTTCAACTAACATTCGCAGCCACTCTCCTTGCAACAATACCCGAGAATATTCTGTTCACAGAGCTAATGAAAAGAGATACCTCGATAGTTGTTACAATATTTTCTGTTTCCAGGTTTGAAAATTGGCGTGATTTCAGTTCTTGTCCAGTCAGACGGAACCTGTTCTGATTCCCATGCCTTTTCAATTATCCTGTGTAACCATTTGAGATCTGGTATTCCACTGTATTTGACGAGTTAATTCCATCTAACCCAGCCGCTTTATTGTACTGCAATCTATTGCCCATTCTCTCCACTTCCTCAAATGTGATCCTGTTTCCACCATCACTCCTATCCCATTCTACCTCAAAATCCGGCATAACATTGCACGTTCCACGTACATTGAGCTGTTCCTCAAAACATTCCTCCATCTGCCCAAGGCATCCACAAGGTTCACTAAAAGCTTTCATGAGCTGTCCAAAACACTTGTTAATTCCTTCTTCCCTCCAGTTCGAAGACTGCTAATTTACGCTCCGGAATGGTTTCCTTGCAGCTTGATCCAAAGTTTATAACTTATTTCCAAAGTCTTCCCACGATTTCTACTTGGATGCTGCAATTTTCCATTTGGCTTTGTTTCTTTCTTCAACATAACTGTCTCTCTGTCTACCTGGTTACTAGTAAGGAGATATTTTTGAAATGCCTTCTTTTTCTTTTTACAAGCTGCCTTGACTGTGTCATTCCACCAACCTGATTAATTCTTCCTGCCTTTTCACACTACTGTCCCAAGACATTCTATAGCCACTTCTAGTATTGTGTCCCTACACTTTGTGCATTCCTCTTCTGTATATTTTGCACATCTTTAGGGCGCGATCTGCTTTAGTAGGAAAATAATACCAAAGATCTCTTTTTTTGCATTTTTTTTTATTTTTGCACAACTAGTTTCAGCAGTCTAACTGCCATCATCAGGTGCTCTACAAATATACAAAGAAGAATGTAACAACTGCATACAATTTTTTTACAGAAATCTTATTTGCCTAATGTTATATACATCAAATAACACAAGCTTGTTGATTTTTATGAAGAGTGCTTAGTTTAAAAAAACTTGCTTGTTTCATCTTAATTTTAAAATACGGATCACTAATACGTCCATTATGCTAGGAGACATTTTCAAATTAACGAACATACTCCAGAGACGCTGTTTAAGAGGCTCTGTGTGATAGTTACCAGATTAGTCACTAGATGGCAGTGCAGAGTTTTTTCATTAATGGCGTTCCCAATCTCTGTAGTTATTGGTACAACAATGATCCAGCCTCCAACTTAGACTGATCGTTTCCATTTTTATTTAACTGTTGGCACGTATTACAGTTTACCACAGGATAGCGCTACAATAAAATAATCATAAACTAGATAAAAATCGTCACTTATTCTTCCATACAAAATGACCCACTCCCATGAACCACAGACATTGCCGAGGTGGGGTGGCTTGCGTGCCTCAACGATGCAGATAGCCGTACCGTAGGTGCAACCACAGCGGAGGGGTATCTGTGGAGAGGCCAGACAAACGTGTGGTTCCTGAAGAGGGGCAGCAGCCTTTTCAGTAGTTACAGGGGCAACAGTCTGGATGATTGACTGAGCTGGCCTTGTAACATCAGCTAATGTGGCTTTGCCACACAGTTACTGCGAACGGCTGAAAGCAAGGGGAAACTACAGCCGTTACTTTTCCCGAGGACATACAGCTCCACTGTACGAACATATGATGATGGCATCTTCTCGGGTAAAATAGTTCGGAGGAAAATAGTCCCCCATTCGGATCTCCGAGCGGGGACTACTCAGGAGGAAGTGATCATCAGGAAAAACGACACTGGCATTCTACGGATCGGAGCGTGGAATGTTAGATCTCTTAATCGAGTAGGAAAATTAGAAAATTTAAAAAGGGAAATGGATAGGTTGAAGTTAGATATAGTGGGGATTAGTGAAGTTCGGTGGCAGGATGAACAGGATTTCTGGTCAGGTGAGTACAGGATTATAAATAAAAAATCAGTTGGGGGTATCAAAGGAGTAGGACCGATAATGAAAAAGAAAATAGGAATACGGGTAAACTACTATGAGCAGTACAGTGATCGCATTATCATTGTCAAGATGGATACGAAGCCAACACCGACAACAGTAGTACAGGTTTATATGCCAACTAGCTCTGCCGATGATGAGGAAATCGAAGAAATATATGAGGAGCTAAAGGAAATTATTCAGACAATTAAGGGAGAGGAAAACTTAATTGTTATGGGAGACTGGAATTCAGTAGTAGGACAAGGAAGTGAAGGGAAGATAGTAGGTGAATATGGTCTGGGCAAAAGGAATGAAAGAGGAAGTCGCCTGGTAGAATTTTGCACGGAACATAATTTAGATATAACAAACACCTGGTTTAAGAATCACAAAAGAAGGTTGTATACGTGGAAGAGACCAGGAGACACCGGTAGATACCAGATAGATTTTATAATGGTAAGACATAGATTTCGGAACCAGGTTTTAAACTGTAAGACATACCCAGGGGCAGATATAGACTCTGACCATAACTTGTTGGTTATGAACTGTAGGCTGAAACTGAAGAAACTACAAAAAGGTAGGAAAATAAGGAGATGGGACCTGGATATATTGAAGGAACCTGAAGTTCTTAAGAATTTCAGAGGGAGCTTTAGGCAACAATTGACAGAAACGGGGGAAAATAAAACAGTAGAGGAGGAATGGGTAGCATTGAGAGATGAAATAGTAAAGGCAGCAGAGGACAAAATAGGTAGGAAGGCAAGACCTACAAAAAATCCTTGGATATCACAGGAGATACTAAATTTAATCGATGAAAGGAGAAAATATAAAAACGCAGTAAATGAAACAGGCAAAATTGAGTACAGACGATTGAAAATGAAATTGATAGGAAGTGCAAAATGGCTAAGCAGGAGTGGATAGAAGGCAAATGCAAGAATGTAGAAGAATGTATAAATAGGGGAAAATAGATACAGCCTACAGGAAAATAAAAGGAACATTTGGAGATAAGAAAAACAGCTCTATGAATATCAAGGACTCTGATGGAAAACCAGTTCTCAGCAAAGAAGGGAAAGCTGAAAGGTGGAAGGAGTATATAGAGAGGTTCTATGAAGGAAATGAACTTAGCGGCAATATTGTAGAAAGGGGAGAAGAAGTAGATGAGGATGAAATAGGAAATACTATACTGAGAAATGAATTTGACAGAGCCCTGAAAGACCTAAGTCGAAAAAAGGCCCCTGGAGTAGATGATATTCCCTCAGAGCTACTGAAGTCTCTGGGAGAACCTGCCATGACAAAATTGTTTCACCTGGTTTGTAAGATGTATGAGACAGGTGAAGTACCTTCAGACTTTAAAGAAAAATGTTATTATCCTCATTCCAAAGAAAGCAGGTGCAGTCAAGTGTGAAAACTACAGAACCATCAGTTTAATGTCATGGTTGCAAAATATTAACACGAATTATTTACAGAAGGATGGAAAAGCTGGTAGAAGCCGATCTCTGGGAAGATCAGTTTGGGTTCTGGAGAAATGTAAGAACTCGGGAGGCAATACTCACTTTACCGCTTATCCTAGAAGATAGATTAAGAAAAGGCAAACCTACATCTCTAGCTTTTGTAGATTTGGAGAAGGCTTTTGACAATGTTGATTGGAATAAACTCTTTCAAGTTCTGAAGCAAGCAGGAGTAAAATATAGGGAGCGTAAGGTTATTTACAACTTATGTAAAAACCAGACAGCGGTTGTCAGAGTTGAAGGGCATGAAAGAGATGCAGTGGTTGGGAAGGGAGTAAGACAGGTTGTAGCCTTTCTCCGATGTTATTCAATTTGTACTTTGAGGAAGCTCTAAAGGAAAGCAAGGAGAAATTTGGAGAAGGAAACTATGCGTTTTGACGACGACATAGTAATTCTGTCAGAGACAGCAAAGAACCTGGAAGAGCAGTTGAACGGAATGGACACTGTGCTGAAAGGTGCATATAAGATGAACATTAACAAGAGCGAAACTAAGGTAATGGATTGCAGTCTAAGAAAATCAGGTGATGCTGAAGGAATTAGATTAGGTAACGAAGCAATAAAGGAGGTAGATGAGTTTTGTCACTTGGGCAGTAAAATAACAAATGATGGTAGCAGTACAGAGGATATAAAATGCAGTATGGCAATGGGCATAAAAGCGTTCTTAAAAAAGAGAAATTTGTTAACATCGAATATTGATTTAAGCCTAAGGAAGTCCTTTCTGAAGGCATTTGTGTGGAGTGTTGCCTTGTATGGGAGTGAGACATGGACGATAAACAGAGCGGACAGGAAGAGGATTGAGGCTTTTGAAATATGGTGCTACAGAAGAATGCTGAAGATTAGGCGGGTGGATCGCGTAACTAATGAAGAGGTACTGAACAGAATTGAGGAGAAAAGGAATTTTCGGCATACCTTGACTAAAAGGAGGGATAGATTGGTAGGGCAGATTCTTAGACATCAAGGAATTGTGAATTTAGCGTTGGAGGGAAGTATGTGGGGTAAAAACCGCAGAGGAAGGCCTAGAGATGGATACAGTAAGCAGATTCAGACAGATGTAGGTTGCCGTTATTATGTGGAGATGAAGAGGCTTGCTCAGGGTAGGGTATTGTGGAGAGCTGCATCAAACCAGTCTCCGGACTGAAGACCACAACAACAACAATATGACAACATTGGGCAAATAAGAATTTTTGTAAAAAAATTGTATGCCGTTATTACATGAGCAAAATACTGCCCTTGTCCTTTAACAACTTCATCACAGAGTTTATTTTAAAATCTCTCTACCGCATCATGATCTGTTCCTTCACAGGATGAATACAATGATACAATTCTGATTTTCTTATGGAGATGGCTAAATCCATCCACATTAATGGTTCGTTTACATGCCTTATTGCAATTATCCTGGGTTCGACTGATTTCCTGATGTAAAGTCCTACACCCCACTGCAGAAAGTTGAGATAAGTGGTTCATGTAATGTCAAACATCAGCCGATTCCTCAAACTGGGGGACTATCAAGGATGGGGTGCCACAGGGTTCGGTCTTAGGCCGTTTGCTGTTATTGATATACATAAATAACTTGCCATTCTACACTAATGAAGATGTAAACGTAGTACTATGCTCATGATACAAATATAGTAATCACATCCATAAAACAAGAACTAAATGATGTAATCGTAAATAATATTATTCACAAAATTACACTATTGGCCATCAAAATTGCTACACCAAGAATAAATGCGGATGATAAACGGGTATTCATTGGACAAATATATTAAACTAGAACTGCCATGTGATTATATTTTCACGCAATTTGGGTATATAGATCCTGAGAAATCAGTGCCCAGAACAAGCACATCTGGCCTTAATAACGGACTTGATAAGCCTGTGTATTGAGTCAAACAGAGCTTGGATGGCGTGTACAGGTACAGATGCCCATGCAACTTCAACACGATACCATAGTTCATCAAGAGTAGTGACTGGCATATTGTGAGGAGCCAGTTGCTCGGCCACCATTGACCAGACCTTTTCAATCGGTGAGAGATCTGGAGAATGTGCTGGTCAGGGCAGCAGTCGAACATTTTCCGTATCCAGGAAGCCCCGTACAGGACGTGCAAAATGAGGTCGCACATTATCCTGCTGAAATGTAGGGTTTCGCAGGGATCGGATGAAGAGTAGAACAACGGGTCGTAACACATCTGAAATGTAACGGCCACTGTTCAAAGTGTCGTCGATGCGAACATGAAGTGACCGAGACGTATAACCAATGGCACCCCATACCATCACGCCGGGTGATACGCCAGTATGGCGATGACGAATACACGCGTTTTCGCCAACCACGGATGCGAGCATCATGATGCTGTAAGCAGAACCTGGATTCATCCGAAAAATGACGTTTTGCCATCCGTGCACCCAGGTTCGTCGTTGCGTACACCTTCGCAGGTGCTCCTGTCTATGACGCAGCGTCAAGGGTAGCCGCAGCCATGGTCTCCGAGCTGATAGTCACATGCTACTGCATTCTGCACGATCCGTTACAGCCATGCCGATAAGATGCCTGTCATCTCAATTACTAGTGATACGAGGCAGTTGGGATCCAGCACGGCGTTCCGTATTGCCCTTCTGAACCTACCGATTCCATATTCTGGTGACAGTCATTGGATCGCGCCAACGCGAGCAGCAGTGTCGCGATACGATAAACCGCAATAGTGATGGGCTATATTACGACGTTTATCAAAGTCGGACACGTGATGGTACGCATTTCTCCTCCTTACACGAGGCATCACAACACCGTTTCACCACGCAACGTCGGTCAACTGCTGTTTGTGTACGAGAAATCGCTTGGAAACTTTCCCCATGTCAGTTCTAGTATAATATGTTTGTCTAATGAATTCCCGGTTATCATCTGTATTTCCTCTTGATGTTGCAATTTTAATGGATAGTAGTGTATTTTTAAGGTTAACGTGACAATGGCAAAAAGGAATTACAGTCAGTTCTTTGGAACTGACTCGGGAGATAGCGATGATGGTAAATTACGATGCACAGGAGAGCTACAGTAATGAAGAAGAAAGTATTTCGAAACGACTGAAGATCAAAAAATTTTCAAGCGGTTTCGCCTAATAAAACCAGCGGTTTATCTACTCAATGGTCTTATACGTGATAAATTTCGACGTAAAACATACATGTATATTTTTGTTCTTTGTTATTACGAATATAATTGACCTGGAAGAACAGATGAATGGAATGGACAGTGTGTTGAAAAGAGCGTATAAAATGAGCATTAACAAGAGCAAAACAAAGATAATGAAATGCAGTCTTAGAAAGGCAGGCGATGCTAAAGGAATTAGATTAGGTAACGAAACAATGAAGGTGGTAGATGAATTTTGTTACTTGGGTAGTAAAATAACATATGTCGGTCGCAGTACAGAGGATATAAAATGCAGAATGGCAATGGGAAGAAAAGCATTTTTGAAAAAGAGAAATTTGCTAACATCGAGTATTAATTTAAGGGTAAGGAAGTCTTTTCTGAAGGCATTTATGTGGAGTGTTGCCTTGTACGGGAGTGAAACATGGACGATAAGCAGTGCGGACAGGAAGAGAATAGAGGCTTTTGAAATGTGGAGTTACAGAAGAATGCTGAAGATTAGGTGGGTAGACCGCGTAACTAATGAAGAGGTCCGGAGCAGAATGGGTGAGAAAAGGAATTTTTGGCATACCTTGAAAAACAGAAGGGATAGCTTGGTAGGACACATACTTAGTCATCGAGGAATCGTAAAGTTAACATTGGAGGGAAGTGTGTTGGGGATAAATCGCAGAGGGAGACCGAGAGACGTATATAGTAAGCAAATGGATGTGGGTTGCCGTTCTTATGAGGAGATGAAAAGGTTTGCTCCGGATAGCGTAGGGTGGAGAGCTGCATCAAAGCAGACTGAAGACCATAACAACAACAATTGTTGTTTACGGCTGTTCTCAAATTGTTCCTTAAAATATTAATTCACAATCCGCGCTATCTCCGCACGTTGACCGCACACGTTCAGACACAGACGGGTTTAGTTGTGAACCTAGGGACTCATAACCGCAACTGTTGTGACCTTAATTTAAAATCATTTGAAGATTTGAAAACTCTTCGAGGGTGTACTAATGTTATATTTCCGGCTGTGTATGTTTGTTTGAAACACCTAAGGGCAAGGAAGCGAGGGTCGTTGCCACAGTTGCAGCTCTCCCTAGCTGAGCACTCGATTGGCGCGGCTGCCAGACGAAAGGCAGCTCCCGTGAGGCGCCATCTCTGAACAGCGAAAGGGAAGCCGCCGCGGCAAAAACCGGGGGGAGACGCAGGAGGCAGACCACGTGGTGGCGGTGGCTTTGAGGGAAGGAAAGGCCGCGCCCTTTGCCGCTCTGGGAGGGGTGGGTTTTACGGGGCAGGGGAGGCGGCGGGAAAGGTCGCCGAGGGGTGGCAGATGTCGGGGGTGGCTGGAGACACTACCCCAAAACATCTTCCGGAAGACGAAAGCCGAATTTCGTAAACGTTTCTCGCTGTCGTGTTTACTTGGTGCTGCCTGTAGGGATTTCCTAGTCCACTTCTTATGGCGAATGAATAACAGCTGATTCAATTCCTGCTATAGTTAGAACAATCGCTATTTTTCCCTACTTAAATACATAGATTCATATAAGGAACACATTATTGGGGCGATCTAGAATTGTATAATAAGAGGTTTTCAGCCAAGATAGCTTTCTTCATATAATTACATGACCGGTTTCGGCGTGCTAGACGCCATCTTCAGACCTAATACATCATATATATATATATATATATATATATATATATATATATATATATATATATATATATATATATATATATATATATTACAAAATGAGCTGTATTATATATAGCCAAAAAATCTTATCTATCTACAATTACATAGTTACATACATGTCGTAATTTTTAACATGAATTCACTGCTATTGTAACAATTTTTAACAAAGCAAATGGGTATATAACCACAGTGATGTGTCATCCAAATAAAATTTACACGTCAATGATAAGACGACTGAATCCATATTTCTTAAGGTCTAAGTCAGAGGCACTTCGGAACCTGACTGAAGTGAAGCACAATATTGACTATTATGCGGGAAACAATACACAGAGATATTACATGATACTCCAACATTTTTTGTAATATAATGTCTGTAGAATGGTTCTAATACCTTTGAAATATAAATATGCTTACTACTTTACATATATATGTATGGAATGCTTATGTATTATAATTTTATTGGTTAATCTGTATAAAGTACATAAGCAGTTACTATGATGTCTGTACTTGCCCTAGATGCTAATAGACCATGCCACCCTTTTTCTTATACATGCGAAATAGAGAACACAAAATATTACACTTTGTGGGATACTATACCTTATATAGAATCCATCTAGGACAATGGCCTATACATTCACTTACCAATAGTTTATACATATAAGCTCTTCTTGCCATTGTCTGCCACACAAAGAGTAGAATGTGGATAGCACATTCTATGCAGTTGCTTCCTTTTCACGTGGAAACTATTTTCCAAGGTATGTTAACTTATATGTAATCTGGTTTTATTCACAGCTTTATAAAAAAAATTGTAATATATCAATTTCCTCCTAGTTCTACTGACATGCCACTTACTTCTATATTTGATACTTGACAAAGCACCCTCTGTATTGCATAGCATTGTACTTTATGCAAATTATTTATGGCATGCAATGTGTAATGAAATGGTATTTTATGTAACCATGTAATTTATGTAGCCTATATACCACATTTAATGTAGGGAAAAAAAAAGATTGCCTCACAGGCAAACACCACATGTACTAGATAATCTATTGTACATGTAACATCTCTGTATATGATTTCCCGCCTAATGGTCAATAGAAGATGGCGTCTAACACGCCGAAACCGGTCATGTAATTATATGAAGAAAGCAATCTTGGCTGAAAGCCTGTTATTAAACAATTCTAGATCGCCCAAACAATGTGTTCCTTACTTAGATTTATGTTCACTCTAATATTTTTATTTAAGTAAAAAAACAGTCTTGGTTGCACAAAAACGATGTTTCATTTAGTTGTATATGGCGCTTTTCGCCTCTTCTGCGTATCATCAGACGTTGAAAGGAGGAAAATTTACAAACTTGTTTAAAAAAACTCCCATAAAATGCACTAGACCTCCTATAAACAGAGACTATGACAAATGTTTTTGGCACAAACAAATGTCTGAGTGCCCAGTTTGATGGCTTCCTTTTTCCAGTGTTTGGGCATCACCAGAGATGAAGCCTCCTGTTGAACTTCAGTTGTCTGAGCGTGCCAGTCATAGATGTTCATATTTAGTTTATTGCCAAATTCAAATATGGGTACTACGAAATATTACTAGCACAAGAAATTAAAATACGCTTAAATTCTACTGCCATACCAACCTATTACATCGTGTATTGACATAAAGTTCAATACAAGAGGAATGCCAGCAATTATTTTCACGTACATAATAATGGAAATTCATTCGCCCTATTGAAACATGACGGACAACGAAAAATCATGAGCAAGACATATGAATGTGCTGGCACGCTGCAGTTACATACTCAGAGATGTAGTTATACATCCAGCTTGGTTACGATACTGTGACGTATATTTCTGTTTCAGCTCGAATCTAAAACTTCAATAAAGTTGTCTAGATATTTTTTGTGTTTGTTCATTTAAAATTTCGTCAGGGCTTTTTTACGAGTGTGTAATCATTTGGATTTCTTCCAGAATGATCATGTGATAACCTTTTGGTGTTATGTGTAAACTTTTCATTGCGTTTGTTATATGATCAGCTTCGCGATTTTCCGTTTTTAAGTGGTTGAAGAATGCTGAAAGATTCGTAATTTCTTGTATGTTCTCTGTATCGAATTTCGGAATTTCTGCCCGTTTGTCCTATATAAAATTTCTCACAATCTTTACAATTTTGTATGCGCCTTGTAGTTGGTATAATGGTATTTTTTTCTTACTGAAATGGATTAACTTTTTTTTTTAATGTTGTGTGCAGTTCTGTAGGACAATCTGACTATTAATACCACAAACGTATATAGGACGAACGTCTGATGGCCACAAGGGCGAAATAGACCTACTGCTGTATTTAAATAACATCTACCACATAAAGCCGCATTTTGGTATTGTTTGTATTATCAATATAAAAAGACGTACACAATGCTGCAGACCCAATTGAAATGAAATTGTTAAAAAGTTTGTTAAGCTCTGGAACCAAACTGTAGTGGTCGTCACTCCCTTGACATAGAAACTGTTTAAACTAACGTATCCTAAGGCCAAACACACACACACACACACACACACACACACACACACACACACGTTTGAGGAATGAATCATTCTTCCGACTGGGAGCAGCTACTCACTCTAAAGCAAGGCCCCTTGGAGCGCATACCCATACAAAACTGCCTATTTCGATTTTTCGATTCTTCAGCTGTTCCTTTCGGCCTTTACTATCTTTTCTCTAAACCACCTCTCTATTAAAGCAAAGAAAACAAAACAAAATACTTATTAAAATCGGTCAAGCCGGTTCTGAGTTTTAGCGAGACTGAAGCACAGCAATTGGTATCTATTCATACCGATGTGTAATATGTACTGCGGGCAGCCGTGCTGTGGTTCGCGCGGTCGTTCGCCGTCGGGGGTTGGAATTCCCCCTCGGGCATGGATGTTTGTGTTGTCCTTATGTTAGTTTAACTAACTGCTCACTGCGCCACCTCGCTCGGTAACCATATTAATTTAAATCATATGTATTTTAAGAGTGGGCATATCCCGCACACATGTCCAGGGTAATGTTCATGTCACATTCGTGGAACTTCAGGGAAGGTTTAAACGGTGATAAAATATGGAAAAATTACGAGTAAAATTTAGATTTAAAACATGTAAAATAATAACTTGATTGTTGTGTTATCTAGTCGACCCGGCAATGCTTTGCAATTGCTGATATGTACGTCATTGAACGTCAAATGTGCAAAATTAGTCTTAATCGTACGAATAATATTGATATCCAAAAGGAAAGAATTCTTTCAGTTTTCCACAAATTTTCCTATTTTCTGGTCAAATATTCCAAACTTTTACTTCACACGAATTTTCCTCTCGCTTTGAACGTCGAATGTGTAAAATTTTATCGCAATCACATGAAAGGTATCGACATTTCATAGAAAAATATCTTTCTATTTTTTCTGATTTTTCCAATATTCCGGGAACCTTTTCCACATTTTTATTTCATAAGAACTTTACTCTTGCTTTGAACGTCAAATATGCAAAATTTTATCGCATTGACAAGAATGATATAGATATCCCACTGAAAAACGCTCATTCAGTTTCTCTTGAGTTTTTAAATTTTCTGGGTAACTTTCCCAAAATTTTTGTTCATAAGATCATTCATCTTTCGTTGAACGTCACCGGGTCTAATTAGTTTAACTCAGTTTAAGTAGTTTGTAAGCTACGGACTAATAACCTAGCAGTTGAGTGCGATAGAATTACAAACATTTGAACATTTGTGTAATGTGTTATCCTGATATTGCTTCTGTAGAGGGACTTTTGCAGTATATTGATATACTAGCTGAAAACCCGGCGTTGCCCAGCTAATTATTTATTTACGCCTGCCTTGAGTTAGTACTTCTCTTATCCCTTCTCTCTCTGTCCATCTCCTTCTTTCTAAAAAAACATTTTATAGTTATCGCAGAATATATAAGAAATAAGGTTGCCTTGTAAAATGTAAAAAATTATAAGTACATTATCCAAACAAAGATAGTAATCAAAATACAAATGACATATAGAATTGGTACGATCTCATATTTGTTGAGTAATATGCTGTACAATTGTATCATTTTTCAGGTATACCTGTATATTTGTATAAGAGCTGCACGTCCGCAATATCTGTTGCTAATACAATTAGTAGTAAAGAAGTAATGGTGCGTGATGTGGCGGTTTTCCATGAACGTTACTGTTTATGTGCTCATATCTCATGAACTACGTGTTGTACTGTCATACAATTTAGAAGGTAAATTCAGCTATATGACTGTGTCTGTAAAATTTCCTGTGACTACAATTTGTAGTGTACAAATTATAAATTGTAACGTCATACCGAATGCCGTAGTTGTCCATGAACAGCGGAAAATTTGTAAGCGAGAAACTTTTTTCTTTTCGTTATTTTGCTATGGTTTTCAGCGAGAAGAAGTTTAATAAAGGTTTGAAATTATGTTTATAGTTTGTTGCAAGTCGCCAAATACTCAAATTTTCATGTACTGTATTTATAAAATCTCGTTGCATTCTTAGTAGTTGCTTGCAAGTCCTATTGTTTATCTCCTGAACCATGTGCCGTATGCAGTTTTTACATTAAAGAAATTGGTACCTCAAGGTAAGGAATGTATGCACCAAAATTGGTTGAAATGGGTCCAGAGTTTTAGGAGGAAATGTGCAACATTCTCGCGTGATGCAACCGTTTTTCGCGCATCTCATTGTTTATGACGTCATATCTCGTGAACTGTGTCTTGTACGTGAATCTTACACTTACGGCGACCGCCCTCATGGATTGAAGCTTACGTGAGCAAAATTTCATACAGATGGGAACAAAACTGTAGATTAGTGTGCAATACGTACAAATATTTGGGAGAAAATCTAAGTAGCTCTCTTAGGTTGTTTGCAGATGACGTCATTTACCGTCTAGTAAAATCATCTAAAGTTCAAAACCAACTGCAGGATCTAAATGAGATATCACTATGGTGTAAAAATTAGCAATTGATTCTAAATAATGAGAAGTGTGAAGTCGTCCATATGTGTACGAGAAGAAATCCGTTAAAATTTGCTAACAAGATAAATCAATCAAACGTGAAGGCCGTAAACTCCACAAAATATCTGGGAATTACTATTACTTCAGACTTAAATTGGAAAGAACACGTAGATAATGTCGTGGGAAAGGCGAACCAGAGACTGCGTTTTATTGGCTGAACCCTTAGAAGATGCAACAGAACTACTAAAGAGACTGCATACACTACGCTTGTCCGTCCTTTTTTGGAGTATTGCTGTCCAGTGTGGGATCCTTATCAGGTGGGTTTGACGGAGGACATCGAAAGAGTCCAAAGAAGGGCAACTCGTTTCGTATTGTCACAATACAGGGCAGACAGCGTTACGGAAATGATACAGGATCTGGGATGGGAATCATTACAACAACGGCGCTTATCGCTGCGGCGTGGTCTACTTATCTACATTCTCCTTCTAGTGCGAAAATATATTGTTAACTCCCACGTACATAGGTAGAAATGATCATCAGAATAAAATACGAGAATTCAGAGCTAAAACGGAGAGATTCGGGTGTTCTTTCTTCCCGCGCGCTATTCGAGAGTGGAATGGGAGGTAAATAGTATAAAGGTGAACCCTTTGCCAGGCCCTTAAATTTGATTTGCAGAGTATCCCATGTAAATGTAGATGCAAACACACGGATACTCTGCTTTATAAATAAAGATTGTAGGATGTGGTTTAGATTTACAGGGCCGCGGTGGAGTAGCCGAGCGCTCTAAAGTGTCTCTCTGCGGAGCGTGCGGTTGCTCGGTGTGGAGGTTCGAGTCCTCCCTGGGACATGGGTGTGTGTGTTGTCCTTAGGTTAGTTTACCTAGGTTTAAGTAGTTTGTAAGCTTCGGATTAATGACCACGCAGTTTGGTCCGATAGATTTACAAACAAACAGATTTGCAGGACAGGTTTATGATGACCTCTTCCTCAGAGTAGCCACTCTTCTGGACATTCAGTGGTCTCTGGTGGACAATAACCTCGCCCTCCATCCTTCTCTGCCACCCCCTCCCCCCTTCCGAAATGTTAGTCATATCCATCTATGAGTGGCTACTTGTTTTTCACTCCTTCCCTGACAGCAATGATGAACCGCCACCAATAGAAATCTTAGCACATGCTCGCCTTCCTGCAGCAACAGCAGTGGCATCTTTTTTGCAGTCGTGCGAGTACACTCTGCAAACTACCTTTGCATAATTCACCTGATCCCTTCTCGTCGTTGTTAAGACGACCTATCCTGTCCTTCTCCTGCCGCCGGTGCCTGTGCTGTGGTATTTTATTTTCACCTCGCATCGCGTGTCTCCTCGGCCGCAGAGGAGGAGGCTCTTTGAGCTTAATTTTATGATGTGTCGGGCAGTCAGTGGTTGCGGCGGTAAAAAGACCCTTACCCGTTGTTAAGTGGGCCGTAGCGCAGCGGCCGACCGCCGTAATAGAATAAAACAGACGGGCGCGCTTCCCTTTACCGCCGCCATAAATCGCCTTGCAGCCAACTGCAATACGCCGCTGCGACCGTGGGGTCGTTTTGATGTAAGGTGATGTATTCTGACGTTAATCGCTTGTCTGCAGCCACTGTCGGCCGGTCATTTGCGTGTGGGAAAACACGCGGCCACTTTGTAGCACACTGGAGTGCTGGCCCCGGGGCTCGTGGTGGGGAGCAAGCAGGCGCTATTTTAATGGCGACGGCGGTACTTGCCGGGCAATCGGTGACGAGGGACGAGGGACGAGGTCGCGCCGGTCCTCCGCGCCACGGGTCTCCAGCAGTTCTGCGCCGTCGGCTACTGCCTTGCTGTCCCAAGTAAGTGGCGATTCAATCAGCTGTTCTCAAGTGGGCCAAGGTAGCTCGCTTATTTGCCGTATCAGCGTCTATAATTATAAAAAAAAAGATTTTCGAATATTTATTAATACGAGAATTTGTTGTCGTCGTGGTTGTCAGTCCGGGGAATGATTTGATGTAGCTCTCCACAATACCCTATCCTGAGCAAGCCTCTTCATCACCACATAAGAACGGCAACCTACATCTGTCTGAATCTGCTTACTGTATCCATCTCTAGACCTTCCTCTGCGGTTTTTACCCCACACACTTCCTCCAACGCTAAATTCACAATTCCTTGATGCCTAAGAATGTGTCCTACCAATCGATCCCTTCTTTTAGTCAATTTATGCCAGAAATTCGTTTTCTCCCAAATTCTGTTCATTACCTCCTCATTAGTTGCGCGTTCCACACACTCTTCTCTAGCATCACATTTCAAAAGCTTCTATCTTCTTCCTGTTTCCACTGTTTATCGTCTATGTTTCACTCCCATACAAGGCAACACTCCATACAAATGCCTTCAGAACGGACTTCCTTAGGCTTAAATCAATATTCGATGTTAACAAATTTCTCTTTTTTAAGAACGCTTTTCTACCCATTCCCATTCTGCATTTTATATCCTCTGTACTGCGACCATCATTTGTTATTTTATTGCCCAAGTAACAAAACTCATCTACCTCCTTTATTGTTCCTTTACCTAATCTAGTTTCTTCAGCATCACCTGATTTTCTTAGACTGCTCTCCATTACCCTAGTTTTGCTGTTGTTAATGTTCATCTTATATGCACCTTTCAGCACACTGTCCATTCCGTTCAATTGCTCCTCCAGGTCCTTTGATGTATCTGACAGAATTACTATGTCGTCGGCAAAATGCAGTGTTTTTAATTCTTCCCCCTGAACTTTAATTCCTTCTCCAAATTTCTCCTTGCTTTCCTTTATAGCTTGCTCAATGTACAAATGCCCTTCAACTCTGACAACTGCTGTCTGGTTTTTGTACAAGTTGTAAATAACCTTACGCTCCCTATATTTTACTCCTG
Organism: Locusta migratoria; assembly: GCA_026315105.1. NCBI lineage: Eukaryota > Metazoa > Arthropoda > Insecta > Orthoptera > Acrididae > Locusta > Locusta migratoria. The sequence continues at coordinate 82,180,711 of CM048754.1, read as the reverse complement.
CTTGCTTCAGAGTTTATTCCAATCAACATTGTCAAAAGCCTTCTCCAAATCTACAAAAGATAGAAATGTAGGTTTGCCTTTTCTTAATCTATCTTCTAAGATAACCCGTAAAATGAGAATTGCCTCCCGTGTTCCTAAATTTTTCCTGAACCCAAACTGATCTTCTCCGACGTCGGCTTCTACCACCTTTCCCATCCTTTTGTAAATAATTCGTGTTAATATTTTGCAACCATGACTTACTAAACTGACGCTTTTGTATTTTCCAGACCTGTCTGCGCCTTCTTTCTTTGGGAGAATTTATGAAGTGAAATTTCGGCTCGTAATTCATATCAGTATGAAATATTACATGTTGTTGTTGTTGTGGTCTTCAGTCCGGAGACTGGTTTGATGCAGCTCTCCACAATACTCTATCCTGAGCAAGCCTCTTCATCTCCACATAAGAACGGCAACCTACATCTGTCTGAATCTGCTTACTGTATCCATCTCTTGGTCTTCCTCTGCGATTTTTACCCCACACACTTCCCTCCAACGCTAAATTCACAATTCCTTGATGTCTAAGAATGTGCCCTACCAATCTATCCCTTCTTTTAGTCAAGGTATGCCAGAAATTTCTTTTCTCCCCAATTCTGTTCAGTACCTCCTCATTAGTTACGCGATCCACCCACCTAATCTTTAGCAATCTTCTGTAGCACCATATTTCAAAAGCCTCAATCCTCTTCCTGTCCGCACCGTTTATCGTCCATGTCTCACTCCCATACAAGGCAACACTCCATACAAATGCCTTCAGAAAGGACTTCCTTAGACTTAAATCAATATTCGATGTTAACAAGTTTCTCTTTTTCAAGAACGCTTTTCTACCCATTGCCATTCTGCATCTCCGTTTCTACCGGTCCCGGCAAAGTTTTCTGCAAGATACCCTCTGTTATGTACCATACAAACATTTATGTATCCAGTGATCTTCCTCTTGGTTTAAAGATCATGTGAGAAAACATTCATAAAGATTGGAGCAAAACTATGCATTTTGTAAAATTATGTAAGCTAAGTACATTCCACAATGCACCGAAATTTGATACAGACAAGTGACGTCTTGTTTTTAAGGTAGGGTATGCAACATTTCATCAATATCGAAACAAAACTATACATTTCTATGCCAAAGAAATATTCCAGTTTTATTTCATACAGCCCTTGTTCTGAGCATTGTGAAATCGACTGAGCCGTTCTCAAGTTATGGAGCGACCAAGGTAATTAGGGGACCATTTTTATGTTGGAAAAGTACCCTCCCCCACGCACCGTATGAAACGTAAGGTAGACAGTGACCTTCCTCTTGTTTTGAGGGTCAAGCGTGCGAAATTTCATGAAAGTCGGATTGAAACTGTAGATTTCGTGAGTCTTTAGGAGAAGTATGCTCCGCCATGCAGCTATCACAAAATACTTTCTTAGCTGACTTTTCTACCTATGAACTACATTCCTGGCAAATTTCAGCTGCATAGGTGAAGTAGTTTTCGGGATTTCGTATTTAGTCAGTGAGTGTCCTTTCGCTTTTATATAGAGATTAAGAACACAGATTGCTTAATTTTGGATGCAAGAGAATTAATGGAGACTTACACAAAAAAATAAATAGTTACATGTAAATCTATATTGCTAACTTTATCTGATACAAGGTCATGCCTGATGCGACAGTTTTACGGCATTTACAGCGAAACTGTTGTGAGCGGTAGACTTCTTTTCGTTTCATAATTTTGTGGGGAGGGAGGGTCAGTTACAAAACGTTTCATAAACGTACGAAATTACATGCAAACTTTGTTGCAGGTCCCTAACTAATCCCATTTCCCAATAATTGACGCATAAATCTGGGTATTCTTACACGGTGGCCTCTCATTATTTATGACGTCATATCTCCTGAGCTATGTGTCGTGCTCTTTTGTGTTTGTGTCATGAACCTTCGTGGGCGTACGGTGAACAGTTCGCCTTAGTTTCATTGCAATCGAATGAATGGTTTACGAACGCGTAAAGGACATACAGACAACACATTCATTTTTATATATGTAGATATCTGCCACATTTCATGATGGTGGGTATCGAAGACTGAAGTACCCACAGCCAAGCACCGTAAGAAATCTTACATAGTGTCATTCCTCTTAAAAGTTTACTTGTATTATCGCTACGTCACACCTTTTTTTAGTACAATATGTTGCCAAGAGATCTATTTTATTGTCTGGATAGCTAGTTTCAGTAATACACAGTTACCTGCATCGGATCATCTGTAGAAGAAGTGGATGTTTACAATGTAATATAATTAATCATGCAAGGGCATTGCAGATGTTTTCAAAATACAGTACCTGTTTCAGACACAAACATTTTTCACAATCAGCGAAAGCACGTGTATATTTTCACATCAAGGGGGACCGCAAGAAGCGCGTAACAGTCTGCCACATGAAGTGCTTGTATGCGTAGTTCCCAGTATTTCAACATAACAGCCATAACAGATAGCGGTGTGCTTAGTTGCTACACGTGGACTAATTTAGCACCAGGTATCGTTGTGGTATCAAGGCAAAGATGAAGGGTGTAAGATACGACTAGTATGTACATCGAACAGCGTATACAAATTGCAATACCCATGTCAGTCCTGAAACTTGCAACCTAATTACATAGCGGTGCATTGACAATTTCCATCAGGTATATTAAAATGCATTATGTGTTAAAACAATGCAATAAAATCATATAACGGAATAAGAGATACAATGTAATGTTTCAATTCGTACATACAGATTATCCGATTGTGATAACTGTGTATTACCGAAACTAGTCATCCAGACATCTACATCTACATCTACATAGATACTCTGCAAATCACATTTAAGTGCCTGGCAGAGGGTTCATTAACCACTTTCATAACGTTTCTCTACTGTTACATTCCCTAATAGCGCGCGGGAAGAAAGAACATCTAAATCGTTCCGTTTTCGATCTGATTTCTCTTATTTTATTGGGATGGCCATGTCTCCCTAAGTAGATGGGTGCTAGCAAAATATTTTCACATTCAGAAGTAAAAGTTGGTGATTGAAACTTCGCAAACAGATCACGCCGCAATGAATAACGTCTTTCTATTAATGATTTCCACCTCAATTCGTGCAACATTTCCGTGACGCTTCCCCCCCCCCCCCCCCGTAACGTGATAAAACAAAACGAACTACCCTTCTCTGAACCTTCTCAATATCTTCCGTCAGTCCCACCTGGTGAGGGTCCCACAATGGGCAACAGTACTCCAGGAGAGGACGCACAAGTGTGATGTTGGCAGTCTCTTTGGTGGAGCTGGTGCATCTTCGAAGCGTTCTGCCGATGAAACGTAACCTTTGGTTCGCCTTTCCCACAATATTTTCTCTCCAGTCAAAGTTGTTCGTAATTGTAACTCCTAAGTGTTTGGTAGAATCTACGATCTTAAGGTTTGACTGATTTATCGCGTAATTGAAGTTGAGCGGATTTCTTTTAGTGGTCATGTGTATTACTTCACACTTTTCTTTATTTAGTGTCAATTGCCAATTTTCGCACCATGCAGAAATTTTGTCTAAATCGCTTTGCAGTTGCTTTTGAACCTCTGTTGACTTCACTAACCGATAAACGAGAGCATCATCCGCGAACAATCTAAGGGAGCTATTCAGATTGTCTCCTAAATCGTTTACAAACACGAGGAAGAGTAGGGGACATATAACGCTTCCCTGTGGAACGCCAGATATCACTTCTGTTTTACTCGATGACACCGTCAATTACAACGAACTGTGTTCTTTCTGATAGGAAATCGTGAATCCAACCGCACAATTGGGGAGATATTCCATAAGCACGCAATTTCATAAGAAGCCGCTTGTGGAGTACATTGTCAAAAGCCTCCTGAAATCCAGAAATATGGAATCGATTTGAGATCCATAGGCACGCAATTTGATTAGAAGACGCTCGTGAGGTACAGTGTCGAAAGCCTTCTGGTAATCTAGAAATACGGAGTCTATTTGACATTCCTTATCGATAGCACTTAACACTTCATGTCAATGAAGGGCAAGCTGTGTTTCGCAAGAGTGATACTTTCTGAATCCATGTTGACTTCTGGTTAATAGGTCGTTCTCTTCGAGGTAGTTCATAATATTCGAACAAAGTATATGTTCCAAAATCCTACTGCAAATGAGATAGGCCTGTAATTTTGGGGATCACTCCTATTGCCTTTCTTGAATATTATAGTAACTTGGGCAACTTTCCAGTCTTTCGGTACGGATCTTTCGCTGAGCGATCGGTTGTAAATGATAGCTAAGTACGGAGCTATTGCATCAGCATACTCTGAGATGAATCTAGTTGGTATACAATCTGGCCCGGAAGATTTGTTTTTGTTTAGTGACTTAAGTTGTTTTACTACTCCAGGAACATCTACTTCTAAGTTTCGCATGCTGGCAGCTGCTCTTGGACTGAATACTGGAGTGTTCTCTTCGTCTTCTTTGGTGAACGAATTTCGGAAAGCTGTGTTTAGTAATTCTGCCTTAGCAATAAAAATGCGTTCTTGGCAACATCTGATAAATTTTTTTCGGGCTTTCATCAGCGCCATGTGGTTTACTGTCCACGACGTATGAATAAAAATAGTCATAGACGACGACATTTTATTAGATGGTTACCGCTCGTCGACCATCCTTCGGACTTTAGCGCTGTGGTTTTACAGCTGCTCTGTCTCTGATCCACTGCCTTCCATCTTGGCGTTTTAAGGTCAGGAGATGGTCACGATGTAGATCGAAACCTGCAAACATACATGCGGTCGATGATTGTTTTTCTTCATACGTAAAATACTTATTAAAGCGCTGTCAGCTCCAACAGAAAATGTTCACAACAATTGTATGTTCAATAAATATATGAAGGGTGAAGCATCGCGTGATGGTACAGATGCAACAAAAATGTGTGGGTACAGATAAATTTCTTAACATATTGTAAGAAGATTGCCTGTTGGAGGTCGTCAAAAAATCTCAAAATTCTGAGTGCGTAATAATATACTCTAGTAATAATAATTTCGTTGTTGAATGTTGCAGCAAACCACAACTAATGTGTCGCAACAACACTTTCGCAGTGAAAGTTAAAGTTTTGAATAAAAAACGATATTAATTAACTTGGAACAGTCACTGTGGTAATTAATTAAGCTTGGCCCTATCTGACTTAGCATTGACTACAGCCTCCAACTAGCACCTCTTACGATTCACGAACAGCACAACTTCACTAATAAATGTGTCAGAATTCATGTAGTGGTGATGGCGTGTTCGTGTTAAAATCGTAATAGCAGATAGACTCTGATTGCAATGATAATAGCTCAGTACTGCAATGAGCTTCACAAATACTACAGTCAAAGTTCTCAATAATTTTGGTAATATTGTCTAAAGCATTCAAGTTCCTTATAAAACTTTACGTTAACTATTAATTGGTTCCAGGTCCTGGGTAGCGTACGCGTGTAACTGGCTAAGCAGAGTCTGGCATTTAACGTATTTCATAAAAAAATTACTTCCGTCTAACCTGGTTAATCAACTATAATACTTTGACTACTGTTAGCCTGGTTACTTTCTACATAAATGAAACCAACTTTACTTTACGTGCAAACTCTCTTACAAGTTAAAATCTTTTGCTTAATCATTGATTGCAAAACTTAGAACAGCACTGCACTTTAATTACTAGTCTCTGTGCTGTAACACGTTTAGCAATTCTTTAACTCGTCTAGCAATTTCTTTAAAACTGATTGTAATTACTTTGAAAATGATTGAACTTGTTAGTCAATGTACAGGCTTGCATAATCAACATAATCTAATAATGGTGATAATGGGGTGACTACAACTACTTACAAAATTAAGACTGGTTTCAAAATAAGTCATGTATAATTGAACCAAGATTCTGATTGGGTTGACACTACATTTACATGCATAAAAATAAAATTTACTAAAGTACTCATCTGCTTTCGTCGTCTTCGTCGTGAAGTCCATACAAGACAGATATGATTACAATAGGTACTCTTACTACAACAACGATCACTCTCGGTGACAACAGACTTGATAACCAAACAATTACTTTTCTTGCACACATGAAAAAAAAAAACATTACTCTGATCACTTTCGAGTACAAATAAACTTGTTTTGCACTTCCTTCAATACATTAAACAGTACGCCTCTCAGGCTTATTGCAATTGCTTTAAACTCGCGCCACACTGCGCCTACCGTGCCTCTGCACCATCAACAAAACATTTGTGTGTTTACTATAGCGAGTCCGCTCCGCGACTGCTTCAGCAGCGCGACACTCACAGCTACTACTTCTGTACCAAAGACGGTATTTACAACAGATTCAACATTTTCTCTGGCGCATTGCTAACTTACAGCATAAGAACGTCCGTGCATTCATGTGGGTTTACACATACAGTATATGTTTACACTAAATGGTTCAATATAGAAAATGACGCTACATAAGAAATATATCTAACATACAAGAAATGAAAAATACACGAAATGAACAAATTTAAGACAATATAGGCCTATACATTGCGTTAAATCAAACTGTAAGATACAGCGACAGGTGTACTCTAACAATATATATTTTAAATTTATAATCTTCTGGGCCCGGACGCGTCAGGTGTGTCATTTAGAGACATTGTAAATCATTGATACCAAAGACGCTGCTCTTTATTAAATTATTTAATACGACAGACCTGTTTCGGCGTGAATGCCATCGTCAGGTGTACTTCAAAATGCAAAGGTGGGTATACTATTTAATTTAAGAGGCTAATTGTACTTTATACACACATTGGTAGCTCTTCTTACGCTTGTAAAATCGCTGCTTCTCTTATATGTTCTTATTTGCATATGTAAAAGAACTGTTGTTGTTACAGCTCTTATAAAGCTGTGTATGTACTTTTTTTAGAAATAATTCTTATGTTGTCGATGTTTGACAGCTATTTTGACAGATATGTCAGCGATATTATAAGTATACAATGCAATTATTTCTTTGCTATTATATAGAGCATATCTGGTCTTATTGGTATGTCAATAGGATGTTTCATTATTAGTATGTAAATGATTAATCATATATTATTTTGTGGAATTAACTTTGATATAATTTTTTATGGATCATAATAATTAGATGCTTTCCAGTGACGTATTTGTAAATTCCGTCTATCTCTTTGGAAGAATGGTACTAATGAAATTTTCCAAGTAACGCTTGTGCTTCATCTCGATTTGTTCATTTAAAATTTGTTCAGGGTTATCTTGCGTGTGTAAATAAATTTCAACCTCTTCAAGGACGTTCATTATTGCTCCCTTTTGCGTGATACGTTAAATTTCCATGGCCTGCTCTATATTGTCTGCTGTGTGTTATTCTTGCTTCAAGTGATGGAAGAAAGTCGAATGGTTGCTTTCGCTATTACGAACATGCTCTCTAAATCGAATTATAAAGCTTCTTCCAGTCTGACCTATATAAAATTTTTCGCATTGCTTACACTGAATTTTATAAATTCCGAGATTTAAATATATGGATGGTTTTACTTGTTCTGATTTCAGTAGGATTCTAAGATTATGCCGAGTTTGAAATGCGAATTTTATGTTAGTGTGTTTCATTATTTTATTAATTTTGTGAGATATTATTCCTAGATACGTGGTCAGAATATATACGCTTTTTTTCTTTTTTAGGTGTTTCTCTAGATAGTGTGATCCTATTGACATACCAATAAGACCAGATATGCTCTATATAATAGCAAAGAAATAATTGCATTGTAAACTTGTAATATCGCTGACATAACTGTCAAAATAGCTGTCAAACATCGACAACATAAGAATTATTTAAAAAAAAGTATATATACAGCTATATAAGAGCTATAACAACAACAGTTCTTTTACATATGTAAATACGAACATATACATATAAGAGAAGCAGCGATCTTACAAGGACAAGAAAAGCTACCAATGTATGTATAAAGTAAAATTATCTTCTTAAATTAAATAGTATACCTACCTTTGCATTTTGCAGTACACCTGACGATGGCATTCACGCCGAAACAGGTCTGTCGTATTAAGTAATTTAATAAAGAGCAGTGTCTTTGGTGTCAAGAACTTACAATGTTTCTTAACATATGTTTGCACCTAGATTTTTCTACCGCTTTAAAAATTTCTTTAGAGAAAAGAGCTGAAAGTTAACATCAAATTAACGCCCAGTAAAATTTAGTTACATAAAATAAATTAAAACTTTACACTTCTTCTTACAGATGAGCATATTCTTTTTCTACCGAGGCTATTTCACTAGTACACGTTTGTGCATCTGTAAGTCGTACAACTAATGAGCTGAACTTGGTCTCGATCACGTGATAATTCGAGCTATTTAATTGGTCGAAACTGCGTTGTGGCCTATATTTATGATTATAATGTCGGTGATGATGATCGTGTGGCATTTATGGCCGTTAAACCCCAACTGGGGTCGTGTTCAGCCTGCCTGGTGCAAATCTCTTTATCTGACGCCACTTCGGCGACTTGCATGTCAATGATGATGGAATGATGATGAGGACGACACAACACCCAGTCCCCGAGCGGAGAAAATCTCCTACCCGACCGGGAATCGAACCCGGGCCCCCTGCGTGGCAACCAACCACGCTGTCCACTGGAATATGGAGGCGGACATAATGTCGGTGGAAACTGCTGTCTAATCCACGTTGCACTTCAATGATTTACTCGAGAAGAAACGAACAATTTTAGTTTTGTGGCCGTGGACGTTAATCTCTTCAGTGTGAAGGATCGTAACTGGGGTATGACTCCGGGTGCAGGAATCGCATTTCAGCTGCCAACAGCTATGCAAGTTCTCCGTCATAATTTACTTCCACAAAATCCGCCCCCCCCCCCCCCCCTCGCCTCCAACGCTTCCTCGTCTCTCGTAAAACTTGTCCCGTTTGAAAATGATCGTCGCGCTGTAATTAATGGAGTTTTATCGCGCCATGGCACACCCAGTTTAGCAGCTCCGGTCCCGTGCCTCGCGGATTTTAAACGCACGCACTCACCCGTAGAGAACTGGGCATTCTACCGTTCGCGAGGTACCAGGTTTACCCGCTAGCTCCCAAAGCCAGTTTATACGCTCAATATACTTCGCGCTATCCGTTCTCTTTTCGATGTAACTATCCCATAAAACATGTTGACGCTTATCATAAACTCTTGTTTTTTCTGCACTTTTCGCATTGCGCCAGTGGTGTGACCTGTTCAGAAACGAACTCTCTCTCCGTTTTGGTGCAGATTTTCTCATCCGAAGCGGCTGTCTCTCTGGGGCTATTCTTTTGTACATTTCATTCCATACGTCTTTGTTTCCTTACATATTATGAACTACCTAGCAGAGAATGACCTATTGTCCCATAGTCGATACGGTTTCAGAAAGTATCGTTCTTGTGAAACACAGCTAGCTCTTTACTCACATGATGTGATGAGTGCCATCGGGAAGGGACGTCAAATAGATTCCGTACTTCTAGATTTCCGGAAGGCTTTTGACGCACCTTACAAGCGTCTTCTAATCAAATTGCGTACTTATGGGTTATAGACACAGATGTGCGTTTGGATTCTTGATAACCAGTCAGAAAGGACACAGTACGTTGTAATTAACGGTAAGTCATCGAGTGGAACTGAAGTGATATCTGGCGTTCCCCAGGGAAGTGTTAATATGGCCTCTACTGTTCCTTATTTTTGTAAAGGGTTGAGGAGACAATCTGAATAGCTCTCTTAGACTGTTCGCGAATAATGCTGTCATTTATCCGTTAGTAAAGTCTCCAGAAGATCAAAAGCAACTGCAAAACGATTTGGATAAGCTATCTACATGGTATAAAATTGGCAATTGACTCTTAATAATGATAAGTGTGCGGTTACCCATATTAGCAGTAAAAGAAATCCGTTAAACCTCATTTATTCGATAAATGAGTAAAATCTACACGCAGTCAACTGAACTAAATACCTAGGAATAACAATATTACGAGCAACACACAGAAGATATTGTACGGAACGCGAACCGAAGACTGTTTCATTGGCAGAACAGTTCTAATAAAGTAGCTGCCTACACTACACTTGGCTGACCTATTTTGGAGTACTGCTGCGCATTGTGGGATCCACACCAGGTGGGACTGACGGGCGATTTAGAGAAAATTGAGAGAAGGGCAGCTCCTTTCGTATTATCGCGATGTAGGGGAGGGAGTGTCAGGGCACGAGTTGGAGTGGAAATCATTAAAAGAAAGGCGTTATTTGTTGCGGCGAGACCTATTTGCGAAATTTCTTTACCAGCTTTCTCTTCTGAATGCGACTATATATTGTTAGCGACATGACCATCATAATAAAATAGGAGAAATCAAATCAAAAGCAGAAAGATTTAGGTGTTTCTTTTTCCCGTGAGCTATTTGAGAGTGGAAGTATAAGGAAATATTATAAAAGTGGTTCGATGAACCCTCTGCCATGCACTTCAATGTGATTTGCAGAGTATATGCGTAGATGTATATGTTTTCTGCTGAACCAGTAGCATGGATACGTCATGATACGATACACTAAGTGATCAAAAGTGCCCGGAGACACACGTTTCCATACTAGGTGCACTGTGCTGCCACCTACTGTCGAGTAGGCCTACTCCATGTCAGTGCCCTCAGCAGCAATCAGACATCGCTAGAGAGCAGAATGGAGCGCTCAAGGAACTCACGGACTTCCAACGTGGTCACGTGACTGGCTGTCACTCGTACCAGAATGTACGCGAGATTTCCAGATCCCTAAACATCCCTAGGTCCACTGCTTCTGATAGTGGATTGGAAACCTGAAGGGACGCGTTGCGAGGGGTCTATATTCAGTTGGATTTAATATTTTGTAATATTCTGAATAAGATTCCTGTAAGCCAAAGAGTATATACTGTATAGTTAGCTTCCTTGGTCAGAGAGGTAGCATTATCGCTCTGTCTGCTAATGGTGGCGCGCTGGGTGTTGCAGTGTAACGGTGGGAATGGCCAGTCGTGTCTGGTTGTTGTAAGGCAGCGGGCGGAGTTGGAGGGTGAACTGTCAGCATGTCTGTCAGCGCGACTGCTGAATAGGATGAACATGTTCAGGCTAACAATGGTATAAGGTAGTATGTATATGTTTTTGTAATGATGTTGCTTTTTAATTGTCAATACAAGTGTGTTAATGAAATTTCTCTTCCATTATTTTGTAGTGGGTAGAAACTTCCATTTTTCCTCCAATAAGTTTTACGACTAGTTAATTGATCTGAGTTCTTTTGAAGTGAAGTAAAAGTGTTAATCTCAATCGTACTTGCACGTGGTGCTTCTGTGAGTGTATGTTTCAACAGATAACTTTCACTAAAATAATTAGGGTCCAGGTTAGGATTGTTGAAAACTATGTTGAGAATATCATAATGATGCGGCAGTTACAATGAGTGAAATATCAAAGGTAGAGTGCTTCTCTGTGGCGTAATTCAAATTTTCTGTGCTTGTATTAACAGTGAGTAGAGAATTCCAAGAGATCATTTTCTGATAAAGTAATTAGGTGATTAACAACTCTCGATAATGAAGTGTGATGAGCCAACCACAGTACGTTTCAACTGTTACAAAAATTGAATTTACTTCTAGTAAAGGTATTGGGATCTTTGAAGTGTCACAAGGATTCACTTCATTTCACAGTAAAATATTTATGTGCACTCTCAGTTGCTTTTCTGAAACGAGAGCTTAACTTCACCATACACAATAGTTGAGGTTTTTCATTTTTCGATACTGATGTTGAGAATTTACAACACGGCATTAAAGTGATGCATTCATTTTGAAGTAATTAACGGATCAGTTAGAGCTTCTTTTCATAGCAATGCACGACTGACTTATCCGTTGCGTGGGCCTGACGCTAGAAAAAAATAAGTAAAAATAAATAGTAAATCTTTATTCACATAATTTACTATCAAGGCTTAGTTTTTGATCCAGTGTGTGGGACAGTCACGAATAATTTGATGTGCTTTTCTTATGTGTGGAAAATCTGAAACTTACGTAACCTATCTTTTTTTATCAACAGAAATCACTGCTAGTCAGACAAACAAAGTCACACATACACACTCACACAGTCAGATAGCAAATCCCAGTTCCATCTCCACGACCAATCCAAAAAATAAATTATATTTAATAAATATCATGAAACAGACAACTTTCAACGTACAGCACGAAAGCGTACAGACCGACCTCGTCTGTTGACTGACAGAGACCGCCGACAGTTGAAGAGGGTCGTACAGTGTGATAGGCAGGCGTCTGTCCAGACCGTCACACGAGAATTACAGACTGCATCGCAATCCACTCCAAGTACCATGACAGGCAGGAGGTGAGAAGACTTGGATTTCATGGTCGAGTGGCTGCCCATGAGCCACACATCACGCAGGTCACTGCCAAACGACACCCCACTTAAGTGACGAATACTTTTCAAAATAATCCCCTTCAAAGTTTATGCACTTGTCCCAACGGGCTGTAAGCTTCTTCATTCCGGCTGTAAAGAACTGTTTATCTCGATGTTTGAACCAACTTCGAACAAACTCTATCACGTCCTCGTTATTCCCGAACCTCTTCCCACGTAATGCCTCCTTCAGTGCACCCAACAAGTGTAAACAACTAGATGCTAAATCAAGACTGTAAGGGTATGGGGCAGTACATCCCAGCCCGTTTTGTCGGTGGTTTCACAAGTTAGTTGAGCAATACGAGAATGTGCGTTGTCTTGCTGGAGAATCACACCTCTTCTCTGAGACCCACGACGTTTCAGTCTCATGGCCGGATACACCTTGATTGAAAGCAAATAGCAAATGCCAGCAGTATTGGCTGTTCACTGTACGCTGCTGTTCGAGATAATCACAAAAAATACTGGACAATCAGCGACCTTAAACATCGTCAACATGACTTTCCCTGGTGATGTTCGGGTTTTGAATGTTTTCTTTACAGTTGTGCTTCCACTTCCTGCTTTGCCTTTTTCATTCTGCCTCACAGTAGTTCATCCAAGTTCCATCTCACGTCAAAATTTTGTTGAGGAAGCTCTCTCGTTCTCTTTCGTAACGTTCACTTAACTCTGCAGACACTCTCAACCTACTTTCTTTGTGTATCCGTGTCAACTCCTTTCCGACCCATCTTGCCCACGATTGCGGTACTACAGCTTGTTACAGATGTCATGATCAGTACCAATACTAACTTGAACCTTATCAACTATCATTTACACAGTCACCAGGTGGTGGGCACGAATAATGCCATCACTTGGCGTTTCAAGTGAGGGAGCTGAAACTACGACTGGTCGACCAGAACGGTGATCGTCAGCCTCTGAGTCTTCACCATTTTTAAACTGCTCTACCCACTTGTAAAATTTTGAAGGATTCTTCTAACCTTCACCCTAAATATAGGACATTCTGCAGTATATATTCACTGGTTTCTCGCCATCGGCCAGTAAAAAAGGGCTCTTCCCAGTGGTGCCAACATAAAGCTATAAGTGTACCAAACTTGCCCAACCAACAGTTTTTCCCCAGGCCAATTTAGTCTCTCTAATTACTGAATGATACTTGTAGATAAAAACTTCTCAGTATTTCTGTACTTTGGTGTTTCTAATCTTTATACTCGTATATAAAGAAAAGTGTTTGTTTGTGTCTACGTATGACATGCAAATCCTCAGTTTTGTTCCAGTTTTCATGAAATTTTGCACACGTAAGCTTCAATCCGTGAGAATGGTCGCCATAAGTGTAAGGAACACGTACAACACATAGTTCACGAGATATGACGTCGTATACAACGAGATGCGAGAAAAAAACTGCTGCATTACGTGACAATGCTGCACATTTCCTCCTAAACCACTGGACCGATTTCAACCACATTTGGTACATATCTTCCTTACCGTGAGGTAACAATTCTGTAATGGTAAGAACCACATACCACACATGGTTCAGGAGATACAACCTCATAAACAATAGTAGTTGCAAGAAACTGGGACATAACGCGACGAGACTTCAGGAATACAGTATTTTAGAACTAGATTATTTAGCTCCACCCCCATGAACCACAGACATTGCCGAGGTGGGGTGGCTTGCGTGCCTCAACGATGCAGATAGCCGTACCGTAGGTGCAACCACAGCGGAGGGGTATCTGTGGAGAGGCCAGACAAACGTGTGGTTCCTGAAAAGGGGCAGCAGCCTTTTCAGTAGTTACAGGGGCAACAGTCTGGATGATTGACTGAGCTGGCCTTGTAACATCAGCTAATGTGGCTTTGCCACACAGCTACTGCGAACGGCTGAAAGCAAGGGGAAACTACAGCCGTTATTTTTCCCGAGGACATGCAGCTCTACTGTATGAACATATGATGATGGCATCCTCTCGGGTAAAATATTCCGGAGGTAAAATAGTCCCCCATTCGGATCTCCGGGCGGGGACTACCCAGGAGGATGTGATCATCAGGAAAGACAATACTGGCATTCTACGGGTCGGAGCGTGGAATGTTAGATCCCTTAATCGAGTAGGAAAATTAGAAAATTTAAAAAGGGAAATGGATAGGTTGAAGTTAGATATAGTGGGGATTAGTGAAGTTCGGTGGCAGGATGAACAGGATTTCTGGTCAGGTGAGTACAGGATTATAAATACAAAATCAGTTGGGGGTATCACAGGAGTACGACTGATAATGAATAAGAAAATAGGAATGCGGGTAAACTACTATGATCAGCACAGTGATCGCATTATCATTGTCAAGATAGATACGAAGCTAACACCGACAACAGTAGTACAGGTTTATATGCCAACTAGCTCTGCCGATGATGAGGAGATCGAAGAAATATATGAGGAGCTAAAGGAAATTATTCAGACAGTTAAGGGAGAGGAAAACTTAATTGTGATGGGAGACTGGAATTCGGTAGTAGGAACAGGAAGAGAAGGAAAAATAGTAGGTGAATATGGACTGGGCAGGAGGAATGAAAGAGGAAGTCGCCTGGTAGAATTTTGCACGGAACATGATTTAATCGTAACAAACACGTGGTTTAAGAATCACAAAAGAAGGTTGTATACGTGGAAGAGACCAGGAGACACCGGAAGGTATCAGATAGATTTTATAATGGTACGACATAGGTACCGGAACCAGGTTATAAACTGCAGGACATACCCAGGGGCAGATATAGACTCCGACCATAACTTGTTAGTCATGAGCTGTAGGCTGAAGCTGAAAAAACTGCAGAAAGGTAGGAAAATAAGGAGATGGGACTTAGATAGATTGAAGGAAAGTGAAGTTCTGGAGAATTTCAGAGGGAGATTTAGGCAACAATTGACAGAAACAGGGGGAAATAAAACAGTAGAAGAGGAATGGGTAGCATTGAGAGATGAAATAATGAAGGCAGCGGAGGACAAAATAGGTAGAAAGGCAAGACCTACAAAAAATCCATGGATATCACAGGAAATATTACAGTTAATTGATGAAAGGAGAAAATATAAAAATGCAGCAAAAGAAACAGGCAAAACGGAGTACAGACGACTAAAAAATGAGATTGACAGAAAGTGCAAAACGGCTAAGCAGGAGTGGCTAGAAGCCAAATGTAAATCTGTAGAAGAATGTATAGCAAGGGGAAAAGTAGATACCGCCTACAGGAAAATAAAAGAAACATTTGGAGATAAGAAAAACAGCTCTAAGAATATCAAGAACTCAGATGGGAAACCAGTTCTCAGCAAAGAAGGGAAAGCTGAAAGGTGGAAAGAGTACATAGAGCAGCTCTACAAAGGAAATGAACTTAGAGACGATGTTGTAGGAACGGAAGAGGAAGTCGATCAAGATGAAATAGGAGATACTATACTGAGAGATGAATTTGACAGAGCCTTGAAAGACCTAGGTCGGAACAAGGCCCCAGGAGTAGATGACATACCCTCAGAGCTACTAAAGTATCTGGGAGAGCCAGCCATGACAAGACTATTTGAACTGGTGTGTAGGATGTATGAGACCGGCGAAATGCCCTCAGACTTTAAGAAAAATGTAATAATCCCCATTCCAAAGAAATAAGGCGCAGACAGGTGTGAAAACTACAGAACCATCAGTTTAATAAGTCATGGTTGCAAAATATTAACACGAATCATATACAGAAGGATGGAAAAACTGGTAGAAGCCGACCTCGGGGAAGATCAGTTTGGGTTCAGGAGAAATGTAGGAACTCGGGAGGCAATACTCACTTTACGTCTTATCTTAGAAGATAGATTAAGAAAAGGCAAACCTACATTTTTAGCTTTTGTAGATTTGGAGAAAGCATTTGACAATGTTGACTGGAATACACTCTTTCAAATTCTGAAGTCAGCAGGGATAAAATACAGGGAAAGGAGAGTTATTTACAACTTGTACAAAAGCCAGACCGCAGTTATTAGACTCGAAGGACATGAAAGGGAAGCATCAGTTGGGAAGGGAGTAAGACAGGGTTGTAGCCTTTCTCCAATGTTATTCAATTTGTACATCGAGCAGGTAGTGAAGGAAAGCAAGGAAAAATTTGGAATAGGGATTAAAGTTCAGGGGGAAGAAATAAAAACATTGCGTTTTTCTGATGACATTGTAATTCTGTCAGAGACAGCAAAGGACCTGGAAGATCAGTTGAACGGAATGGACAGCGTGTTGAAGAGAGCGTATAAAATGAACATTAACAAGAGCAAAACAAAAATAATGGAATGCGGTCTTAGAAAATCAGGCGATGCTGAAGGAATTAGATTAGGTAACGAAACAATGAAGGTGGTAGATGAGTTTTGTTACTTGGGTAGTAAAATAACATGCGATGGTCGCAGTACAGAGGATATAAAATGCAGAATGGCAATGGGAAGAAAAGCATTTTTGAAAAAGAGAAATTTGCTAACATCGAATATTAATTTAAGGGTAAGGAAGTCTTTTCTGAAGGCATTTGTGTGGAGTGTTGCCTTGTACGGGAGTGAAACATGGACGATAAGCAGTGCGGACAGGAAGAGAATAGAGGCTTTTGAAACGTGGTGCTACAGAAGAATGCTGAAGATTAGGTGGGTAGATCGCATAACTAATGAAGAGGTACTGAACAGAATTGGTGAGAAAAGGAATTTTTGGCATACCCTGACTAAAAGAAGGGATCGCTTGGTAGGACACATTCTTAGACATCGGGGAATCGTAAATTTAGCATTGGAGGGAAGTGTGTGGGGTAAAAATCGCAGAGGGAGACCAAGAGACGCGTATAGTAAGCAGATTCAAGTGGATGTGGGTTGCCGTTCTTATGAGGAAATGAAAAGGCTTGCTCAGGATAGAGTAGGGTGGAGAGCTGCATCAAACCAGTCTCAGGACTGAAGACCATAACAACAACATTATTTAGCTATTTGCAACAAACTTTAAACATAATTTCAAAACTTTATTAAACTTTTTCTTGCTGACAACCATAGCAAAATGATGAAAGGAAAGTAGTTTCTCGCTCACTACTTTTCCGCTATTCATGGACTAAAACTACGGCGTTCTGACAACCATAGCACAATTATGAAAGGAAAATATCTTCTCGCTGACTACCTTTCCACTATTCATGGACTAAAAGTACGATATTTCAAATGACGATACAATTTATAATTTCTACACTACAAATTGTAGCGGCAGGACATTTTACAGACAGTATACACACATGTAGTTGAATGTACCTTCTAAATTGTATCACAGTACCAGACGTAGTTCATGAGATACGATCACATCAACAGTAAAGTTCATGGAAAACCGCCCCATCACGCACCAAGTTGTAATGTATTACTTCTCTACTACTAATTGTATTCCCAAGAGATTTTACAGACATACAGCACATATACAAATGAACATATAGCTGAAAAATTGTATAGTTATACATCACATAATCCAATAAATATGATATCGTGCGAATTTTACGTGTCATTTGTATTTTGATTATTTTCTTTCTTTGTTGGGATACTGCACGTATAATTTTGTACATTATACAAAACAGCGTTATTTCTTATATATTCTCCAATAAATGTAACATGATTTTAGAAGAAAAGCGGATGGAGTGAGAAAGGAGGGTTAGGAGAAGCACTAACTTACGGCAGCGCAGAGTTAAAAAAAAAAAAAAAAAAAAAAAAAAAAAAAAAAAAAAAAAATTCAAATGTTTGTTAAGCTTATGGGACTTAACTACGGTGTCATCAGTCCCTTACAAACTACTTACGAACTACCTTATACTAAGGACGGCACACATATCCATGCCCGAGTGGGGATTCGAACCGCCGACCGTAGTGGCCGTGCAGACCGTGACTGGAGCGCCTCCGTCCCCTCGGCCACCGCGGCCGACGCCAGGTTTTCAGCTAGTAGTATATACAGAATGTGTAAGAGTTCGTACCCTGTTCTAATAGGCCGGTTTGAAAATTGATATAATGTCCGAAATGGGTCACCTATAATAAAATAAACTACTTCTGCGCAGCTTCGCCTGACATCGTATGTAGTGATGAATCTTCCAGTTGGAGCGAGCAAGACCCCACATGCAGACGTTCAGCCTGTACGGACTGAGTGCCCCGCGACGGCTGTGTCGTGTGGGCTGCGAGCTAACTAGGCGGAACCCTCAACACGGCCAAGTGGAATGACAGCGCGAACGCTTGACCGGAGACTTGTGGCCGCCTCTCTGTCTGCTCAGAACGGCACCTGATCTACGGACATACTAGGCCCTGTACGGCCGTTCGTGTGCGCGTGCGAAAATCAGCAGACGTTGAATCCTGCGAAAATCCTCCCCACCCTTTCACCCCGCTCAGCTCTTTCCCCCACTGCGAGCGAGGTGGCTTTAGCAGTGGTAACACCCTGGACTCGCATTCGGAAGGATGGTGGTTCAAATCCACCTCCAACCATCCCGACTTAGGTTTACCGTGATTTCCCTAAATCACTCCAGGCAAATGCTGGGATGGTTTCTTTCGAAGGGCACGGCCGATTTCCTACCACATCCTTATCCAAACATCCGAATCTAGGCTTCGTCTCTAATGACCACGCTGTCGACGGGACACCGAGCTTCATTCTTTCCCCCACCACTCCAACACCTTGTCACGTGACGTCCAACGCTCGCTGATTATGTAGGCACAAGTCTGTCGAACGCCTTACTTCACCCATTTGGACGGACTCAGTATTATAGCTTTTACATCTACATATTTACTTTGCAAATCAAATTTATTTGCCTGGCAGAGGTTTCATCAAACCGCATTCATAATATTTCTCTACCTTTCCATTGTCTAATATCCAGAAAGGAAAAAAAAGAACACCTAAATCTTTCCATTCGAGGTCTGATTTATTTTATAATTATGATAGTCTCCCTGCGTAGCTGGGTGCTAACAAAATATGTTCGCATTCGGAGGAGAAAGCTTATGTGAGAAATTTCTCGGAGATGAATAACGCCTTTGGTTTAAAGATTTTTCAGTAATCATTTTTCTAAATAGAAAAGAGGATGTAGATGTTACTTAGAAGAGACAGGGCTACTAATAGAAGGATCCATACCTATACAGTTTGATACAATTGTAATTCTACCAACCTCTACCTTTGAAATCAGTAAAATAATAAACTCACTGAAAATTAAAAGCTCTTACGGAATTGATGGCTTTTCCAGCAGGGTACGTAAAGCTTGACACGTAGAAAGAAAAGTTTATTACTCACATGTATTACCCAAGGATGCTCTGGAACTGCCTCCCTTCGTTGTTCGAACATTCCTGACACCTTCTGAGGAAATTTCGCATTACACTAATTGATTCTGAAAAAGTTGCATGACGGAGAAATTCGCCCAAACTTAAATTTCTTTTCGGACGAAGGAAGTAATCAGGTCTTCGATTCCCTTATCGATAGAAGTTACGCGGTGGCAGCACCTAGACGACTTCTCTGCAGTTTTATTATACCCAGTGCAGGATCTCTTGCCTTGTCCAAATTAAAGCAATTATCTCTATTTATTAAATTGTCTGCTAATCTAATTTCTACAGCTTCCTTGAAAATTGATTGCTAAAATAAAGAGGTTGGTGATAAAATCTCCACATCGTCGTAATTCGTCGAATGACCTGTATGTAAACAATGTTACAATGTTCTGCCACAGCTGATTTGTCTGGCTGTAATAAGCGAGTAGGCCTATACCATCTTTGTTCAACACATCTGTCGTGGGTAGTTCGTGTTGTTTGTCATATATATGGATGATCGCAATTTCCGGATGGAATCTGCTACACACCAGACTTGCAAAGCAACAAATCGTCTTTAACAGAGACGACTCAATCTGCGATCTTCATAGGTGGCCAGAAAATCACCTTAACTTGATTTTTTACTAGAATCCTACTTATCATCGAGGAAAGAGGACCCACGTTAGGCAAGAACGCTCTCAATCTGAAGGTATCCTGTTTCTTCCGGGTCATGTATTTGCATTCTAGATTTCACATTGAATGCTCTGAGAATTTGTTGCTTAGAATATCCATTCGCTTTGAATATACTCTTTAGGTGTGTGACCTCTTTTTGCAAGTCCTCTCCATTAGATATAAAGTGAGCTCTCTGCACCAATGTTTTAAGAACACCTGCAGTTTGTGAAGGGTGATGGCAGCTCCTGGCGTGTAAATACAGATTTGTATGTGTCGGTTTCCGATGTGCTGCATGTCCTAATGTGCCATCAGTTTTGTGACGAACGAGGACATCCAAGAAAGGAAGACAGCCATCCTTTATTATTTACATAAAGCTTGATACTATCATGGATGGAATTTAAATATTACATAAATCGACGTAAATCATCTTTCCCGTGAGGCCATACTACAAACGTGTTTGGAATTTCAAGCGTTATTTGTCCATACGGATTTGAGAGAAACGGCCATTATTTGTGATTTAAAAAAAAGAGTGTAAAAAAGAATACTCTACACATCGTCTTTGTTTAAAAGTTTCCACTTATTAGCGTGGCACTGCAATTATCCGTTGTCTTCGTTTGCATATAATCTCTTTTTTAATAATATTTTAATTCTAGAGTTGAAAGTCATCATTATCAGCCGAATATTTTCAGTGAATTAATGATATTCAGGAGTTCAGTTCCTGTGAAAAGTTTGTTCAATATTTTTGCATTTTGTTTGTATTTCATGATTAATAATATTCTAAAAAGGCCTCAAAAATATTTTAAAAAATTCTGACTCTTTATTATCTTCAAAAACTCGTGTCTCCTATAGGAGACATCAGGACACTAGGTACCACATCTGTCAGTATGTGGTGTGATATTTCACTATGCAGTTTACGTCAATATGCTTTTATTTATTTATGTTATTGATAGTATAGGCCGATTTTACATTAACTAAAGAGGTCCACGGAAATTTGCGTGCTCACATAGCCACAAACCGACTTCTCATTCTGTCAGCAACTCTAGCACTGCTGCAGAGTGATTGAGATGCCTAGCACTGCGACCAACTCTTGAATATTGCGCCAGATTTATTTTATTTTATGTCCCCTACAGGGGAGGATGTATACATTATCTATTTCAGTATTCCAGAAGGATACGTGAAACTTGATGCAGATCAAAGCTGTCTGCGGGAACCGGGATCAGAACCTGGGACTTTTGCCTTTCGCGAGCAAGCGCTCTCCCCAACGAGCCGTCCCGCTACGCTCCACAGCCCGTACACACAGCTTCGTTTCCGCCGGTTCCTCGCCGCCGACTCTCCAATGTTCACACAATTTGACACGATAGCTCAACTGGTACAGTTCTAGCACGCGAAAGGCAAAGGTACCAGGTTCGAATCCCGGTTCCGAAACTCAGTTTTAGTATTTACAGGCAGTTCCGTGTCAGTATTTTCAGTTCACTTTTGCGAATTTTTACTTTAGTACCGGTAGTTTGTCAGCTCGGCGCATGCATTTCGTTCTAGGAAATTTGTCTCTCGCTCCTCCATGCGAGATTCATGACAAAAAAAAAAAAAAAAAAAAAAAAAAAAAAAATTGCGAAATACGTCCGTGACAATTATCAGAGGGGCTACGGCTGGTGGGAGAAACTAAGATATAGGAGACTGCCCAAGAGTAAAAGTATTTTGCTGTTGAGTATTTTATTTGAGGCGAGATCGGCAGTTATAGGCCGTACTGCTTACGCGGAGAGCTCTGTCGGTTTGATCGTAGTTGCGAGGGAGTGTCGTCTATGCAGCGGGCTAGGTTTCGCATAGAGTAAGTGCACTTGCAGGCCGGTGCATAGTGCAGAATAGTTACCGGTGCTAGGAAATCATAGCGCGCGAAGAGCTAGCGCAGTGCTTTCTCCCCCTAGCTCCGTGGCGCCAATAGTTGCATAGCTGGCAAGCACCGCCCCAAAGCTGCCGTTTACGCGAACTGGGAAACACACCCCACCCTCGCTTACGTCACGGAACATGCGCAGACTGCGCCAGGCGGGGAGGAAAGACCGAAAAACGAGACTGCGGTAGGAGGCGTTTGCAAAGGGAGAACTCTGGTCGAAAAACGGGAGAAATTGTCGTAGAGGTGGAAGATGTTTCATCTGGCCCTCCTGTAATAATACTGGCAACAGACGAACGCACCAGATAGCCTTAATGTCCTTGGCGCCTTGTTATTCAGAGCCTAAGACGGTACGGGAGTGGCGAATTTGTGTCTGTTAGCGGGTTGTCTACATTGCGATACTGAGTATTTCGTCGGAATAAAGATAGAGAGAAGTTCATTAGTAACTGAAAATGATGCCTATTGTTTGATCTTTTTTTTTTTTTTCCTTAAAACTGGTGAAGAATATATAATTTTCACCTCACTTTCGTATTTGGGACGTAGTCAAAATAGAAATTGCCCATTAGTTCACGAGGAGTTTTTTACTGCCGGCCGCAGTGGCCGAGCGGTCTGCGGCGCGCCAATCACGGTCTGCACGCCCGCGGCGGTAGGGGTTTCGAATCCCCCCTCAGGCATGGATATTTGTGTCGTCTTTAGTGTAAGGTAGTTCATAAGTAGCTTGTAAGTTTAGGGACTGATGACCCCGCAGTTGAGTCCCTTAAGCTTAACAAAGATTTGAACATTTGTGTTATTTACTTTATTATACGCCAGTCACTGACCAAATAAACATTTAGAAATCAGGTTATTAATTTCAGTAACCAATTACCATCTTCAGATCTCACTAGACAATATTATTTCTATCGCGAGAGTGCACGTAAACCAGGTACTTGAAAAATAATTTTATTACTTGTTGGCAGTTTGCTTCCACCGCAGGAAAAAAAAGTTTGTATGTAGATATCTGCGAAAAGCTCCCGTCGGTGGGACGTGCTTATATGTTAGGTCACTTTAATAATTCAGGAGGGCCAGATGAAACATCTTCCACCTCTACGACAATTTCTCCCGTTTTTCCACGACCAGAGTTCTCCCTTTGCAAACACCTCCTACCGCAGTCTCGTTTTTTCGGTTTTTCCTCCCCGTCTGGAGCAGTCTGCGCATGCTCCGTGACGTAAGCGAGGGGTGAGGGGTCCGCTTATGAGGGCAGGAGGGGGCGGAGCTTGTCAGCTATTGGCGCTAGAGGGGTGTGTGCTAACACAACTATTGCGCTACCTCTTCGCGCACTATGATTTCCTAGCACCGGTAACTATTCTGCACTATGCACCGGAATGTAATTGCACTTACTCTTTGCGAAACCTAGCCCGCTGCATATACGACTCTACGTCGCAACTACGATCACACCGACAGAGCTCATCGCGGAAGGGGTAAGACCTATATCTGTCGATCCCGCTTCAGATAGAACACACGAGAACAAAATACTTCTACTATTGGCCACTCTCCCACATCTTAAATTACCCCTCCGGTAATTAATTGTCACGGTCGTATTTCTCAATATTTTCTGTCAAGAATCTCGCGCACGGTGGGTTGGGGGGTGGGGGGTGGGTGGGGAGACGAATTTACGGAAGTGAAATGCATGTACAGCGCTCTGCTTCCGAATTCGCGCCATCGGTGCATTGCTGTTATTGGCTGCCCTTGCTTTTTATTAATTCCTTAAAAATCGACTATTTTCACTCGTAGATCATCATCATGGACAAGAAGATATTAAAACTGAATATGAAAATGAATCTGCTGGTAGCAGCAGAAGTCAATTTACCGAAAGGTATTGAAAAAGATTATAAAATGCATTAAATAATAATTTTATGCATTTTAAAAAGCCGCGGTGGAGTAGCCGAGCGGTCTAAGGCGCCTCGCTGCGGAGCGCGCGGTTGCTCGCCGTCGGAGGTTCCAGTCCTCCCTGGGGCATGAGTGTGTATATTTATCCATAGGTTAGTTCCCCTTAGTTTAAGTAGTTTGTAAGCTACGGACTGATGACCACGCAGTTTGGTCCGATAGACTTACTAACATTTCAACATTAACATTTTATAATCTTTTTCAATACTTTTTTTATCCTTGACGATAGGTCTACGATTAAAACTAGTCGATTTTTAAGAAATTAATAATCAGTTTATGATTTTAAGATGCATTTTATTCAAAAAAATTACTTTTACTATGCAGCATCTAGTGAAACTACAGGAATGAAATCAAAATTTTATTTTTTTCCCAGTTTTAGAGGCATAAAAGGAAAGATCAGACGAAGATTAACCTTTTCAATCAATTTCTATTTAACTTCTGTTTGTCTGTATTCATACGAAATAGCCTACTAATGGAATGTAAACAAACCGCTAACAGACACAAATTCGCCACTCCCGTACCGTTTTACGCTCTGAATAACAAGGCGCCAAGGACATTAAGGCTACCTGGTGCGTTCGTCTGTTGCCAGTATTATTACAGGAGGGCCAGATGAAACATCTTCCACCTCTACGACAATTTCTCCCGTTTTTCCACGACCAGAGTTCTCTCTTTGCAAACGCCTCCTACCGCAGTCTCGTTTTTCGGTTTTTCCTCCCTGCCTGGCGCAGTCTGCGCATGTTCCGTGACGTAAGCGAGGGGTGGGGGTGTGTTTCCCAGTTCGCGTATAACGGCAGCTTGGGGGCGGTGCTTGCCAGCTATGCAACTATTGGCGCCACGGCGCTAGGGGGAGAAAGCACTGCGCTAGCTCTTCGCGCGCTATGATTTCCTAGCACCGGTAACTATTCTGCACTATGCACCGGCCTGCAAGTGCACTTACTCTATGCGAAACCTAGCCCGATGCATAGACGACACTCCCTCGCAACTACGATCAAACCGACAGAGCTCTCCGCGTAAGCAGTACAGCCTATAACTGCCGATCTCGCCTCAAATAAAATACTCAACAGCAAAATACTTTTACTCTTGGGCAGTCTCCTATATCTTAGTTTCTCCCACCAGCCGTAGCCCCTCTGATAATTGTCACGGACGTATTTCGCAATATTTTTTTTTGTCAAGAATCTCGCATGGAGGAGCGAGAGACAAATTTCCTAGAACGAAATCGGCCTATACTATCAATAACATAAATAAATAAAAGCATATTGACGTAAACTGCATAGTGAAATATCACACCACATACTGACAGATGTGGTATCTAGTGTCCTGATGTCTCCTATAGGAGACACGAGTTTTTGAAGATAATAAAGAGTCAGAATTTTTTAAAATATTTTTGAGGCCTTTTTAGAATATTATTAATCATGAAATACAAACAAAATGCAAAAATATTGAACAAACTTTTCACAGGAACTGAACTCCTGAATATCATTAATTCACTGAAAATATTCGGCTGATAATGATGACTTTCAACTCTAAAAATAAAATATTATAAAAAAAGAGATTATATGCAAACAAAGACAACGGATAATTGCAGAGCCACACTAATAAGTGGAAACTTTTAAACAAAGACGATGTGTAGAGTATTCTGTTTTACACTCTTTTTTTAAATCACAAATAATGACCGTTTCTCTCAAATCCGTATGGACAAATAACGCTTGAAATTCCAAACATGTTTAGCGACTGTTATCTGTCGTGAGCGTACCACCTACGTTGATTACGTGACGCGACGGTGAAAGAAACTTCCTCGTCACGGTCTATGCCTGTAACCACATAAACACAACGAGCACGTTCTAATGGGTTCATTAAATTTATTTTTCTTGAATAAAATTTACATATGACAAAGAACACTTGCAGTCATCTGTTTCTGATAAATTTGTATTGCGTCTTTGCTTACAAACGGTAGTCTATACGGCAACAGAATTCAAGCGCCGGGGGGGGGGGGGGTGTACACTACGAGAAAGCGCAGTGCCACCTCTTCGCGCGCTATGATTTCCTAGCACCGGCAACTATTCTGCACTATGCACCGGCCTGCAGTTGCACTTACTCTATGCGAAACCTAACCCGCGAGAAAGGAGACCCCTCACACCGACAGAGCTCTCTGCGGAAGTGGTATGACCTATATCCGTCGATCTCGCCTCAAATGAAATAACACCAGAAGAAAACACTCGTACTCTTCAGCAAATTTCTGTAAATCTATCGGACCAAACTGCGTGGTCATCAGACCGTAGATTACACACTACTTAAACTAAGATAAACTAACCTAAGGACAACATACACACCTATGCCGGAGGGATGACTCGAAACTCCGAAGGCGAGCAACGGCGCGCTCCGCAGCGAGGCGCTTTAGACCGCTCAGCTACTCCACCGCAGCTGAAGAATTTCTTATACATCTTAATTTTCCCCACGGCCGTATCCCCTTTGATAATTCCCACGAACGTATTACTCAATATTTTTTGTCAAGAATCTCGCACGAAGGGGGGGGGGGGTATTTCCGGGAGCGAAATGTATGTACCACACGCAGCTTCCGAATTCGCGCCACACCGGTGAATCGCTGTTATTGGCTGCCCTGGCTTTCTATTAATTCCTTAAAAATCGGCAATTTTCAGTCGTAGATCATCATCGTGAATAAAAAAAAAAAAAAAAAAAGCATTTAAACAGAATATGAAAATGAATCGAATAAAATTAAATCTTCCTGTTAACAGCAAAAGTCAATTATGTTTATGGAATATTCCGTCGGTACTTGGGGGAACACAGATATATTAAAAACTTAAATACGTAGTATTTTTGTTCCACAATATTATTGATTTGCTTGTTATTAGCAGCTTTCGGCTTCTTAGGCCATCGTAAGATGACTTCATAGTAAGCATATAGCCCACACGTAACACTGAGGTTACATACACAAAGATGGCTTTTCAAAGATATGTGAACTGCAAATTTTTTATGTCTATGAAACGATACCACACGACAAACGTACTCCTACAAAACAAATGGATTTTAAATGAACAAATCTTGGGCTAGTATTAAGTTATATGACGATGGCCTAAGAAGCCGAAAGCTGCTAATAACAAGCAAATAAATAATATTGTGGAACAAAAATACTACGTATTTAAATTTTTAAAAGTCAAGTGACAGATTTAAAAAGGATTATAAAATGCATTATTTAAAAATGTTATGCATTTTATAATATTTTTCAGTACCTTTGTATCCTTGATAATGGGTCTACAATTGAAGCTAGTTGATTTTTAAGGAATTAATTGCCCAACAGTTAGACTAGGACCTCACAGCCTAATTTGAGCATGTACTGCGGTCGTCTTCGTTTCAGTTCCACGGTGAACTTTACGAGCAGATTTAAGGAAAGCCCCCTCTCCGCTCTGGTGGCTAATTTATTTATGGAAAGCTTTGAAAGCTGCAAGTTTTAAACCAATTGTCTTCTTGGAGATACGTGCACGACACGTTTGTAGTATGGCCTCACGGGAAAGATGATTTACGTCGATTTATGTAATATTTAAATTCCATCCATGATAGTATCAAGCTTTATGTAAATAAAAAAGGATGGCTGTCTTCCTTTCTTGGATGTCCTCGTTCGTCACAAAACTGATGGCACATTAGGACATGCAGTACATCGGAAACCGACACATACAAATCTGTATTTACACGCCAGGAGCTGCCATCACCCTTCACAAACTGCAGGTGTTCTTAAAACATTGGTGCAGAGAGCACACTTTATATCTAATGGAGAGGACTTGCAAAAAGAGGTCACACACCTAAAGAGTATATTCAAAGCGAATGGATATTCTGAGCAACAAATTCGCAGAGCATTCAATGTGAAATCTAGAATGCAAATACATGACCCGGAAGAAACAGGATACCTTCAGATTGAGAGCGTTCTTGCCTAACGTGGGTCCTCTTTCCTCGATGATAAGTAGGATTCTAGTAAAAAATCAAGTTAAGATGATTTTCTGGCCACCTATGAAGATCGCAGATTGAGTCGTCTCTGTTAAAGACGATTTGTTGCTTTGCAAGTCTGGTGTGTAGCAGATTCCATCCGGAAATTGCGATCATCCATATATATGACAAACAACACGAACTACCCACGACAGATGTGTTGAACAAAGATGGTATAGGCCTACTCGCTTATTACAGCCAGACAAATCAGCTGTGGCAGAACATTGTAACATTGTTTACATACAGGTCATTCGACGAATTACTACGACGTGGAGATTTTATCACCAACCTCTTTATTTTAGCAATCAATTTTCAAGGAAGCTGTAGAAATTAGATTAGCAAACAATTTAATAAATAGAGATAATTGCTTTAATTTGGACAAGGGAAGGGATCTTGCACTGGATATAATAAAACTGCAGAGAAGTCGTCAAGGTGCTGCTACCGCGTAACTTCTATCGATAAGGGAATCGAAGACCTGATTACTTCCTTCGTCCGAAAAGAAATTTAAGTTTGGGCGAATTTCTCCGTCATGCAACTTTTTCAGAATCAATTAGTGTAATGCGAAATTTCCTCAGAAGGTGTCAGGAATGTTCGAACAACGAAGGGAGGCAGTTCCAGCACACCCTTGGGTAATACATGTGAGTAATAAACTTTTCTTTCTACGTGTCAAGCTTTACGTACCCTGCTGGAAAAGCCATCAATTCCGTAAGAGCTTTTAATTTTCAGTGAGTTTATTATTTTACTGATTTCAAAGGGAGAGGTTGGTAGAATTACAATTGTATCAAACAGTATAGGTATGGATCCTTCTATTAGTAGCCCTGTCTCTTCTAAGTAACATCTACATCCTCTTTTCTATTTAGAAAAATAATTATTGAAAATATTTTCTATTTCTGACTTTTTATTAGTACACTTTTCATACAATTGTATCGTTATAAAGTCTTCTTTTGGTTATCCTGTTTCCCTCTCAGTAATGTTCCAAATAGTTTTAATTTTATCATCAGAGGTACGGATCTCAGACATGATACACAATCTTCTGCACTTTTTAATAACTTTTCTTAGTATTGCACAATAGTTTTTACAATGTTGGACAATTTCTGTGCAGTACTTACTCTTTCTGTTAGATACAGTTCACTTTTACTGTTGCAAGATATTCTTATTTCTTTAGTTAGCCATGGTTTTTTACATGTTCTCTTAGAATTATTTTCTTGAGAAAACAATTTTCAAATAACCTTAATAAGTTATATTTCAAATTTGTATCTGGTTCCTTTATACACGTTATTCCAGTTAAGCTGCCGTACTCTTCCCGTAAAGTTAGCAATATTTATATTGTTAATGAACGCACTACTCTGAAAGTTTGATTGGATTTACTGCATGAAGCTATGCCACATGCTGTCACTAGCTGTGCACCATGGTCTAAAAATGTTCAAATGTTTGTATAGCTTATGGGACTTAACTACGGGGTCATCAGTCCCTAAACTTACAAACTACTTATGAACTAGCTAATACTAAGGACGGCACAAATATCCATGCCCGAGGGGGGCGGTTGGCCACCGCGGCCGGCTATACTACTAGACTCCTCGGTAAAGGTATGTTCTCGAAACTTCGACAAAAGCCCGTACCGAACGACAGAGCATCTCTCCTGCATAGTCTTCCACTGGAGTTTAGCGATCATCTCCGTAACGCTTTCTCGATTACCAAATGATCCTGTAACGAAGCGCGCTGCTCTCCGTTGGATCTTTTCTACTTCCTCTATCGACCCCACCTGGTACGGATCCCACACCGGTGAGCAGTATTCAAGCTGTGGGCGAACAAGTGTACTGTAACCTACTTCCTTTGTTTTCGGACTGCATTTCCTTAGGATTCTTCCAATGAATCTAAGTCTGGCATCTGCTTTACCGACGACTGATTTTATATGGTCGTTCCATTTTAAATCAGTTCTAATGCCTACTCCCGGATAATTTATGGAATTAATTACTTCCAGTTGCTGACCTGTTATAGTGTAGCTAAATGATAAAGGATCTTATAGGTGCTGCGCTTAGAAATTTAGAGCCTTTTGAGTCTTTTTTCCTGGTGTTTTCGGGATAGTGTGCTTTAGGAGTTCTACGAGTAGACACCCTCGAAGTATGCCACTATCCTGTCAAGTCCCATCCCGAACTGAATTTCGAAGTCCGGAAAGTATCCTTCTGAGAGCGGAAAACTTACTTGTATACTTATCTTCACAACATTACTTGTCGCCGCGGCGGATTAGCCGTGCGTATTGGGGCGCCGTGCTGAGGTGCGCGCGACCGTTCGCCGTCGGAGGTTCGAGTCCCTCCTCGGGCGTGGCTGTTTGTGTTATCCTTCGGTTACGTTAGTTTAGTTTAAGTAGTTTATACGCTACTGACTGATAACTACGCAGCTGAGTCCGATAGATTTAAAAAATAAAAATTACTTGTCATATCCTCTTCAGTCCTAGTGCGAAGATGTATTTAAAATTTTGAAAATATCTGTATGTTTTTGTTTATTAGGTTGTTGCATAGTGTGGTGGTACTATTTTAATGAACTCTGATTTCATTAACAAACAATTCTTTAAATGACCGTGACTTCGAACCCGAACCCGAAGTTATTATTGACGATAATGTTAGGTTCCAAATTATTCGTATTAAATTTCTTGACTTGACTGTTTAAAATATTTCAGGATTACTCTCTACAGTCAGATCCTGTAAGTTGAGGGCTCCACGAGAGTTTTTTGTTTCACAACACTGGTATATATCTGCAATGGATAGAACAATGTCAACTTTCATACAACTTTAGTGACACAATCACTTTTATCGTAAGTCGTTATCTCCTGTCTAAGTTGTACGTAATTGTAACTGCTAGGTATTTTGCAGAATTTACGACCTTAAGGTTACACTGATTTCTCGTGCAATTGAAGTTCAGCGGATTTCTTTTAGTGGTCACGTTTTTTACTTCACACTTTTCATTATTTAGTGTCAATTGCCAATTTTCGCACCATGTCGAAATTTTGTCTAATACGCTTTCCTGTTGCTTTTGATCCTCTGTTGACTAATACAGAGAAAGGGACTCATTACGAAATACTGACTGCTGAGTGTGTGAATACTTTTGTTCATTGTATAGTCCGGTTTTATTTTTCTTTCTTACCTTAGGCTTGTTTTGATACTTGTTGTTCAGATATGTAGATATATAGATGACACTTTTGTTATTTGGCCTCATGGTAGTGAGAACTTGAATTATTTTTTGGAACATCTAAATTCAACCCATCCCAACATCCGTTTCACCATGGAAGTGGAAAAGAAAGGTTGCCTTCCCCTCCTTGATGTGTTGGTCAGGAGAAAGGCAGATGGTACGTTGGGACATTCTGTTTATAGGAAAGCAACGCATACTGATTTGTATTAGCAAGCTGATAGTTGTCACCACCCAGCTCAACGTGAAGGGGTTCTTCGAACCTTAGTGCATAGCGCTCACGTCATTTCACACCCGGAAAGTTCACCCACTGAGGTGTCTCATCCGGAGAAAACTTTTCGACGGAATGGCTACGGTGAAGGGCAGGTTAAAAGAGCGTTGCGCTATCGACCACATGTGCAGCGGACTAGTGATGATAGCACAGAGTCGGCAACCACGTCAGTGGCCTTTCTGCCATACGTTGGCAGCACTTCCAACAAGATTGGCCGCATTTTGCGTATAAACAATGTAAAATGTGTGTTTCGTCCATCTTGTAAAATTAAGGCACTGTTGGGATCCGCTAAGGACGATCTCGGTTTGCGCAAGGCGGGTGTCTACCGTATCCCATGTAACTGTGGCATGTCATACGTTGGTCAACTATTAGGACTGTCGAGGATCGTTGTATTGAGCATAAACGTCACACACGCTTAAAACAGCCAAACAAATCTGCTGTGGCCGAACACTGTATTGTCACAGGTCACCCTATGGAATACAAGAAAACGGAAATTCTGGCATGCACTACCAACTACTGGGACTGTGTTATCAAGGAAGCGATAGAAATAAAACTAGGTGACAACCTTATAAATACCGATGGAGGCTTCTGCTTAAATTCCGCTTGGGATCCTGCTCTCTTTCCTTTTTTACTCATTGAAAACCGAGGTTTTAAATATCGTTGTACATTGCTTCCTCACTGCAGTTTTGCCTTGAAAATGTCAGGACGGTCTTCTGACGAAATATCGGCCGTCGTCGATTTTGGTACCTGGCAGCATACCTATAAGTTTTTCGAAGTTGTTATTTGCCAGGAGAAATTGAGGAATTACACATTTGTAAAGAATTTTATATATATATATATATATATATATATATATATATATATATATATATATATATATATATGTTACAAAAGTTACAAAAGGTACGGCCAAACTTTCAGGAAACATTCCTCACACACAAAGAAAGAAAATATGTTATGTGGGCATGTGTCCGGAAACGCTTAATTTCCATGTTAGAGCTGATTTTAGTGTTTCTCTTTATATGTAAATTGAAATAATTCGTGCAGACAATTGTCAAAATACTGAATTGTTTCGTTAGTATGTACTGTACTTCCTCGATTCACCGCCAGTTGGCCCAACTGAAGGAAGGTAATGTTGACTTCAGTCCTTGTGTTGACATGCGACTCATTGCTCTACAGTACTAGCATCAAGCACAGCAGTACGTAGCATCAACTGGTTAGTGTTCATCACGAGCGTGTTTTTGCAGTCAATGTAATGTTTACAAATGCGGTGAATCTAGGAAGTATATTACATACTAACGAAACAATTGAGTATTTTCTCAATTGTCTGCACGAATTATTTCAATTTACATTTAAAGAGGAATACTAAAGTGAGCTCTAACATGGAAATTAAGCGTTTCCAGACACATGTCCACATAGAATATTTTCTTTCTTTGTGTGTGAGGAATGTTTCCTGAAAGTTTGGCCGTACCATTTTGTAATAGTGTTTCACTAAGTGTGTTTGCGTCTGTAACTTATAAATTAATAGGTGACGGGAAATTTTAATGCGGTAGGTCAAAACAAGAAATGTTACACTTTCTGTGGAGCTATGAACATAGTTTATTGTATGATTTTCCAAAGAGTTGCAGCACAAAGATATAATTTTTTAAATGGAACAATAGTTTTTTTTTCTATCGTGCATTGGATTGGTTTAAACCAGCCGCGTCCAAATCAATTTAAACTACATTCCTATCACTGTTAGTTTGGGAGCTACAACCCTTGAAAGTTTAGGGGGCGGAGGCTACGACAGCGTAGCTGACTGGCTGGTAGTCATGAGACAGTGGGCCTTGCCTTAGGGGCTAGCCACTCGGCCAGTCAGCTACGCTATCGCAGCCTTCGCCCCCAGAACTTTGAATGGTTGTAGCTCCCAGACTAACAGTGATAGGAATGTAGTTTAAATTGATTTGGACGTAGCCGGTTTAAACGAATCCAATACACCATAGAAAAAACTATTGTTACATTAAAAAAATTATATCTTTGTGGTGTAACTGTTTGGAAAATGATACAATAAACTATGTTCATAGCTCCGCAGAAAGTGTAACATTTCTTGTGTTGACCTACCGCATAAAAATTTCCCGTCACCTATTATTTTGTAAGTTACAGTTATGTTAAAATGACCAGTTCTGAGTGCTGTGATAAAGTAATTGAACGTTGTAGAGGACATCTTAAATTTAATCACTGCGACGGCAATGTTGGTGAAGTACAAATTGATTACGCTGGTTTTGGCATTAGAACAGTCCGCATATTTGAACTCCCATTTGAAATAACTTCGGAGCAGATTAATTCAGTCCTCAAACCATACGGGAGAATTATTAGTAATATTGCGGAAAAGTGGACAACGTTTCAGACTTTTCCAGTACTAAACGGTGTTCGACAAGTTAAAATAGAATTACAAAAACATATCCCTTCGTATATTTACGTATGCGGATATAGAGCTATTGCAATGTACGATGGTCAGCCACGCACTTGCTCAGGATGTGGACAGTCAGGTCATGTTAGGTCGGAGTGCGTACAACGTAAAAGTGACGCAGCTGCCGACAGGGGAACCAGTCGCTCCTATGACGATGACGTCACTGCCAGTGACTTACGCCACGGCCCTCCGCGTTAATACGGCCACCACGTCGAGCGCCGCAATAGGCGGAAACGATGAAGTAAATCAAGACGGTCTGTCACTAGCAATGGATGTTGGTGCCGCGGGAAAATCGACTGTCGCTGACTACGACAAAACAGAAACAGCTACTAAAGAAGAACGTCAAACAAACCCAGAAGATAAATCTGGAAGAGAAGTAAGGAGAGATGAAGACGATGGTGCAACACAAGACCTCAGCACGACTTCAGAGACTGAGGATAGTCAGGAATCTCGATCCTCTCCTAAAAAACATAAGAAACGGCGTTTAGCTCCACCCGACGCCAAACAAAAGGCACAGGCAACGCGTGAAAAAGCGAAAGAAATTGCTCGGAAATTAAGTGAAAAAACACCTGCAGTTTCGGAACGTAGACATCAGACGACAAACTCAGGGACCAATGACAATCTGAAAAATATAGAAATGACACCCCAACAGGATGTGGAAATGGATCTCTCTACAAGGGAACAGTTGCAGAATAAGACTCCACCTAGACGTGCTCCCGAAAAAGAAATGTACCTTCGTAATGAAGGAAGAAACTGGGCAGATGAAGTAGCTGATTTCCCCAAAGATGAAGATATGAAAGAAGTTACGAGTCCACAAAGAGACTCGTTTTCCATACCGATGGGCGGGAAAATGAAAGGGATACCGCCCGCACGACCGGTGCAACAATAATATAAGGCGTCATGCGCGTGTTATAACATCTAATATATAGTGTACATCTCAAAATTGCATTACAGTCCTACAGAATTGCGACAATAAATATAAATAAGATTCGAAGTCATTTAAAACTAAGGATCTTACAAGACATGTTATACGCTGCCGACATCGATATTGCTATGTTACAAGAAGTAACAAACATTACACTTGAAGCAATATCAGATATAATGCAATTGTAAATTCAGGGGACGAGCATGAACTCGGCACGGCAATTTTAAGCAAGGAAGGCATAATTGTAACAGATGTGGAAAAACTGCCAAATGCCAGGGGTATAGCCGCCACCGTCAACAACACTAGGTTAATAAACATCTACGCACCCTCAGGCACAAGTAACAGGAGGGAAAGAGCTGTATTTTTTAAAGCGGATACAGTCCCCCTTTTCTGCGGCCGATATGATCAGATAATTTTTGGCGGTGACTATAATTGTGTACTGTCTGCTAAAGACCAGACGCCAAATTTTAATTACTGTGCCGAACTTGACGCCATTGTCAAACAATTGATCTTAACTGACACCTGGGAGCACAAAAACGGTGCATTACCGGGGTTCACCTATATCACAAATCACTCTGCCAGCCGCATTGACAGGATTTACGTGTCCGCCAACCTGAAGCAACATGTACTGCCTACAGAGTTGTGGCCCACCATCTTTTCAGACCACATAGCGTACATCTGTACCATTAACTTAACAAGGCAACAAACATACAGGGGACGAGGGTTGTGGAAACTTAATACAGAACATCTTAAAGATCCTGACTGTCATGAAGTATTTCTCAATGTGTGGAACGAATGCGAGAAGCGATTTCCATCCTATCCCTCGGCGCTCACGTGGTGGTTGCAATGCGCCAAACCGAAGATAAGAAGAGCGCTCATAAATTACTCGCGGGAAAAAATGGCCTGGCAGAAGCAGACAATTAAATTCTACTTTCAAGTCCTCCGAGATTTGTATAGATCTGATACACCTATAATTAACAAACACCTGGAGATAAAAAGAATTCAAGCTAAGCTCATAGCTTTACGACGGAAACAACTTGACGGTTGCAAAATACGTTCACGACTCCAAAATGATGTACGTGGAGAAAATACATCAATATACCATGTTATAAATGAAAGGAAGGGACAGCGAAGGAAAATAATCACTGAAATGATATCCGCGGATGGTCGAGTATTGACACAGCAAAGTGACATCAAGACCGAAATTCAAAACTACTTCGCCGAGCTATTAACCAATGCAACAACGGATGCAACAGCGCAGAATGAATTTACAACACGACTCACCCGGAAGCTCGACCAGGAAGAAGCAGCCACTTTGCTAACAGAAATAACAGAGGAAGAGGTTGAGGACGCAATCATAAGAAGCCCGAAAAATAAATCTCCTGGACCTGACGGGATTCCGGCTGAACTCTATCAAACTTTTAGGAGACAAATGATACCTAAACTAACACGTATTTGTAAAGAACTGATGAATCCAAATACTAATATACCGAGTGACGTCCGAGAAGGAACAATAGTTCTCATCCCGAAAACACCTGCAGGGAAATCAGTATCAAATTTTAGACCTCTCACTCTATTGAATTGCGATTATAAAATATTTTCACGCATCATCAATGAGAGGTTAAAATCAGTCTTGAACACTGTCACTGGAGCTTATCAATCGAGCGTTGGAAAAGAGCGATCCATCCACCACACAGTGACCGACTATAGAGACATTATTTCAATTGCTGAAGTCTGTAAAATTAAATACGCGATGGTCTCATTGGATTTCGAGAAAGCATTTGATAGAGCTAGCCATGATTACCTTTCCCACGTCATGTGCGCCATGAATTTTCCGCAGCATTATATCGCTATTATTAAGAACTATTTAAACCAATCTACATCAAGAATCATGGTTAA
This sequence comes from Locusta migratoria, assembly GCA_026315105.1. Taxonomy (NCBI): domain Eukaryota; kingdom Metazoa; phylum Arthropoda; class Insecta; order Orthoptera; family Acrididae; genus Locusta; species Locusta migratoria. The sequence goes on along the minus strand of CM048754.1, from coordinate 82,143,861 downwards.
TGGCCAACCCAGCAGACCAATTATAATAAACAGTTCAGTGAGACAAGGATGTCCTCTATCTATGTCATTATTTGCGATAGCCATTGAACCGTTACTTTTAAGCTCAAGCCAAAATCTGCAAGGCATACTAACGAATGGCCAGGAAGTTGTTATTAGGGCATATGCTGATGACGTCATGTTTCTGGTAAGAGATAACAGTGAGATTATAAAGGCACTAGAGGTAATACAAAAATACGAACTCGCATCCGGCGCAAACCTGAACAGAAAAAAGTCTGCAGTAATGAACATCGGATGTGGAATAGGAGCTCCCATCCAAGGACAAATTAAGGAGGCGAGTATCATAAAATGCCTTGGTATAGAATACACGCGAAACATTGGGCACACAATTGCAATAAATTACAGGAGGATACTGAACACTATTCGTGCCAGCATACAACAACATAATCTCAGGAAACTAGATGACTGCAGAGAGTGGCATTGATAAATATTTATTTAACATCTAAAATAAATTACGTAGCACAGGTCTTGCCAATGCCACGAGATGTCGCCAACAGAATTTTGGCTGCCTTTGGTCACTTTGTCAACCGTGGCCATATATTTAAAATAAAATATGAAACATTGATTTTACCAACCGACAACGGTGGCCTAAATCTCATAAACGTATATAACAAGGCACAGGCACTGTTCACCAGCAAAACGTACAAGCAGTGGACGACACCATGGAATAGCGTAGTCAAATTCTTACTAAATGAAATAGCGCCGCCCAACCACGACGCTCCAATCGATGTTCACCACATTCCCAACGAACTTTTCCACCTGAAACATTTCTTAATAGAATACAGTTATATCCGAATGTGTCTACCAGAAAAAGACTTGATCAAAGTGAAAGAAGTCTATAAAACTTTCATGAAACACCACAACGAGAACATCATTGAGCAAAAGTATCATCACTTTAATTGGAAAAACATATGGAGAAACATCCATCATCCGCAATTACCAACTCACGTGAAGGCACGGTGGTACTATGCCGTTAATAGAAAAATCCCGACGAATTCAAAACTACACGCGATTCATCTGGCAGATTCTGCTTTGTGTACTGCCTGTAAGATCAACGATACTGATGAACACCAATTTGTCTGCGGCAATGCTAACAATATATGGCAGTCAGTTAGAAGAATTTTAGCCATTATCCAACGAACATCGCCGCACACAATAACGCCAACAAACTTCTTACACCCGGATGAAGCACTATACCCTAAAACGAAGAAAAACGCCGTGAACTGGTTGAAGGGGCACACGGTGTTTTACATATTATCAAACAAGGAGAAGAGCGAAGGTGACTTTTGGACTTATATCGGAACCCAACATCAAACACTAGTCCAGATGAAAAATTACCATAAACATTATGCATATTTCCTCAAAAGGACCATCATGTGAACTCCTCTATTTACATTGATATCTTGAAAGTGTGACTGAAATTGATTTGAAAATAAATAAATCCACAATTATTTAATGAACAAATACGATCATGATCAAACAAAGAACAGGGACTCAAAAGTTAATTTTTTTTATTAAAAAAATAATTTTGGAAAAGGTCATAGTTTTGTAAAGAGACATTTCATTTGTGTCCCCCTTCTAGACAGATCTCGCGACAACTAACGCGTTCAGAGTTAGAGAAGATGAAATAAGAATAGTAATTAAAAAAAATGAACGAACATAGGAACGGACAAAACAGTACATGGAAACACTCCATTGTAACTGTCGCGAAGACGAACTCTGAAATCGTCGGTGAGCAGAGATTGAAAAGAAGGATTTTTTTATTAATATTATTTTTTATTTTTTATTTATTTATTTCGTTTGGTAAAAATGTATATTTATGTTTCCAACCGAAGAAGGTACTGTTACGTTTCATGTGTTACATTTTTAAATGGAAAAAGAAGGAGATGACGCAATTAAGCTGTGGAATACAGCACTCATAAGAAAAACTGTCAGTTTTGAATCCAACCAAGAAGGGATTATTTGTTTTTATTAAACTTTTGTTATGGGTGATCAACGTTAAGTAAGAAGAGAATTAATTCCATTACAAGAAAAAAAAAAAAAAAAAAAAAAATAAGTAAAAAAAGAAAATAAATAAAAAAAAAAAAGTTGCACAGTGGTAGAGAAAAAAAAAAGTTTAAGACGTCTGCCTAGTAAGCATGGAGGTCCGTGTTCGATTCCCGGCCGCACCACAAATTTTAATTCAATGCTTCAGATCTATCAATAATATTATTTTATAAGTTACAGAGGCAAACACACTTAGTGAAACACCATATATATATATATATAAGCATATTTAAGGATTACTTCTCTGATTACTCACAGTGTCTGAATACTTTTGTCCCCCTCTGTATGTGCATTTGCAATCTGAAGAGGATGTAGGCCTAGATGGATATAGTTTTACTTTCAATTTTGAGGAGCGTTTGATGCGCGACCTAGCCTAATTTTTTTCGCGTGCTTGCAGTTGTTTTGTGTGGTATCTGCTCCCTTATCGCTGCCGGCAGTAGGTGGGCCGGTTATCTCTTGAGCAGAGGAGAGGAGAAAGTGTGTCGGCGCGCACAGAGGCGCCAGGCGGGGCCGTAACAGGCAGCAGGACGCGTAGTAAACGCCGGCCGCTTCCGCGTGGCGGGCTTATCTGCACACTGTTTACCGTCTGCCGGCGCTAGCTGCTGCGAGCGCGGCCAGGCTGGTCTGTGTCTGTAGACACGGCGCCAATACCACACACTTCAGCTTAGCTGTTTTCTGACTGCCGTAGTCGACGTAGAATCAAAGTTTTGGTTGCTGTGAGAGTTGTGGCGGAGCTATTGCTTCTCTGTGTGAAGTTACTGTATTAGACTAAACATAAAAAGTGTGGTGTCGCACAAGTACAAAGTGCGCGCCACCTACTTTCGCCGCGCGCCGCCATGCACGCACGGCGCGGCGTTCTTACGACGACAGCCACGAGCGCCCTCTGCCACAACTCCGCTCGTGGCCAACACTGAACGACATCGTTCACTTGGGACTGAGATAGCAACCAGTTAGGACGTTCGTAATCAGATAGGCACCAGTGAAGACTTGGCTATCGTACAGGCACTAGGAAGGCCTCTAACAACTATGTATCAGCATTCTACAGTACTGATCTCTGTAAAAGTTAAGTATTGTATAAATTCTGTTCAATATATATCTCGTTCTAATTTACTCCAGTGTTTCTAGTTTCTGGCTGCTCCCCTCCGTACCTGCACCAGCGTGCATCCTTTATTCCTGTGTCGGTCTCTTTCTACTCGGCCACCGACACCTACTACGGAAACGAGACACAAAAGCGGCGACGAGGCTGGGACACAAAAGCGGCGAAGAGGCTGGGACACAAAAAAAGAATAAAAAACGTCTTTGGGTTTGTGACTGGATTTAATAAAGACGTCAGCTCGGTTGCTTAGCGTCCTTGCTGAAAGAAATTGTAATTGTAATTGAAGGCCCTAGAAGCTACTTTAATCATCTTAGAATGTCACCAGAGCAGTTTACGTTCCTTTGAAACATAGTAATGCAATAAAGAAACAAAATACTGTTATTCGTGAAGCATTGTTACCACAACTGAAATTACAAATTGCATTACTTTTCTCGTCAAGAAGATATTCGTCTCTACAGTCTCCACTCAAATCCACAATTGCCATAGTTCGTTTGTATAGGTATTTGGAATTGAATGTAGTTTAGTCTGCAATTCACTAATCGTCAACCCATCAATATTTAATTCACGAATAATTGCTTCGAGAGCACTAACACACCGCTGCTTAAAATGGCACAAATACCAATGTATCGCATATATGTTCAAAAACCGAATTATTTCTTCCGTTCCCCCCTTTATGTTGTATTTTGTCATGTATTGATCATAACCTAACCTAAAAACACGCGCAGTCAGTTTCGCCGAAGTTCGACGGTGCCGATACTGTTTACTTTCGCCAACGAGTTGCGCGAACGCCTGCCGCGCATGCGCACTGGCCAGTATCGCAGTTTCGTGAAACCTACTGGCGTCGTGTAAACTAGCCTTAACACGTCAGACTCGACACTACAGCGAAATTTTGTTTCCTATGTAACTGGTGAAATTTCTCTGAAGAAGATTAAGCAAGAAGGGTTGCTGTCTATCGCCTTTCCTCTCAGACAGGAAGTTAGACTCACCTGCTGATCTGCTGTCCTTGGACCCTGAAGGCGTCGGACTTCTTCTCTTGGCAGCTGTTTCGTCGCCTTATTGAAGATTCATTAATTGAAAAGGGGACAGTGGGAAAGTTACAGAACAAATAGGCAGAATTGTGGTGAAATCTGTTTTCATAAAGATATGACGAATTTGAGGTAGCCCTGTTGCATGTCAATATTATTTCACAAATAAGACTACCTTGCTGTAGGTCAAGGAATTACTAACATTAGTGAATAATTAAACACACTCTAAAACAGATACATTTGCAGTCCCTACAGAGAGCGGAGAGTGGTTGAATCAGAGAGAATGTTCCTATCCATTAAAGTCGTAATACTAAAATCAGAGCAGGGGCCAAACGGCCAAGCTTACCTCACTGTAAACTGAACGGTAAGTGTACCGGATGCTTCCACTCGCCCATCATTAACAGACGCGGACGGTCCTCAAAGTCACACTTTGCTAATACGGCGGTAACTTCCGCCCTAGACTGTCCGCGAGGTGGATACTTGGAAGCTCTGCAACCGAATGGCGGTGCGTGGCTGTTCTCCGGGCACGGCACCGCTGTGTGCTTCCGCTGCTCTAAAGTAGTCCCCCTTACAGGTAGGAGAGAGGAACCGTTGGGGAAGCTTAGCCCCTGTGTCTCGGACACTCAGGTTGGAACTCCTGTTTGGAGCGCGGGACAAAGCTGGTATGCCTCCGCCACGGCGTCTCTTACGGCTACTTTTAAAATTAACTTCTACATGAAATTCTACATTTTGAGCAATTTCTAGATTAGCCACATGGGTAATGTAGAAATTACTCTGCCCCTTGTATTCGATTGTCCTCTAAGTAAGCAATCATTCTGTGGTGCTCCTTGGTCGGTGAAAATTAATAAACCGTCGTAAAGTAATTGATTTAATTTTGCTACTTTTTAATTAAGGTCCCGACCGGTCTGTTATTGGTATCGGGGAGTTTGTACTTTTAGTGGCAACTCGAATCCGTAGTAGGAATAAAATATTTAATTTTATTTCGCTCTGGATTCTTTCTTGTGGCACAGCCGTTGTGGCCGTGCATTGTGTGCCCTCAAAAAGTCTACAGAAGACAGGTCTGGACCAAGCCGTAGCGGAGAAGCGAGGCAACTGTCCCCCAACTGAAGCTGCCGACGGCCGTCACTTGCCGGGGTGGATCCTAGAGCAGTAGAGTCCGGCAACCCGGCAGTCCAGATAACTCGGCAAACCCCCGTGAAATTATTCCGTGCTCGCATAATGCAGGATACAACTGAAATGCTAGCGTGTAGCAGTTACGGGCTATGTATGGGCGCGGGAATCTTGTGCCACCTACATTCTATTTAAGACTCCTTTGACTTTCATTTAATGCAGTATGTTGATGCTTTTTCGTACAGAAACAGTCGTGTTCGAAACTACTGGAGTGCATTTTTTTTACAGTGTCGTTAAAATCAGCTTAGGCGTGATGGACAGTAATAGACTTGGTTACAGCAGACAATGACACACGTGACGGCGCTGCACGCGTTTTGCGAAGTCCGTGAGAGTGTCAGGAACGAATACCATTTCTTAGATATTGTCCTACATTTATTTTGTGTTACTGCTTCCTTCATTTATATTGTATTTTAAAGTAGCAATAGAAAGTATTTTATAACAAAAATACTACCTATTCTTTTTTAACACGGTTCCCGATAACCCGGCATTTTGACAAACGCGGCGAACCTTCGGTCCACGTTAGACCGAGTTTTCGGGACTCCACTGTACTGAGATTGTGATTTGAAGTATATGAGACGCAACAGGCGCAAAATGAAGCACAAAATAAACGCATGCTTGTTTACAAAAATTACTGAGTATGGTAGCCTGTTTGAAACGTATTCTTAAATGAATGAAGTTTCCTGATTTCCGTAATACATCTGCATTGATACACGAACTTTAAGAATGTATGGCTCTTTTCTAAGAAGGTGGAGCGATTTTCCAACGAGATACTTGCGTAAAATGCTTCCATGAAACTTGTAAAGTAGCGCAGAGTACGATTATTATTTAATCTGCGTAATTTTCTGTCAGGCCCTGTTTACTTTTTGAAATAAATCGCAATTTACGATCAGTTATGGGTCCACTGTACTAGGTTTAGGTGGAATACCAAAGTGCGGCGAATGAAAATCTGTGCCCGGCCGGGATGCGAACCCAGGATCTCCTGCTTACTAGGCAGACGCGTTGACCACTCCGCCACCGAGGACACAGTGACCAGACCCACTGCAGAGGACTCTTCCCTGCACGTCTCCCGCCACACCCAAATCTCCATTCGCCACGCTGTCTCTTTCCTATAACCACAGTCTATTTATTGTATAATGCTCGCAGCCACAATACTGCATTCCCGCATCAGGGAGAACAGACCATGAGGTATCGAGACACAATGAATTGTCAGGAGCACAGCCTCGGCATGTATACAATTATATATTTTCGTGATAACTGATCGCAAATCGCGATTTATTTCATTCACTGAACGTTGTAACATCGTCAAAAATATATGACTGTTTACTTTTTGTCGACTACTCTGTCCGTTTTGCACGCTTATTTTTGTATAGCACATTTTGTCCACATTCCTTTCCATGTTACATAGAATTTTTCTTTCAACTTGCTCGAATTTGGCTATGAGTAATTGTAGTAACTCATGTAACATTAAATAGGCATTTCATTTCTCCCTGAGGAGCGCGCGGTTGCTCGCCGTCGGGGGTTCGAGTCCTTCCTGGGGGATGGGTGTAGTTTGTAAGCCTAGGGACTAATTAACAACGCAGTTAAGTCCCATACATTGACAAACACATTTGAACATTTCAACATTCACACATAGTACCTCTCAAAGTGGTTGAGTATGCAACATTCGATAACATATTTGACCATTTACGAAGTATAGTCATCGCATGTTAAGCGTCCAAAAGCAATTATTCGACCTACGTTCAACTCTAAATACCTCTTATACGCTTTGTTCTTCATTCAGCTTAGTACATTAATCCTTCTGCTATTTTTAGTAATTTATATGCAAATAAAATGTAAGTACTTGACATGCAACAAAGTACTTTTCTCAGTTTTGGAGAATCGTATGTAAGAGGAAAAGTAAAGAAAAACAAACACTCATCATCTATTATTTCTCCATGAAAATGCTATACGCTATACGAGTAATGACTGATCTGCGAAATGTAACATTGTTTCTATCTTCTTCTTCGCTTCCATTGTTGTTGTGGTCGTCAGTCCCAAACTGGTTTGATGCAGCTCTCCACGCTACCCTGTCCTGTGCAAGTCTCTTGATCTGAGAACACGTTTGGCTACCTACATGCTTTCGAATCTGCTTACTTTATTCGTCCCTCGGTCTGCCTCTATGATTTTTACCCCACACGCTTCCTTCTAATGCTAAGTTGACAATTCCTTGATGTCTCAGAATGTGTCCAACCGATCTATCCCTTCTCTTAGTCAGAATATGCCAGAAACTCCTATTCTCCCCAATTCGGTTAAGCACCACCTCATTAGTTACGTGATCTACCCATCTCATCTTCATCATTCGTCTGTAACACCACATTTCGAAAGCTTCTATCATCTTTTTGTCTGAACTCCTTATCGTCCACGTTTCACTCCCATACAATGCTACAGTCCAGACATATGATTTCAGAAAGGACTTCCTAACATTTCAAGTAACATTTGATGTCAACAAATTTCGCTTCTTCATAAACGATTTTCTTCTCACAGCCATTCTGCATTTTATATCTTCTTTTCTTTGGCCATCAGAACTTACCTTGCTACCTAAATAACAAAAGTCATCTACTACTTTTACTGTCCGATTACCTAATCTAATTCCTTCAGCATCGCCTGATTTTCTGACACTACATTCCATTAACCTCGTTTTAATTCTGTTAATGTGCATCTTATACCTTCCTTTCAAGGCACTGTACATCTCGTGTAATTGCTCTTCCAGTCTTTTGCTGTGCCTGACATAATTACGAGGCGTGTTTTCTTTTTCTTTCTTTTTTATTTTTTTTATTTTTTTTTAAGCCGTGCTAAGATATCTCAAAAAATTTTTTTTAACATAATTTCCGTCAATACTGAGGCACTTTTCATAACGTTGTACCAGTTTTTGAATACCCTCCAAATAGAAGTCTGCCGCCTGACTTTTTAACCAATGCATCACAACAGTTTTGACTTTGTCACCGTCTTGATCGATCACACTGCCACACAACACACTACGAGAAACATTAGGAAAGTCATCCCGTGAGGAGGAAATCGTAAAGCGTCAGTTTCCTCTGACATTATTGTCCACTTCCTGCACCACCGAAGGACGCCCACATCATAGATATTTGGGCGGCCATCTTTAAATGCTCTCAGCCACTTTCTTACCACTTACAGTCCGTACTTCACAGTCGGCGGGACTCACGGTTATCGCAGGCATCTTAAACTCTCAGTACACGACGTAAACAAGGAAGAATCAGACGAAATGACGTCAGTGCGTACACAACAGACGTGGGTACCCAGTGCGCATAAATTTACTGAGATATCTTAGCACATCTTTTTTTTAAATTTCAAAACGGTACTTACTTAAAAAAAAAAAAAAAAACACGCCTCGTACTTTAATAACATGAGAAGGGTATAAATATTACGTTTATTAACGATGATCACCAAAAATAAATCTAATGTAACTTTCGCAGATAACTGCTAGATTTTTTGGAAACGATTTTTTAAGTGGCCACTTCACCAAATAATGAAAATGCTTTCACTCCATTAATTACCGTCATCAAAGAAACTATAACCGAAACTGACACATTGATTTAACATAAACAAATTTCAGTTCCATAATTTCTCACTTAGCGCAGTGACTTTCTTGGACTTCATCCATTATCTCTCCTATCTTTTCCAAACTAATTTCAGTTAAAAGACTATGACCTGCCCTACGTTTGTCTGACACAGATACAGTATCTCGAAATTTCTTCCATTTACGTACTGTCGAATCACTGGAAACGCGCATACCAGGAAAATTTCATGTGGATGCAAGCCGACATACCATATAAAATTACCAAGCTAGGTGGCGCAGTGGTAATACGCTGGACTCGCATTCGGAAGGATGGTAGTTCAAATCCACCACCGGCCATCCAGATTTAGATTTTTCGTGATTTCCATAAACTACTCTACGCGGTGGCCGGGATGGTTCCGTTCAAAGGGCATGGTCGATTTCTTTCCCCATCCTTACCCAAACAATCCGAGCGAAAGTTCCGCTTCTAATGACCACGCTGTCGACGAGCGTTAAACGCTTATCTTACTTCCTTCCTTCCCATATAAGATTCCGTTCTCGGATAGTTCAACATAAGAAACTTTCGATTGTCCTTCATCTATACCATACCGAACGGAAACTTGACAATATACACACTACTAAAATTGCTACACCAAGAAGAAATGCGGATGATAAACGGGTATTAATTGGACAAATATATTATACTAGAACTGACACGTGATTACATTTTCACGCAAATTGGGTACATAGATCCTGAGAAATCAGTGCCCAGAACAAGCACATCTGGCCTTCATAACGGACTTGATAAGCCTGTGCATTGAGTCAAACAGAGCTTGGATGGCGTGTACAGGTACAGATGTCCATGCAACTTCAACACGATACCACAGTTCATCAAGAGTAGTGACTGGCATATTGTGAGGAGCCAGTTGCTCGGCCACCATTGACCAGACGTTTTCAATTGGTGACAGATCTGGAGAATGTGCTGACCAGGGCAGCAGTCCAACAATTTCCGTATCCAGAAAGGCCCGTGCAGGACCTGCAGCATGCGGTTGTGCAGTATCCTGCTGAAGTGGAGGGTTTCGCAGAGATCGGATGAAGGGTAGAGCCACGGGTCGTAACACATCTGAAATGTAACGGTCACCGTTGATGCGAACAAGAGGTGAGCGAAAGGTGTAACCAATGGCACCTCATACCATCACGCCGGGTGATACGCCAGTATGGCAATGACGAATACACGCTTCGCGTGTGCGTTCACCGTGATGTCGCCAAACACGGCTGCGACCATCATGATGGTGTAAACAGAACCTGGATCCATCCGAAAAAATGACGTTTTGCCATTCGTGCAGCCAGGTTCGTCGTTGCGTACACCATCGCAAGCGCTCTTGTCTGTTCAAATGTTCAAATGTTTGTATAGTCTATGGGACTTAACTACGGGTTCATCAGTCCCTAAACTTACAAACTACTTATGAACTACTTACGAACTAGGACGACACAAATATCCATGCCCGAGGGGGGATTCGAACCCCCGACCGTAGTGGCCGTGCAGACCGTGACTGGAGCGCCTCAGTCCCCTCGGCCACCGCGGCCGGCGATTTTGTCTGTGATGCAGCGTCAAGGGCAACCACAGCCACGGTCTCCGAGCTGATAGTCCATGCTGTTGCAAACATCTTCGAACTGTTCATGCAGATGGTTGTTGACTCAGGGATTGAGACGCGGCAGCACGATCCCTTACAACCATGGGGATAAGATGCCTTTCATCTCGACTGCTAGTGATACGAGGCCGTTGGGATCCAGCAAGGCGTTCCGTTTTGCCCTTCTAAACCCACCGATTCCATGTCCTGCTGACAGCCATTGGATCGCGAGCAACGCGATCAGCAATGTCGCGATACGATAAACCATGTTGTTTTAATACAGTTGACAAAAGTCAGTCGTCGATTGGTACGCGAAGTAGCTCCTTAGCAGTTTGAACTTGATTGCCTCGTTTCTGCAAACATCACGCGTGATTTGAAGATGTTTAGTGTATCGCCTGTAGAGCCATGTGTCCGACGCCGACGGGGCTAAACGTGTCCGTATAACCACTGTCTGACGCAGAGGGTCGCGAAACACGTACAGGTGCATATTGTGCAGCTGAAACGATGCTAGCTCTCGCCAGTAGGAAACAGTACTTCTGCATCTACATACATACTCTGCAGTCTATCGTAAGGTGCGTACCACAACTAGGCATTTCCTTTCCTATTCCACTCCCAAATAGAACGAGGAAAAAGAGATTGCCTATATGCCTCCCTACGAACCCTAATTTCTCTTGTCTTGTCTTTGTGATCATTACGCGAAATGTAAGTAGGTGGCAGCAAGATCGTGCTACACTCAGCTTCAAATTTCGGCCCTCTAAATTTCCTCAACAGAAATTTACGGAAAGAACGTCGTCTTTCCTCCAGCGATCCCCATTTGAGTTCCCGGAGATTTCAGTGACACTCGCGCATTGCTCGAATCTACCAGTAACGAATCTAGCTGCTCGCCTCCGAACTGCTTCTATGTCTTCCTTTAAACTGATCTGCTGCGGGTCCCAAACACCTTAACAATACTCAAGACGAGGTTGTACAAGTGTTTTATAAGCGGTCTCCTTTACAGATGAAGTACATCTTCCAAAAATTCTCCCAATAAACCGAAGTCGACTGTCCGCCTTACTCACAACTGTCCTTACATGCTCGTTCCATTTCATATCGCTCTGTAGTGTTATGCCTAGATATTTGAACGACGCGACAGCATCAAGAAGCTCACTACTAATGCTGTATTCGAACATTATGGGATTATTTTTCCTACTCATGCGCATCATCTTACATTTTTCTACATTGAGAGCTAGCTGCCATTCTTCGCACCAAATAGAAATTTTGTCTAAATCAACCTGTATGCTATTACAGTCAGTTACAGACGACACCCTCTCATACACCACAGAAAAATCAGCAAATAGCCGCAAATTACAACTTACTCTGTCCATCAGATCATTTATATAGATAGAAAATAATAGCGGTTCTATCACACTCCCCTGGGGCACGCCTGACGATATACTCGTCTCTGATGAACACTCGCCGTCGAGAACAACGTACTGCTTTCTATTACTTAGGAAGTCTTCCAGCCAGTCACAAATCTGTGAACCTATTCCATAAGCTCGTATCTTCGTTAGTAGTCTGCAGTGTGGCACCGCGTCGAACGCCTTTTTGAAGTCGAGAAAAACACAATCCGCCTGTTGCCCTTCATCCATGGCTCGCAAGATGTCATGTGAGAAAAGGGCAAGCTGAGTTTCACATGAACGATGTTTCCTAAACCCCTGCTGATTCATGGAAAGAAGCTTTTCTGTTTCAAGGAAATTTACTATATTCGAACTGAGAATATGCTCCAAAATTCTACATGAAACTGATGTCAACGATATTGGCCTGTAATTGTATGGGTCAGTTCTCTTTCATTTCTTATACACGGGAGTCACCTGCGCTTTTTTCCAATCACTAGGAACTTTGCGCTGAATTAAAGATTCGCTATAAATGCAAGCTAAGTAGGGGGCCAACGCCGCAGAATAGTCTTTGTAAAACCGAACTGGTATTTCATCCGGACCAGCAGACTTTTTCGTATTTAGCTCTCTCAGCTGCTTCTCTACACCGGAAATACCTATTACTATGTGATCCATTTCGGAATTAGTCCGCGGATCAAATGATGGTACATTTGTGCGGTCCATAAACATAAATAATTTTTAAAATCCGACAACCGTGAGGTGTCCTTGTTACTCTCTGGTACCACCTCACCGCCGGTCGCGCCGATGTAGTTCTATTGCGGGCCGATAGATGGTGTCCTCCTGCCGGGAGTGTCACGTAAACTGAGGCGGCGGTGTGCCCTATTGATTCTGGAGCAGGAGAGCGACGGGAAGCAGCGCCCCAAAGTGTCGCCGTGGACCACGTCAACTTTGTAAGTACTCGTCAGCTATATGTGGCGGGAGCGGTTATGGCGAAACTGGATAGCTACGTCTGAATGATGATCGTTTGCTTCTAAAAGTAAAGCAGTCAACAATCCGAAGATTGGTTTGAACACCACATCTCCTGTTTGGAAGTGGTATGCCGTTGCCTTCCTCCGACCTTCGAACTGACTCTCACAGCCAGTTATAGGGGGACCTACAGTTTAACGTGGGTTCCGAACCACGGTGCTACTCGGTATTTTACACGTGAGCAATACTGCCAGAGGAGAAAGAAGTGGAAAGTGAAAGATAAAAATCCTAGGACCTAGTGGGGATCGAACTCACGACCTCTAGATATGTCGTCTGGAACTTTACCACTGTGCAACCGAGGTGCACTTCAGCTGTGATTCGCAATCAATTTCAGACCAGGCATCGTTTTGATTTCTTTATTAGTAGTAGACACTACAACGTTCAAGAAAAATAAGCTGTGTCAATCTGAAACTATATCTTCGATTAATATGGAAATTCTCCAGAGAGATGATAAATTATTATTCTACATCTACATACATACTCCGCAATTCACCGTAAGGTGCGTGGCGGAGGGTACACTGTACCACTACTAGGCATTTTCTTTCCTATTCCACTCCCAAATTGAACGAGGAAAAAAAGAATGCCTATATGCTTCCGTACGAGCCCTAATTTCTCTTATCTTGTCGTTGTGATCTTTACGCGAAATGTAAGTAGGCGGCAGCAAGATCGTACTACACTCAGCTTCAAATTCCGGTCCTCTAAATTTACTTAACAGAAATTCACGAAAAGTACGTCGTCTTTCTTCCAGCGATCCCCAATTGAGTTGCCGGAGCATTTCCGTGACACTCGCGCATTGGTCGAACCTACCGGTAACAAATCTAGCTGCTCGTCTCTGAACCGCCTCTATGTCATCCTTTAAACTGATCTGCCGCGGGTCCCAAACACTTGAGCAATACTCAAGACGTGGTCGTACAAGCGTTTTATACGCGGTCTCCTTTACAGGTGAAGTACATCTTCCCAAAATTCTCCCAATAAACCGAAGTCGGCTGTCCGCCTTACTCACAACCGTCGTTACATGTTCGTTCCATTTCATATCGCTCTGCAATGTTCCGCCTAGATATTTGAACGACGCGACAGCACCAAAAAGCTCACTACTAATGCTGTATTCGAACATTATGGGATTATTTTTCCTACTCATGCGCATCATCTTACATTTTTCTACATTGAGAGCTAGCTGCCATTCTTCGCACCAAATAGAAATTTTGTCTAAATCAACCTGTATGCTATTACAGTCAGTTACAGACGACACCCTCTCATACACCACAGAAAAATCAGCAAATAGCCGCAAATTACAACTTACTCTGTCCATCAGATCATTTATATAGATAGAAAATAATAGCGGTTCTATCACACTCCCCTGGGGCACGCCTGACGATATACTCGTCTCTGATGAACACTCGCCGTCGAGAACAACGTACTGCTTTCTATTACTTAGGAAGTCTTCCAGCCAGTCACAAATCTGTGAACCTATTCCATAAGCTCGTATCTTCGTTAGTAGTCTGCAGTGTGGCACCGCGTCGAACGCCTTTTTGAAGTCGAGAAAAACACAATCCGCCTGTTGCCCTTCATCCATGGCTCGCAAGATGTCATGTGAGAAAAGGGCAAGCTGAGTTTCACATGAACGATGTTTCCTAAACCCCTGCTGATTCATGGAAAGAAGCTTTTCTGTTTCAAGGAAATTTACTATATTCGAACTGAGAATATGCTCCAAAATTCTACATGAAACTGATGTCAACGATATTGGCCTGTAATTGTATGGGTCAGTTCTCTTTCATTTCTTATACACGGGAGTCACCTGCGCTTTTTTCCAATCACTAGGAACTTTGCGCTGAATTAAAGATTCGCTATAAATGCAAGCTAAGTAGGGGGCCAACGCCGCAGAATAGTCTTTGTAAAACCGAACTGGTATTTCATCCGGACCAGCAGACTTTTTCGTATTTAGCTCTCTCAGTTGCTTCTCTATACCCGAAATACCTATTACTATGTCCTCCATTTCGGAATTAGTACGTTGATCAAATGATGGTATATTTGTGCGGTCCTCCTGCGTGAAAGATTTCTTAAAGGTTAAATTTAGAACTTCAGCTTTCCGTTTGCTTTCTGCTATCACTGCCCCGGAATGATGAACTAGTGACTGGACAGTGGGCTTTGACCCGCTTATCGGTTTTACATAGGACCAAAATTTTTTCAGGTTCTTGGAAAGATCTTTTGCTAAGGTATGGCTGTGATAATTATTGTATGCTTCGCGCATCGATCTTTTTATAGACACACGAATCTCTACTAACTTTTGCCTGTCATCATTTGCGTGTTCTTTTTTGAATCGAGAGTGCAACAGCCTTTGCTTTCTCAGCAGCTTTCTAACATTATTATTATAGCACGGTGGATCTTTTTCCATCCTTAATTCTCTTTACTGGCACTTATTTCTCTAACCCTTTATTTACAATGCACTTAAATTTAGTCCACAATTCCTCTACATCCATAGTCCCGGAATTAAACGATGCCCATTCATTTTCTAAGTGCAATCGTAACATTTGCTTATCGGCTCTTCCCAACAAAAACACGCTCCTATCCTTCTTGATTGGTTTATGAACTTTGGTCACCATCGACGCTATGACGATATCATGATCACTGATTCCTGTCTCTACACAGACATCGTTAATAAGGTCAGGCCTGTTTGTGGCTATAAGGTCTAGAATATTTCCATTGCGCGTGGGTTGCCGGTTTAACTGCTCAAGACAGTTTTCGGAGATAGATTTCAAAAGAGATGGATTGGCTGGCCAGTATTTACCTTTTTGCTGTAATGCCGATAGTTACACTCAGAAAAAATGAGAAAAATAACGAGCTTTCGGAATTGTGTTCCTTCTTCAGGTGGAGAGAAATGACAAAAAAGAGAAAGGGAATGGGAAAGGAAGAGAAAGGTAATTCACGACCTAGGTCATGAGGATGGTGCTAGGATTGTGGAAGTCAGAGATACTGTGTAGTAGTACTGAGCCATGCCATATGACCAGAGAGGAAAGATCAAGCAGTAAAGAGAAGAAAAGAAAGGAAAGAAAAGAAAAGATAAGAAAAGTAAAGAAAGGCAAGAAGAGAAGAAAAGATGAGTGAACTGAATGATGCTGAGAGGTGGGGGGGGTGTTTAACGTTTTTGATTAACAGGGAAAGATGGAACCATGAAAATATACCTTAACACGTTACCATGTTCGTTAAACTCAATAACACGTAACTTTCTTTCTCTTTGGCCATGATTCCTCACATGCGGAGTCGGCCTTGTTAAATACGTATTTAGCGTGCTAGTATTTTACGGGGTGGCCGGATGCCCTTCCTCTCGCCACCCAACGACCCCCGGGAGGAAATGTGTGACCCAAATGTCTGTATATCTCTATAGGCCCCTACTTACGTATAAGACGCATCCAGACAAAAAAAATAACGTGAAATTTGGTACACGTTAGATGGGGAAGGTTCTTAAACAGGGTTTTTGGGAAAACCAACTGGAAGATTTGAGAAAAGTGAAAGTGCGTTTTCAATGTTTCCGTGTGAATCTGTATCTTCGCACTGATCTTGATGAAATTTTGCACAATTGACCTTCAAAACACGAGGAACGGCACTATCTACATAAAATTTCGTTCAGTGCATGGTGGAGGGTACTTATGGATTTCGCCAAAATCCACAGTTTTGCTCCGATCTGCATGAAATTTTGTACACTTGACCTTGAAAACAAGATTAGGGTTAATGTCTACATATAATTTCGTTAGGTTCATGGGGGAGAGTACTTTACTTACAGATTTCGATTGCAATCTCTATATAGTACGCTTCTACAGAAAACCTAATTTTAAACCCGGGCATAGCCGGGTACTTTCAGCTACTAGTGTTATATGTGTCAAAGTGTAAAGTGTTACGAAATGTTTGGGAATCGTGTAACTGAGGCGGGACTTGGGGACCAGCCCGGTATTCACCTAGGGGGATGTGGAAAACCGCCTAAAAACCACATCCAGGCTGGCCGGCACTCCGACCCCCTTCGTTGATCCGCCGGGCGGATTCGAACCGGGCCGGTACGCCTCCCCGTCTCGGAAAGCGGTGCGTTACACCACACGGCTAACCGAGAGGGTGTGTTAGAACAGAAACGTGTAGTGGAAAATTAAATTCGGTTTGCAACAGTGTGATTTTCAGAAGTTTCGTCTAATTTTTAAGTCCGGTAGTTCTAGTGCCAATAATGTTGCTCAAAGCAAAAGGCGTACCGTCATTTATTTTCAGTCTACTGTAAAATTTGATTTCAGCAGCAAATCTTGTTCATCTAAATAAGTCGTGCAGAAAATCGAAGATAAACCAAGGCCATTTCCGGACAATTATTGCACAATTTTAGCCTTTTTTTATTTTTTTATTTTATTTTTTATTATTTTATTTATTTATTTTTTTACAGCAAAAGTGCCCAAGAAGATTCCCTCAAATGCGTTCTTACAGTTTCTACCATTTTGCAGTTCAATAAACGTTCACAGCGCTAGGAGGCAAATAAATATACACACATCATCACGAATCTAGCGATTCATGGACTGACATAAAAATGGAACTGAGGTATAGGAGAAACATCATTTCAGTTCTCTTCATTGCTCATAAAAACACAAATTGACAATTTTTACGGTATGACAATAACCTAGATTTCTTACTTTGGGAAGAACATTAGGTTAGATTATAAATACAACATTTCGCAATGATGTAGAACGTGTTAGATGATATTATATTTTTTGTTTTTTGTGTATTTTTTGGCGAAAATACTAAGTTTTATCTAAAAATTCATCTAAAGTGTAGAAGGAGTTGCCATTCTGAAATTTTCTTAATCTCTTTTTAAGCACTAGTTTGCTATCTGTCAGACTTTTGATGCTATTTGGTAAGTGACCTAAGACTTTTGTGGCAGCATAATTCACCCCTTTCTATGCCAAAATTAGATTTAACCCTCAATAGTGAATATCACCCTTTCTCCTAGTGTTATAGCTATACACACTGCTATTACCTTTGAATTGGGTTGAATAGGTAATAACAAATTTCATAAGTGAATATATATATATATTGTGAATCTACAGTGAAGATCCCTAGATTCTTAAAAAAAACGTCTACAGCATGATCTTGGGTGGGTTCCAGGAATTATTCTGATTACACGCTTTTGTGCAATGAATACTTTCGTACTCAATATTGAATTGCCCCAGAATATGATCCAATATGAAAGCACTGAATGAAAATAGACATAGTAAACTAAATAGACATAGTAAACAAATTTACCAAATTTTGGAAAGACCCTGATAACATAAGTAGCTGAACTCAAACGTTTCGGCAGACCTTCATTGTGTTTGTTCCAATTTAGTCCCTCATCAATGCAAGCACCTTACTCCGAAATAGAAAAAATAGGCCCTTATATCATAATTTATTTCAGATCTTCAGTTCGAAATGTTTACAAGCTGACGAATGTACCCTGTCTCTCTGCTGGTCGTCCGTCTGCTGACTGCTGGCTTCCAGCGTCTGTTGTCACGAACGACTCGCGTCGTATTTTACGACAGAGGCGACGATCTGTTTCCGCCTATCTAACATTTTAACAAGCTTCTCTGTCACTCGTTTTCGCTGAAACAAGACTTTAATCTTGAAAAATTGGGAAGGAATTCGGCGGTGCAGTTACAACGGATCCGTTCCGGCAATTGCATAGAGTGATTGCGAGGACTCCCAGTGTAAATAACATAATCCAATGCGGTGACACGCCTTCTCGGAGAGATTACCGAGTCCGGGTCGCGTCGCAAACGCCGAATGCCGAGGTCTGGGCACCGAACCCAGGGCGCAAAAGCGGGGCTAGCGCCTGGGTGGCAGGAGGGTCCGTGCAGTCGCCGACGCGTCCAGTGAAATCCGCGGCAGTAAAAGTGTTTTGATAGGCGAATAAATCTGAGGCGCCGGTGGGTGTTAGCGCACGCGTGCGTGTGTGTCGTGGAGGAGACCGCCACTCCAGGCCACAGTAAATACGCCGTAAGGCTGTGTAAACTTCCAGTGTAACGCCGCCCGTAAAGCGTTATGTCACCGGGCATGCGTGCGTGTGTGCGTGTGTGCTAGCAGCGCTGCTGAATAATAATTCAGCGCGACGTAGTGTGTTTAATCTCGAGGCAAACCATTATGTTGCTCGTACTGTAACATTACATAGTTTGTCTCTGCTGCAGTCGTCCTCGTAATTTCGCGATGGCACGATTGCTAACTTGCTGGATTTTCTCGGTTATCTGTTTGCTGAAAACGTGCTGTAGTCTTCCGCAATTTGGTTTCTACGGATATTTCTTCCCACATTACTGTTAACCAAACATTCATCAGTTAATTGGAACGGAGACATCTTAAAAGCTGTATGTGTGTGTTGTTTAAAGTTGAACCTATCGTTAAATCAGACAACAAATTGTTCATTAACACAGTAATTTAGTTTAATTATGGCCATGATATTGATTATATACTGCTAAATAAGAAACAGTGCATTAAACTGATTATACGCGCAACAGATCTTTTAACAAAAACAACTATGGCACTGCACGGCCACTACGGTCGGGGGTTCGAATCCCCCCTCGGGCATGGATATTTGTGCCGTCCTTAGTTGTAGGTAGTTCATAAGTAGTTTGTAAGTTTAGGGACTGATGACCCCGTAGTTAAGTCCCTTAAGCTTAACAAACATTTGAACATTTGAACAACTGTGGCAAGTCACCATATGAAATAGACACTGACTACACTCAAAAAATTTGATTGCTACAAAGGTATTAAAAAACCACAAACCACTTTTTTAATGCTTGACTGCGAGAATTTTATGCAGATCACTACCTGATTATCAAAACTCGGTATCATACTCAATTAACTGCAGTGCTGCATGACAATCATTTATTACGGCACCAATAACTAAATCTGTTCAACAAGATTACTAAAATCAATTCTGCACTTTAAATCCACAAATAACTAATTATAAAATAAAGGAAGTAGGTTAATCTTCTAGCTACGTAAATGAAACAGGAAAGAAAGGGCAACTTTGTTACTTATTATTAATAATCAGCATTACATTACCTACACAATAAAACCTTTTCATAATGACATCAAATGCAATAACCTTCATTCCAGCGGTGGTACAACGTTTTCATAGTAATAAAAAATACTATATATTCCAAACACAATCAAATCAACTTGCTGGCACAGCAGCCTCTGCTCTACATCGGAGCCACATACACAACTCAACTGCTCTCTAAGCGAGCTGAACCACAAATCTTTCTCTCTGTATCTCTGCACGAGCTACAATGCTACGCGATACATAATCTTTGCCAAAGATCAAACTTCACCGACTTAAGTACACTTATCGATACACACAGTAGAAGCAATATTATACATTTTCTTGCAAGCAAGTTACTCGACACAAAACAGAGGCTCAATATTAGACATTTTCTTACAAATTTTTTATGGACACGTTTCATATGACACGATTCCTAACTTGCTGCATTTAATCATTTATCTGTTTGTTGAAAACGTGCTGTAGTCTTCCGCAATTTGGTTTCTCGGATATTTCTTCCCACATTACTGTTAACCAAACATTCATCGGTTAATTGGAACGGAGACATATGTGTCGGAAGCGTTTCGCACAGTCTGCACGGCCGCAACGGTCGGGGATTCGTATCCTCCGTCGGGCATGGATATTTGTACCGTCCTAAGTATTAGCTAGTTCATAAGTAGTTTGTAAGTTTGGGGCCTGATTACCCCGTAGTTAACACCCATAAGCTCTACAAACATTTGAACATTTGAATCGTTTGGCAAATTTGAGGTTGCCATTTGTCTATTCCTTTTGTTTCGTTCGTGGGAAACATTTTATATCAATTATAAATTTATTTGGCGACGTTACAGCGTTCATTGAATGAAATAAATCGCAATTTGCGATCAGTTATGGCTTCACTGTACTAGGTTTATATGGAATACCAAAGTGCGGCGAATGAAAATTTGTGCCCGGTCGGGATTCCAACCCGGGATCTCCTGCGTCCTCGGTGGAGGAGTGGTCAACGCGTCTGCCTAGTAAGCCGGAGATCCCGGGTTCAAATCCCGGCCGGACAAATTTTCACTCGCCGCACTTTGGTATTCCATCTAAACCTAGTACAGTGAAGCCATAAGTGATCGCAAATATCGTTGAGCATTAATATTATCACACCAGGGATGGTTTAGAATAACGAAGGTTTTGAAAGTATAGCGTGTATCAGGGATGGAGAACCAGTGGCAAGCGTTTTGTAGCGGCATCAATTTTAATAATTTACTTTCTTAATTGAAATGCTTATTTGGTCGTCTACAGTAAAAACACTATCAAATTCCTTGCTGTCGGTATTAGACATTTGTGAGACGCAGTGGTCATTTTGATGCACTTGTAGACGTCCCAGGTTCGAGTCTCGGTTCCGGCACACAATTATAATCTGCCAGGAAGTTTCATATCAGCGCACACTCCGCTGCAGAGTGAAAGTTTCATTCTGGAAACATCCCTCAGGCTGTGGCTAAGCCATGTCTCCACCACATCCTTTCTTCCAGGAGTGCTAGTCTTGCATGTTTCGCAGGAGAGCTTCTGTGAAGTTTGGAAAGTAGGAGGCGAGGTACTGACGGAAGTAAAGTTGTGATGCGGCATCGTCAGTCGTGTCGGGATAGCTCAGTCGGTAGAGCGCTTTCCCGCGAAAGGCAAAGGTCCCAGGTTCGAGTCCCGGTTCCGGCACACAATTTTAATCTGCGGCGAAGTTTCATATCAGCGCACACTCCGATGTAGAGTGAAAGTTTCATTCTGGTAACTTTGTCTGTCGTGACCACAATTGCACTTTTATAAAGGCATTACGCCGCGCGGGAGTATCCGAGCGGTCTGGAGCGCCACGTTACGGTCTCCCGCGTCGGGGGCTCGAATCCCCCCTCGGGTTTGGATGTGTGTGTTGTCCTCGGGTTAGTTTAAGTAGTTTGGAAGTCTAGGGACTGATGACCAACGTAGTTTGGTCCAATAGAATTACAAACATTTGAACATTTTAAGGCTTAAGCGTTACAACATATCGTCATTATCAAAGGCTATTGATATTCCATCCAACACTTTGATGAAACATAACAAATGAGTAACACTATCTTTATACTCACCAAAACTATTAAAAAACTAAAAGATTCTGAAAAATTTTTTAAGGGTAGTTTTTTTAGTTTTTAATAGTTTTGGTGAGTGTAAAGATAGTGTTACTTATTTGTTATGTTTTATCAGAGTGGTGGCTGGAACATTAAAGTTGAAACTATACAATTGTAAGAACTATATCTAAAATAATAAATGTCTTTCCATCTTCACCAAAATTCGTCAGTACAATACCGTAATCAAATCGGATATGCTACACGACAGTGAGACACTGATGTTACACCCAAAATCCGACCGTGAGAACATCCTCAACAGGAAAGAAAGATCATTAGCAAAATTGTTGGACCAAAACTTACAGACGAAGGCTATACACTTTACTCTAGGGATACAACAGAGAAGTTCTACAATATGGCAGAAGCCATCAGAAAGAGGCGACTAAACATGTTATGGACACTTCAGCAGACTTTCAAAGACCAGACTCTCCATCAGAATCCTCAGGTACGTCCAGGGTCTTAAGACCACTACACCCTGGATGATACAAGTCAAATCTGATCTGGAAAGGGCACATATAGACTCAGCAGATATCATGTACAAAGTCGACGTTAGACACAAGGCGTATAAGTGGACAAATCACGCACACATGTCCAGGATAATGTTCATGTCTCATTCGTGGGAGTTCAGGGAAGGTTTAAACGGTGATAAAATATGGAAAAACTTTATCATAATCAGATGAATGGTACTGATATTTTATAGAAAAATATCTTTCTATTTTTTCTGAATGTTCCAATTTTCGGGGATACTATTGCAAATTTTTATTTCGTAATAACGTTTTGATTTGAAAGTTAAATATGCAAACTTTATCGCATTCAGACGAATGATATTGATATTCCAAAGACAAAAGCTCTTTCAGTTTCTCGCGAATTTTCATATCTTCCGGGTAACTTTCCCGAATTTTTAGTTCATAATAACGTTCATCTTTCGATGAACGTCAAAGAATCTAAATTTTATCGCAATCGGATGAACGGTTCTCAACTTACAGTGTTGATTACATTTAGAAACACAGTGAAAAAGGAACTTGGTTCGAATTTTTCGTCTTTCCTTTGGAAGTGTCGCTACTTTTTTTTTAATTTTTTGACTGGAAACTTTCCCAAGTCCGTAATGGAAAAAAAAAATACCCCTCTCAGTCATGCGAATAGTCAGTTACAGTCCTCAATTCAATCAAGAACACACTGAAAGACGCACTTTCAGTTCTTCTCAAATTTTCCAATTTTTCGGTAGATTTTCCAAAAAATTTATTTTATACAAACCTTATCCTGTCAAGCCGTACTCAACTGATGCTCTTACAACCATGAGGCAATTGATTTTTATTCATAGAAAAAAAAATTGGCATTCGGTTTTTCCTAAATTTTACTACTTTCCGGGCGACTTTTCCAAATTTTTATTTCCTGTGAATCTTCCTCTTGCTTTCAACATGAAATGTCAATATTTTATCGCAATTGGACAAACGGTATTGATAGCTCATTGGAAAAAAGCTGTTTCAGTTTTTCCGATTTTCCTCTTTTTCTGGGCAACTTTTTCATATTTTTATCACCGTTTAAACCTTCCCTGGACTTACAGGAATATTTCAAGAGTAAAGGAATAACGTGTTGTGTTTGTGAGTGTTTGTTAAGCTTATGGCTCTTAACTACGGGGCCATCAGTCCCTAAACTTAAAACTACTTATGAACTAACTAAGACTAAGGACGGCACAAATATCCATGCCCGAGAGGGGATTCGAACCCCCGACCGTAGTGGCCGTGCAGACCGTTACTGAAGCGCCTCAGTCTCCTTGGCCACCGCGGCCGGCGAATAACGTGTTATATTTATCAGAAAATATATAAGAAATAAGGCTGTCTTGCATTATATACAAAATTTTAAGTACAGAAATCCAAACAAAGAAAATATTAATCAAAATACAAATGATTTGCTATCTCCAGTATCCGTGTGCGTTTCAGAGGCCAAAGTTGTCTGCACTACTCGTATTTATTGAATTATATGTAGTACAATTGTATAATTTTGCAGTTATATATTCATTTGTATAACTGCTGTATGTCGGTAAAATACGTTGCGAACAGAGTTAGTTGTGAAGAAGTAATAGATTAAAACCTGATACGTGATATGGCGGTTTTCCATGAACGTCACGGTAATGGTCCTTATATCTCATGAACTACGTGTCGTACTGTGATACAATTTCCTAAGTACATTCATGTGCTTGTGTGTATACTAACTGTAAAATTTCCTGCGGCTACTATTTGTAGTGTAGAAATTATAAACTGCAATGTCATACCGAATCTACATCTACATGCGATACTCTGCAAATCACATTTAAATGCCCGGCAGAGGGTTCATCGAACCGCCGTTAAACTATTTATCTCGCATTCCATTCTCGAATAGTGCGTGAGAAGAAAGAACACTTGAATCTCTCCGTTTTAGCTCTGAATTCTCGTATTTTATTCTGATGATCATTTCTACCTATGTGAGTGGGAGTCAATAACATGTTTTCGCATTCGGAGGAGAATCTTGGCGATTGGAGTTTCGTAAATAGCTCACGCCGCAGCGATAAGCGTTGTTGTTGTGATGATTCCCATTCCAGATCCTGTATCATTTCCGTAACGCTGTTTCCCCTGTATCGTGACGAAACGAAACGAGCTTCTCTTCTTTGGACTATTTCGATGTCCTCCGTCAAACCCACCTGCTAAGGATCCCACACTGGGCAGCAATACTCCAAAAAAAAAAAAAAAAAAAAAAAAAAAAAAAAAAAAAAAAAATCTGACAAGCTTCGTGTATGCAGTTTCTTTAGTAGTTCTGTTGCATCTTTAAGGGCTCTACCAATGAAATGCAGTCTCTTGTTCGCCTTTCCCACGACATTATCTACGTGTTCTTTCCAGTTTAAGTCTGAAGTAATTGTAATTCCTAGGTATTTTGTGGAATTTACGGTCTTCACTTTTGATTGATTTATCTTGTGAACAAAGTTAAACGGATTTCTTTTCGTACTCATCCGGACGACTTCACACTTCTCATTATTTAGAGTCAATTGCCAATTTTTACACCATAGTGATATCTTATTCAAATCGTTCTGCAGTTGTTTTTGATCTTCAGATGATTTTACTAGACGGTAAATGACGGCGTCATCTGCAAACGACCTAAGAGAGCTACTGAGATTTTCCCCTAAATGGTTTATGTAGATAAGGAACAGCAGAGGACCAATAACACTACCCTGTGGAACGCCCGATATCACCTCTGTTTTAGTCGATGCCTTATTACTACGAACTGTGTCCTCTCTGACAGGAAATCCCCTATCCAATCGCACACTTGGGGCGATATACCATAACCGCTCCGAGATATTTTATGTAAGTAACTGCTTCCACGGAGCATACGTGAAGTTTCTGGAACAAAGTGGGACTGGTTCGGCGTTGGTTGCTGGAACCGGTCGTGGGCGAAGAGCCGCGCGTGTGGTCGTATACGTACATCCGCCGGTCTGCGGGCAGGTACGGCGTTCGCACTCCACTATCTAGGCGGGGAGCCATAATGTGCCGCGACGTACCGCCAGCTTGAAGTGCCTTTCTCCACTGGCCGCTGGCACGCCAGTAAATTGACGCAACTTAACTGCGCGAGAAGACCGGAGAGGATCCACACACTTGCTGCCATAAAGCCCCGGATTTAGTTTCCATGTCGCGTTGGCCCGCGCCCGCACGTCATCTCACAGTTACACGACCTCCGTCCGCTCCCCTGGATGCATTCCCGGCGTTATCTTCTTCTCTCCTCTGCGGGACACTCGCTTACGTATTTTAATACGGCGCGGCAGGCGACGGCGTAGTATTTTAAACGCGGCGACTGTACGCTTGCTCCAACTTACGAGGGGAACACCAAGCATGGTACCAACGAATTTTGATGAGTCGCAGGTATGTTGTGCGGGAACTCCTCCAGACCACCAAGCTAAGAGGATTTGTCCCAGTGCGCCTTAATTTCCACGAAAATAGCGAGCAAAGTCCAGCGCGTAACAGCTGTACCTGTACTGAGTCATCAGGAGCACGTGAGACAGCGTAGTGTAATTAGCAAGGCGTTAGCCTGTCGCGTATATGACCAGAGCACAAATACTGCTTGGAACCAACTGTTTTTCATTTGTCCGATGATTGATTGTGCATAATTATATGCTTTAATAGCCACTCTTACGTTAATGCGTAATTGGTCATGATAATAGATTATTTTAATTGCTCAATATGTATCGCGCACAATTATTTTATTTTATTCGTTATTTCGAAGCATACTTTTACGGCGACTGAAAGATCAGTAAACCGTCTGTAGTTATCAGCTGTAACATTTGCTAGCTGCGTTTACAGTCCCCGGCACCAGTGTTGTTACACCGTCGAATGCAGCGGATTATTATACTGAGGCCAGGTGGGTAGTCTTCGTAGCATATCGTTCACATGTAACTGTAATTACCTGATATAACATTATCTTTGAAGTAAGAAATAAGGAATATAATTATACACAGTCACTCTCCGGACAAGTGTAAAAATAAATAAATAAAAATAAAATAAAATCCGAGTAGGACTTGAACTCGGGTGGTATGCGCGACAGGCTAACGCCTTGCTAATTACACCACGCTGTCTCGCGTGCTCCTGGTGACTCAGTGCAGGTACAGATGTTACGCGCTGGACTTTGCTCGCTATTTTCGTGGAAATTAAGGCGCACTGGGACAAATCCTCTTAGCTCGGTGGTCTGGAGGAGTTCCCGCACAACATACCTGCGACCCATCAAAATTCGTTGGTACCATGCTTGGTGTTCCCCTTGTAAGTTGGAGCAAATCGGAGGTCGATGCGGTAGACCCATCTCCACTGCGTGTCCCAGTAAAACTTCGTAGCAGCCATATCTGAATTTGGCAAGAAATGAAATATGAACACCTATGGCTGGCACGCTCAGACAGCTGAAGTTAAACATCCAGGTAGTGTAGAAATCAGTGATCACGACTGTGTATGTTAGACTGTAGTGACATTTTAACCTGCGTAGGCAACGTACATTAGATTGTGGATTTTTTCCCCTTTGGTACGCATGTCTCGAACATGTGTTCACAGTTCCAAGTGTAGAGCATACTTCGTTTGCTTTTGGCCGTTAGAAAGGTTAGACGTGTTTTAGTGTGCTCGAACATTTACTATTATAATAATAATAAAATTAAGCAAAGAATATGCATCAAATTTTGTGTGAAAATGATATCAAATGCTCCAAAACACTAGAATTCTTTACAGTGGCATACAATAAGTCTTTTCTAAGTAAAAGAATATATTTACAAGTGATACAAGGTCTTCCAAGACAGTTTGTAATATATGGGTCCTGCAACGTTAAATATGTCACTTAAAGACATAATATAATTTTCAATAATTCCAAATCGCTGCGTAATATCTTTTTATTTATTTAACAATGGCCATTTCGGCTACAAAGCGATCATCAGCTAGTTGTAGCTAGTTATATCGTTGACATACACCAGCAAATGACAGCTACATCAATTTATTATAACTAGCTACAAGAATTTATTATAACCGTACCATATTGGTGGCATGACAACGATCTTATATGGAAAACCACATTACAGGAATTAACCTGATGATGGCTTTGTAGCCGAAATGGCCATTTTTAAATAAATAAAAAATAATACGCATCGATTTGGAATTATTGAAAACTATATTTTGTCTTCCAAGACAGCTGAGAAGATACCAATGGCGAATCTCTCTCTGGACTCGACTATATTATACACTTTTGAGAAATAATTTTATTGCAGCAGTCACTTTTTACTAATATTTTAGAGTCACGAAGCTTATCGACAGCAATCTGCTACCATCGGGTGCGTTTTTTCAGTTATAAATTCATTACAGTGTGGTTATGTTCACATGCTGTATGTGCCAGAGTGGTTTTGTGATCAGACTGAAGCCCTTCTAGGAAGATACATCTGTTTTAGTGTCTCTGTTACATGAATAATTTATTTGTATCAACGTCTTAGTGCATTTACTTAGTATTGTTGCTAGTCCAGTAACTATGTTCTTGTGTGGGAGATAACCAGACTACCAACAAAACTGTAATAAATGCACTAAGATGGCGATCCAGGTTAGTGGATGTAATATACACACTAATACGGATTATCTTCCGAATCAGGCTTGTATTTCAACACGTAATCTCCCAGGCACACACAGCATGTGTGTAATGAATTTGTATATTAAAAAAAAAAAAAAAAAAAAAAAAAAAAAAAAAAAAAAAAAAAAAAAAAAAAACCGTACTTGATGATGACAGCTTGCTGCCGAAACACGTCTTGCTAGTAAAATATTTGTAAAAACCGATAGCCGCAGTAGAGGTCATACTAATGTTGTTGTTATTGTGGTCTTTAGTCATGCCACACTGTTTTGATGCAGCTCTCCATCCTACTCTATACAGAACAAGCCTCTTCGTCTCCTCATAATAACGACAACCCACATCCATCTGAATCTGCTTACTGTATCCATCTCTTGGTCTCCCTCTACGCTTTTTACCCCACACACTTCCCTCCAAAGCAAAATTCACGATTCCTTGATGTCTAAGAATGTGTCCTATCAATCTATCCCTTCTTTTAGTCAAGGTATGCCAGACATTTCTATTCTCCCCAATTCTGTTCAGTACCTCCTCATTAGTTACGCGATCCACCCACCTAATCTTCAGCATTCTTCTGTAGCACCATATTTCAAAAGCATCTATTCTCTTCCTGTCCGCACTGTTTATCGTCCATGTCTCACTCCCATACAAGACAACACTCCATACAAATGCCTTCAGAAAGGACTTCCTTCGCTTAAATTATATTCGATTGTAACAAATTTCTCTTTTTCAAAAACGTTTTTCTTCCCATTGCCATTCTACATTTTATATCCTATATACTGCGACAATCATATATTATTTTGCTGCCCAAGTAACACTCATCTACCTCCTTCATTGTTTCGTTACCTAATCTAATTCCTTCAGCATCGCCTGTTCTTTCTTTTAGACTGTCCTCCATTACCCTTGTTTTACTTTTATTAATGTTCATTTTACATGCACCTTTCAACACACTGTCCATTTCGTTCAACTGCTCTTCCAGGTCTTTTCCTTCCCCAAATTTCTCCTTGCTTTCCTTTATAGCTTGCTCAATGTTCACATTGGATAACAATGGAGATAGACTACAACTCTGTCTTGCTCCCTTCCCAACCTCTGCATCGCTTTCATGACCCTCAACTCTGATAATTGCTGTCTGGTTTTTGTATAAGATGAATATAATTCGTCGCTTCCTATATTTTACTTCTGTGATTTTGGGATTCGAAACTCTGTATACCAATCAACGTTGTCAAAAGCTTTCTCCAAATCTACAAAAGCTACAAATGTAGGTTTGCCTTTCATTAATCCATCTTTTAAGATAAGCCGTAAAGTGAGTAATTATTGCCTCCCACGTTCCTACAAAAATGTTCGATTGTTTGTAGAGCTTATGGGACTTAGCTACGGGGTCATCAGTTTCTTAACTTCCAAACTACTTATGAACTAGCTAATACTAAAGACGGCACAAACATCCACGCCCGAGGGGAGGATTCGAACCCCCGACGGGGAACGGCCTCGCGCATCGTAACATGGCGCCTCAATGCGCTCGGCCGCTCCGCCGCGGCTGTTCCTAGATTTATCCTGAATCCATACTGATCTTCCCCGACGTTGGCTTCTACCGGCTTTTCCATCCTTCTGTAAATAATAGGTGTTAAAATTTTGTAACAATGACTTATTAAACTGATATAAATATTCTCTAATATTATAAATGCCAAAGACGCTCTGTCTGTTCCGCTTTCAGGACTAAACCATTGAACCTATTTTTATGAAACTGGGTATGGGGATAGCTTCAACGCTGAAGGAGAACATAGGCTAATAGTGTAATTAAAGATATTTGTGTATTTAAATAATATGCATCTACTTTAAAACTGCCGTTTTAGCCGAAGGCATTGATAACAGTTGACGTGTTCTCCTAATGGCTGTTTTGAATGGCGCACGAACGGTATAATATGCTGAAATAAAATGTAATACGCTTCCTGGACTGAAATTGGTATACATGGAACAGACAAGACAAAACTACATTCTGTTAACTCATTCTCGTACAGGATAAACAATCGAAGTGAACAATACGAATATCAAACTGTTGTTTTACGGTCAAACAAATGCAGCAGTTCGTTTACAAGACATCGGTACATTCGCTTTTAATATAATCTTCTTTAGGAAAAGGTATGAAATGAATAAAACTGCGTATATTACCCGTTCGATTTGCAAATACCGACGACAGAACGGGAAACTATGTTTACGGCCAGAAGGAACCAATATTTAACTACATAGCTCGATTTGTTGAACAGTTGAGCATCAATGTTTGTTCAAATGTTTGTTAAGCGTAAGAGACTTAACTGCGGGGTCATCAGTCCCTGAACTTACAAACTGTTTATGAACTACCTTATACTAAAGACAGCACAAACACCCATGCCGGAAGGGGGATTCGAACCCCCGAGCATAGCGGTCGTGCAGACTGTGCCTGGCGCGCCGCAGATCGCTCGGCCACTGTGGCCGGCATCAATGTTTTTGTTATAGCTTCTGAACCGCTTGGTGCGTCCGTGGAAGAGCTATTTATTTTTTGACGTTCGAAATTTATCACATTTATTAAAGACAAACGGCCAGGATTGAGTGGGTTCATGCATTTCTGAGAAGAAACTCTCAACTGACGGCCAGAACTGGAGAGAACACGAAAAGTTAGGCCAGCTGTTTCAAGGGAAACTGTAAGGGAATAATTCGATAATAATAGGGAAACAACGATTCTTCATGTTCATTTATTTAAATGTGTAATGCTTTTCTTGTTACTACAGTAGTATTTTATTATATATATATATATATATATATATATATATATATATATATATATATAGGAAACGAATTCCCTGTACGAGTCCGCTATCTTCGTTTCTTCAACAAGAATAAACGCTCTCTAGATCGCTAAAATGATTTTTAAGACGAGTTTTTTGAAAAATCGAACTATTTGGCTGCTTAGAATTAAAAATTTATCTGTCTTTCTTCTTTGTACAATGATTGTAATGGTAGAATACTTAAAGATTGGTGGAAATGCCCTACTACAGCGCGTTCTGTCAGTTTAAAACAGTTTTTACAGACCTATTTGTGTAATTTTGCAGTTGACGTACCTACTACGTAGCTATTTTATCATTGATGGTGAACTTTAGTGTGCAAGTTCAGAGGTTTTTAGATTTGATGATGGCAGATGCCGAAACGTCGTAATTAATAAATATAGTTTTAGCGATCTAGACGGTTTTTATTATTGTTGTACAGCAGTGTTTACATTTTTTAAAAACGTAAAACTTTGATCGGTGTAACCTCTGGAAAAGTGAAACTCCGATAATAAGGCAAAATAAACTCCTGATCAGAATTACCCCACACCATGGGTAACGCCCGACTGACGATATATTCGCTCGTTTCGACTTCGTGTTATTATGAAACGGACGAGAAACAGTCAAACACTTTAAACATAAAATTACGTATATAAATTTTATAATGCTCTAGTAAATACCAGTAAAAAAAAACAGCCAAAAATGATCGGTATTACCCCGTTTTACGGAACACAATGCACTAATGCAGTAACAGTGAACATAACTTGATGTTGTGCTCCTCCGTAACTCTCAATCATTAATTTCTAACAGACTACAGTGAAACTGTAAATAAGAGCCTACTGCAGGCGGCAGATGTGTGGGTTTGGCCGAGCGGAGGGAACCAGCCAAGCAGGTCCGTGCAGCGCCCCCTCCGCCACGCACCTCGAACTCCTCCTCCTCCTACTCGTGGGAGTCTGGACGAGGCCAGAATTTACAGCGCCGCTCCGTGGAAAAATAAAAACGCCCGCGACGCATACCGCAGCCGGCGCGGGTATAAAATACATAAAGTTATGTAAATTCCCGCCGGAATCTCGGGCATAAATCCCTGCCTCCTCCCTCCCCCCCCCCCCGTGGCCAATCCAGCCTGCCGCGCTCTCTGGACCAGACCGGAGCGGCGGCGGTTATTTAGTGCTCCGCCATGACAGCACGCTGCTGCCCTCCAGCGGCGCCGCCCGGATTTACATTCTTAGCCGCGCGTCTTCTTTTTTTTTTCTGCCCGCGCCTTTTCCCGCCCCGCTCGGCCGGTCTAACCCCCCCCCCCCCCCCACCATCCTTGTGGACCGGTCGTTAAAACGTTCCCGCTCAGACGAGCCGACAATCGATTCCCTAGTCGTCGGTTCATTAGGTCGATTCTGGCCATCGCGTCGGCAGTAATTAGAAATTTAAGCATACTCATAATGCTAAGTAAATAGGCTTCAAATATCGGGTTTTCTTCTTCTCATTTTACGATATTTAAAACCTTTTACAGCTCTTATTTTTTTCCTCCATCTACCAACCTTTCTCTTTTTTTCCGTTTGCATTTCATTACTACTCCATTTCGTTATTCTAAAGAGAAGTATTTCACTATTTTTATGCATTGTAGCTTTTTACACGCTGCTTCGCTCCCGTTGATGTCCTTGCATACATGTGGAATAGAACTATTACGAAATGAACTGTTCCGAAAAAGGAAATACTTTTCACGTCTCTAGCGTCAAAGACCACGGTAAATACAACAATTTCGCAGCTTTGCTCTTACGATATGACCAATATAATCAGCATGGAAGTTAACAGGCCGGCCGCCGTGTCCGAGGGGACTGAGGCGCTCCAGTCACGGTCTGCACGGTCACTAAGGTCGGGGGTTCGAATCCCCCCTCGGGCATGGATATTTTGTGCCATCCTAGTTCGTATGTAGTTCATAAGTAGTTTGTAAGTCTAGGGACTGATGACCCCGTAGTTAAGTCCCATAAGCTATACAAACATTTGATTTCTTTTTAATTTGAAGTTAACAGTTTTCCGGTTTAAATATAAACCGTGCGTAGAATAATGGTAAATACTAGAGCTGGATTTGAACGTGACTAGAACTGTTCGAACAATTTACGTCACGGTTCGGGAAATCTAGGGAAATGTTCGAACATTCGAACATGACGCAATCTAGCAATGTCAGGAGCTACTATTACTACGATTTACAACGATGATATTCATAAATCATTCCCGTACTGTGCAGTATAGGTTTATAACGATGTATTATGGGGTTTAATAAGCGTGAAATTTCGACTATAGTAGCTTCTAGGGTACAGGTCATAAGTAAAAAACAGTAGCAATCGCGATTAAAAATTATAGTGCTGCGATCTAGTAACCCCTGTTGATACTACGTACAGAGCAGTTCGGGCACCCCTTATTCCGAGGTTACAATTACAGTTTATTTTTATATTATTTCCGTTATTGGGTACTTAATTTCTAATGTTTTCCCTGTTTCATCTCTTTCAATCTTGTTTTCAAGGCTATTAAAAGGTGGTAACATTTATCTGTCACTGTACCGTATGAACAGGGAATGGAGTGGTCTCTTGTAATCACATTAAATGTAATTTCTACTTATGAACGATTCACATTCCTTTGAATGTTAGCCGTCAGCTATGAGCTGCAGTAGTTCTGTTCTAGTAGCAGATATTCTGTTTATCAGTAGATCATATCTTACAGTGACACCGGACACGTCACGTATGCACTGTTTTAAACAAAATATGCAGTTTTTCATAGTGTTGCCCTTCTTTTGTTTTACATGTACTTGTATTTCCTATGAAATTAGTTCTGAGCATAGCAATAGCCCGCTAACTTCAAAATTTCCAGCGTATCGTTGGTAGATAAGCAGCGCCAGTCATTTATTATCTGAGTGTTCGAACAGTTCGATACTGGATCGAGTTCTCTGCTGTATCGGGAAATCCCGAACATGTTCGAACGCGACTATCATTTGCCTAGCCCTAGTGAATACTATCATCTTCTTTATCCACATGAAAAAAGAAAAATACGAAAAGAAACTCTGTTCCATCGTGACTAAACAGCTGACTGAAGAAGCTTTGCGTTATACAGCGTGTAAATTATGCAGGATTCGGCGGTTTGATGACGTAGAAGTCTTGTGTAAGCTTTGTTTTCGTTATATTGAATACTGTAACTATTACAGGCCACGCACTTTTTCGCGGCCCCTCTGTGATCGGCTGAGTTCGTGTGTCTACATAATGTTTATGCTTTCTACCAACCTTACCTTACAGCATTGTACACCATAGAAGTCGACAACGTATTGTTGATTTGTGCTTGGTATTGATTATTGTCTTCCACTTGATTTTCGAAAGTAAGTCTACATATCCCGAAGACTTCTTTTAGAAAAAGAAAGGCTGTCCATGAAAGTAATATGAAGAATGCTAATTCCGATTGTTATTCAGTTACGACAATAAAGAGGTAGAAAGCGTTGCTACACCCGCTTATATGCCCCTTTAAATTATTTATATTATAAGATATACGTTCGTTTCCTATTACTTAAACATTAAAGTGATACTTAATTTGGTGTTCCATCTGCAGCGCTTTAACCCCTTATACATTGTTTCTTTTAAAAACCTGTAAGCTATACGCCGTAAGCTGGCAGCACTGGGATAAAGAGGCGGGGCTTATTCTAACAAGCAATGCACTACGGGCTGAATGCAAGCTTCAGCTCCCAACATTCTCCGCTCAGGGGCCACGTTTAAGTGCGTGATCTGTACGTACAACACGTCACATTTTAATGAAAGACTCTTCCGTTATTGCGTTACCTGCGTGATGGCATGAGCAGTGGCGGCTTCTTTGAATACATTTTAGGTGTTCACAAATTTTTGGTTCAGGCAGAACTCTTCAGTGCCATTAGATAGGATGTCTCGCAAACGGCTCTAAGATTTTGATGCAATTTGGTATTTACACTGTCTTTTTTCTTTTGAAGTTCACCTACATAGAAAAAAAAACCTCTAGGAGTTTAATCAGTATGTAACTCATAATATATTTTCTAACAAAACACCATCTTGGGCAAAAAAGGCCTATCGACGGAAGCTCGGTCATATCGTCTCTTACATAGGCTATATTTCGTGTATCTCGCAAACGGTTCTAGTGATATGCATCAAATTTTACATGTAGATCTGGTTTCGCTTATTTCATTTACCTGTATAGACGTCATCCCTGAATCAACAAGATTTTCCAAAATATAAAAGGTAAAGCAGTCAACAATCCGAAGATTGGTTTGAACACCACAGTGCTTTACTAGGCATGGTCCTGTTTGGAGGTGGTATGCCGTTGCCTTCCTCCGACCTTCGAACTGACTTACCCAGCCAGTTATAGGGGGACCTACAGTTTAACGTGGGTTCCGAACCACGGTGCTACTCGGTATTTTTCACATGAGCAATACTGCCAGAGGTGAAAGAAGTGGAAAGTGACAGATAAAAATCCTAGCACATGGTGGGGATCGAACCCGCGACCTTTGGATTTGTAGTCTGGCACTCTACCACTGTGCAACCGAGGCGCACTTCCAAAATATATATGTTGGTAATTGTTATTTCGTGTACCTCTGATACCACTCGTATGTTTTGCATTAAAATTGTGTATCACGTTTTGCATTTTTACAATAAATGTTAGATACGGTTTTCCTCGGCTACACTAACGAACTGAAACAGTTTCTGCGTTTGTAGCCAACATGTGCACTTCGAAATATCTAAGAAATTTCGGACAAAAATATTTACTGCGACACTGAACTAGGTACATTTATGGTTTTTACGTTTGACGGTTGCATTTCCTGCGTAGGTAGTGTTGCAAATTTGTATAACAATACCACTATGTAACAGAAAAAAATTCCCGAGTAATGCTCGGTAACCCGATATTAACAACAGTAAGCGGAAGTTTTCGACGAAAGATGTTTTTTTTTTTTTTTTTTTTTTTTTTTGAGGAATTTTGTTGTATTGTTCATAACTACTTACAGTTTAGGGCAACAGCGAAATAATGTAATGTGTAAGCTATCGCTACTGTCCGTTTCGTTAGTCATATACAGTATATTAACAGAACGTAAGAATTACCGTTGCTGCCTTACCACACCCTCCGAAGTCGCAATATTTTAGAAAAAATATTGAGAGTTGAGGAATTATAAATATATGAAAATGAATTGCTGTTCGTTAGTCTCGATAAAACTCGAGAACGGGTGAACCGATTTGACTAATTTTAGTCTTGAAATATTCGTGTAAGTGCAGGGAGGGCTTAAATGCGGAAAAAATATGGTAAAGTTGTGCGGAAAAGAGAAAATCGGGAAAAACTGAAACACCTTTTCCCAGTCAGCTATCAATACCGTTCGTCCAATTGCGATAAAATTTTGTACATTTCATGTTGAAAGCAAGACGAAGGTTTGCATCAAATAAAATTTTGGAAAAGTCGTCGGGAAAGTAGAAAAATTTAGGAAAAATCGAAAGCTATTTTCTCTACGAATAAAAATAAATTGCCACACGGTTGTAAGAGCATCACCTGAGTATGGCTTGACATGAGGAGGTTTGTGCGAAATATTTTTTTTTGAAAATTTACCGGAAAATTGGAAAATTTGAGAAAAATTGAAAGTGCGTTTTTCAATGTGTTTTTGATTGAATTCGCATGACGGAGAGGGGTTCATTATGGTCTTGGAAATGTTTTCAAAAAAAAAAAAAAAAAAAAAAAAAAAAAAATTAAAAAAAATTAAAAAAAAAAAAATAAAAAAATACAGTAAAAAATGAAAATCGCAAAATTCGAACAAAGTTTCTTTTTCAATGTGTTCTAAATGTCCTGAATGTCCTCAGAACCGTTCATCCGCTTGCGATAAAATTCTTATGAACAAAAAATTCTGGAAACTCAGCCGGAAAATTTGGAAATTCGCGAGAAAGAGCTTTTTTCAATGGAATATCAATATCATTTGTCTGGTTGCGATAAAATTTTGCACATTCGACGTTGAAAGCGAGAGGAAGGTTTGAGTGAAGTAAACGTTTGGAATAGTTGACCAGAAAATAGGAAAATTTGTAGAAAACTGAAAGAGCTATTTTCTTTGGGATATCAATATCATTCGTACGATTGCGATAAAATTTTACACATTTGACGTTCAAAGGTACTGGGTCTAAAATACATATGATTTAAATTAGTTTGATTTATATTAAGAGGCAAGTGATACGAACTTCAACGGGTCATCTAGTTATAAATATTACTTCAGCTTCATGACACCCTCTGAAATAGCGACATATTCGGAAAAAAAATTGGTAATTATTTATGACACGCAAGGAATTAATGACATTGCTGGTCCCAGAATCTGTTACAAATAGGAGATAAGAAAAAAAAAAAATGTTATTGAATACCCGAACTTGAACCATCGATCATTACGTTTGAAATGCCAGGCGTCTTTAATCATCAGGCCATACTAAACATGGCTACCTGACAGTTTTAATTAGTTTAGAACTTGTGACATCGCTTGTTTTGGTGCTACTGGCCGTGTGGTACAAGAAATTGAAATCGTGACCGCGGAGCAGAACATGGCCTACACGTAAATATCGCTAAGTAATCTCTTTCTCTTACTGTGTCACAAGATGTGGCAGTTCTTTGAAACTCCTATTGTTTATGATGTTGCAGCTCCTAAACGACATGTCGTATGTGGTTTTTCGTCCTACAGCAATTGTTACCTCGCGGTGAGGAATATGTGAACCAAATTTTATTTAAATCGGTCCAGTGGTTTAGGAGGAAATGGGCAGCATTGTCAATTGATGCAGCAGTTTTTCATGCATCTCATTGTTTATGACATCATATCTCGTGAACAATGTGTTGTACGTGATCCGTATGGTGCCTTCACACTGAAAGCCAACGCCAGCATACAAAAAAATTGCGATAGTTGCTTTCTAGCAAATTTAAAACAGTTGTGAGTTTGGGAAACTTACAACCGTTGCAAAGTGCTGAAAACAGTTTCAAACTCTAGTCAACACACATTCAGTGGTTTTCTGTTAATAATCGTGTGTACTACAGCATTTAAATTAGTGAGTCCATTCCTTGAAAAGAATGAAAAATTAAAACAACTGTAGGATAATCGATGTTTTCAGGAATCCTCATATCTGTATCAGTGTGTAATTAATGAAACACTGAAATAGTTAATTTTTTTCATGCTTAACATAATCTATTCACAGAATTTATTCTAATTAAGAAGATAAAGTATTTTCGTAGTTTTCGCATGATACGTTTTTATATGCGTCATTCTGCCTCATGCACTGCAGTAGTTTGCTACAGTCTGACATTTATTTTTCTCCGGTTTTCAGAAGGCTCTCATTAAATATATGTACTGGTACCGGTTCTTATAATCGGGCCCGGTGGTCTTGGGGTAAAGCGCTCGACTGCAAACCGAAGGGTCGCAGGTTCGAAACCAGGTCGGACCATGCGAATCAAGAATGCAATTTCTGCCTATAAAAAGCTGTTTCAGCCTCCAGCACGCAATAACATAGGTACCGGTACTCGAATCCTACAGTGTACCATCTCACGTATTATTCCAGATGAAAAGAAACAAAATATAACTCACTTAGGGAGGAATTAAGTAGGTTAGTCTAGAGTACAAATAAGAACATTAATTTCACCTATGCATGTCCATAAATACTTTAGTCCACCTAATTTCTTCCATATCATCCACAGTTAGCCACTTGGAATAGCACTGATCGCGGTAGCTTTTTCTTTATACGATACTAACAGCGTATTTTTCCACTGCGCTTTGTGTTAATAAATATTTCGTATTCTTCGTACTTGCAGTGAAATAACAGGCTAAACGACACAGAGGACGCGGCAATGCGCATGCGCAAGTTGCCCAACTCCGCCGTGTCTTCGCTCACTGACCATAAACTACAAACTCGAGACAAAACTCCCTCAACTAGTTTTTCAATCTCGCGATTTCACACAACTGTTGACAAGAGTTGGAAACAGTCAAACTCCGAATTGAAAACAGTTGTCAACTGGGTTTCTTGCAGTTAGATGTCAGTGTGAAGGCGCCTTAACACTTACGGCGACTGTCCTCTTGGTTGAGGGTCATGTGTGCAAATGTATATATATATATATATATATATATATATATATATATATATATATATATATATATATATATATATAATTAATGTCTGTTCGGTGTACGTTTACCACAAGACATAAAGAGCTAAAAATTTGTACAGTTATTAATGTCTACCCAGGGAAGGATTTAGGCACGGTTTTATTGCGATCGGATAGCTATATATATATCCACTCCCATGAACCACAGACATTGCCGAGGTGGGGTGGCTTGCGTGCCTCAACGATACAGATAGCCGTACCGTAGGTGCAACCACAGCGGAGGGGTATCTGTGGAGAGGCCAGACAAACGTGTGGTTCCTGAAGAGGGGCAGCAGCCTTTTCAGTAGTTACAGGGGCAACAGTCTGGATGATTGACTGAGCTGGCCTTGTAACATCAGCTAATGTGGCTTTGCCACACAGCTACTGCGAACGGCTGAAAGCAAGGGGAAACTACAGCCGTTACCTTTCCCGAGGACATGCAGCTCTACTGTATGAACATATGATGATGACATCCTCTCGGGTAAAATATTCCGGAGGCAAAATAGTCCCCCATTCGGATCTCCGGGCGGGGACTACTCGGGAGGATGTGATCATCAGGAAAGACAATACTGGCATTCTACGGATCGGAGCGTGGAATGTTAGATTCCTTAATCGAGTAGGAAAATTAGAAAATTTAAAAAGGGAAATGGATAGGTTGAAGTTAGATATAATGGGGATTAGTGAAGTTCGGTGGCAGGATGAACAGGATTTCTGGTCAGGTGAGTACAGGATTATAAATACAAAATCAATTGGGGGTATCACAGGAGTAGGATTGATAATGAATAAGAAAATAGGAATGCGGGTAAACTACTATGACCAGCACAGTAATCGCATTATCATTGTCAAGATAGATACGAAGCCAACACCGACAACAGTAGTACAGGTAGTAGCCAACTAGCTCGGCCGATGATGAGGAAATCGAAGAAATATATGAGGAGCTAAAGGAAATTATTCAGACAATTAAGGGAGAGGAAAACTTAATTGCTATGGGAGACTGGAATTCGGTAGTAGGACAAGGAAGGGAAGGGAAGATAGTAGGTGAATATGGTCTGGGCAAAAGGAATGAAAGAGGAAGCCGCCTGGTAGAATTTTGCACAGAACATAATTTAGTTATAACGAACACCTGGTTCAAGAATCACAAAAGAAGGTTGTATACGTGGAAGAGACCAGGAGACACCGGAAGATACCAGATAGATTTTATAATGGTGAGACATAGATTTCGGAATCAGGTTCTACAGTGTAAGACATACCCAGGGGCAGATATAGACTCTGACCATAACTTGTTGGTTATGAACTGTAGGCTGAAACTAAAGAAACTACAAAAAGGTAGGAAAATAAGGAGATGGGACCTGGATAAATTGAAGGAACCTGAGGTTCTTAAGAATTTCGGAGGGAGCTTTAGGCAACAATTGACGGAAACAGGGGAAAATAAAACAGTAGAGGAGGAATGGGTAAAATTAAAAGATGAAATAGTGAAGGTAGCAGAGGACAAAATAGGTAGGAAGGAAAGACCTACAAAAATCCTTGGATATCACAGGAGATACTAAATTTAATCGATGAAAGGAGAAAATATAAAAATACAGTAAATGAAACAGGCAAAATGGAGTACAGACGACTAAGAAATGAGATTGACAGGAAGTGCAAAATGGCTAAGCAGGAGTGGATAGAAGGCAAATGCAAGGATGTAGAAGAATGTATAAATAGGGGAAAAATAGATACAGCCTACAGGAAAATAAAAGAAACATTTGGAGATAAGAAAAACAGCTCTATGAATATCAAGAACACAGATGGAAAACCAGTTCTCAGCAAAAAAGGGAAAGCTGAAAGGTGGAAAGAGTATATAGAGGGGCTCTACAAAGGAAATGAACTTCGAGACAGTATTTTAGGAAGGAAAGAGGATGTAGATGATGATGAAATAGGAGTTTCTGTGAAGAATTTGACAGAGCCCTGAAAGACCTAAGTCGAAACAAGGCCCCTGGAGTAGATGATATTCCCTCAGAGCTACTGAAGTCTCTGGGAGAACCAGCATGACAAAATTGTTTCACCTGGTGTGTAAGATGTATGAGACAGGTGAAGTACCCTCAGACTTTAAGAAAAATGTTATAATCCCCATCCCTAAGAAAGCAGGTGCAGACAGGTGTGAAAACTACAGAACCATTAGTTTAATAAGTCATGGCTGCAAAATATTACCGCGAATTATATACAGAAGGATAGAAAAGCTGGTAGAAGCCGACCTCGGGGAAGATCAGTTTGGGTTCAGGAGAAATGTAGGAACACGAGAGGCAATACTCACTTTACTGCTTATCCTAGAAGATAGATTAAGAAAAGGCAAACCTACATTTCTAGCTTTTGTAGATTTGGTGAAGGCTTTTGACAATGTTGAATGGAATAAACTCTTTAAAGTTCTGAAGCAAGCAGGAGTAAAATATAGGGAGCGTAAGGTTATTTACAACTTGTACAAATACCAGACAGCGGTTGTCAGAGTTGAAGAGCATGAAAGGGATGCAGTGCTTGGAAAGGGAGTAAGGAAGGGTTGTAGTCTTTCTCCATTGTTGTTCAATTTGTACATTGAGCAAGCTACAATGGAAAGCAAGGAGAAATTTGGAGAAGGAATTAAAGATCAGGGTGAAGAATTAAAAACATTGCGTTTTGCCGACGACATAGTAATTCTGTCAGATACAGCAAAGGACCTGGAAGAGCAATTGAACGGAATGGACAGTGTTCTGAAAGGTGCATATAAGATGAACATTAACAAGAGCAAAACTAGGGTAATGGAGTGCAGTGTAAGAAAATCAGGTGATGCTGAAGGAATTAGATTGGGAAACGAATCAATAAAGGAGGTAGATGAGTTTTGTTACTTGGGCAGTAAAATAACAAATGATGGTCGCAGTACAGAAGATATGAAATGCAGAATGGCAATGGGTAGAAAAGCGTTCTTGAAAAAGGGAAATTTGTTAACATCGAATATTGATGTTGTTGGAGTGTTGCCTTGTATGGGAGTGAGACATGGACGATAAACAGTGCGGACAGGAAGAGGATTGAGGCTTTTGAAATGTGGTGCTATAGAAGAATGCTGAAGATTAGGTGGGTGGATCGTGTAACTAATGAGGAGGTACTGAACAGAATTGGGGAGAAAAGGAATTTCTGACATACCTTGACTAAAAGAAGGGATAGATTGGTAGGACACATTCTTAGACATTAAGGAATTGTGAATTTAGCATTGGAGGGAAGTGTGTGGGGTAAAAACCGCAGAGGAAGACCAAGAGATGGATACAGTAAGCAGATTCAGACAGATGTAGGTTGCCGTTCTTATGTGGAGATGAAGAGGCTTGCTCAGGATAGGGTATTGTGGAGAGCTGCATCAAACTAGTCTCCGGACTGAAGGCCACAACAATATATATATATATATATATATATATATATATATATATATATATATATATATATTAATGTGAATGTCTATTCGGTGTACGCGTATCACTTCCAAACGACTAGACGCAGAGACTTAAATATTTGTACAGTTACTAATTTATACCTTAGGAAGGTTTTAGGCACGGTTTTATAGCGATCTGATAGATGTTTAGCAATTTGAAGAATATAACGCGAAATGCGGAACAATAATTACTCTTTGAGAATTATAGTTGCTCTTTGAATATGGTTTTATTGGTTGCATTGTTGCTTGAGGATTGATAATGATAAAAGGGTGGAGTATATTGGGATGGAAAGTTATCGGTGTATATAAAATTCTACGTGTGTGTGTGTTAATATTTCGCTCTGCAGCAAAAACTACAAAACGCAAACGAATGGTCTGTGTGTAATTGTTGTCCGAAGTCTCCCGTTGTACACCATAGCAGTTCCATACCGATAGCTATAAGGGGGGGTGGAAGATATGGTGGATGAAAGTCGTCTAATCTAATATATATATATATATAAAATCGGAATGAAAGCCAGCGATGACGTTTGCGACTCTATAGCAGGGAGGTTACATACAGCAAAACGTGATGCTACAGACCATATCTTTGGTCTATGCGTGCTACAATGTCTTCAGCTCCTTCTCTGTAAGGATAAGCATACGAATAAGGGAATATAAGAATAAATAAATAAAGCGGTAAAAAAGAAATTTCTTTTAATACATCTCTTCAAAAAAATGGATTTGACATTTCGCGCATTACATCAAGTGATCGATGTGTGATATTATTACAATCTTTATTATTGAATTTCGTGATTGGATTCTTCGAAACGAGTGCATTTTACGTGTGTTTTGATCTACACTACTTACTTTTCTGATAAACGGTAAGTGTATAGACTTCTGCAATCTGATAGGAATATTTTTCAGTTCCGCTTTATCAGCTACATTTCCTCAAAAATGAGAGAAATTAATTACATTAATTGTTATTTAAACTTCGCAGATAAATGTGCATTGTGTTACTTTACACACATTACAACAGTATATCTACTTTTAATAGATCACATTCAGACAACTTACCTCGGAAAATAATATATTCTGCGATAATGATTACAAAAAAAAAAAAAAAAAAAAGAAGGGAGATGGACAGAGAGAGAAGGGATAGGAGAAGTACTGACTCAAGGCAGCAACAAATAAATAAATACCCGTGCAACGCCGGGTTTTCAGCTAGTATATATATATATATATATATATATATATATATATATATATATATATATATATAAAGAAGAAGGTGGGGTACAGCGTATTCGGTCTATGCGAAGCGGCAGTTTCTCGATAAATTGGACACACGTTTGTGGCTCAGTCCAGTCTGCCAGGACGTCTCCCTCAGACGGGGAAGTAACGTCGTAATTAGTCTTACACACATCGAAGAAGGCCGCTTTAACCGACGTAACCAGCCGACCGTGTAGGCTCTGGTCGGGTTTAGCACTTCTTTGGACGACACGGTGGGTCAGTTTGGGCTACAGGAACGCTCGCGGGTCGCATTGTGCGCCGCCTTAAAAAGTGTCGGCCCGCTCGTAAACTGGGGCGCCTTTGTCGCGTGGCGGGCAACATTCTGGCGACCGCGCCGGGACACAATGCGACCGCCGCTCGGTTTTTGTCCGCCTCAACTCTCTGTGTGCTTCGGTGCCGAAAAAATACCTGTTCCTTCGTCAGCAGATATGCTACGGAATGCACGCGTGCGTACAGATTTAGCCAGGAAAATTCGGCTCACCTGAAGACGGGGATACCGCCCATCAGCTTTCACCCGTGACGTCATCACAGCGCGATAGCTTTGAGGTGCGTGAGTGTTTGTAGAAGGCGTGAGTCATTATGTGGTGGGTTAATTGGTACAGAGTCATCTGTGTCGGAAGTG
The DNA here is from genome assembly GCA_026315105.1 of Locusta migratoria. Taxonomy (NCBI): domain Eukaryota; kingdom Metazoa; phylum Arthropoda; class Insecta; order Orthoptera; family Acrididae; genus Locusta; species Locusta migratoria. The sequence goes on along the minus strand of CM048754.1, from coordinate 82,099,347 downwards.
TTTGGCAAAGCCGGCCGCAGTGGCCGAGCCGTCTGCGGCGGGGCAGTCACAGTCTGCACGGCCGCTACGGTCGGGGTTTCGAACCCCCTCTCGGGCATGGATGTTTGTGTAGTCTTTAGTATAAGGTAGTTCATAAGTAGCTTGTAAGTTTAGGGACTAATGACCCTGCAGCTAAGTCCCTTAAGCTTAACAAACATTTGAACAACATTAATTATGTGGTGGCTGAGTTAGAAAAGATAGTTTGTCTACAAACAGAACAGATTATAGATTAATATTTTGTGTTTAAAAAGTGATCTGTACTTTCCCTCTGATGATAAGGTATAAGTTACGTCAGACTTTTGGCCCACTTTGGGTTACGGTAGTAACACTAAAAGTGGGCCTTTCCGATCGTCTTTTGGCACCTCGAAATTTACATGAAAATAACGGATTAACTATTCATCCGAAACGAAAATTGAATAACCGAATTTGTAGAGGAGAAAATTCTGTACAACTTTCCTCTGTTATATTTTTTTCATATCTCGTAGCGTCTCAAAGATATTAGCAAAAATAATGGCGATTTTGGGATGTATGTCTGTCTGTCTGACCGTAACGTGTTCCCTGTTTTTAAGACGAACTGTTCAACCGATCAGCCGGTCGCGGTAGCCGAGGGGACTGAGGCGCTCCAGTCACGGTCTGCACGGCTACTACGGTAGGGGGTTCGAATCCCCCCTCGGGCATCGATATTTGTGCCGTACTTAGTCTTAGCTAGTTCATAAGTAGTTTGTAAGCTTAGAGACTAATGACCCCGTAGTTAAGTTCAAATGTTTGTATAGCTTACGGGATTTAACTACGGGGCCATCAGTCCCTAAACTTACAAACTACTTATGAACTAATTAATACTAAAGACGGCACAAATATCCATGCCCGAGGGGGATTCGAACCCCCGACCGTACTGGCCGTGCTGACCGTGACTGTAGCGCCTCAGTCCCCTCGGCCACCGCTGCCGGCCGTAGTTAAGTCCCATAAGTTCTACAAACATTTGAACATTTCAACCGATCAGCACCAAATTTTACAGAAATAATTCTAGGCCGCCAGAGACCAGAACCTCCATTTTCCAAATTTTTCGGTCAAAATATATGGTAGTAATACCAAAAAAGCCGTCTGTAATGTAATTGCAAACGAACCGTTTATCTGTCACGAAAATTGAATAACCTAATTGGTAGTGGAGAAAATTCTCTATAACTTAGTTCCGCTATGTTTTTTGTCATATCTCGTATCGTTTGAGACATATTTGCAAAAATAACGGAGATTTGACACCATTGAATTAAAGAAAACCAGCCGTTCGCAGATGTCACGTGACATTCCTCGCCCAGAACTCTCTCTGGCATACGCCATCTTGCGTTGCCGGCCGCGGTGGCCGAGGGGACTGAGGCGCTCCAGTCACGGTCTGCACGGCCACTACGGTCGGGGGTTCGAATCCCCCCTCGGGCATGGATATTTGTGCCGTCCTAGTTCGCAAGTAGTTCATAAGTAGTTTGTATGTTTAGGGACTGATGAGCCCGTAGCTAAGTCCCATAAACTATACAAAATTTGAAACATCTTGCGTTGCGTATTTGACGATTTTCTCATTGTGACTTACACGTTGTCATTTCAAAGCAATGGCACACTGAAGAATTAACAAAAACACATCGTTCTTCGTGCGATAAATGATAAACTAGTGTCTACAAATGCCATATTAACATCAGTTAACAACGGCCATCAATAGTATGAGATTAAAGGGCTGATCTTTTGATTGATAGCTGAAGCGTAATGGGCAGTGCGTTAGACTGTGTCGCTAAAGGTCGGTGTTTCGGAACCAGCCACTACTTAATTTTTTTTCCTAATTAATAAATATTTTATTATTTAGATTATTATTTTCGTCCAAAACGTTTGCAAAAACTTATAAAACTACGAATCTAAAGTGGGCCGCAAAACACGCCATCTGAACGTCGAAGGCGCGAATTTTGGGGCTGAGACCTGTGATCGGCTGTAGATTTACGAGGATAACTGCACATTATTTATTACCTACAGTATAGAAATATTAAAATATCCCGTTTACGAATGTTCCGATATGCTGGTGACGTCTTCAATTATGCCCAAAAAATCCAAGTAGTCTCCAATCTGTACCAACGACTATACAAAAACTAGAATCTTTATATAAATACCCTAACACGAAACTGACGGCACAGATTTTTAATATAAATCATACGAGAAAGGAAATGAAAAGTACGTAATTTAAAAGGTGGTTTGTCATAGACGTTCCGAATATAAAAATTATATGTGCACATAGCCGTTAAGTGTAGTAAAAAGAAAAAAAAAATAGTTTAGGATGATACGGTAAATTCTCCATATGTGTTGCCACTACATTATAACCCAATGTTGATTGGAATACACTCTTTCAAATTCTGAAATCTGCAGTAAAATATAGGGAACGGAAGGGTATTTACAACTTGTACAAAAACCAGTCAGTAGTTATCAGAGTTGAAGGCATGAAAGGGATGCAGAGGTTGGGAAGGGAGTAAGACTGGGTTGTAGCCGTTCTGCAATGTTACTCAATTTGTGCATTGAGCAAGCTATAAACGAAAACAAGGAGAAATTTGGAGAAGGAAATAAAGTTCAGGGCGAAGAATTAAAAATATTGCGTTTTGCCAATGACATTGTAATTCTGTCGGAGACAGCAAAAGATCTGGAAGAGCGGTTGGACGGAATGGACAGTGTGTTGAAAGGTGCGAATAAAATGAACATTAACAAGAGCAAAACGAAGGTAATGGAGTGCAGTGTAAGAAAATCGGACGATGCTGTAAGAATTAGATTAGGTAAGGAAAGAATACAGGGAGTAGATGAGTTTTGTTACTTGGGCAGTGAAATAACAAATGATGATCGCAATACAGAGCATATAAAATGCAGACTGGCAATGGGAAGAAAGGCGTTTCTGAAAAAGAGAAATTTGTTAACATCGAATATTGATTTAGCCTAATGAAGTCCTTTCTGAGGGCATTTGTGTGGAGTGTTGTCTTGTATGGGAGTGAAACATGGGCGATGAACAGTGCGGACAGGAAGAGCATTGAGGCTTATGAAATATGGTGCTACGGAAGAATGCTGAAGATTAGGTGGGTGGATCGCGTTACTAATGAGGAGGTACTGAACAGAATTGGGGAGAAAAGGAATTTCTGGCATACCTTGACTAAAAGAAGGGATTGATTGGTAGGACACATTCTTAGACATCAAGAAATTGATAATTTAGCATTGGAGGGAAGTGTGTGGGGTAAAAATCAGAGAGGTAAACGAAGAGATGGATACAGTAAGCAGATTCAAATAGATGTAGGTTGCAGGTCTTATGAGGAGATGAAGAGGCTTGTTCAGGATAGAGTAGGGTGGAGAGCTGCATCAAACCAGTCTCTGGACTGAAGAGCACAACCACAACATTATAACCCACTGTAGGTGGCTTGTTGATATGTATCAGTTAGCGTCTCGAGGTCTAATTTTAAAGTCCGGTTTCGATTCCCACTGGCCTGCCGCCCATTTTTTAAAATTCTTCGTAATGTTCATTTCTTAGCTTTTAAATGTAATTAAACAATTCAGTTTATGAACGCAGTATTTTAATAAGTCTCAAGGACAAATATTTGAAAATGTTGGGATTGTATTAAGAAAACCAGTTTTCGTACATGCAGCAAGTAGTGTCCGATCGTTTGATAGTTTGATATTTGTTTGAACATAGAGAACAAGGATAGTTAGCGAATGATGAAAGAATTTTTACGAAAAAATGTACAAACTTCAGTCGAATTTGTGGATTATGCTATGAAGGTTTCAAAAATAAGGAAGTAAAATTATTCTATCTTGGTAAAAACGCAAAAAAGTGTTTCAAAACTGTCGGCTATATATATTTACAAAAAGTAATGTTTTCCGATTAAACATTTTTCATTGTGTTGGCTTTTCATAGTAGACAGTCGTTATACTCCTTATTTTAGTGGATCAGCAGCTGAAAAAAAAGCCTTGTTTGAAAAACATTATAAAAATGTACTTTTTTTATTTGTACTATGATGAACGCCTGCTGAAGTTACAAACTCCTTACCACGACGCCTTGCTAACGTTTCTACCTCCCGCACATGTTATTCTTTGTGATGTCTTCCCTTTTTACGTCTTGTTTCAGCGCTGCCACTGTCTGTTGCTGACATTGTTACTTGGTTAAAGTAAAACAAAAAGTAATAAACTTCACTAAACTAGGCACTGATCTTATCACTTTGCATTGTAAACATAACCAGCATGCCGTGGAACAGCTCGCTCGTCTGCTACATTACGCGCCCAACACGTGACTGTGCAGCGAGCACCACTGTAGCACTGCAGTGGGTGTCGCCCACACTAGCGCGGCTTTGCGTTGAAGGAGGAACGTATTCCAGGAATATGTATGTCCCTCCTTCAACTCACTCGTATCTCACTATTGTTGGCAAGCGCATTAGAAGTAGAGGAAGATGTTCTTTTTTATGATCAATGGATGTAGATACGTCCAAAGAAGAAATGGCTATCTTAGTTTAATTTGTGGAATTTGTACCTTTTTCAGCTCACTCATTCAATTATTGTATGTACTCAGTATACAATATTCTGTAAGCCATTCGCTAAATAAATAAAAATCCTTTGAGTAGGTCCGAGGCTGCAGTGAATCGTTTAAGTGTTGCACGTTAGTCCTTGCAAATTATGTTAAATTCTTCCAATTCCATTTCTGCGTGGTGTGGTACAGCTACCGTGTTGAGTCGAACTCTTGAATAAAATAATGACTCGGTTGCAAAAACTTTAATTGAAATGGCGCGTTTCGCCCGGTTAGAGCATCTTCAGATGTCTTATCTGATGTCTATATGGCGCAGGGACATCAGATAAGAAATCTGAAGATGGTCTAACCGGGCGAAACGCACCATTTCAATAAAAGTTTTTGCAGTCAAGACATTATTTTATTCGAGAGTGCAAATTATGTTGTCGTAATGGTGGTCAGCAGGAAGGGTACAAAGTTTGAAGAAAATCCGTTGTCAGTGATTGCCCGAGTACGTGTGAGGCTGCGCCGCCGTTGCAGTTCGTGTGTGTGTGTGGGGGGGGGGGGGGGGACCCCGGCAGGCAGGCTAGCCCCATTGTGCTCGTCGGCGTCGGCCATGCTGGAGCGCTTGCCAGGGGTGTGCCTAGCAGAGCAGAGCCCTGACTGACGCTGAGGGGTGGCGGCAAGCGCGACACCACACCCCAGAAGCCGCCATGTCTCGTGCAGCGCGATTAAAGCTCTAGTGCAATCGACGATACCGCCTCGTCGCCAGGGGATTACGTCAACTACGCAGCTGGGTAAGAGACCCCTTACGATAACCCTCATAGCGGGGAGGTAGAGGAGAGCGAGCCAAGATAAATAATTGTTTAGTTAAAATTTTCGTTTCGAGTTAGCAGCACTGTATGCATACTACTATCACGATCTATAGAAGACAGGTCTGGATCAAGCCCCTAGCACGCCGTAGCAGAGAAGCGAGGCAACTGTCCACGAATTGAAGCGGCTGACCGCCGCCATTTGCAGAGAAGAATCCCAGTACTGGGGTTTATGAGACGCAACAAGCGCAAAATGAAGCACAAAGTAAACGCATGTTTCTTAAAAAAAGAAAAAAAATACTGAGTACTGCACTCTGTTTAAAAAGTATTCTTAAATGAATGAAGTTTCCCAATTTCCGCAATACGTCTGCACAGAGACACGAAGTCTAAGGATGTAAGGCTCTTTCCTGAGAAAGTGGAGCGATTCGGCATCGAGATATTTGCATAAGATGATTCCACGACACTTGTAAAGTAGCAGAGACTGCGATTAATGTATACTTCACGTAATTTTCTGTCAGGCGCTCTATACTTTCTGCCGACTACTCCGTACGTTTTGCACGCTTATTTTTTTCCATATCATAGTTTTGTATACATTCCTTTCCATATAGCACAGAATTTTTCTTTGCCGCGGTGCAGTAGCCGAGAGGTCTAAAGCGTCTCGCTGCGGAGCGCGCGGTTGCTCGCCGTGGAAGTTCGAGTCCTCCCTGGGGCATGGGTGTGTATGTTGTCCTTAGGTTAGTTTACCTAGGGTTAAGTAGTTTGTAAGCTACTGACTGTAACCACGCAGTTTGGTCCGAAAGATTTTTTTTTTTTAAATAAAAGAAGACAACTTTTTAAACATCCTCCAATTCGGGTATGAATAATTGTAATAAGCCATACAACCGTAAATAGGCATTTCATTCCCACATTTATTTTTAAAAGAGATAGTACTTCTCAAAGTGGTTGAGTATGCGACATTCGATCAAACATTGGGCCATTTACAAAGTACAATCACCATCTGTTAAGTGTCTAAAACCAATTATTCCGTCTACTTCTGCATCATACTTATATATATATGATTAAAAATGTAAATACCTCTTATACGCCCAGTTCTTCATTCAGCTCAGCTTAGTACATAAATCGTGTTAGTATTTTTTGAAATTTATATGCAAATAAAATATAAGTACTTGATGTGTAATAAAGTACTTTTTTCAGTTCTAGAGAATCATTTATAAAATTAAATCTAAACAAAAACAAACGCTCATAATTTATTATTTCTCCACGAAGATATTATATGGCATACAAGTAATGACCGATCTGTGAAATGTAACACTGTTTCCGACTTGGTCTTTGCTAACTTTGTTAGTGTTACAGTTAAAAGAAGCACAAGAACGAACCATGTTTACACACTGTTTCTCTGCAAATGGCGGCTTCTGCCACGTTCAATGTGGGGATGCGACACTAGTTCCAGCGAGCGGTCTAATTGTTATTTAGTAAGTCTATGGTCTGGACACCAGTGTTCCGTATGCAGCCGCCATTTTGGTTCTAGAGCAGACGACACTGCACAGTATCGCTAGGAGAGAAAACTGTCGTTTACGCAAATTATTATAACTCTGCAGCCAGTCTGCGTACCGTTTGAGCCAGAAATTATATTCTTACTGACAGCAACAACATAGTGACATAACATACAAACGGCTTTTAGTCAAATCGCGTGATTGTGGTATTTCGCCCCAGATTTGCGACTAGATAGGGGATTTCCTGTCAGAGAGGACACCGTTTGTAGTAATCGATGGTAAGGCATCGACTAAAGCAGATGTGATATCGGGCGTTCCACAGGGTGGTGTTATCGGTCCTTTCAGTTTTTCGCGAATTTTCAAATTTTCTGGGTAAGTTTCCCAAATTTTAAGTTCATAAGAACGTTCAACTTTCGTTGAACGCCAAATGTTCAAAATTTTATAGATGTCGGATGAACGGTTCTCAAGTTATAGTGTTGAGTACATTTAGAAACACATTGAAAAAGGAATTTGGTTCGAATTTTGCGACTTTCCTTTTAACTACCCTGCCTTTTATTCTGAAAACTTATCCACGACCATAATGAAAAAAAAAAAAAAAAAAAAAAGGAATTACTCCTCTCCATCGTCGAATAGTCACTTATAGTGAATGCTGAGTTCAATTAAATACACATTGAAAAACGCACCTTCATTTTTTTTTCAAATTTTCCATTTTCCGGTAGATTTTCTAAAAAGTTTATTTCGTACAAACTTTGTCCTGTCAAGCCATACTCAACTGATGCTCTTACAACCACTTTCTGGGCGACTTTCCCAAATCTTTATTTCATGCAAACTTTCCTCTTGCTTTCTACATGAAATGTACAAAATTTTATCGCAATTGGACGAACAGTATTGATAGCTGACTGGAAAAAGCTGTTTTAGTTTTTCCCTATTTTCCTCTTTTCTGGACAACTTTTCCACATTTTATCACCGTTTTAACCTTCCCTGGACTTACCCGAATATTTCGAGACTAAAATTATCCAGTTCGATTCAGCCGTTCTCCAGTTTTAGCGAGACTAACGAACAGCAATTCATTTTTATATAGATGACTCTCTGTGTATTAATGACACGTCACCTACAACCTTGAGCTGAAAGGGATATTATAGAAGTTAAAGATGTTAGTCTTTCACCTAGGTAATTTTTGATGGCAGGTAAAGTCACAGAATATTAAAGCGAGAAAATTTGGGGGCGAAAAGTAAGTATTCAGTAAAAAATATGGAGAATGAAAAAGGAAATCTAGCAATAGTCCGTATTGTATGGTAATGAACTACGGGAAATATATATGGCAAGGATGGGGCCCCTCCACGCCCACACCAACGTGGTGACCATCACAAAAGTTCTACTGTCACCTCCGTAATTAGGTTAGTTTGCTAAGGTGGATCACGGGATGTGGGAACCGCGATGTTATCCGTACGTGTGGGCGCGATCACCCATTAATACGGTGCCTCTGGAGATAGAGTTGGTCGAAAGGTATACGAAGGGTAAAGGTATGTAAGGGCAGAGGAAAAAAAGTGCCAAGGCAAGAGCCAAGGTAAAAAAACCTCTGCGACAGTGGGGTAGGTATGAAGGTCAGTAGCGGTATGCTATCTGCGACAGATCATGCAAGGTTTGGTAATGTTAGTAATGGGTATTTTCTCAGTACCGTTAACTTTGCTAGGTTCGTCATAAAGAATCAGTCTGTTTTGATGTGAGGTTCTGCTGCAGCTGAGCTCCAATGTAGTCTCCTGGGTCGGCTGCGGCAGTTTACCCGTTAACATCGGCTGTGGCAGAATACCTGTTTGTCATGGTAGTTACGCAGTTCGGCTATAGAACTGGCTAAGTGTGCGGGACTGTTTAGGTTTGTTTGTGTTTTTAGTGCGATGAATATGGTTTCCCTGCTTTGCCTGTAGGTCGGCTGTGGGCTTAGCTGGCATTGCCAGTCAGATTGCTGTTCTGCAGGGGTTTGCCATGTTCATCGTGTTTGTGTTCCCTACGACCGTAGGTGGTTAGTCTCTGAGGAGAAGTGTTTTTGGGCGATTATGTTTCCACCTATGGTTGTGATCGTAGTTCCCCAAGCGTAGGATGAAGGGGTTGTTCGAGTGTCTCGAGTTCCTGTACAGTCGTGTGGCGAGTTTCTTGAATACCACCGAGAGGCGCTCTAGGCGGTATTCGTTGTGAAGGTCCACGGTGCGTGTGTATCGTGGATCGTTGCTGATGATGCGTAGTACCTTGTTCTGTATGAGCTGCAGGCGGCGCAGCCGTGTTGGCGCCGCGTATGCCCAGCACGGAGCACCGTACGTCATCAGAGGGATATATATATATCTATATATATATATATATAGAGAGAGAGAGAGAGAGAGAGAGGTAGAGATAGAAATAGAGAGAGGGAGAGAGAGGGGGGGGGCGGTCGTGTGGTGGTGCGGCGTTGCAAAGTGTTGTCTGGGAGGTAGGGGCAGGTAGCGGCCGGGTTGCCATGGCAACGGCACAGCCAGAGGCTGCCGGGTCGATACGGCGGGCCGCGCCCGCGCCACACGCGGGAGAACTCACAGGACGAGCCTTGTCACACTTCAGAACATGCAGTTTCGGTGACAAGGTGATGTGGCGCGGCTGTATTCTCTAAGGCTGGTATGTTAAAATGTTCAAATGTCTGTAAATCTGTCGGACCAAACTGCGTGGTCATCAGTCCGTAGCTTACAAACTACTTAAACCTAGGTTAACTAACCTAAGGACAACACACACACCCGTGCCCCAGGGAGGACTCGAACCTCCAAGGCGAGCAACCGCGCACTCCGCAGCGAGGCGCTTTAGACCGCTCGACTACTCCACCGCGAAAATTTTTTGTCGAAAATTTACATCATAAAAATTTGTCAGTGTAATAGGGAACTTTGACATATCTCTGCTTTCGTCAAAAAAATATGATCATATCTAGTGCCTCGCAGTAGATTTGATCATAAAAGTCGTTTGCATTTCGTTCCCTGCAATGCGAAATGTAACCGCTCGGAGCGCTAGTATTCGTGTAGCTCTCGGGCCGCGCTTAACGTCCTTGTTTCAAAACATGGCGTCGGAGATTATTTGGTGTGTGCTGTCATCTCAAGCAGACGAAGCGCTATATACTCGCAGACACCCTGAATAAGAACAGGTTAAGGACACTCTAAAGTCACAAAAGATTGGCGAAGGTACAGTACACAACGCAAAAATTCGGCCTGGCTGTAAGAAGAAGATTAATGGCCTCGTGTGTTACATCAACCACAAAATTAATAGAAATATATGAAGGCGCTTTTATAAGCTCTCCACTGTTTACAATATAATAATAATGGACGCTGTTCCTGCTCTGTTGTTGACAGGTGCTTGTAAGTGCTCTTGTCCGCCCTTTAAGTTAATCCTCCTCGCCGCGCCGTAAGTAAACTTAACCCCAGCAGCAAGAAACTGCTGTGTCACCGAAAGCCTGTCTTCTGCCGATACAGTCTTCTCACTTACGAATACTGATTTTTAATGTGCGGAGCCACTTTACTGAGTAAATACCCATAGGTTGTATCATCCATTCTCCAGTAATTTATATGTGACTTGGTGGCCTCCGCTTGCAACTCCTGCAACACGAAATGATTTCTACAGTTTCCCTCAAGTAAGCCCCTAATTTTTCTTCAGAATGCAGTTTTCGTAGTAGCAATGACAGCGCATGATAACACGTGTTTACTGTCAGCCATCTTGAAATATGATCAAAAATATGACGACAGTGTAATACCCCTTTTTAGCGTCACGTCAAAGATTTACATAAAAAAATATTACGAACTTATGATGATATTTTTATGTCAAAGATTTGATCAAAAATTTGACATTGTAATACCGGTTGGCTACTTGCGATAGATACAAAAAATTCCTAGTAACAATGCTGAGAAATAAAAGTGAGAACACACAAACACACATACACACACACAAATAGCACCATCACAGAGTCCGAATACCTCAAAAAGAAACACAAAAGACACAAATACAAGACCGACACAAAATGGGTAACATGCAAGAAACAACAGTTGGTATACAATCATATACACACACACGTAGAACAGGGTAAGGTGGTACAATTGCGATCATTTCGTACAAATGTTATTGAAACTTGAAATATATTGAGAAAAGAAATAATTTTAACCCTGGCACTTGTTCTGCTCGATGTACAAATTAAATGACATCGGAGAAAGGGTACAACCTTGTCTTATTCCCTTCCCAACTAATGCTTCCCTTTTATGCCTTTCGAGTCTAATAACTGCGGTCTGGCTTTTGTACAAGTTGTAAATGACTCTCCTTTCCCTGTATTTTACCCCTGCTGACTTCAGAATTTGAAAGAGTGTATTCCAGTCAACATTGTCAAAAGCTTTCTCCAAATCTACAAAAGCTAAAAATGTAGGTTTGCCTTTCCTTAATCTATCTTCTAAGATAAGTCGCAAAGTGAGTATTGCCTCCCGATTTCCTACGTTCCTCCTGAATCCAAACTGATCTTCCCCGAGGTCAGCTTCTACCAGCTTTTCCATTCTCCTGTAGATAATTCGTGTTAAAATTTTGCAATAATGACTTATCAAACTAGTAAACTAAGTTATACTAAAGACATTACAAAAATCCATGCCCGAGTGAGAATTTGAACCTCCGACGCGCGATCCATAAAGTGGCGCTCCAGACCGCTCGGCTACCCCCGCGCGTCTATCATACCGAGATGGGAACTGTGGTTTTCATCTAAAATTCCAAGGAAAACTTAGTAGTCTACACTTTCTACTAGTTTCAACCTCAGTAGCAGCAGATAATGAGTAGGTTTATATTTATCTATAAGATTAAATTTCTGAAAAAAGTTCTCGTTTTACTGGTTTTACACTCTTAGACGCTATTTTAGAATCTTTAACCGGAAAGTAAAGCGGCGAAGGCGACGGAGAATTCGATTACGATCCCCTCAGACTTTTCATTGCTTAGGATGTTGAAACAATTTCGCAAATAAGCCAGAAAGTTTGGGATCCAAAGCAAAATCTAAAAATATAACACACACATTCTTCCAGGTCCAAGATGAGACGCCCGTCATTGCAAAACACCTCCTCAATTTTAATCTCACTCTTCCAGTCTATTATTTACAACAACAAAAAAAGATAAAGTAGTCCATAATCCGAAGATTGGCTTGAACACCACAGTGCTTTACTAGGCATGGTCCTGTTTGGAGGTGGTATGCCGTTGCCTTCCTCCGACCTTCGAACTGACTTACCCAGCCAGTTATAGGGGGACCTACAGTTCAACGTGGGTTCCGAACCACGGTGCTACTCGGGATTTTTCACATCTTCAATACTGCCAGAGGTGAAAGAAGTGGAAAGTGACAGATAAAAATGACTTGGCAGGGATCTTACCCGCGTCGTCCGGATTTGTAGTCTAGCTATCTACCACTGTGCTACAGAGCAGCAGAATTTTCAACATATTACCCATAAATAGTATGAACGACAAGTTACAGCCTTGTCTTACTACCGTGAACCACGAACTAAATTCACCGTCAATTCTTAACTGACATCTGACAATGCACGTAAAGATATTTAATTGCCTGCAGAAATTTTTTCTCCTGTTCCATAATCTTGTAGAACTGACAATAGCTCTCTCCTCGGAACACGGTCATAAGCCTCTTGTAGACCCATAATTGTTTTTCTTGCAAAAATTCAAAGGGCTGTCACTCGTAGAGGGTCTTCACGTTGGTTGTCTCGTATTCTGGTTTTAGCTTGTGATTTGTAAGCTGTACATTCGGCTTGACTTTCACAGTTGTAGTGGATGAACGGGTTCAAAGTTTTATTTGTCACCTCATTATAAAATTCATCTCGGTAGACCTGGTACTTATTCGTAATTAATAAAATTTATATCTTTGTTGAATTTTTCGTACTGTAAATATTGGTTCTGTGTATCATTTAAAATTGAAGACTTTCGTTTCTCAGGGGTTGATATTTAATAAATCGAAAAAATTGAATCATTGAGTGCCGGTAGTTCAGACAATTTGAAGCCCGTCACGAAAGATATTACTTGCACATGATTCCTTTCTATCGAATCATTCTTTAGAAATAATTTCATTACAAGTTTCTTCTAATCAAAACTGCTGGATGTTTTGTTTCACATATTAACTGATTAATTACGAATTTCACAGCTATATGTTCACTTTTAGAACCTTCTTGAACAATGTTAGGGAACTAAATATTTGAATAATTGTTTAAGACTTGTTTAAGTATCACATATTCTCTATTTTGAATTTAATATTTACAACAAAATCACTTTCACAGAAAACACTTTGAGTTCACAATGCGTCATTATTTTCGTCAAAGTCTCATTTATATTAAAGTCTCTGGATCCTGTTACATTGCTTATGAACTTTAACTATTACAGATACGTTTTTTAAAAGTTGTTTTATTAAACTTGAGAATAAGTTCAAATTCCAAAATCACGAATATTAATCAGTTTATTACGGGAGGCAGACGTTTCTAATTCTACCGTCCCAGCCTATCCCGATGAAAGTCTAAAGATAATGTACGCATTCGCGTATGATCACGATATGAAAGTTTATATTAATAAATAAATACTTTTTCTCGGGTTCTTTCCTATCTTGGAAATAAACCGCGTATGTTACTGTGAAACTAATCACGGAGAGCTATCACACAGAGAGTTAAACACTTAAACACTTGGAGATCTAGTAACATAAAAAGCAAGTAACGTAGAGGGAGAATAATTCAACTGCGGGTACTATTTATAATAGCAACCTCACAAATGATCTTTGATATACGAGGTGGTTTGACCTACGTATTCCCTGGATACTGCTTTTCTGAATTACTCTGATCTAATTTGAATTTACTAAAAATTTTGAAAAATGAGAAATTTCTGCCTCTAAACAAATAATTAAAATTACGTAACGATGAAAAATGATGGAATATGGTGATTCTAATGCTATGGTCGCGATGTGGTGTTACAGGCCGCTATAGCAGACACGTTTGTGAGGCTCTGTGTGTTGGCGATACTTGCGTAACGCACTGTGGCGCTAGAACCTGCTCCGGTCTTAAGCGTTGCGGGAAGTCTAACCGGCGGGCGTCCGCATCCATTACGACTCGTAGCCTGCATAGTGCCACAGAGACAGACGTAGCGAAGCGACAAAGCACCCAGAGTGCTTCTCATCCACGACGGTCGCGCGAGCAATTTCCTACAACCTACATGATTTGTATCCTACGCGTCCCGATATTAGCAGAGTCTAGCTGCGTCGCGTCATAGACAGCTAGCCCCTACCCGACAAAGCTGCAGTGCTCGCCTGGGCGGATGAAGTTTGACAACTGCCTCTGCATAAACAGTATTATAATGTGCCGACATAAATGTTTCACGTTCACGTTTACGGCTGTGTGAATTTTACTGCCTTCGTATATTTTCCGGAGCTTTCAAGTACAACCATTAAACGAACCGACACTATATTATTCCGTAATTGAGGCTCAATACAGTGGAGATGTGAGCGACTGCCTTATGTATACTATGATCGCTATGTCTTTTGTATTAATAACTAGCTATTTCCAGCATGCGTTGCGGCGGCAGTGTTCGGTTAAAATTTAATTTGCTGTTAAGCACAAACGAACACGAAATGAAAATGACTCCCGAATTCTCCTAAAGGGGAATATCCAAAGTCTCAATACCAGCTGTTTGATTTGTCGCTGATGTCATGGGCGGCACATTTAAACGAAAAAAAAGTTCAGAAAACAAAACTTATCGAAACACAAAGTAAAACTCATAAAATAAATCTTTCAATTACGGGCAAAGAAACTTCCCTTCACTACAGTGCTGTACCAAGCAGTTGCCATTACGAACGGTCAAAGAGTCAAGTGATTAGTGTTCATTAATTAAATAACGGTGTTCAGTAGGTGGATAGGTGAAAGCAAATTGATCAGTGTGTATTGAAAAAAGCAATGACACATTTGTAACAAAAGAAAAATCCGCAATGCAGATGATCAATGTTTCGAGTCACACAACATGCCAACGTCAGGGGTCAAAGTCGACAGTTGCTATCACACGCTTCAGCTGACCCTCCAAAAGTTCTTGACCGATTTCTCTACATAAAGACGTATACAGATGCAGGAATATAGCATGTGTATTCGTGTAGCTGTCGTCACAAAACAGATGCAGATCTGATGATGGGAATTTCCGAAACGGGTAATTAGAGTCATGCTGTACTTGTAGTGTATCATGTAAAAAGTTTTGCGATTTATCCAGCTTATCTACAGCAGTACCAGTTAACAAGTAGGAGATACAGGGACAAGTTTTTGCTCTTTTTGTTTTCCGAAGCTCATATATCTCGACAGAAAATCCGTATGCCTATTGTAGAAGTGCGTAACGTTTGCACACCCTTCAATCTTCAGAACACAGTTTTTGTCGCTGATGCGATTACAAGTTATTAAGGTCTATATTAAATTACTTGCTAACTTACCTTAATATACATAACAGTACCGAAGTTTTTCTTTTGTTCTACAACACAGACTTATTTGATCAGTAATTTTAATAAAAAATGTTCAAATGTTTGTAAATCTATGGCACTTACCTAATGTGGTTATCAGTTCCCAGACTTACAAATTACTTAAATTAACTTAAACTGACCTAAGGACAACACACACAACAATGGCAGAGAAAGGACTCGAATCTCCGACTGCGAACGACCCCGAGGTCCGCAGCAGGGACAACATTGTAATCTAATACAAACGAGTTTGGGGTCTGCCAGAGCACAACACTGAGAAGACTTCTCAAGATCGCTTATAATCAACTCTTGGTACAAGCATATTTCCAAATTCTGAAAGTGAACAGAAAATAAATAAAATTCAACATTTCCGTAAGTAAATAAAAACGCTCCTCACGGCAAGGATGGAAAACTGAAAAAGAAGTAAATTGATTATTTAATATAATAGACTGCTAATGTAAAAGAAGGTTCAAACATAGTTCGGGTGTAATATGTGACAATCTGACACACCCTGTAAAGCGCAAAAACTAAACAAATACAGCAATAACTAAAAGAATAAGAGCAATTCATTGGATCATTGAAAATGAACAAGGCCAAAAGTCGCAAAGGAGTTCTCTTTTCATATTGAAGCTCTCCACAAATCAAGTTCGTTGATCGCTGGTGAGTGTTTTCATGATCAATCTTCCGTCCACCTTCTGCCGGAATCTGAAACAAGGTGAATGAGAAAACAATAAATAAACAAATAAAATATAAGTTATTGACATTTGCAAATTATTATTGTAATTATTCGCGGTTATAAATTTTTCTCAAAGAGATATAAAAAACAGAGAAAACTTCCACAACAAATTTTAGAAATTTGAAGGATTTTTATTTCTAGCAAATTGTGCGGAGGAGTGAAAAAATGTAACAATATTTAAAAATATAACCAATCGGAAATTAGAATACAGTATTTTTGGAGGTGATATACAGAAAGCCAGATTCGCAAAAAATAAGTATAGTTATAGAAAAAATAAAAATAAAATAAAAGTCCTGTATATATTGAATGAGACACATCAAAGCAAAGTGAACACAAAGTGTTTATTTAAATTGCCATAATTTTTTAATAACATTGCAGATTTAGACAGAATGCTATTGCAAACTAAAAAAAAACTGAGATCCGTTTGGTCAGTAGAGACAAAACCGGTATTTATATACACATTATTGCGCACAGGTTGTGTATATTAGGATACATTATTTAATGCAGAGACCTATGATTGATTTCACCTATGATTGATTTTTACACGCCAGTACGTGGATCGGTCACAATGTTTTCTACAGAGTTCACATATGAACATCGGTATGTCTTCGACCTGCAGATTGTGTGATGGTTGCCGTGGACTTCCATGGTGTTTACGAAGTCCCTCAGCTACCGTTTCTGTCGATAGCTACTCTGTTCATCATGGTTTCTGAAGAGTAGAACTCCGGCCATCCCTTCTTCTTTTTCTTCTCCCTCCCTAACCATAGTTTCTTCCAGTTGTCTGCGTAGAACAGGTTGCATTTCTCTCGCGAGTTCTTGACTTCGTGCATTTGGAAATTCCGAGGGCTGCTTTCAGGAAGGTGGCTATCTTTTTTTTGTTTTTTGTTTTTGTTTTGTTTTTTGTTTTGTTTTGTTTCATTCGTAGTAGGTCTCAATAGATTAGCTTCTCCCATCTTATCTCTACTCCGTATGGTAGAATAGGAACGATTTTGGCTTCGAATAGGGACATAGCTGTATGTAGGCATCGTTTTCTTAAGGACTTGATGTCGTAGCTAGCTTTTGTTGTGAATGCTGGTCGTTGTGTTGTGTGATGTTGTCTGGAACAGATATTTGAAGCTGTTCGTACTTTATAGAGGTTCTTGTTTAAGGTATAATTTGATTTTGCGGATAGGCGTCCACCTTTCCGTATTTCAAATTATGTTAAACAGTGACTACAATTTTATTCATAGTGGGAACACTTTACTGGTTCCTGATTATGTTTCAGTTTCATACTTTTAAAATACTTTATCATATCAGTATTGTGTGGAATGTGTCGAAACGAAAAAGGAAGATTATAATTAATTACCAAAGTATTCAACCACTTAATTAGTCGCATAACAGTAAAGAGAATATTTAAATGACTATAAAGAAAAACACTTAAAAATAGCGACAGTAGTATTCATTCTGTATAGGCTATATTCTCAAGCAGCAGGGTCGTTCTCTAAGCTGATGTATTTTATTTTTCACCTTATATTGAATATTTAATTTTCCGAGGCAATTCCAAAAAGTTTTAAACCATTTGAGAATAATAATTTTAACTAACCTTCTATGACGAGATTTCATACTTGATTTAGGAAAAACTGATCAGTATGTTTTGCTACCGCAAAGAGTTTTTTTACGCTGGTGTCTTTTATCACATTAAAGTGGCCTACGAATAGAAATTAAAAATAAATTTAAGCGTGCGGAGACACAAATGTGATGGCATTTTTCTGAAATGTCTGTGGGGACGAGCGTTGGAGCATATCATTGGAGTGAATGCTATCGGATAGTTTTCTTTACTGTTCTTTCATAAGAAGAAAACGATTGTGTGTACTGGTAAACAGCACACTCGTGCTTTAAAAGATATCTAGAAAATTCAAAATTTCTGGTTTTGCTTCTTTACATCATAAATGCAGCAGTTGCACCGTTTTAACATGAAAATCAGACTTAAGAAAGTGTCTTTGTTTTGATATCATGAAATTTCATGCATCGTTAAATTTTGGTTTTTGTATTACGTTTCTGTACGTGTACAAATCGTAGTTTCTTCCTCAGGGCAGTAACAAAACAACACCGTGGGGTAACGTATTTCTTTTCAGTTTTGATCAAGTCCTTGTATTCAATCATTTACTGGAAAAATATTTATGACACATGTGTTTCCCAGGAAAGCTCTCCAGCTTTATACCAGTTCAGACACCTCATAAGACATTATTTCAACCTATTGAAGACGACTAGTATCTTTCCTTATTACTCCCCACGATTAACTTCTATACAATGCAACTGTTATGACAATCACTTTACACACTTTATTTATTAATTAACTTTAAAAAATACACAACTGCTTGTAGTGCCATATACAGTGTGATCTATCTGTAATACAATATCTACTTTCTTCTATTCGTTAAAATTAAAGTGTTGGCTTCTTCGAAAATGTGATCTTAATTTAGAATTGTGTTTCTGAGTGAATATTTTTCGTGGTATCCCATCGGATTGTGTTTCTGCTGCTGTCAAAATTATAATCAATTACGATTACATTTGAACATGGATTAATTTTTTGTAGTTTTGTCATCAATACAATATAATAAGCGTATAATACCATGTTAATGTATTTATTGTTGTTTATATGGATCGCCTTTGGCGTACATTTTCCGATTTCATCGATTTTAAAAAAAAACATTAAAAATAGTAGGCGATAAAGTACAGCCTTCTGTTACACCATACTTCATTAAAATGTGTTCCGCAGTCCAAGAATAATAAAAGTTCCATTGTACATACAGGTTCTTGATTCATTTTATTAACTGTTCCGGCTATTCAGAATGAATACTTTTTTTTAAACCCCATGTAAGAAAGTGATTTAAAGTAAACTTTGTAATGTAACTCGTTTTAAAACGGGTCAACTGTCCCAACCAGTTTCTCCTAGCGCCATTCAGTTTCCTAATCCTATACACATTCTCTGCGAAAATTGTCTTCTTGAATATAAAATAGGTGTGACAAGAAGTGCAAGTTTTAAAATGAAAGACCTGGCTGCATCTGCATAAACCTATCTCAGTAATTTAATAATAATAAAAAAAAAGAAAACGAATTAATACTACATTGTCATCCATATCTCAACTATGCTGAAAATCTCCAAATTCCGGCACATCAAGTTACTTTAAAATCTGTTGCAACATCTGTGTCGACGCACGATGAAGAAAACGACCTGATAATCATTATAGACAGGAAAAAATTTGTGTCCAAATTAATTTTTTGCAAATTTCTGGGGTATTTTTTTTTCCAATTCAGAGTTATGTTTTTAGGCAAATTTGGATGTAATTTTTCGCTAATTACGTTGTAATATTTTGACACATTCTGTATTCTTTTGTCAATTTCATTTTTACACCTTAGAAATTTCTACTTTTATCTGTATTTGGTGCTATTTTTAGTTCCATGGTTTCTTTGCCCAATTTTTTTGTTATTTTTTGTCATTCTTGGTGTTATCACTTCCTCATTTCGATTGTTTTACCACACTCAGCCTTATTTCCAATTAAGGTGCTTCTTTTGTCAATGTCCATGCTATTTTTTGCCTAGTTCAATGCTTGTTTTAGCCTATTTCGTGCAGATATATTTTTTCTACATGTTTCCTGTCACACCGAATTGATTCTTTCTGATTTTTTTTCTTTACATTTCATTTATCTGTGGTAAATTTGGTTCCTTGTACCACCTTATGAAAAAAACACTTTTGACAATTTCGATGTATTTGGCAGTTCATTGTTTATTCTCCATTTTTATGTCTTTATTGCCAGTTTCGGTTTGTTTATTGTCAATTTTGGTGCTTTTATGGCATATTTCGCTTTTTTTTTTTAATTCGGCGCGTTGTTTGTAAACTGCGTGATATTTTGACGTCCTATCATAGTTGACTATACGAAGTGTTATTTAATGTTTATACAATAAACTCAGTTTTGAGGGGAAAAAACAAGTCAAAATGTATTTTCGACAAGTAATAATTATAAGTCCTCAATACGTTATTTCATTTCATTCATTATTTATCATAGTCCACTTTCCACGTTACAATTATGCACCTTTCCAAAAAAGAACTCGATGTTGTTAATTTTCATGAAAGTATTAATTACCTATACATATAATTTTTATTCCTCATATTGTGCAAACAGATTAACGTTTACATTGTATGTATCAATATTTTTCTTCGTCTTGTTATTTTATAATCTCATCACTCAAATGTTAAAATGACAACATGAATTTTCCTATAGCTTCTCTGCCCACATTCAGTTGGGTATTCCTTTACTAAGACTCTATTTCACCTTCTAATACTACAAGCACCACCTGTTCTTTTTTTAGAATTTTTTTTTTAATTTTTTATATGTATTTACATATTTATGTATCTATTTTTATATAATAAATTCTGCAAATCTACGTAGCGAGATTTGTAACATTTCACTATGGGAGAATATATATACTTTCGCACTATTTGCTAAAAGTGGTCGATTTCGAGAAATTTCGGCAGATATATTGAACTTATCGCTGTCGTTCTCGTGAAATTGTGATGTTCCTAATAGTAAAGTTTCAAAGAGTAGCCAACGAGTTGTGAACCACGTGACCAAGACGATAGTTTTGGCAGTAGTTTCTTCGCTGTCAGTGCAGGAACACAGGCATCTATTAACATGTCTGCTTGTGTGGCCATCTTCCAAAGAAAGCGTCGAATCATTTCTCTTTGGAAATGAAAACTCCGATTTCTTTCTGCAATCTATTTATTTCGCCCTCTTGTATTTCAGGGCATCATCAGTGGGGAAAAATATTTATCAGTAAATTATATTTGGTTATTCAGATATAGCGACAACCGATTATAAACACTTCTCGTCGTTTTCTTCAAAATAAATAAGTGGCTACTAACGGTTTATCGTGTTGCGAGTTAGATCTTGATTGTTTGTTGCACCTATCCCGTCACTGAGTTCCTCTGTTTACGCCTTTTCTAATACATTGAGACGTATCTAGCAATACAGCAACCAGTAGAATTTTATGTAGAATGCTGTTATTTCTCCATTGCCGGTTCCGAAATGCCTTGCAAATCATCATCAGATGGTAAAAAAAAAAATGTAATCTACATTTAGTGCAGAGTGGAGTTAGATAGGCTGTCTGTGACGACGCAAGTAAGTTTTCCTTGTGACCGGATTTGTTTACAAAGTAATATCGACTTAAAGTGTCTATTTACAATTAGTAACACCCATAGTACTTTAGCATTTGATCCACTCAGTTCTCTGGAAGACATGTTTTTGTTTTCCAGTTACGCACTGTAAACATAATGTAGTACAGATCCCATGGAATAAAGGAAGTAAACAAACAAAACAGTTTTGACCAGAAATACGTAATTTCCGGCAGATGGAACACTTCGTGGTGGTGTTGTTTAATTGTCACAGATATATAATTCCGACTCTGCACTAAATCTTTATATATATAGCAGAGTGTCCGTATATTTGTGTGTTTGATTGTGTGTATTTATTATATAGAAATCTACAGTTATCTTCCAGTGTTCATGAAATTTTACACACGTAAGCTTTAATCCACGAGGACGGTCGCCGTAAGTGTTAGGATCACGTACAACACATTGTTCACGAGATACGACGTCATAAACAATGAGATGTGCGAAAAACTGCTTCATAAAAGAACAGTGTTACATATTTCCACCTAAACCACTGGACCGATTTCAACAAAATTTGGTGCACATATCCCTTACCGAGATGTAACAATGTTGTCGGGGTAAGAACCACATACCACACATGGTTCAGGAGATATCACATCTTAAGTAATAGCAGTTTCAAGAAACTGCCACATAATGCGACGAGACTTTATTGACACACTGTATGAGAATGACAGTACTTAGCGACCAACTTTCAACATATTTTCAAACCTTTATTGAACTATTTCTCGCTGACAACCATAGCAAAAAAAAAAAAAAAAAAAAAAAAAAAAAAAAAAAAAAAAAAAAAAAAAAAAAAAGAAAAAAAAGAAAGGAAAAACGTTTCTCGCTTACTACTTTTCCGCTCTTCATGGACTAAAACTACGGTATTCGTTATGACGTTGCAATTTATAATATCTACACTACAAATTGTAGTCGCAGAAATGTTTACAGACTATACACACATATAATTGAATGTACCTTTTAAGTTGTATCGCAGTACGACACGTAGTTCATGAGATATGGGCACATAAATAGTAACGTACATGGAAAACCGCCCCATCACGCACCAAGTTTTAATCTATTACTTCTTTACTACTAATTGTATTCCCAAGAGATTTTATAGAAATACAGCACTCATACAAATGAATATATACCTGAAAAATGATACAATTGTACAACATACAATTCTATAAATATGAGATTGTGCGAATTTAAAAGGCCGTTTGTATATTGTTTGCTATTTTTGTTTCGATACTGCACAGTGATTTTGTACATTATGCAAGAGAGAGAGAGAAGGGATAGGAGAAGTACAAACTCAAGGCAGGAATAAATAAATAAATACATTTAAAAAGTCGGAAACAACCATGAATTAGGCCAAAAAGCAACACGTACATTTACAGAATACACTAAAATTGAAGGTCGAATTTGATAAAAGAACGACATTTGGTAAATGACAACAGCAAGACAAAATAAATAAATTAAAAATTTAAATAATTCAAAAAGAAAAAATGATGGATGTTTAATAAAGTAACACCAAGTATGGAGAAAAATATAACTGTAATTTCCAAAATGAACGAAATTGGCCAAAATAGAATGTCGAATTTCCGAACGCAAATAATGTATTGATATAAATGCCTTTTTCGCGAATACCGCAGGCTACACGCGGAGCGCTTCGAGTTGTTTTCCTCTGCAGATCGCCGCGGCGTTCCACGCTGCGCAGCCCCGGCGTTCTGGCGGCCGGCGCGGCCGCACCCGCCGGCGTCGGCAAACGCCGCCCACCGCGCCCGTAGCGTCACGCTTCCTGGCCGACCACCGAACTAGTTTTCCTTTAGAGAAGCTCCGAGCCACGTTAGTTCCACAAGTAGGCCCGTTGGGAAATCTCTTGCCAGACGTGTAACAGAACTTTTATTATCAGTCTATTTTTAAAAGACACCATTCACTTATTATAAGCTGCAGTCTTTTTCTCAAATTACGAGAGGGATTTAGAAATAAGTTTCTCCTGTCGACTGTGCTCAGAGTTACGTATGAAAGGAAAAAAAAAAAAAAAAAAACACACTTAAAAAAACTATTCCAAAATAAATTAATATGCACTAAATCTAAAAATAATTACGTCTTTTTCTACAACTTACTTTTCCTACTCATCAATATGTATGTACGATCTACGTGTTTACCACGCAATAAGATAGGTAGGTTCCTATCCACTTTAAATGTAACTCAACGCATACCTATCAACAGCAAACAATGATCAAAATATTTTTAGACTTATCCTAAGTAAAATGAAAGGAAAAGTATTACACTAATTAAAAGTCAATCAGGTTATTACGATAATGTAATGTAGCTATAATTATTGTTATGTTTGGAGTCGGTGTCAGCCAAAGGAAACCTCCGATTCGACGTCGGTCTCAATATTCTCGTATTATTTTTGCTAGGTGTATTGTAGTGTTTTCTTGGTAGACACCTACTCCAAAAATAACAATAATTTTAATTACGTTATATTATAGGAATAACTTGATCGACATTTACGAAGTCTAATATCTTTCATTTCGATTTACTTACGAAAACTCTTAAAATATTTTGATGATTGTTATTCATAGGTATCTGATGACTAACATTTAAAGTTGGTAGATTCTTACGTGTCTTTTTGGGTGGTAAACACATACATAGTACCTACATATTGATGAGTAGAAAAACTAAGATGTAGAAGAAGACACAATTATTTTTTTACGTTTTAGTGCTTATTAATTTGTTTTGGAATAGTTTTTGTTGTTTGAAGTGATTTTTTGTTAAATTATTGTTAACTTTTTTTTTATTTTTAGTGACTCTCAAGTACACTAAATAATTTTTCTGAATATGGGTAGACCTACTAAACGTGCTGCTCATATGAGACAGCGCCGTTTAAATGAAACAAACCAAGTCAGGGAGAAATGCCTATCCCAACAGAGGAAATCTACCTCGAGGACAATTTCAAAAAGAGACTTGCGAAGATGACAAAAATACACTTGCAAAAATGCGGCTTTATATGAAAAAAGTTTTGAACAGGAAATTACTTGACCATAACAAGGTTACGGCAGGCAACACAAATATCCGGATAGCCTACATCGTTTGAAATACATCGTTTCCAAATTTTTTTTAAAACGAAAAAGCGAAAACCTGTTATTTCATTATAATTCTGTGGTGGGCTGGCGCACAAAATGGAATCTAGTTACAAGCAAATATAAGACATACGGTTTTCTTAAGGTTGCCACTGTCAGAGCTGGACCAAATTGAAATGGAACCACACACGAAGCACCAGCTTCCAAATTCCAAATAAAAAGAGAACCATCAAAATCTGTTCGCACAGTCGAAGGTTCTGACCTAACAAACACACAGACGAATTGAGAACCTTCTCCTTTTTTGAAGTCGGTGAAAAATAGAATGAGACATTGAAGATAAGACATATCTTTATTTATCTACATAATTTCCAAGTACATTGAGACATTTGTCATACCGTTTTGAAAGCTTAAAAAAGCCTTCCAGGAAAAAACCATGGCGTTGCCCACGGAAGAAGCGTTGAACGGCTTGTTTGACGTCCGCGTTCCTTCCAAAGCGCCTTCCGCCGAGAGTCTTCTTCACACCAGGAAACAGACGGAACACACTTGGTGCGAGATCAGGACTTAAAAAAAATTATAAATACAAAATTTCATCCCGAATATATATATATATATATATATATATATATATATATATATATATATATATATATATATATATATAAATAATTATTTGTGTTTCGGGATGAAATTTTGTATTTATAATTTTTTATTTATTTATAATTTTTGAATTTGTAATTTTTTTATTTTTAAGTTCACTAACATGGTTGTACTTTTTTTAAAAACCCAATTTTCCGCAAAATTAGATATACTAAATTTGATCAAAGTTGAATTTCTGCGCCGGTAGTGTTCCAAAATATTTATATAGCAATACCAGTATGTAACAGAAAAACAAAAATTCCCGTGTAACGCACGGTCACCCGATATTTTACCACATACGTTCTATACTTTTTACGTATCAAGCTTTAGTAAAATGTCGACACACGTAAATAATCATGAAATAAATGTAAAAATAGCCGAATTTCACTGATTCAGTGATGTAAACAACAAATTACTCATGAGGCAATATTTACGAATATGTGTACTGCTGACTACACTGAAAGTAATAGAATATAAACATACGAGAAACATAAATTCCTGTTACGGTCTGTTCTCACATGTCAGGCAGTTACTTTGACGTGTAACAATATTCAGTATGGAGTTTAACGATTCCAACATATTTACACTTCATTCGTCTTTCGCTCAATCGCATACGCTTTAGTGTAATTACTTTTCTTACAAAAAGAATATCTTGAAGATTCTTGCCGTTTGTGGTTCAGATGTAGCAATAATTGTGCATTGGTCTCTGTTCTGTTTGGAAACTATGTTTTTGCTTTCGAAGTTTTATTGCCAAGCTTTAAAACGTTACCACCTTACAGTGTTCTGTTCAGCGACTCGGTGATTGTGGTCTTCACGTCTTAATAAATCTGCACAGCATCAAAGTTCAGGACAGTTACCTTGATATCTCGTGGATGTAGAATCTTCTTAAAACACTGCATCTGCATAACTTGCTTACAGGAATCCCTAGAATTCATTCAGAATAGGTGCAGCTAGAGAAATGTTCTCTATTTTATGTGTGCGTCAAAATGAAGGCAAGAACTCAGAGTAAACATCAGGTACCTAAAAAACTGTTTAATTTCATCACTTTCACCCTACAATGCATTACAACAATATGTACATCGGTGCCCAAACCGGCACAGTGGCGGCTTGGAACGCTGTTACAAGACTGCCTTTTTCGATCTTTGTGTGGTCTCCTTTTATAGTCTGGCCTACAGTACCATACATTGTTACAACTATTAAAGATATGAAAAACAATTAGTTTGGCCATGTTATGCCAAGATAATAGCAGCCTTACATTCAAAATTACGGTAATTATCAATTTACATCGATTCATAATAATCCTGCTTTCATATATTGGGTTGCGGATCTGAAATATGCTTAACTATAAAATACAACAATACATTGTTTGTTTATACTAATATCTTGAAAAATAGTGAAGGGCAAATGTTCCTACGATGTACATAATAATGGAATGAAGTATTATTTGTTTTGATGTATACAAGAACACAGGAATATTTCATATAGGCTTAGTTAATCTACATTGCTGCCCATGCCGGCAAGTTTATATTCGAAACATTTATTATATTTGTGTTTTCATGGCCAGTTCCTACTCAATATAGAATAGAATATATCTGTAAGCATACTATTTCACTTTATGATTTCCTAAAGTGCATATTAGCAGGTTTTAGTTTGATGGCCATGTACTCTTGTTTATTTTCCTATTTTGTGAATAAATATTATTTGTTTGTCTTCCTAGCAATGTATGTATCTTCTCTTAACCATTACTATATCTGGAAATCATGTTTCTTAGATTACACATACTCTGAGATCACAAACTGGCATTTAACAGTTGAGGCTCTAATGAAATGATTTGTTTAATTTGTTATTTTGGATGATGAAGTAGTAAACTTTTAGCTCTGTAGCTCGCCTGTTACATCTCAGCTTGTGAGGTTTTTTCTTCAGCTACAGCTTTGTGGCTGCTCTGCTACATTAAATAAGGTTGGTGTTGCATTCCATATAACGTTATTACGATCAACGCCCACTGATTTTGGTAGAATTGCAGTAAAGAAGAGTTAGAAATTTTTAAACACTTGTTCTTGCATGACGGACTGTTATTGAATGAACAGGTGCAACTTCGTGGTAGAGGTTTCTTTAAAGGCATCAAGCCACTACTTTAGATAGTCAATTTGAGTTTCACAGACCTACTCTTGCAGGTTCCGTGATACGTTTTCTTTCACATTAATGTGTGCTGTTATTTATGTTTGGTTGATTGCATTTCGTTAAATATCGTTCATGATGTACCACTTAAGCTTCTACATGTATAATGGGTAGAATGTTTGACCTCTATCGGTTTGGTACGGAAGCTACCTGCCACATTGTATCATAACCTGGCCACTAGATGGCGATAAGCTAACATACGCGCTTTGTACATATGCGCGGTCAGTTACCTGTCGACGCTACCAGCGGAGACATTGCAGCCTCTAGTGACTGCTCTGCCTGGCCGCATTTATTTACTTTTTAGGTATGACTATCTGATTATGTCAAATATTTTTTTGTATTATTTTAGATCTTGACATGTAGTAATTCATCTTCGTCTGAAGAAGGTGCCCATAGCGGCCATGAAACCTGGCTACGATTATATTCGTACTTTGCGATTGAGGGCTGCCCCTTTAAAGTTTAATTGTATTCTAACAGTCGCTGATCCACAGCCATGCACAAAACTGTAGTAAAGAAACCCTGACATTTCTGAGTAGAAAATCGACGTCTTTCTGCAAAACGCCGTGTCTTCTGTTGTTTATAAGCCTTTTTTTGTTCTTAAAACAAAATGAAATTCCTCATTAAAATGTCGTAGATTTCAAGAGAACCTTAAACTGTCCTGCAATGCACCGTTTCATACCGTCCAATGGTTCTTACGAAACCTAATAAAGGCAAATGATGAGCTATTTTGTAGGTATTGCCGGTTTTCATGGTAATATATATCTTTCCTGTTGTAAAAATTAAGTCAACGTCCGTTTAAACTCATCCGATATCAGAAACTTACTCCGCCGGCCGCTCGGAGCGCTGCTGTCGTTGTGTATAACACAAATAAGTTGGAGTTTCGGGACCTTATATGTTACACTGTGGTGTCCCTCATATATATATATATAACTGGCTGGCCGATATTGTTTAATACCTTTATTCACAGAGAGAAATAAACAACGAAATGTCTTATGTTCTAGCGCACGATTTCGCCTTCTTACAAAAAAAAAAATAATCTGTTGTGAATACTCTAACGCTGGATATTTGTTGGTTTTACATTGTTTTATGCAATGGAAACGAAAATTATTGAAGGAAAAGAGTACTTTTTATTTGCTTAGCATTCAAAAAATGTTCTCGGAACTCTTCAGTTCCAAGAGTATGTCAAAGTCAATTTAGCGCACGTTATTTCTGTAGATGTCTTTGTAGCTAGTCGTCAGTAGTAAGTGGTTGTACCGTAGCTTTGTTTTCTTTGGTTTAAGAATTATGGAATATGAATAAATTTGAGCTATAGCTACAAGCTACAATTTTCTCCGCTTCAGATACCTTGAATTTCCATGTGTATTTATTTAATTTTTTCTTTCTGTTTTTTTTTCTTTACCTAAAATACGGAAAATGAAAATGTGTTAAGACACCAAACTGCTTTTATTCACTTTAGTAGTAACATAAACAATTATGAAGTTATTTGCTCGAACATTACATAGATTGGGAAGGAAAGAGTTAACCTTCTCAAGAATCTAGGAACAATTAATGTGTTGAAATTTGAAAACATGTCAGTTGAAAAAGTAATAGTCGCCTACCTGTTAAAATCATCACCACCTTCGTTTCCACTTTATGCTTTACCAGTCTAGGCTAAGCCGTTTGTGGTACTTCTCCAGTTTCCCCTTCTTTTTACCATTCTTCTTCTACCACTGCTGGATTCCATTGCATATTCCTTCTCATTATACTGCTCTTTATTCAGTCGTTTCAGCTTGGTCTAGGTCTTGGTCTTGCCATCTTGCCCCCACAATCTTGGTCTCACCTGTAATATTAATACAGTATTACACAAAACTAATCAACAGATGTAATCGAGTTGAGGTGGTTATCAAAACCAATAACAAAGTGTGTTAATTTTGAATTAAGTGCCATTCGGAAATGTTCACTTTTAAGAGGGATAAGACTATTGACATTAAATAAATTCAGTTTATTGTAAGCAACACAAGTCTCAATGGGAACTAAAATCCTTTTGCTGTTTCAACGTACAAGGTGATAAAAGTAATTGAAATGTCCGCGTGTTCCATAAATCATCAAAATCATCATCGTCATTAGAGACTGATTATGCCTTTCAGCGTTCAGTCTGGAGCATAGTACCTCTAATAAAATTCCTCCATGATCCCCTGTTCAATGCTAACATTGATGCCTCGTCTGATGTTATGCCTTTTACTTCAAAATCATTCTGCACCAAATCTAAGTACTTTCTTCTTGGTCTACCTCGACTCCTCTTACCCTCCGCTGCCGAGCTCATGAGTCTCTTAGGTAACCTTGCTTCTCCCATGCGTGTAACATGACCCCATCATCTCAGTCTGTTAGCTCTAACTGTTACATAAATATATATGTATATATAAATACACACACACACACACACACACACACACACACACACACATAAATATTTATAAAAATTGGGGAATTTGAGGCGCTGCGAAAAACATAATATTTTACAATTTTTCTAAAAAAGGGAAAACCAGAAAACACTTCTTAAATGTGTAAACAGTCTCCTTGTATTATAAGCTAACGTATGTTACTGGAAAATCACTTAAAACCGTATGTTATATTTTTTTCACTATCTTTCAAATAAATGCTTGCATCTTTCCCCTTCCTCGCGAAATGTTATATGCTTTTCTATGAAATTATTACCTAAAACTGTTTTTAGGCATATCGTACTTGAGGAGTGCGACTGAAATAATTTATAAAATATTTACTTCAGCAATGAAGCAAATGACACAGTCACATCTTTATTAACAAAATACGACTAGTTTCGAAAGACTATGTTCTCATTTTCAAATGTTGCAATTGTAATGAAGTGAAAAACAGTGAAACTCAGTATACAGAAAATGGTTTAAATATTATGTTATAGTGGCTTAATTTATCCAGGAACATGTGACGCCCTTTACTCAAAGCTCATATTCCATACTCAAAAAATTCTCTTGTATTACTTTGCAAAACAGCTTGGTATGGCCTAAAATGAGTCAAGTCAATAATAGAAAAACAATTTATTAGTAAACCCTGGCACACGTTTCAGAAAATATAAACGAATGACAAATTATACCTGTATGAATCGTTACTTGATGTGTGTGCATTTTTGAGTATTTATATGTATATATAATATATATAAAATCAGTTAACAAAAGGAACATATTTTAATCTGTCTTGTTTTAAAGGCACAATTATTATTAATGCTGAACTGTTACTGTTACTTTATTGAATTCCATTTGCACTACATATATTTTCTGGTATGTTATCGAACTACAACTGATAGCTAAGTCCTTCCAAGATAGACAAATTTTTTGGTCGAATCTGTGCTTATTGATAAGCTAATGATCTGACAATTAAGGTATTCTCTGATTTCCATTTATTTCAGGTACGCTAAGTCTTCTTTTTCTACAATGAATGTAGTTACTACTTTCGCTATGCGATTTCTTCCCTTTGTAGTTGGGCGTATCCTTAACTTTCGCAGTGAATCTTTCCACCATTGACATGGGAGCATAAAACACCTTATATTATTTTAAAACATCCATTCCAGAAGATAGGATGGCACACATTGCCACTTACATTGATTCAAAGTCCTATGAGTTCCATTCCCGTTTCTCAGTCTCTGTAATGAAAGTTCATACCTTGTGCTGTATAATTTGAAATTTACTTACAACATGAAATGAAAGGGATGAAAGGAACACTATATCATACCGTCCCATTTCTCTCCAAGAGTTTATTTGCACGTTATCTGGATTATAATTAACGATAGATTTAAAGTTTGCAATATAAGAGACTTAAAGCGAATAGCAAATATCTACTTCTGCTCTGATTTCTTGTGTGTTTCGTTTTACCTATCACAAAACTGTGCACTTATAGAATTAATCATATATCCGAATTATATTTAAAAATACTACGCAACACTTATATCTATAGAAAGCTAAGTATTTACAAATACTACACAAAAGACAACCTAAATTTGACAACTACAAAAACTGTGGGAAATGCTTATGGTGGTCTGGAGTGTGCATTGCTTCATATGACTCTAAAACGGCTTTACAGATTAAAGTCACGACGGAAAGAAATCATGTAATCCTCAGTGAAGTTTGTCCTCGCTACACAGCTACAACATACCCCCCCACCCCCCCCCCCCCCCCCCCAACGATAAATGACCAAGAGCATTTTAGAAAATGATGCAGTACGTGTAAAACAAACTGTGAAATATTTTTAGTGTTTACTATTGTTTTATAAGACAACCTTTCATTATAAGGCACATATCTAATCAATATTTGTAACGGTACGGCCAATATTAAAACGTACTTTCACCTTAATATTCTACCGTTACCAGACATTACAGTTTTCTGTGTCGCAATGCCTGTACTGTATACCTCTGTTATAGCATCTAAAATTAATGATCATTGTAACACTCTAGATAATAAACTGGTTAACACGAAAAATATAGTAAATGAACGTTGTGATGAATCAGTCATCACAACTGAATATTTTCAATCCATTTCGAAGTTTGATAGTTTTTCCCAGAGTACGACCACACTATAAAAATGTAACTCTATGTTCAAATAACATAATGTTTATATTATAAAACAGCATTTATGTTAGTCACAAGCAGCAGCCTGTCTTGAAAAAAAAATCATTAATTTACAATTGGTATTATCTAGTTGGAGCTAAAGATAATTTTACCGTAGAAATCACACATATTATTGTAAAAAATACTGTGTGTTAATATACAATTATGTGTAAAACTAAGAGTGCAAAAACTTTTATAACAAACGTTTGTGAATGTAACGTTATTATTTTCTTACTGTAATAATTGCCTCTTAAACTTCAAGTATTGTTACAAATACTCGATTTGTAGCAGTAGTTAGGTCTGAGTTAGTCTGTCTGTCGGAGTCCTTGTGAAGCGAGCAGCTGTTTACACAGAATCTTTGTGTGAAATGTAGTAAACAGTAAATTTTTCGGAAGGTGGTTTAATTCTTTGAAAAACCCATCTACGCCAGTAAGAGATTAAGCACCCCCACATTTTCGTGGAGAACGATCATAAACGTACACATTAGTATAATTATTTCAACAGAAGTGTACATCGCACTATTACGTATCTCAAAAGTGACACGCACTTTTGCTAACTTCCTCGCGATTACTTTTTTCAAAATAATGTAAATTACGTAAGCATACCAATCAAGATGGTTTATATAAATAAGTTCAGATGAAGTTTTCTTTGATTTTTATAAATAGCGGTGTCACCTAGTCTGTGCTTCTAATTTCAGATCTTTTAGTATTTAAATGTTCCTCAGGAATATTTCCTGACTTTCTAATTACAGTCTGGAATGGGCGTGAATATGGCAAAAAGAAAACACCTGTATTTTTACGGTAAAACAAGGGTAAAGCAAGCTCAGACTGTATTCAAAAAGTGACAAAAATTAGTGAGATCTGAAAGTGTCAACAAATACTTGCCAAAACCGTGTTCAATTAAATTCAAAGGAAATTCATATCTGTTGTTGTCATCCTTAGTCCTGGGACTGGTTTGTGCAGCTCTCACCAATACCCTGTCCTGAGCAAGCCTCTTAATCTTCTCATTAAAATGGCAACCCACACCCATCTGAACTAGCTTGCTGTATTCGTGCCTCGCTCTCCTTCTGGGATTTTTACCCCACACACTTCCATCCAATGCTAAATTGACGTTTCCTTGATATTTCAGAATGTTTTCCACCAAACTATCCCTTAATTTAGAAAAGCTGTGCCAAAAATTTCTTTTCTCCGTAATTCGGTTGAGTACCTTTTCATTACCTCCTATTCAGTGTTCGTCTGTAGCACCACATTTCAAAAGCTTTTATGATCATTTCGTGTGAACTTATCGTCCACCTTTTATCCTATACTCAAGACAAATGCTTTCAGAAAGGACTTCCTAACATTTATGTTAAATTGGATCTCAACAAATTTCACTTCTTCAGAATTGCTTTTCTTCCTCGAGGCATTCTGCATTTTATACCTTCTTCACTTCAGCCATCAGAAGTTATTTTGCTACCGAAATACAAAACTTTTCTAGTACTTTTATTGTCTCATTACGTAATCTAATTTCTTCAGCATTGCCTAATATTCTGACACAACATTCCATTGCCATTGTTTTGCTCTCGTTATTGACAATCTCATACCCTCCTTCTAAGACACTGTCCATAACGTTCAGCTACTCTTCCAGGTCCTGTGACAGAATTCAAACGTCATCGGTAAATCTGAAAGTTTTTTTTCTCTTCCTGAACTTTAATTCCCTCTCCAAATTTCTCATTGCTTTCCTCCACAGCTTGCTCAATGAACAGGTTAAATGACATTGGGGAAAGGCTACAACCCTGTCTTACTCCTTTCACAACCAGGGCATCCCTTTCATTGCCTTCATCTCTTACAACTGATGACTTGTTTCTGTAAGTTTCTGTAACTTTCTATATTTTACCTCTGCTACCTTCATTGTCAAAAGCTTTCTCGGAATTTGGAAAAGCTAGATTCATTTGTTTGCCTTTCCTTAAGCTAAGTCGTAATGTGAGTACTGCTTCGCATGTTCCTACATTCCAAACTGATGTTCCCGTTATCAGATTATCCATTCCTCCGCGAATAATTCGTGTTAGTATTTTGCAATCATGACTTATTAAACTGATGGATTTGTAATTTTTACACTTATCAGCACTTGCTGTCTTTGGAATTTGTAAATGTTTTGAAGTTTGGCTCGTATGCATCACGCGCTTGCAGAACGTCAAGCAGATACTTTTTTTTTAAGTATAATTTCATTGACAGTAGTCAGTGTATCCCATGTTTCAATGTGCCCTTAGCCGACTCTGATTACCAGAAGTGGTGGTAAGAATGCGTTCTCAGATGCGGTTGTCTGAAGTTTTCGATCGTCTGTCGTAGATGCTGGAATATAGCGCTATACTTCATCTCGTATTGAGAGAATTTTGGGAGGGTATGATTCGCCTGTAAAGAAGACCGCATATAAAACACTTGAGCGACCCCGTCTTGAGTATTGCTCAAGTGTTTGGGATCCCCACCCGATCGGTTTAAAGGAGGACATAGAAACAGTTCGTAGGCGGGCGGCTAGATTTATAACTGGTAGGTTCGACCAGTGCGCGAGTGTAACTCACATGTTTCGGGAACTCAAATGGTAGTCGCTGGAGGGAGACGACGTTATTTTCGAGATACACTCTGGGAGTTATTTTGATCGCCGGAATATGAAGCGGACTACAGAATGATTACAGTGCCGCCAACCTACATTTCACGCGAAGACCATGAAGATAATATCAGAGAGATTGGGGCTCCTGCAGATGTCGTAGAAGCGTAGAAACATTCGTTTTTCCCTCGTTGTTTATTGGAGTGGAACAGGAAAGCAACTAGCCAGTAGTGGTACTGAGTACCCTCGACCACGCACCTTTGGGTGAATTGCGGAGTATGTATGTAGATGTACACCCCACAAGAAATAATAGTCGTCGCAACGTGGCCAGCAGTACTATTGACGTAACCTTGCACAGGATTTCGGAAATATTGAGGGTCACCACGTCCTGCTATGAGTTTTACAATAAATAAATTAAAATTAAAATTGAAGTTTCTAATCCTTAGGGACCGAACTGGTAAGGTCATTACTCCTTAGACTTACAGACTAATTAAACTTACGCAAGTTAAAATACACACAATCATGCTTGAAGCAGGACTCGAACATCCGGCGGGGGCGGCCGCGCAGTCCATTACGTGGCGCCCTAGACCACGCGGCGCGAGTTTGACGTCGTGGCAGCAGCCGTCATGGCAGCTGGCTGTCGAGTTCAGTGACGCCACTGGCAGCTGCACGGTAGGTGGCGCCCTAGTCGACCGGTTTCTGAACTAACTTGACGCGGTGGAGTAGCAGGGGGGATGCGGGGGTGGCAAACCCAGTTGACAATTTACATATTTTAATACTCCTTGGTCTGCGTATAACAAGGTGGTGAGGCCAAGGAAACGACAGTGTTTCTTCAACGGCAGTGGTATATCACAAGTTTCATGTTCGCTGCACAATCCGCTATTTCAGTCTGTACAGAACGCAGGTTTTTGCATGACTTCGTTGGGTCATTGAAAAGTATTTACGGTTTTACTCAGCGACTACCCACACGTGAAAGACCCTACTGAAAATCGTTAGCCGGCCGCGGTGGCCGAGGGGACTGAGGCGCGTCAGTCATAGTCTGCACGGCCACTACGGTCGGGGGTTCGAATTCCCCCTCGGGTATGGATATTTGTGCCGTCCTTAGTTTTAGGTAGTTCATAAGTAGTTTGTAAGTTTAGGGACTGATGACCCCGTAGTTAAGTCCCATAAGCTCTACAAACATTTGAACGTTTTTGAAAATCGTTATAGCGACAATCACCTAGATGTTGAAAGCCTTGTGATCCGTGTTTGATTAAGAAATATTTCGGTTTATTTTATTATTATTATTATTTTCATTTTCTTCGGAAATCTGCTTTAAGCGAAACACTGGTTTTTGTTTTTATCCAAATACCAATATACCTACTACAAGTACAAACACAGCTATTACGTACACAAAACAGCCCGATTAAAGATTTCAAGGTAAAACACTTTTGTACATAAGTGCGATATAGTTGCAGCAAAAAGCCATGTAACTCATATTGACACTATCACTGTATTCACCTTAGGGATGTTTTCACCAACTAAAACACATATGAAGTGTAATATAGAACACCATCATTTGATAAGAATTACGTATCATTTATAGATACTCATAACCCTGAGTGCCAATGCTCGTTTGTCGTAACCTAAACGGTTCACATGCCGCGATGGAGTGGCCGAGCGCGTTGAGGCGCTATGTTCCGATGCGCGAGGCCGTTCCCCGTCGGGGTTTCGAATCTCCCCTCGGGCATGGATGTTTGTGCCGTCCTTAGTGTTTGCTAGTTCATAAGTAGTTTGTAAGTTTAGGGACTGATGACCCCACAGTTAAGTCCCATAATATTTACAAACATTTGAACGTTTTGAAACGGTTCACATAACCATGAAAAGAAAATATAACAACCAAGAAAGACAGACACACACACACACACACACACACACACACACACACACACACACACACACAAAAGTAGGACTCACTAATTCACAGATGTGCCCTAAAATATTAACAAAACTAAAACAAAACCTCTTAAAATATTTGCAGTGCTGTATGCAAAAATAATATGCACTGAAAAATAAATTAGAAATATTAAAGGTATTAAAAGGAGGATTTCTTCCGAGCGTAGAAAACATTAGATGGACAATGAAGAAGAGCAGCTAACTTTTTCATAAACTAGAGGTCTGAAAGAACGATAAAAGAAACGCAGTGATAACATAAAGGAATGCAGGATGAAGCGGGACAACAAACTGAGGGTGAAACTGAGATGCATAGGAAGCTCTGACAAAGGAAAGAAACGAATCTCTTCAAATGGAATTTAAAAAAAAAAAATGTTCAAATGTTTGTAGAGCTTATGGGACTTAACTAAGGGGTCATCAGTCCATAAACTTACACTTATTAACTAGCTTATAGCAAAGACGGCACAAACATCCATGCCCGAGGGGGAGATTCGAACACCCGACCGCAGCGGCCGTGCAGATCGTGACTTGCACGGCTCAGACCGCTCGGCCACCGCGGCCGTCAAAATGGAATAAATAACTCCGTATTTATAATATACTTTTTGAGTTTATCTCAAACACATTTCACTGCTACATTTCGATTCAAAATGTGACTTGCCGAGTGAACTATAGGCACCGACAAGATCATTGCCACTTGGATCTAAACAATATGTCCTGCTTGAATTAACTTTCATAGTAATTTTCCTGATGATGGGGCAGACTTTGCAGGAACAATTGTATTGATATTGTAATGGAGAAAAAGACAAATTGCTACACGTATTTATTGAACAGAGGGTGGAACTACATTTGATTTCGATGTCATTCTACTATTAGTTTTCCTTAGCTTAAAAACGTCCATTGGTTTCACACGGTGTGAAACCGCGATTGTTGCAACTTTGTTCGTTTCTTCAACTCAACTACCTATAACCAGAACGCCTTTTGAATCTTTACGTATGTGTCGTGAGCAATATATGATAAATGCTATAATATAATTACATTAAGATAAAAAAATTGTCATCTAAACGTGTCCGTGTAAAACAAATTTCTGACAGCCAGTTCAGAGTTTTTGAATATTAATAAGCCACATTTGGTAATCGGCATAATAAAGGTATTTACGGAAATTTCACGTAAACTGCAAATAAAAAGTGTTTCTATAATACACCATTTAACGGACTAATTTATTATTATTATTATATTGTATAGGCGGATCTCAATGGTAGTGCGCAGTTTCAACAACGCAAAAGTAGGTTCACAAGGAAAATTTATAGAACTACCTCGAAGAGAACGACCTATTAACCAATAGTCAACACGGATTCAGACAGTATCGCTCTTGCGAAACACAGCTTGCCCTTTATTCACATGAAGTGTTAAGTGCCATCGACAAGGGATCTCAAATCGATTCCATATTTCTGGATTTCCGGAAGGCTTTTGACAATGTACCCCACAAGCGGATTCTAATGAAATTGCGTGCTTATGGAATATCTTCCCAATTGTGCGATTGGATTCACGATTTCCTATCAGAAAGGACACAGTTCGTTGTAATTGACGGTAAGTCATCGAGTAAAACAGAAGTGATATCTGGTGTTCCACAGGGAAGCGTTATAGGTCCCCTACTCTACCTCGTATTTATAAACGATTTAGGAGACAATCTGAATAGCTCCCTTAGACTGTTCGCGGATGATGCTGTCGTTTATCGGTTAGTGAAGTCAACAGAGGATCAAAAGCAACTGCAAAGCGATTTAGACAAAATTTCTACTTGGTGCGAAAATTGGCAATTGACACTAAATAATGAAAAGTGTGAAGTAATACACATGACCACTAAAAGAAATTCGCTTACACGAGAAGTCAGTCAAAACTTAACGTCGTAAATTCTACCAAATACCTAGGAGTTACAATTACGAACAACATTGACTGGAGAGAACACATAGAAAATATTGTGGGGAAGGCGAATCAAAGGTTACGTTTCATTGGCAGAACGCTTCGAGGATGCACCAGCTCCACCAAAGAGACTGCCTACATCACACTTGTGCGTCCTCTCCTGGAGTACTGTTGCTCCTTGTGGAACCCTCACCAGGTGGGACTGACGGAAGACATTGAGAAGGTTTAGAGAAGGGCAGCTCGTTTTGTTTTATCACGCAACGGGGGGGGGGGGGGGGTAAGCGTCACGGAAATGTTGCACGAATTGGGGTGGAAATCATTAAAAGAAAGACGTTATTCATTGCGGCGTGGTCTGTTTGCGAAGTTTAAATCACCGACTTTTACTTATGAATGTGAAAATATTTTGCTAGCACCCACCTACTTAGGGAGACATGACCATCCCAATAAAATAAGAGAAATCAGACTGAAAACGGAACGATTTAGGTGTTCTTTCTTCCCGCGCGCTATTAGAGAATGGGACGGTAGAGAAAAGTTATGAAAGTGGTTAATGAACCCTCTGCCAGGCACTTAAATGTGATTTGCAGAGTATCTATGTAGATGTAGATGAACTTGCATTTTAATTTCCTCGGACACTTTTATTAAGTTTAATGATATTTTTCGTGATGTGTCGTCTATATGTTACCATAAAATCATACTCACTACGAAGTTGTTACGTGGAACATGTAACTTACTGCGTGATGTGAGTTCAATACGAAACGGACAGGCTAAGTAGTAATACATGCAACATAATACTACGTTAAAGGTACTCTAGAATTCAAAAACATATCCGTGACAAAACACAGTGAATTCCCAATTGTTATTTTAGTTTCTAGAGATAATGAGACGTGGTGAACTCAAATACGTTTCCAACACGATACACCAGTCGTGGTGGAACAGTTAACGGACACTGGTCCAGCATTTGGTAAAACGCAACTCCTTATCTCAGTGACGCCATCTACATTTAGATATCCGATGGTTTTCCTAAACAGTCAGTGCTGCGATGGTTCCTAGATGGGACAACGTCCATTTTCTTGCCGCCTTCCCTTGTGTTCTGTTTCTAGTACCGTAGTGTTAATCTCTAAGCAAGCTTCCTTTCTGTGAAAAAAAAAAAAAAATTGTCTGCACTAAACATATTAAACACTTCTCCTTCTCGATTTAGTTCGAAGGATTTGAGGTTCATTGCCGGGAAATTAATTTCCTAAAGCGCTATGAAGCGACTTTCTACCAAATTCGAAAAAGTAAACTTTGAATCTTTCAAAATTGCGGAAAAGATGAAAGATGCGGAGATGCAAGATGTTTCGAGGCACTGTGTATGCTGTAGAATTGTATTAATTTGAATCTGGTTCGATGTTGGGTAGTACTAACACTTCTTTTACTTTCATTAAGTTCTATATTTATTTGTGAATGAAAATATTTTGTAACAAATACATAAATATAATTTTTTATATTCAGTTATCATGTACAAGAGAGTAACAGCTTGATTCAGAAATGTGAGATGCCTCATTGTTAGATTAAAAAATAAATTGACATTAGTAATACAGCCCTTCGAAATAAACACAAGTAAATGGCACAGTAATATACTTTGCCGTATTCTTTTGAATTGTGGCCTAGGGAAAAGTGAGAATATGAAATTAAAAACGGTATGAAAACAAGTATTCCCCAATATGGTTCGTAAAAGGAAACAAAAGTACTAGAAGGAACGTTTTACTTACAACTTCGCTGTACTTACTGAAAATGTAGGCTAAATAGTCAGTAGGAGCGAATTAAGATTTCCTGCACCAGACTTTCTTCATGACTTCAGTGACGACGAGAAGTTGCACACTGTTTCTTCCTTTCTGAAGAAAACAAAATCAAACATTAACAATGTTCCGAAATTAGTGAAAACACATTTTGGTCATTTGGATAGGATTATAAAAATAAATACGTTGGAGGTAATGCAAGAGAATGGCTTGAAAAAAAATTTAATTGCGGAAAGGAAACATAATATTAGCAGGCGATGTGGTATAACTAAAGATCATTACAATATAAAATATTTTCCTACAAACAGAAACATAAGGACTCACAATTAAATAGTGAAGTCATATTGTGAACTAGCTACAAGTACCCGGCTTTGAAATAAGGTTTTCTGTGAAAGCGTACAAACTGTTTCTTTGCATGTAATAAAAGGGTACATTTATGTTAAAGCAATGAGATAAACAAAATTTTTGGCATTTCCATTTGGAGTATGTCCATGAGAGTAGGCCACATACAACTGTCCATGAGAGAAGTATGGTGTCTGCAAGTCTATACCAGCAATCCCAAGAGACTGGTTGATTATCATGGCAAAGCACAGTTTGAAAAACTGTGTGGTGTTTTCAAGGTCAAGTGTACAAAATTTCATCAACATAGCAGCAAAACTGTGGATTTTGGCGAAATCCATAAGTACCCTCCACCATGCACTGAACGAAATTTTATGTAGACAGTGTCCTTCCTCTTGTTTTGAAGGTCAATTGTGCAAAATTTCAAGATCAGTGCGAAGATATAGATTTACACGGACACATTGAAAACGCACTTTCACTTTTTGTCAAATTTTCCGGTTGGTTTTCCAAAATATGGAACAAAATCTATTTAAGAACATTCCACGTGTAATTTTGTGTACGTGTACCAAATTTCATGTTATTTGGTTGTCTGGATCTTGAGTTATAAGAGAACAGACAGACTGACAACAAATGCGTCTTACAAGTATAGAGACATGAAAGCGAATGTCTAGTTTGAAACTGTACTTTTAAAGGCGATTTACATGTAAAATTTTAGGCTACGGAAAAGAATGTGATCTTGGACATTACGACGCAGCGGTGAAATTTATCGAAACATAGAAAAAAATATCAAAAGTAATGAAATTAATTATTCTGGACATTAATGTCGATGTTAATGGGTCAACGAACAATATCTTCAAATTTTTGTGATATAAGAACTTGTCGGATGTAGTTAGTAAAAAGAAGGATATAGAGGAAGAAATACAAGGTGAAGAAACAAATCTCACATATATGTTTAGGAGAAATATATTGAATGTGGAAGAAGTCGAGTGAAAAAAGTTCTCTGATGTGGTCAAAAGACAAATTACATTGGGCAAATGGAAGAACACATACTAAAAGAAAGGAAGGAACGATCAATAAGGATTGAGACTGCAACTTGGACTATATGATAATTCAAAAATATATTTTCAATCTATATAATTAGGACACTGTTTTCAATTTAATTTTTCATATTTACGTATCAGATTTTCATTTACTGTGAATATTCATCTGTTGTGCGATTAGTAATGTAGACTCAAAAGATCTTTTATTTATTAAAGTAAATACGATGAAGTCTATTTTTTCTATTGCAACCCCCGGATATCGATCGAGCACTTTCCTATTGTGACGAATTCACTTTTACAAACTCGGCGACCTCTGTTAAAATGCTAAAAGTGCTTTATAGTTCATTTATAGTGCTCAAAAATTCCGGAAGTAGTTTCGTTTAGTTTGTTTGAAAACTGCGTCATGCTACTTAAGGAAAGTGATGATCATCAAATATTTGGAGTTCGAAGAAAATCGGCGAGGGCGTGTCTCCTTGTATGATTGTAAGATAGAGAAGTAACGAAATTTCGTTTGCTTGTTCCACTGGATACTGGGTCACGAAAGGAAAGATATCGTCAATAATAGTTATTGATTTTTAAAAATATTTGAATTCTTAGATTTAGTTGAGTCGGTCATTTACTGTGCTCTTTTATGCAGATCGGACAGTGCACAACGGAGCGAGTGGTGGAATTATCAAAGAAATGCAACAAAGTGTACGGCAATAAAAATAAAATAAAATAAAAATAAATAAATAAAATAGTCACGGAGAAACACACTTCCAGTGAACA
Organism: Locusta migratoria; assembly: GCA_026315105.1. Taxonomy (NCBI): domain Eukaryota; kingdom Metazoa; phylum Arthropoda; class Insecta; order Orthoptera; family Acrididae; genus Locusta; species Locusta migratoria. The sequence continues at coordinate 82,057,203 of CM048754.1, read as the reverse complement.
TTGAAAACAATAGTTGTGGAAATAACAAATGAATTTTAATTAGTTACGAAAAACGCTTAACGACAAAAAGTGGATATATATGTTTATGAAACGTTACATTTATATGGATGTGTTTATTGTGAACATTTTGTGTTTTGTGTTGTTAAAAATAGAGTTTGTTGTCAAATGCAGCAGTCTTTTTCCGTCTCTTTATTTTAAAATATACTGTATAACCAGCTGAAAAATGCTCCTGCCGGAGCACAGAAAAGGCGAATATGTTCTCTGACACAAAAGTGTGGAACCAACTGCTTCAATCCTCATTCCGACTTCCTCACCAAAAATTTGGGATGCGAACATATTCACGCTTTTTTCGGCTGAATGTGAGTAGGACAGAGACAATGCAACTGGCAGAGAGAGCCTCTTATCCTGCAGGAAGACTGGGTTATATCCAAGTCCATGGTGCCAAAAATATGTATTACACGGTTACGATATTACTAAGGAAGATTTAAAACGGCGATCTAATCACAGAGTTATGTTTACTTTTAAAACTGTGGGCAAAAAGGAAATTGCTTTTTACATTCTAACTCACAAAATTTATTACATCCAATTTGGAGGGTAATCGATTTATGTCTAGCCAAAGCAGTAAGTTAGAATTAAGAAACCCTCCCTCCAAGCTTCTCAGTGAAACATCATTTTTAATTATTTTTCACGCCTTTACGAATTATGCACAACTAGTTACGGAATCAGGGTAGGACAAAATTTAACTCAGACCAGTTTTGATAGTTTTGTTTACGATTGTTTGTACAATCGTAGTCGTGGTTTCTACATTTATTTCGTCAGCAAGAGTTGACGAAAACTCTGTGCGATTCATACGCTCCGTCGACTGTTTGCTAGCTGGCTGCAGTTGACGTACAGCCTACCGCCAGAAACGGGGCACGTGTTAACATTCGCGTGAGGCCGGCTGGCGGAGGATCGCGCAGTTTTCCGTTTACGAGCGCTTTGTTGGCGCGCGCTGAACTGCGTAAAAGCGGCGGCCATTAGCAATAACGCGCAACAGCACACCGCGAGGCCGACCGCGCCAGGAGGAGACGCCCAGGTCCAGTAAATCATATCCGCTGGCTGTTCCGTCCGTTCATAACAGAATATTTTATACATTACTAGCAAACCCGGCAACGCTTCGTAGTAGCTAAGTGTATGTGATATACAGGGTGTTTCACTAAGTGTGGCGCTTCAGTCACGGTCTGCACGGCCGCTGCGGTCGGGGGTTCGAATCCCCCCTCGGGCATGGATATTTGTGCCGTCCTAGTTCGTAAGTAGTTCATAAGTAGTTTGTAAGTTTAGGGACTGATGACCCCGTAGTTAAGTCCTTTAAGCTTAACAAACATTTGAACATTTGAACACTAAGTGTGTTTGCCTCTATAACTTGTAAAATAATAGCTGACGGGAAATTTTAATGCGGTAGGTCAACACAAGAAATGTTACACAGAAATGTTTGGACGCAGCTGGTTTCAACGAATCCAATGCACGATAGAAAAAACTATTGTTCCATTTAAAATTTTATATCTTTGTGGTGTAACTCTTTGGAAAATGACACAATAAACTATGTTCATTGCTCCGCAGAAAGTGTAACATTTCTTGTGTTGACCTACCGCATAAAAATTTCCCGTCACCTATTATTTTGTAAGTTACAGAGGCAAACACACTTAGTGAAACAACCTGCATATCTCTTCTATCTCTGTCTCTTCCTCCCTCCTTTATTTCCCCATCGCCTCCTCCTCCTCCCTTCCCTTGTCCATTTCCTCTTCCCCCTATCTTTTTTCCATCACCTTGAAAGACCATAGTTATTTGTAAAATTAATTCTAGCTGAAAGGGGCCAGTTAAAATCTTAGTTTAAACATACAATTCTGGCCGTAAAAAAAAAAAAAAACCAGCTAAAGGATTCGCGTCGTGAACTACTTACTACTTCCTTCAACAGAATCTTGTTCCCTGGCCCATAATTTAGAACTGACTCAAAATTTACTTTAGCAGCAGGAAGACAAAGAGATGGCGGCCAACACACATCGTGGATCACGAGAATTGCACACAGTCATTAACATACAAGCCACCGCGAACTAAACCATTTCATGAAGGTGGCTGTGAGCACATTCACGGCGCAACGGAATTAAAAATATGATAATATGCATCTGAATTCGTAATCAATACTGGTGAAAAAGTCATTAAATAATAGGGGAAGGTATTCATTAACAAATATAAGTAGGACAAAACTTCACTGTCAATAAATTATTTATTCAGTTCAAACATGCGCAAATGGGGGAACCAATTTTGTTAAACAATAACAAAGCATCCCATTGAAAGTTGGCCGAAAGGAATGTGAACTGAACATCGTCGGAGGAGCGATTTACAATCAACAAGCATTCAGCCACTCACACGCGCGAAGCAAAGCGAAACTCACCCAACTCAGCGTGCTGACACGAAGCAAAAGCAGGCGCCGCTGTCGTAGGCGGAATTCAGTGAGCCAGGATGTACCACACAACACAAGGGAAATAAACTTCGTAGGTGGCTCTGGTCTGTCTTTCCTTAATTGAGATGGTACGGGATAATAGCGAGATTAATTTCTATTTAAATCAAACGGTGAGCATGCAAGCTTACTGAGATACACGGCACGTGTCTGCTACTTTGCGTATTCGCACCCCACTGAAGGCGAAGTTCTTAAAGATCGTCCATTTCAACAAAAATCAACGGAATCATAGATTACGAAGCAAGAATGCACAATAGTTAGGCACTGGTATGTGAGCAGTGGCAAGAACCCAAGTGACTAGCTGTAAACCCTTGCAGTCGGAGTTCGGAGCCACGTGGTTCCGAAAGCCAATAAAAAATAAAAATTTAATTTCCGAAAAATAAAGAAATATAGATACGGCATGCAGCCCTTAGAAATTCGCAGGATATCATAAGGAATCTAAAGAAGTACAGTTAGACGCGACTGATAAGGTTTTACACGGATGGACGAAGTCCAGTCTTCAAAAACCAGAAAAGTCGGAACAAATCAACTAAGAAATACGACATGCAGCCCCTAGAAATACGTAGTATTTCATAAGCTAGCTGATAAAGTGGGTCGTAAAAGGCTAGAAGAGAATTTACTGACGGAGCCTGGATGCAAAGTACAAGTTGGAAACGAAACAACAATTTAAAATAGACGGAGAGGAGATCGCGATGGAATAAGGGAAATTACAAAGATACATACATGATTTCTTGCCTCAAGTACCTATAAACAAACACATGGGTAGCTGAAGGCTTTGTTCTAAGAACACACCACGTGGAGTACATATCACTCGCAGATAGGACTATTTCACATGCACTACACAGAATAAAAATATTCCCGCACATTAGTCGCATCCCACAAAGCTAGAAGAAATGAAACAGAGTTCATACACCGCCAGTTAGTCTCGCAAAGGTTACCGATTCTCAGCCGTTATCAAACTGAATTACTTACATATTCACCATGTTTACCTATGCAAAATCACCGAAATGAAATTGAATACACTTCTGTAAATGATCGGAGAAACTTATTCCAAAAAATGAACCTAAGTTCTGGAGTCTACCTTGAATACAGACAAAGAATCGCTACCATCTCAAGGGAGGAAAGAAAATCAGAACGTCTTACCAGGTCGACGCGCAGCCACAGAGTGTCTAATCGGCCAACAAGCCCCCTCCAACCACCGGAAATCGGTGAAACCCAAGAAAAACGAGGTGGTGGGGAGATCTTAAATTTGTGCGTCCAACCGAGGCTCGCTACCGTGCATTGCCAACCCAACTTGCAACCAAAGGGTGGAGGAACCTCTTTGGTAGCATCAAAAGCAGAAGTTGGTAACGACTACCAGTCGACATGAAACCAGAGATGCAAAGCGCGCAGCCAGCAGCCGACGATGAAAATTCCCATACATACACTCAGACTCCCATGCTAGAAGATACTCATACATGCTCATACAGAACAAAGCAAGTACTCATTCTCACAGGGGCAGTGGCGTCACGGGGAAACCTTTCATCTTGCCACATTCATAGACACAATGATAAATTATTAGCATAATACAATCCCAGCAATATTAACACAGTATCACAGAAACTAACATTTTAAAAACATGAAATGAAATGCTAAAATGCTATTCCTCATGCCTCCGAAGAAGAGGGTTTCTCGTTTAGCAAAAAAAAAAAAAAAAAAAAAAAAAAAAAAAAAAAAAAAAAAAAAAAAATGGCCGTCTGGTGAACTTAGGTAAATTACAAAGTTAAATACCCGTCTTTCAACCTTCTCACCACTCCCTCTTATCCCACACCATATCCATCTCTTCCCCCCTCCTCTCTGCATTTATATCATCCCACCTTTTTAAATCCATTTCATTCTCCCATTCTGTCTATCCTCCTACCCCCTCTGTGATCCTATTTATTGTTATTGCAGACGGAAACTTGATTGGGAATAGAAGTCAAAATGGATGGGTAAGTCAATTGGAAACAGTAAAGAAGATGCCAGACTGATTCGTTGGAAGAATCCTAAGGAAATGAAGGCCGAAAACAAAGGAAGTAGGTTACAGTACACTTGTTCGCCCACAGCTTGAATATTGCACACCGGTGTGGGATCCGTACCAGGTGGGGTTGATAGAGGAGGTAGAGAAGATCCAACGGAGAGCAGCGCGCTTCGTTACAGGATCATTTGGTAATCGAGAAAGCGTTACGGAGATGATCGCTAAACTCCAGTGGAAGACTGTGCAAGAGAGACGCTCTGTCGCTCGGTACGGGCTTTTGTCGAAGTTTCGAGAACTTACCTTTACTGAGGAGTCTAGCAGTATATTGCTCCCGCCTACGTATAACTCGCAAAGTGATCATGAAAATCGGAGAGATTAGAGCTCACACAGAGGCATACCGACATTCTTTCTTTCCGCGACTGGCCGAGGGGACTGAGGCGCTTCAGTCACGGTCTGCACGGCCACTACGGTTGGGGGCGCGAATCCCCCCTCGGGCATGGATATTTGTGCCGTCCTTAGTCTTAGGTAGTTCATAAGTAGTTTGTAAGCTTAGGGACTGATGACCCCGTAGTTAAGTCCCAAACGTTCTACAAACATTTGAACATTTTTTCCGCGAACAATACGTGACTGGAATAGGAGGGAGAACCGATAGCGGTTTCTCAAGGTACCCTCCACCACACATCTATCGGGTGGCTTGCGGAGTATGGATGTAGATGTAGATCTTCCGGTCTGCTCTATTTGTGGGGTTAGTAGCTTTAATGGCTGTACTTTTAATGGTTGTATTCTACAAACAGGTATGGTCATAAATTTAGGGATAAAAACAACTTTCCTGTTTTATGTTATAAGTGTCTGGGAAAAGGAAAATAAAACCACATTTTTTACAGCACAGATTAGCATATTTTTCTCGCAGCGACCAGAAATAATGTTCAAATGTTTGTATACCTTATGGGACTTAACTACGGGGTTATCAGTCCCTAAACTTACGAACTACTTATGAACTAGCTAATCCTAAGGACGACACAATTATCCATGCCCGAGGGGGGATTCGAACCCCCGACCGTAGTGGCCGTGCAGACCGTGACTGGCGCGCCTCAGTCCCCTCGGCCACCGCGGCCTGCGACCAGAAATAACAATGTCGTGTGGCTCATTGGGCTGGTGCGTCTTTCAATTGGACGCCACTTCGGCGACTTGCGTGTCCCTAGCCTACTCCAGTTATCCAACCGGGGAAAGGAAAGGAAGGGGGACCTACAGCTTAACGTGGAATCCGAACCACGTGTCGTTTCTGGCGACTCCTCACGTCGTTGAGAGGTGAAGGATGGGTTGAGACAGAGACTGAAATAATCAGAGGTCTGTTCAGGTTTCGAAACCGCAACCCTTCGGTTTCCATTCGGGCGCTTTACCCCGAGAACACCGGGCCCGTCAGCAATCAGAGTTGGTATGCTTTCAAATCAAATGTTTGTTAAGCTTATGGGACTTAACTACGGGGTCATCAGTCCCTAAACTTACAAACTACTTATGAACTACTTACGAACTAGGACGGCACAAATATCCATGCCCGAGGGGGGATTCGAACCCCCGACCGTAGTGGCCGTGCTGACCGTGACTGGAGCGCCTCAGTCACCTCGGCCACCGCGGCCGGCTGGTATGCTTTCTGCAGCACGTTTATATCTTCTTGAGAGTTTTTGAATTGAAAACAAAATAATTATTGCGTGATCATACTTTAATGAGAGGAAATCCATATGAAACAAAACAATAAATTGATATAGAATAAGTGGAATGGAAATATAAAACTTCGAACGTCTTTGCGTTGCTTTCATTGTAACACTTGTTGATGAACGATATTTGTTGCCTTTCCGTTCGGAGAGAAAACGAACAGTGTAGATGGTTTACCAACTCTCGAACACGCCACATACAACTGTAGTAGGATTGCGTTGCGCGTACGCCTACGGATATTCGACGCCGCAGTACACTACGATCTGTACTCGGTTGTTTGTAACACTCAAAAATACCACGAATTGACATAAATTCTATCTTTGCAACGCTCCAAAGATATGGTCACTGCCGATAACACCATGGAGGTAAGAATAATACGGAGGGGCTTGTAAAGAAACAACGTTTCATGTGAAATCTGTCTGACAGTTTTAACATTGAGTGCATAACGCCATCTCCCTTTATTCTAACCTCCTTGGCGTGTTTGTTTGCTCCGTTACAGCGTATTTGGACGCTTGGCGAGCAGCGAATGAATAGGCTCATTGTTGGAGAATCTAGAAAATGATCCCAGCTGGAAGCGTGCTTTCAGTTTTTTCTGAAATTCTGAAATATTGTTGCAGATTTTCCAAAAATTTTCTTTCATCCGATCCTTCTCCTGAGAATTACGAACAGAACAAAGAAAAGATGAGCCAAATCGGTGTAGCCATTCTCAAGTGATGCGATTTCATACTGCAGCAATTTATTTTTATTGATATCAATAGACTACCTGAAAATTCGGCTATCCCCGAGTATTTATTTATTTATTTATTCCCGCCTTGACTTTGTACTACTCTTTTTTTCTAAAATCATGTTATATTTGTCGGAAAATATAGAAGAAATAAAGCTGTCTTGCATAATGCATAAAATTATAAGTGCAGTATCTAAAGAAATAAAGATAGTAGTCAAAATACAAAGTGACGTATAAAATTCGTACGATATCATAGTTATTGAATTGTATCTTGTACAACTGTATAATTTTAAGGTATACATTCATTTGTATGAGTGTTATATCTCTGTAAAATCTGCCGCGGTGCAGTAGCCGAGCGGTCTAAGGCGCCTCGCTGCGGAGCGCGCGGTTGCTCGCCGTCGGAGGTTCGAGTCCTCCCTGGGGCATGGGTGTGTGTGTTGTCCTTAGGTTAGTTACCTTAGTTTAAGTAGTTTGTAAGCTATGGACCGATGACCACGCAGTTTAGTCCGATAGATTTACAAACATTTGAACATTTGATTCTGTAAGATCTCTTGCGAATACCATTAGTAGTAAAGAAGTAATGGATTAAAACTGGTTGCGAGATGGGGCGGTTTTCCATGAACGTTACTGTTTATGTGCTCATATCTCCTGAAGTACGTGTCATACTGTGATACAATTTAGAAGGTACACTCAACTATATGTGTGCATACTGTTTGTACAATTTCCTGCGGCTACAATGTGTAGTGTAGAAATTATAAATTGCAACGTCATACCGAATGCCGTAGCTTTAGTCCATGAACAGCGGAAAACTAGTAAGCGAAACACTCTTTTCCTTTCATAATTACGCTATGGTTGTCAGCGAGAAATAGTTCAATAAAGGTTTGAAATTATGTTTAATGGTTGTTGCAAGTCTCTAAGCAATCTCGTTATCATATAGCGTATTTATAAATTCTCGTCGCATTCTGTGGCAGTTTCTTGCAACTCCTATTGTTTACGACGTTATATCTCCTGAACCGTGTGTCGTATGTGGTTCTTACCATTACAAAATTTGTACCTCATGGTAACAAAGATGGGTGCCAAATTTGGTTGAAATCGGTCCAGTTTAAGAGGAAATGTGCAACATTGTCGCATAATGCAGCAATTTTTCTCGCATCTCATTGTTTATGACGTCATATCTCGTGAACTATGTTGTACGTGATCCTTACACTTACCGTCCTCGTGGATTGATGCTTACGTGAGCAAAAGTTCATAAAGATTTGAAAAAAAAAAGAAAAAAAAACTGTAGATTTGCATGTAATACGTGCACACAAACACACGGTCACTATGCTTTATATGTGAAGATGAATGAAACACACAAGATAACGGTGTCATATTCTGCAAATTTATGGTTTTACAAAGCGGTTTTCGCCTGTTACTCCATCATCAGCTAAACAATACAAGTTTAAGTTTCAAATATCTTAAGTTGGTAGATGTATAACTTCGAAGGGAGACTGCTGATTTGTTTTAAAACAAACTTGAGGGAAATTGTTACAGTTCAAGTCGTGGTGTGAATTAGTTGCATGGATAAAATATATGACAATATAATAAATTTACAACATTATCCTAAGTAATATAATGGAAACAATAGAAATTGGCTGAAAAATTTGACAAAAAATTATCTTGTCTTAAACAGTTCCGATGTCTGTAACATGGAATCGCATGACTAATTTTAATAGATATCTGTGAATATATGTTAAAATTTTAACTGGTGAAATTGAACTTGACAAAAAATATCTTATCTTAACATTTATTCGTAGATGTTTCATTCAACTTAGTCACAAACTTTCAAAGTTAATTTTAGTATGGCTGTAACCTTCGCGCGAGTGAGAGCAGTGAGTTGACAAAGTTTTATCGCAATCGGATGTACGGTATGGCCGCGCATAAAATAGATCAAAAATACAAACAAACAAACATTAATTTTTATATATTAGATTTATTTTTGTCAGGAGCGTTTCATCTACTTCTTTATTGGGTTTTGCTTTTCATTTGGTGTTTACCCGACATTTTTTCGTCTTATAAACATCACTGCATTGTAGAAACTCGTAACCTAATCAACACGGATACATGCGTCTACAGATGGAGGAGACAAAACGACTGAAATCTGAATTAGTAAAAAAATTGGACTCATGAATTTTTCATAACAACTGATTCAATTATATTCAGTACCTCCTCTTTTGTTACGTGATCTGCCCACCTAATCTTTGGCATTGTTCTGCAGAAATACATTTGAAAAGCATCCATCCTCTTCCTGTCTAAAATAATGAGCGTCCATGGTTCACTCCCCTACAAAGTAACACACCACACAAATGTCTTCAGAAAGGACTTTGTTGCTCTTAAATTAATATTCGATGTTAACAAATTTTTCAAATCGCTTTTTTTTCCAGTGTCATTCTTCATTTTATTTCCTCTGTACTACTACCATCATATGTTGTTTTACTACCCAAGTAAAACTAATCTACCACCTTTATTGTTTCGTTACCTAATCTAATTCCTTCAGCTTCGCCTGATTTTCTCTCTGCATTCCATTACCCTGGTTTCGCTCATGTTACTGTCCATCTTATACGCACCTTCAACACATTGTCCATTCCGTTAAAGTGCTCTTTCAGGTCCTTTGCTGTCTATGACATAATTACTATGTCATCGGCAAAACGCAATGTTTTTATTTCTTCACCACGACCTTTAATTCTTCCTCCAAGCCGCGGCGGAATAGCCGTGCGCACTGAGGCACCGTGCTGTGGTGCGCGCGGCCGTTCGCCGTGGGGCTTTCCATCCTCCTGTAAATAATTCGTGTTAAAATTTTGCAACCATGACAAATTAAACTTGAAACACGTCCACTGATTGTGTGTTAATTAATTATTAATTATTAATGATCAGTGCCCCGTGTTTACATGTTTGCCCCATATTTATATACATTTCCACCCGTGTGATTGAACTTGTGTGTTCATGTGAATGTGAATGTGTGCTCTGAATATTGACTGACTGTCGCGCAATGGCTTACAGTCGCCGCCTCGCGCTCTAGGCCTCGTTCTGCTGTAGTTAAGAACGCGTGGCTTCGTTTGTCGTCACGCTGGCGTCTGCTGGCTGGCCAGGGACAAGCTTACTTGGCAAGATGGCGAGGTGGCCGTGTTTTTAATGTCGTATCAACCTAAACTTGGACGAAAGAGGTGACAGGACACGTCTCTGGGAGTGGTTGTAGAGGGAATTGCCTTGGCCAGGTAGCAAGGCTTGATAAACACTAATCTATGATCGCATTGTGTTTCGCTTTTAGCGCGCTCTAACCACGGTGTGTGGTGGGGAAGATTCTTCCGAGGCCTGAGAGCTTCACGCTTCACTCTTCTCTCTTGCTGCAGCCTTGCAAGTAAGTACTTCGTCGGATCATGCTGAGGGAAAGGCATGCTGTTAGAACGTTGCTTTCTTTATGATCAGGCAGTCTTGGTTTTTCAGTGATAGTTCTCTTGAGAAATTCTTTCGCTATATGAGGTGAAGTGTTTCTTAATTTACAGAAATCGAGTAAATTCAGTGTAAATTCATTATTTGCATTGTCATTCCAGTGATGATTGTGTGTCCGATTTTGCTCAAGTTGGAACACGTGTGTGGCCTTCAGCCTTTATGTAAATTTAGTGTGTTTGAATTTCCTTGCTGTTTTTAACTAACATTTTCACGTCACGTCTGTATCCACGAGTATGTTAAATATGTCTTAGATTTTCTTGTTTGATTTTGTCTTTCCTGTCTTGTATGACCAATTGCACCACGTGCTTTCGTAACGGTCATTAGTTCGGCCTTCAGCCATGGTTTTATTAATACTAGCTTTCTTCTATGCGAATTCTTGCTTGTGCTCTATTCGCTTATTCAGAATTAATTTCCTTTGTAAAATCTATGTAATTCACAGTGGTCACACACCACGTGGCATTTAAGAATAGAATGCCGCTGCCTTTCCACACATGAGTTTGTTTAGTGCACAGTATAATTAAACTTGTGATCAAGACACCCACCATCTCGTCAAGACGCTGCCAATGCTTTGTTTCGCCACTGCTTTCGAGTGTTTCCGGATTGTAATGTACTACTAGCATTATGCAAGTGTCTTTGAATGAATGAATGTGCTTTTCACTACCCATTGTGTATTTGAAAATTTCCTCCCAAGCTACCTCCATATTCATAAAGGGCAGATACAATTTTTTACAGGCAGTAATTATATGATTTAATTCAGTTTTGTACAAGGTGTGTTCTTAATTTGTTCATTTTTCTGAATAGATTATGAATTTTAAAGTATCAAACCTCTGCTTTATGATTTCATGCTCCCCATACCATGTTTAATTATCTATTCAATTATTTTTTAACATTTATTTTGTATTTGTTAAAACGTTGGCTGCTCCCTTAAGGAGTGAGCAGTTAGGTAAGTTTCCGTTGCGAAATTACTGTGGCCACTCGTAAAGTAGTTTAGAGCAGCAGTGAGCGTTTTAACTTACGTTTGCAGATCTCAACTGCCCGAGATCTTGCTTATTTTAATAACAGGCTACTTTCAAACTGATGGTTTTGTAATTTTCACACCTGTCTGCACCTGCTTTCTTTGGAATGGGGATTATTACATTTTTCTTAAATTGTTAGGGTACTGGACCCCTATCTGGTGTCTCTCTCATTTTTACCTAAGAATACATAGTAGTGGTTGATGTTTCCCTGTACTTAGGTCGTTGTTACTCTTCTATGATAAACTCCAGCCGGAGATCATTATTTGGAAATTTCACTCCTGACTGTGCTGTGTTTTCTTACAGGTGTGGCTGGCACGACAGGCTGACCAACCCCTCTCCACGACCGCTCGATCAGACTTGAACACCTTCGAGTACCTGAGGTCAGTTCACGACCACATAAGTTAACTTCTTAATATACATTGTTTCGAGCTTGCAAGGGGAACACCAAGTATGGTACCAACGGAATTTGATGGGTCGTAGGTATGTTGTGAGGGAATTCCTAAAGACCATCAAGCTAAAAGGATTCGTTCCAATGGGCCTTCATTTATAAGAAAATCGAAATGGTATTCGCAGCAAATTACCACGCGTAACGTGTCTACTTATACATGGCGGTTACCACTCAGCGAGACAGCGTGGTGGAATCGGCAAGGTGGGAGGCAGCCATGCAGGAGACCTGGGATCAAGTCCGACATGGGTCAATTACTTTTCCCACCTGTCCGAGGATTGTGCATAATTATGTATTTTTATAACCATTCTTATGTAAACGTTTGCAGGAAATGGTCAGGATAAAAACATTTAACATTCGCTCCATATGTTATGTATTGCGAGGCGATTATTTTATTAATTTTGTTTTTTCGAACCACACTTTTAAGGCGATTGAAGCATATTTCGAAATCAGTAAACAGTCTTTTGTTAATACCTACAATATTTGGGCAACATTTAATACCTACGTTTACAGTTCCTGACCGTGCTGTTTTTATCTCCTCCTATGACGTGTGTACCCATGTGATACGTCCCAGTGCACTATTATTACTGTTTTTCTTTCTTTATTTATTTTTCTTTGCTTAATTATTTTTTAATTTTTTTTGAAATATAAAAAGTAGCTATTACAATTTTTAAAACTTGTTCTGCAGCCAGGTATTGAACCAACGTCTCCTGCATGGGAGCCTCGCACCTTGCCGTTTCCACCACGCTGTCTCGCTGAGCGATAACCGCCATGTATAAGTAGACTAAAGTTACGCGTGCTAATTTGTTGCGAATTTGATCTCGATTTCCTTAGAAATCGAGGCCCATTGGAACAAATCCTTTTAGCTTGATAGTCTGGAAGAATTCCCTCACAACATACCTACGACCCATCAAAATCCTTTGGTACCATACTTGGTGTTCCCCTTGTTAGTCAGAATGTGATTGAGTGGTTTTTCAGGTCGAAAACAAACAATCTGTAATTAGTAGAACAAAAACAGATCTTTTTTGTTTTCAACCTGAAAAATGGAATTCCTCTACCAAGACACGACGGAAGAATCCATTTACATGAATAAGTGGTATTCAAATTCTACTTTCGCGGCACTCCAGTGCTTGTTGACTGTGTCGAAACTGAGAAACTGTTGGCGCAATATTTGACTATTTGGACACTGCGATGTAACAGCTTTTCTCTGCATCTCTCTCTCTCTCTCTCTTCAGTTATTGCGCTAATTCTTACAGGGCGGCCCAAAAGTCCTTACCATTCGAAGTCGCACTAACACGGGCTGGACGTGAGGGACAGACAGTCAGTTTAGTGTCGCTTGTGTGTGGGCGAAGATATTTTGGCTCACTTAGAGCCAAATTTTGACAAAACCGCTGATAACATTTATGTAGCTAAGTCGACTCAGAATTTACTGAATCTGTAGATGGTTGAAAACAGTGTTTCTTCACGGAATAATCTTCTTTGGATTTTTGTCTGTGAGGACTTTGCTCAGTTTTTCTCTCTTTTTATTCCGGGTGCGGCTAATCCAGCGCGCCGCCTCACATGAAGAACCTGTAAAAGCGACACTCGGAAAAGTTTCTTTCCTTCACTTCTCGGAAAACACATGTTTACGAACAAGAGACGTGGGCGGTGAAAAATGCTGAGTATGTCCAGTGATATCCACGGATTTTTTGTAGGTCTTGCTTTCCTCCCTATTTTGTCCTCTGCTGCCTTCACTATTTCATCTCTCAATGCTACCCATTCCTCCTCTTTTATTTCCCCCCGTTTCTGTGGCCCAAAGCTCCCTCTGAAATTCTCAAGAACTTCAGGTTCCTTCAGTTTATCAAGGTCCCATCTCCTTATTTTCCTACCTTTCTGCAGTTTGTTTTTCAGTTTCAGCCTACAATTCATGACCAATAAGTAGGGACAGGAAAAATTCGTTTTAACGATAACGCGAATTCGGCATTTTTTAAGGAAATAACGCGAATTTGGCGGTTTTTAAGAAGATGACGCGAAGTAGTATGGAATCAGTTGTGACAGCCAGAATTTTTCCACTCATATATATCTGTGTCCTTTGCAACAAATATGTTATATTGCGACAATATAACACAAATATTTATGTTGGCAAAAAAGTCCTTTTGTCAAAAACAGTTTTTGACGTGAAAAAAGGGATAACCTGTTGATACAATCATTGGCAATTTTTTTTTTCACAATATTTAAAATACTTAATGTATAAGAAAAACAATTTTAGACACATATTTACATCACCTTTTTTTTGTTAAAATTATTTTTTCAACATTTATATCAAATTTGACCCACCATATCTTCTGAATAGTGTAATTTTCAACATACCATTGAAAAAATGTTAAATATGACAAAAATATAGCACTAAAAATGGAAAAAAGTGCCAGAAAATAACACCGATAAATCTATATATATATATACATAAACGGCTTGTGTGTGTACGTGCTGACAGACTTTTCTGCATGACCACATACTGCCACCCACTCGTGGTTGTGGTAGTAGATAGCCCTTGGTCTAATGACGTTAGTAAGGGAGTTTAGTCGCGGTGCGTGGCAGTGGGTGAGTGTGACGAGCAAAAATTCGAAAAATATGCAATAAAACGATTTCGCATTGTCCGCCATGTTTAAATTTGGCAAACGAGTTTCCATCGGTTGTTACGTGACAAAGAATTGCTTGCTTACCTCTTGATTTGGAATTTAATTCCATATTCGATGTCGTAGGCTGATATGGGAACGGAATCGAAACATATTTTCTTCTCTTTTTCTTTAAATGCTTCTTAGCAGCGATGTTTGAATCTGGCAAGAAACTAAATATGAAGATCTATGGCTGGCATGCTAAGAAAACTGAAGTTCAACATCCAGAAAGTATAGAGATCAATGCCGCGACGCTATCTGATGTGAAAGGAGTTATCGTTTGACAGCTGGGTCAAGAAAAACTATGCGACGTAGTCCTACTCATATCCCGGCGGCCTCCTGTGATAATGTTGGCAACAGATGTTGAATAACGAGAATCATGTGACATCGTCATAAGCCAATCGCGTGACACGCAAATATTTTGTCGTGAAATCAAGCATACAGCAAGAACAGCAGTATTTATCGACATTTTATGTGGTTCGGTCATCTTTGCAACGATTTTATATCGTGCTATTGATGTTGCCAACATAAAAACACGAGGCCGCCAGGATAGAAAGTAAAATTTTACCGAATCAGATACATCTGTTGTTGTCACATGTCATTATGATCAGCACTATCACGCGAAACTGTTTTGTATAGAGTCTCATGATTCACACAGTCTTACAATTCATTCCAAATTCCTATTCAAGAAGATATTTGTGAAAACTGTTACAAATCAATATTCACACTTATCCAATATCGTTTTCAGAAATGTAATTTTCCAGCTGCTTTCGGCGCTGCTGTTGCAATGTGTAACAAAATTGAGAATAACGACGTATAATATCAAATATATAAGTTTTTAACTTCTCGGCGCGTTTTCCTCAATACTTTACCGACGATCGACAGAGACAAAGTTGAAAATGAAGATAGGCTAACAAATGAATAATAGAGCGCTACACTACAGTCACAGTCATACTTCGATTAGTTGGTTGGGTGATTTAATTATTACTATTTCTCATCTCAACGATAGAAGTGTTTTCAGAAGTTTACTTCAGAGAATTACACACCGCAATGTTTACTTTATCAACACAACATAACATTGAATTTATATCGTTCCGGAGTACGGACTTCATTTCACGTTTTGTATGAAAAACGTTATGAACAGTCATTGTTTTTGACAATTACTTCTACTTAAATTTGACATCTTAGCTAGGAGAACTGAGGTTATTGACAGAGCGATCCAACAAGGATTCTGTTTTTGCTGACCTAGGTCCGAAACCCTAAAAACCATGATCTGCCCTACCAAGAAGTTATGGTCAGAGTCTATATCTGCCCCTGGGTATGTCTTACAGATTAAAATCTGGTTCCGAAATCTATGTCTTACCATTATAAAATCTATCTGGTATCTCCCGGTGTCTCCTGGTCTCTTCCACGTGTACAAACTTCTTTCGTGATTCTTAAACGAGTTGTTTGTTACTTTACTTATATTTTGACAATCCTTCTTCATGTAATCGTTTATGTATTCTGTATTTTGTATTTTGCATTCGGTATTACGTATTTTGATTACTGTCAGTATATTTTAGACTCTGTGCTTCTGACACGATAAATAAATAAATACTTGAGTTTTTCTAGCAAAATTTCGTCATTTACAGAAAAGACTTCAGTGTTCATGTTCAGTGAGCGTGAGAACTTTCATTCTCCAGTACAGAAGAGTAAACATTTAGGACGTGGCTACTGAACCACAAGAGGAGTGTGTGCGTTAGAGGTGCACGTAATGAGTGCTACATTCGCCAGTAATTAATTTCAGTTTGCATCCAGCGGTCGTGTTTGTTTACTTTGTAGTTGGCGGTGAGGTGGCGATTTATTAACCTGGCAGTGGAGAGCCACTGTAAACTGCTGTAACGAGCCGAGGTTATGGACGGCGTGAATGAGTGTCTACTGGGGGAACCTGTTGCGACAATATTTTACTTCCGACTGTGCACTTAAGATGCTAACAGCGTCTTCACTACTGCGATTGCTTTACTGTGCAAGATTAATGGCTGTGTGTGTGTGTGTTAGAGAAACAGGAGAATAAATGTAGGAACGTTCAGTTACCATGTTTTACCTACTGCGAGTACATAGACGTCCGACAACTACTGCGTAATCATGTCTACTGCTTGGTAAATTAGCGATAGAAGCAAATGAATGTCCCACCACAATGACCATGGACTTATTTGCTTCTCTTTCGCTAGCAATGCTCCTTACCTCACAAATTCATTTTACCTCTTAATTCTTTCGGCGTTTCTTACCCTCTGTTTAGTACCGTAGCGCACTGTTATGTTCTAACAGCCTCGGCACAGCTTACCTACACTTACATGTAGGCGACTCCATCCGGAATCTGGTGCAGAGCGAGCACATTAAAATTATTAAAATTGGAAGAACCAGCTTTGGCCGCACTGAAATCTTTATTTTTTTATATACAATACAGATCATCCTCAGTGCTGCAAAAAAGTCAAAAGAACACAACAACAGCTTCTACGAGTCATACAAAAATTGAAAAACGTAATTGACAATATTCGGACGTATAGGCTATCACAATATCAAGAGAAGAAATACAACACAGTGTCATACCATGAATCCAAGCCCTGTGGGACCACAAAAACTTGCACTTTGCATATTAACATCAAGTAGGCAGCACATCAGTAAAATGTCAATCATAAACTGATTTCTTAGATAACAAACCTAGCTCCGTGTGTGCGTATAGCACCCAGCGCCCTCTATACAAAATGTTAGTTACAATAGGTCATACTTTTTAGACGATATAATATACAATTTAATCTGAGATACAGGAGGGGAAATAAAAGAAAAAAACAGCTTTATTTTCCTAGCTGACCACCTATAAAATTTAAGCTGAGATACAATTTAATCATTACCAACACTTGGTTTAAGAATCACGAAAGTAGGTTGTATACGTGGAAGAGACCAGGAGACACCGGAAGGTATCAGATAGATTTTATAATGGTAAGAGAAAGCTTTCGGAAACAGATTTTAAACTGTAAGACATACCCAGGGGCAGATATAGACTATGACCATATCTTATTGGTCATGAAATGTAGGCTGAAGCTGACTAAACTGCAGAAAGGTAGAAAAATTAGGAGATGGGACCTGGAAAAATTGAAGGAACCTAAAGTTCGTGAGAATTTTAGAGGCAGCTTTTGGCAGCGATTGACAGAAACTGGGGGAAATAAAATAGTAGAAGAGGAATGGGTAGCAATGAGAGATGAGGACAAAATAGGTAGAAAGGCAAGACCTACAAAAAATCCTTGGATATCACAGGAAATACTAAATTTAATCGATGAAAGGAGAAGATATAAAAATTCAGTAAGTGAAACAGGCAAAATGGAGTACAGACGACTAAGAAATAAGATTGACAGGAAGAGCAAAATAGCTAACAAGAGAATCTTCAAATGTTTGTAAAGCTTATGGGACTTCGCTGTGGGGTCACCAGTTCCTAAAGTTACAAACTACTTACGAACTACCTTATTCTAAAGACGGCACAAACAACCATGCCGAGGGGGAATTCGAACCTCCGACGGGAAACGGCTTCGCGCATCGCAGCATAGCACCTCAATGCCCTCGGCCTCTTTGCCGCGGCAAAATAGCTAAGCGGAAGTGGCTAGAAGGCAAATGCAAGTCAGTAGAAGAATGTTCAAACAGGGGGGAAAACGACACCGCCTACAGGAAAATAAAAGAGACATTTGGAGACAAGAAAGCAGCTTTAGGAATATAAAGAACTCAGATGGAAAAACCAGTTCTCAGCAACGAAGGGAAGGCTGAATGGTAGAAAGAATATATAGAGCGGCTCTACAAAGGAAGGGAAGAGGGAGTAGACTAAGAAGAAATAGGAGATACTATACAGGGAGAATAATTTGACAGAGCACTTAAAGACCTAAGTCGAAATAAGGCCCCTGGAGTGGACGACATTCCCTCAGAGCTACTGAAGTCTCTGGGAGAGCCAACCGTAACAAAACTGTTTCACCTGGTGTGTAAGATGTATGAGACATGGGATATACCCTCAGACTAAATGTAATAATCCACATTCCAAAGAAAGCAGGTGCAAACAGGTGTGAAAATGACAGAACCACCAGTTTAATAAGTCATGGTTGCAAAATTTTAACATGAATCATTTACAGAAAGATGGGGCCGACCTCAGGGAAGATCAGTTCGGATTCAGAAGTAATGTAGGAACACGGGAGGCAATCCTCACTTTACAGCTTATCCTAGAAGATAGGTTAAGGAAATGCAAATCTACATTTCTAGCTGTTGTAGAGTTCGAGAAAGCTTTTGACAATGTTGGTTGGAATACACTCTTCCAAATTCTCAAATCAGCAGGAGTAAAATATAGGAAACGGAAGGTTATTTACAAGTTGTACAAAAACCAGACAGCAGTTATCAGAGTTGAAGGGCATGAAAGGGATGCAGAGGTTGGGAAGGGTGTAAGACGCGGTTGTAGACTTTCTCCAATGTTATTAAATTTGTACTTTGAGAAAGCTATAGAGGAAAGCAAGTAGAAATTGGGAGTAGGAATTAAAATTGTGTTTTAGCGTTACCATTGTAATTATGTCAGAGACAGCAAAGGACCTGGAAGAGCAGCTGAACGGAATGGACAGTCTGATGAAAGGTGCATACAAGATGAATGTTAACAAGAACAAAACAATGGTAATGGAGTGAAGTCTAAAAAAAAAAAAAAAAAACTGGCGATGCTGCAGGAATTGGATTAAGTAACGAAACAATAAAGGTGGTATATGAGTTTTGTTATTTGGGAGTAAAATAACATACGGTGCTTGCAGTAGAGGGTATAAAATGCAGAATGGCAATGGGTAGAAAAGCGTTCTTGAAAAGGAGAAATTTTTTACCATCGAATATTAAGTGAAAGAAAGTTCTATCTGAAGGCATTTGTGTGGAGTATTGCCTTGTATAGGAGTGAAACATGGACGATAAACAGTGCGCCAGAAAGAGGATAGAGGATTTCGATATGTGCTGCTACAGAAGAATGCTGAAGATTAGGTGGGTAGATCGCGTAACTAATGAGGAGGTACTGAACAGAATTGGGAAGAATAGGAATTTCTGGCATAGCTTGATCGATTAGTTGGACATCGAGGAATCGTGAATTTAGCAAGGCAGAACAAGAGATGAATACAGTAAGCAGATTCAGATGGATGTAGGTTGCCGTTCTTATGAGGCGATGAAAAGGGGTGCTCAGGATAGGGTAAGATGGAGAGCTGCATCAAACCAGTCTCCGGACTGAAGACCACAACAACAACAAATGGTAATCACGTTCCAAGCAAGTGAGCGTGGATACCACACTGGTACCGTATTCGATTGCTTTCCGCGATTTTTATTTTTATTTTTAAATCAGATTACTCCGTTATTTATCCATTTTATTTTACATAATTATTTTACATAATATCAACAAACAGTGTACATTGTGTGAAATTAGTGAGAAATAATGTGCCGTGGTAATGGTCACCTCACTATAACAAAATCTTTCTCGCTATCATCATACCGTTTTTTAATGTTTTCTGGTACAGCTCTCACAAACTTCGTTCGCCAGCAAGATAGCAGCTTATATGAAATATGCTTGCTGCTGTAAACCATTGTGTTTCGTTTGCTTTTACGACAAATGTCACACGGACTTCTGTCTTGGTATAGCATGCGATGCAACAGATTTTGTAATAATGACGTGAAAATTACTACGGCAAAACTGAATATTTGTTACAACGTACAGGGTGTCCAGAAAATGACTCCCTGATATCAGAATTAAATATCTCGAAAACAAAGATCGATAGAGGAATGCAGTAAATGGTATGTTTATTGTGAAAGCTGTAAGAAGTATATACAGCAGTTTGGAATAATAGTTACAATAGCTGCTAACAGTTGGCGCTGTAATCGCCATACGTAATGCCTAGTATAAATAGTGATCCGAAGCCCAGAGCTAGCAGTTCCCTTATTGAAACGTGAAAGGAGGTTAGCGTACCGAAGGAAGAGATTAAAACCATGTACTCCATTCAACAACTCGTTTTTCTGGTGCTAGAGTACCACAGGTTAGAAGAGCTATGGCAACAAGGCGACGTTTTCAGGCACGGTTTAATGTTCCAAAAGGACCCGATGCGAAAACCATTCGTACGCTCTTCGCTAAATTTCAACGAACAGGCAGCGTAACTGATGATCTAGTGGGGCATGTTGGCCGCAAGCAAACTGCAGTTACGCCTGAAAATATCACCACAGTTTCTGGAATTATTCAGCGAAATCCAATGTCATCTGTCCGTAGAATTGCATCTGAGGCTGGTTTGAAGCGTTCCATTTTGCAGAAAATACTGAGAAAGAGCCTACACATGTTTCCATTCAAAATTCATACGCACCAGGCCATACCCGTACGAGCTGTGCAACAAAGGGTTGCCTTTGCTAATCAGATTCTCACAATGATTGATAGTGAAGGATTTGAGGTTGGCTGCATCTGGTTTACAGATGAAGCACACTTCCACCTGAATGGATACGTGAATAAGCAGAACTGGCGATTTTGGGGTTCCGAAAAGGCATATTGGTGTGAAGTGAAACCCCTGTATTCTCCTAAAGTTACTGTGGGGGCTGCAGTATGCTGCAGAGGCATTATTGGCCCTTTTTGCATTCATGAAACGGTCACTGGTGCACGTTACGTTGCAATTTTGGAACAATTTGTCGCCACACAGCAAGCGTTAGAGGATCGACCAGGTCCTGAATGGTTTATGCAAGATGGAGCCCGACCACATCGGCCCGAACAAGTGTTTCGCTTTCTTGAGGAATACTTCGGGAATCGAGTCATTGCTTTGGAAAATCCCAAATTTACTGGTGCAGGCATGGATTGGCCTCCATATTCGCCGGATTTGAATCCCTGTGACTTTATTTTGTGGGGCACAGTGAAAGACATGGTCTACCCGAAGCATCCCGTCACGCTGGACGAGCTTGAATCAGCGATCTGTGGCATGTGAAACCATTTCGGTTGAGACACTACGAAATGTGATGTCGAATTTCACTCTTCGTTTGCGCCACCTCTGTAGTGCCAATGGTGAATATTTTGAAAACATTGTGATGTGATTGTTTGCAAGGAGTGTTTTCATACGATTATTTCACTTATGTATGCCGATATGAGCTGTACAGCGTACAGCGCCATCTGTTAGCAGCTATTGTAACTATTATTTCAAACCGCTGTATATACTTCTTACAGCTTTCACAATAAACATACCGTTTACAGCATTCGTCTATCGATCTTTGTTTTCGAGATATTTAATTTTGAAATCAGAAAGTCCTTTTCTGGACACCCTGTACATTCTCTGTTGAGATTCTGTAAAATAAAATGGAAAAGGTGGGGCTTGGTAGCTGGCTTCATCGCAACGCGGCTGATGTCACGTCTTTTACAGCGCACAGTGAAGTTCAGCGACACTTTTCCCGTCGCTATAAAAGCTGATAGCAGGAAGGAAGGAAGCTTGTAGTTTAACGCCCCGTCGACAGCGTGGTCATTAGAGACGGAGCTTACGCTCGGAGTATTTGGGTAAGGATTGGGAAGGAAATTGGCCATGCCATTTGAAAGGAACCATCCCGGCATATGCCTGGAGTGATTTAGGGAAATCACGGAAAACCTAAATCTGGATGGCCGGAGGTGGATTTGAACCACCATCCTTCCGAATGCGAGTCCAGTGCGTTACCACTGCGCCACCTCGATCGGTAAGCTGATAGCCTCATACTCAGCTAATATCGCTTAGTTTCATCAAAATATACTTGTGATTGTCCGTTGCAGCGCTTACGACTTTAAAGTAGTAGCTCCTTTCGATTCAGCTCTTTTGAGTTCAACAAGTATGATTATTTGTAATCATCTTCGGGAAACGAGCCAACGTCCGTATCGCAGTGAATCTACATCTACATGGGATACTCTGCAAATAACATTTAAGTGCCTGGCAGAGGGTTCTTCGAACCACCGTTATACTATTTATCTCCCATTCCATTCTCGAATAGCGTGCGGGAAGAAAGGACACCTGAATCTCTCCGTTCGAGCTCTGATTTCTCGTATTTTATTCTGATGATCATTTCTACCTATGTAGTCAACAATATATTTTCGCATTCGGAGGAGAATGTTGGCGATTGGTGTTTCGTAAGTAGCCCACGCCGCAGCGATAAGCGCCGTTGTTGTAACGATTCCCATCCCAGATCCTGTATCATTTCCGTGATGCTGTCTCCCTTGTATCGTGACAGTACAAAACGAGCTGCCCTTCTTTGCACTCTTTCCATGTCCTCCGTCAAACCCACCTGATAAGGATCCCACACTGGGCAGCAATACTCCAAAAATAGTAGTTCTGTTGCATCTTTTATGGGTTCTGCCAATAAAATGCAGTCTCTGGTTCGCCTTTCCCACGACATTATCTACGTGTTTAGGTCTCAAGTAATAGTAATTCCTAGGTATTTTGTGGAGTTTACGGCCTTCACATTTGATTGATTTATCTTGTAAACAAAGTTTAACGGATTTCTTTTCGTACTCATGTGGACGACTTCACACTTCTCATTATTTAGAGTCAATTGCCAATTTTTACACCATACTGATATTTTATTTAGATATATTGGTGTCAAGTGGCTCTATTTTGTGAACTTGTGATCTGGCATTCTTTCGGATATTGTTGATTATTTTGTTTCATATATAACTGGCTGTGGTACAATATGACCCTGTTGTAATGATTCCTGTACAACGTATAATTTTGTGTCCATCACAGTACAAACATGTCTCATAATAAATGTGCACTTTACTTCAAACCTTTACTTGGTGGTTCTGTTATTTTGATCGCCCCAATGTTCAAATGTGTGTGAGATCTTATGCGACCAAACTGCGTGGTCATCAGTCGCTAGACTTTCACACTAATTACTTAACTTACTTAAACGAACTTACGCTAAGGACAACACAAACACCCATGCCCGAGGGGGATTCGAACCCCCGACTGCAGCGGCCGTGCAGACCGTGACTGGCGCGCCGCAGACCACTCGGCCACTGCGGCCGGCTGACCGCCACTTATATCTAGACAAAATATGTCTCTGGACATAGATATACGAGGCGCGTCCAGAAAGTAAGTTCCGTTTCAATTTATCTCCGCTGCAGCGCTGCGACTGCAGTTCCGCACATGCGCTGTGGACGATGTGTGTCAAGGAGAAGAACGTGGTCGGCCGCGGGGCCGAGGGGACTGAGGCGCTCCAGTCACGGTCTGCACGGCCACTACGGTCGGGGGTCCGAATCCCCCCTCGGGCCTGGATATTTGTGCCGTCCTTAGTATAAGGTAGTTGATAAGTAGTTTGTAAGTTTAGGGATTGATGACCCCGTAGTTAAGTCCCATAAGCTTAACAAACATTTGAATTTGAGAAGAACGTGCGCCATTTGGAGATCGCTGTCAGTTACGTACGCTTTGTTCTACTTGTTTGAAATGTCCGCGTTGATTGAAAATCCCGCCGCCTGTGAAATCAGGTCGGTGATTCGGTTTCTGAATGCGAGGAAAGTGAAACCAAATGAAATTTATCGGCAAATTTGCGATGTTTACGGACCAAATGCGATGAGTGATTCGATGGTGAGAAGATGGGTCCGACAGTTGAATAGCGGGCGTAGTGATGTGCACGATGAAGAACGAAGTGGGCGTCCACCTTTGGTTACAGAAGAACTGGTTCACGCGGTTGATGACAAGATCCAGGAAAACCGTAGGTTTACAATTAGTGCTCATCACTTCACCAATGACGACGAGCTGAAAGAAACTATTTCCAACTGGTTGAAGACACAGGCGGCAGATTTCTATGGAGAAGGTATACAAAACCTGGTGCCACGCTATGACAAATACCTGCAAAATTTCGGTAGTTATGTGGAAAAGTAGTTGAAGAGTTGCAGAATTTTGTGCAGTAAAAATTTTTTCTGTATCTGTGTACAATTTGATTTTATTAGCAAACGGAAATTACTTTCTGCACGCGCCTCGTATTATTTGATAGTCGCACAACTGTTGGCGACACTAGATTGTGTACCGCAGTATGTTCCTGCAGTGGAATTGCAAATAGTAATTGTGGCAACTTAAGTAGATTAGCAGTGACGGGTAGCCTCGGCCATTAGAGAGTACGGAGCGATTTGATGTTAATTGCAGAGCGAAGTTGCGACGGCGGAGTTGCGTGTGGGAAGGGAAGAGCAGGGAGTGCAGCAGGAATATTGCCTGCCGGCCGGTACAGGCGAGCGGCCACGTTTATTAGCAGTTAACGTCCGCGCCGCTTCTGAGCACTCCATCCTACCGGCGAAGGCAGCTCACCCTATGGATTCACGTCCACCTGTTCTCAGCTCCTGCAACAAAAACTTTTACTTGTCCGTATACGAAATATCAGACCAGCTGTGAAATTGGATTGAAACGTTCCTGGTTAACAGAAAGCAGCATTTCATCCTCAATGGACAGAAGACTTCAGACTTTAAAGTGATTTCAGGTGTGCCCCAGGGGAGTGTTGCAGGGTCGTCTCTTTTCGGAATACAAAAAAAGTCCGATAGTCCGACATCCAAAAGTCCGGAACGCCCGATGGACAGGGAACACCATTGAAGGGGACTTGTTTTAGCTTTGATGCTGCCGCTACTGCTGCAGTTACGCTGACGTCACCGACCGACAAAAAGCACTTGTTTTAAAGATAAATCAATCAAAAATGAAGGCCGTAAACTCCACAAAATACCTAGGAATTACTATTACTTCAGACCTAAACACGTAGATAATGTCGTGGGAACAGCGAACCAGAGACTGCGTTTTATTGGCAAAACCCTTAAAAGATGCAACAGAACTACAAAAGAGATTGCATACACTACGTTTGTCCTTCCTTTTTTGGAGTATTGCTGCCCAGTGTTGGATCCTTATCAGGTGGGTTTGACGGAGGACATCGAAAGAGAGCAAAGAAGGGCAGCTCGTTGCATGTGGTCACAATATAGGTGAGACAGTTACGGAAGTGATGCAGGATCTGGAATGGGGATCATTACAACAACGGCGCTTATCGCTGCGGCGTGGGCTACTTACGAAACTCCAATCGCCAACATTCTCCTCCGAATGCGAAAATATATTGTTGACTCCCACTTACAGAGGTAGAAATGGCCATCCGAATAAAATACGAGACATCAGAGTTCGAACAGAGAGATTCAATTGTTCTTTCTTCCCGCGCGCTATTCGAGAATGGAATGGGAGATAAAATAGTATAACGGTGGTTCGATGAACCCTCTGCCAGGCACTTAAATGTGATTTGCAGAGTATCCCATGTAGATGTAGTGTAGATACCGAGCTGAACAATCCGTTGTTATTTTGGTCTGTGGTGTGTGTGTGTGTGTGTGTGTGTGTGTGTGTGTGTGTGTGTGTGTGTGTGTGTGTATCTGTGTGTGTGTATGTGTTGAAAGTTGTTAATAATAAAAATATGTTGGTTGTTGTTGTGGTCTTCAGTCCGCACACTGGTTTGATGCAGCTCTCCACGCTACCCTGTCCTGTGCAAGTCTCTTCATCTGAGAATACGTTCGGCAACCTGCATCCCTTTGAGTCTGCTTACTGTATTCGTCCCTCGGTCTGCCTCTACGATTTTTACCCCACACACTTCCCTTTAATGCAAGGCTGACAATTCCTTGATGTCTCAGAATGTGTCCCACCAACCTACCTCTCCTCTTAGAATACGCCAGAAATTCCTTTTCTCCCCAATTCTGTTGAGAACCTCCTCATTAGTTACGTGATCTACCCATCTAATTTTCATCATTCGTCTTTTGCACCACATTTCGAAAGCTTTTATCATCTTTTTGTCTGAAATTCTCATTGTCCACGCTTCACTTCCATACAGTGCTACACTCCAGACAATTGCTTTAAGAAAGGACTTCCTAACATTTAAATTAATATTGGATGTCAACAAGTTTCGCTTCTTCAGAAACGCTTTTCTTCCCATAGCCATTCTGCATTTTATATCTTCTTTACTTCGGCCATCAGAAGTTATCTTGCTACCCAAGTAACAAAACTCGTCTACTACTTTTATTGCCTCATTACCTAATTTAATTCCTTCAGCGTCGCCTAATTTTCTGACGCTACATTCCATTATCCTTGTTTTACTCTTGTTAATGTACATCTTATACCCTCTTTTCAAGATATTGTCCATTCCATTCATTTCCAGATCCTTTTTGCGGTCTCTGACAGAATTAATATGTCATCGGCAAACCACAATGTTTTTATTTCTTCTCCCTGAACTTCTCCCCTCTCCAAATTCCTCCTTGTATTCCCTCACCGCTTGCCCAATGTGCAGATTGAACAACAATGGCGAAAGGCTGAACAATCCGCCATTTTGAATCCCAATCCGACGGCAGTGCTGTACGCTTTGTGTGGTGTAGCGAAGTGTATCAGCGAACATTTCATGCTTTTATTGTTTCACAGTGTGAAATGGTTGGTCGTGATGCTCCAAGCTGCTCATATAATTGCAGACATGGTCGTTGTAAGTTTTATCGCTTTCCTTCAAACATAGATCATCGTAAAAGGTGACAGATGCTAAGTAGGGATGCCAAAATCGAGCAACCATATGTGTAACGTTAAGAACCGAACCTTTGTATTATTTGTATTGGAAAGAGTTATGAAAATACAGACCTATACATGTAAGCCAGGTCTCTCCAACTCGGGTGCTTCGCGAGCACCAGGAAAAGCACCGGTTTCAAATTCAAATGTTTGTAAATCTATCGGACCAAACTGCGTGGTCATCAGTCCGTAGCTTACATACTACTTAAACCTAGGTAAACTAACCTACGGACAAACAGACACGCCCATGCCCCAGGGAGGATTCGAACCTCCGACGGAAAGGCGCCGGTACTCTGCTGCAGCGCCGATGGTAAGAATAATAATAATGCCAATTTTTGAGCATAACCAGAAAGAATAATTTTATTGTGCTCCTTATTTTGCACAAATTTTCAGCATTCTTTGTTGTCTGTGGCATCGCTTTGAAGCCACTAATTTTCTCATATTACGGACTATCCTTTTGGCAGTTGTAATTAAAAATACCACCCCCTTGAACAACAGACATTGCCGAGGTGGGGTGGCTTGCGTGCCTCTAAGATACAGATAGCCGTACCGTAGGTGCAACGACAGCGGAGGGGTATCTGTGGAGAGGCCAGACAAACGTGTGGTTCCTGAAGAGGGGCAGCAGCCTTTTCAGTAGTTACAGGGGCAACAGTCTGGCTGATTGACTGAGCTGGCCTTGTAACATCAGCTAATGTATATATACATGGGGCGTCTGTTCCGGAAGAACAGACGTCACTTCTGATGCTGCAGTTGTTATTATTTAATATTCACAGAATATATGACATCAACTGCGATTGGGCAAAGCTGAAAATGTGTACCCAGCCGGGATTCGAACCCGGGTCTCCTGCTTTGTAGACATTTGCGCTGACCCCTACACCCCAACACCCGGCTGGGTACACATTTTCAGCTTTGCCCAATCGCAGTTGATGTCATATATTCTGTGAATATTAAGAATAACAACTGCAGGATCAGAAGTGACGTCTGTTCTTTCGGAACAGACGCCACATATATATATATGATATGCCGGTGACGGGCAATGATCCTATCGTTAGTGGGGAGGGGTGGGCAACTTTGAAGCCCTTACTCTCACGGGAATTAGTTTCACAAATACGAGTTTGACTACTGTGGGCAGGGCGAAGCTGGGAATTTGCATCTGACGGGAGGCGTGCTTAGGTAGTCCTTGCAGGTGCGGTGATCACTGTGTCCCCAGTCATTCGAGTCGCAGCCGTGGAGCGAGGAGGACGTGCGGCGGCAGCGCTTACGTTCTGGTGTAAACAACGGCTGTGTCGCTGATTCCGAGGTCAGTGTGATCGCTTCATTTGTGATTGTGGCTTCAGTTATGAACGTTTCTAAGACAGAATGAACACTATCGAACAGTTGAGGAAAGACACGATCAAGTTTACATTTGATAGAAGTTTCGTAAGACCAAAAGTATTCGAAATTAAGCGGCGGTTTGAGGAAAAAGTCAAGATAAATGGTGACGACGTGGTAGGACTACATTTATCCTTTGTGTCCAATGCTGTATATGTAAAGATGCAGAGCCCAGAATTATGCTGTGCTATTGTAGATAAATGCGGTGGTGTTATTAAGTTTAATCATTCTGATGGGAAAGTAAGCGACGTACTGGTATCTCATGCAGGGCTAGGTATCAGGACCCTTCGTGTCTTTGAACTTCCCTTCGAGACTCCGGTCGAAGAAATTAACCGTGTTCTCAGTCCGTACGGAAGAATTGTTTCGCATATTGCCGAAAAATGGTCGGAGGCTTACATGTTTCCTGTGTTGAACGGCGTCCGCCAAATCAAGATAGAATTGCAACGGCATATTCCCTCTTATATATATATATATATATATATATATATATATATATATATATATATATATGTGTGTGTGTGTGTGTGTGTGTGTGGGTACCGTGCACTTGTGCAATACGATGACCAACCTCGAACATGTGCCTTATGCAATTCCACAACGCACGTTCGGAACGAATGTAGCAGAAGGCGAGTCCCGCAGCTACCAAACGGAGAGGCGGCTGTCCCCGGCCAGGCAGTCAGACTCAACCTGACGTACGCTGCCGCCGCCGCCGCCGCCGCCGCTTACCCGCAGAGCTGTCAACAACGGCGCAGGACGCAAACCCTGTAGCGGTACTCGGAAATGTCACTGAATTAAGCAGTGGCGCCGACGTCGGCGGAAGTAGTGTAAGTTCTCCCGATACGGAAATAACTGAAGGACCGAATAAGACAGAAGGTTCCCCACGTGCATCGCCAACCGCAGAATCCGATATCGCGCCGCGCTCTTCAGTTCTGCATCATGAAGAGCCAGCGAGTTCTGATATGATGGTAATGGATACAGAACAAACAATAGACAACCAACCGGAAAAGGAGGTTCCCAAAAAAGAAAGTCAAAAACAGGAAACGGGCAGAAACCAATTAGCAAAACACACGATTACGACCCACACAAAGGGAAAGAGGGAGAAGCAAAGCTCAGCAATAGCACAGAGCAAAAATTTACGCTGAGATTCAACATGACTCTCACAAAACAAACTCAGACGAAAAGGCAGAGCAGATGTCGGCTGAGAGATCCTCAACTGACTCTGCAGAAAAATCACCTGATGTGTCTACGGGAGGATCCCCAAAACGGAAGAGAAATAAAAAACGCAGAATAGCACACGAAGCGGAAGAGAATATGGCTCCTGCGCTAAAGGAAAAATTGAGATCTATCAAAGAACGAGAAAAGAAGAAGGAAGTTTGTACTGTGGAGGGGGGCAGATAGCAATCGTCAGAAGCCAAGTTAATCCGGACAGTGTAAATATTTTATCACTAAGTGCCAATGCCAACAAAACGCTGGATGAACCACTCAATGAAAGCAATTCCGTGGCAAACTTAAACTGGTCAGAAGACAAAGAGGAACTAACGGATCAAGATATGGAAGACGAACCGGCACAAGACGAAGACATTTTTTATTAAAAGCGTGGCAGAAACTTTTATGAGGACCGTTAATATAGACAAATGAAAAATTAATCGGCAAGAAAGAAAGAAATACCTAGTCCTTTAATAATTTAAAAAAATTAGTTGTTTACCATATATGCTGCAAACATACAATGTAACTACATTAAATATTAACAAAATCCAAAATGCAACCAAAGTGGCTGCTCTTAAGAATTTTTTATATCAGTCAAACAAACAAACAAACAAACAAAAACTGATATTGCATTGTTGCAGGAGGTGTACATTAGGGATCTTTATGTGGCAGGCTACAAAGAAATTTTAAACGTAGCTCTTGAGCACAGTTGCGGGACTGCCATCCTTGTCAAGGAAGGAATTGAACTGCGAGACGCCAAATTTTTAGAATCTGGTAGGGGCATTAGATGTAGAATTTTAAATAAAACTTTTAAAAATGTTTATGCCCCATCTGGCAACAATGCCAGACAAGATAGGGCCAAGTTTATAAAAGTGATATTTTAGCTTTACTTTATGACAATACTGCTGACGTTTTAATTGGTGGAGACTGGAACTGCGTTTTACATGAAAAGGACCAGCGCCCAAATTTTAATAAATCCAGGGAACTTGGGGGTTAGTCCAGAACATGAACTGGAAAGACGCGTGGGAGGTCAAATATCCCACTATGGTCAGGTTTACTTATATCACAAAAAAAAATCTCAGAGAAGGATTGATAGAATTTATGTTTCGGCTAACTTAGAAAACCATGTCGTTGGTATCGAAGTTATACCCACCATTTTCTCCGATCAGCTGGGAGTAAGATGCAGTATCAATTTAAGTAAACAGAAGACATACTGGGCTAGGCCCGTATGGAGGTTAAACATACGCATGTTGGCAGAAAATGACCTGGCTGAGCAACTTGCGAGGACCTGGCAGGGCTCCTTAAGACAGCGTCATAAATACAGGTCCAGTATTGAATGGTGGACTGCTGATGCGAAGAAAAAGTTACGAGCAACATAAATAGCGCATGGTAAAGAACGAGCAAGGTGGAGGAAAAACACAGTAGAATTCTACTACACATGTCTTCGCGAACTCTACGAGCAACCGTTGACACAGGAAGTAATAATGCAGATAGACAGAACTAAGGCACATCTAATTAAAATCAAAAGTCAACAGATTGCAGATTGCAGGTCTCCAAATCAAATCACATACACAAGCTGTTGTGGAGGAGGAGAATACCTCAATCTATCATCTCATACGGCATCAGCAGCAAAGGCGAAGAAATTTTATTGAATGTCTCAGAGCCGAGGATAACAAACTCTTGACAAATCAAAAAGAGATTCTAGACGAGGCTTATCGATTTTATAGAACCCTCTACAATGATCGGCACGTCCAGGAAAACCTAGTAACAGAATTTTTATCCACATCGGGACTTGGTAACACAATATCAGAAGAGGATAACAGAAAAATCAGTGAAGCAATAACAGAAGAAGAAGTTTTAGATACATTAAAATCCTCCCCCCAGAAAAAATCACCAGGTCCGGACGGATTGCCCCTAGAATTTTACAAAACCTATTGGCATCTCATAGGTAGCAAATTCACTGAAATTATATAGGAAATAATGAATGGTGAGGCGGTCCCAACAGATTTTAAACAATGTTCAACTGTGCTACTTCCAAAAGGTAGGACTTCGGAAATAAAGTACATAAACAAAATGAGACCAATAACCCTAATGAATTCGGATTATAAATTAATAGCATGGGTTATCAAAGACAGATTTAGACCAGTCTTAGAAAAAATACTAGGTGGTCACCAGACATGTCTCCCTGGGCGTAGTATATTTAAAACTTTGAGTGAGTACAGGGATGTCATTTCTATATTGTCACGTTGCAATGGAAGTAGGCTTGACTTCGAAGGCAACTAAACACAGCACTTATACTGAAAGCACGTTTATTACGAACTCAACATACACGCAGCACTGACTGCCTCTCAGGCAGAGTGCTCTGCAGAATTTACCAGAAATTAGAAGAACAGTTAACATAAGAAACAAGTGAACATAATAAAGATGTAGAACCTTCTGGAATTGTTAATTACTAAGAAATAAGTTTTTGCCGGTGGGCGAGATTGAACCGACGACCTTCTGCTCCGCAGTCCGCGACGCTATCCCCTGCGCCACGCCGGCAGTAGGTGTTCGTCGTCTCTCGCGGCATTGCTCCCTCTCCTGGAGAAACAGCGACCCGCTGTTATGATCCCTGTGGAGCCAGCTGCAATGTTCTGGATCTTGACCGTGTCATGGGTCCTCTGAATGACAGTTCAAGAGAATCCTTCCCTTCTCCGTGATTATCGACGACAGACGTTCCTGTCGTTGCTTCATCAGGAACATTACTGTCCTTAAGGTCCTTGAACAAGAAGCCATTGTCGTCTACCTGCTCTTCAGGATCGTAGTAAGGCTTCATGCGCAGGACGTGAACAATGTCTCTTCGTTTTTGACGTTTCGGCGACGGCTCATAATCCTCAACTTCGCATGTGACGTCTGACAGGCGGCGTATGACACGATACGGACCAAAGTATCGCTTCAATAACTTTTCTGACAGTCCAACCTTCCGTACAGGGGTAAAAATCCATACCACATCTCCTGGGCTGTACACAACAGGTCGGTGCTTGTCGTTATACCGCTGACGGTTCTTCTCCTGGGCGTCCAGTGTCCGTATGCGAGCCAGCTGTCTTGCTTCTTCGACCCTGGTGATGAGCTCACTCATCCTGAGTGTCGTCCGGTTGGAACGGGAACAGTGTATCCATTGTCGTCTCAGCTTCACGGCCATGGAGCAGGAAAAACGGAGTGAAGCCTGTGGTGTCTTGTCTTGCGGTATTGTAAGCAAATGTCACCACTGGCAGAATTGTATCCCAATCCTTCTGCTCAACATCGACGCACATCGACAGCATGTCGGCTAACGTCTTGTTAAAACGTTCCGTAAGACCGTTTGTCTGAGGATGGTATGCAGTTGTCATTCTGTGGACAATGTTGCAGCGTGACATTACCTCTGATACTAGTTTTGAGTGGAATACTTTTCCACGATCAGATATCATGACACGTGGTGCTCCATGCTTCAAAATAATGTCTTCTACAAGGAATTTTGCGATCTCTGGAGCTTCTGCAGTCGGCACAGGTTTGGTGACAGCGTAGCGTGTGAGGTAGTCAGTGCAGACTATTATCCAACGGTTACCGGTTGTCGACTTCGGGAACCTCCCTAAAAGATCGATCCCAACTCGATGGAATGGAGCTGCTGCCGGCGGAATCGGTACGAGATGTCCTGGAGGTAATTGCGGCACATGCTTCCGTCGCTGGCACTCTTTACAGTGACTCACATAATGCTTGACAGATCGGTAGAGACCTTTCCAGTAATACCTGCGTCTGATTCTGTCTAGGGTTTTCACGAATCCCAGATGACCGGATATTGGAGCATCATGGAAATATTTGAGAATACCTGGCTGGAGATGAGCTGGAACAACAAGTAGCCATTTGGGGCCCAGTGGATCGTAGTTGCTCTTGTAAAATGTTCCGTTTATAAGTTGGAACTCTCCATTGGTCGGTTCTCCTTTCTCCAAGGCCTCTATCATTTTTAATAGTGTTGGATCTTCCCTCTGTTCAGCTGTAACGTCATCTAATTCAGTGAGAGCTGAAATTTCATTAATGCTGTTGTGTTCCACTAATGGATTCCTCGAAAGGCAGTCGGCATCCTTGTGTTTGCGCCCGTTCTTGAATACCACTGTGACATCGTACTCTTGGAGTCTTAGTGCCCATCTTGCTAGTCGACCTGATGGATCCTTCAAGCTAGTCAGCCAACACAAAGAATGGTGGTCTGTCACGACGGTGAATGGTTTGCCGTATAAATACAGCCGGAACTTGTTGATAGCCCAGATAACCGCGAGACGTTCTTTTTCATTTGTAGAGTAGTTTATCTCGGACTTTGAGAGTACTCTTGACGCATAGGCTATCACTTTTTCGGCACCTTCCTGAACTTGTACAAGCACTGCACCAATCCCATAGCCACTGGCGTCTGTGTGAAGTTCCGTTTCTGCATTCTCGTCGTACAAGGCTAGCACTGGTGCGGAAGTTAGAGCCTCCTTAAGTGCTCGGAAAGCTCTTTCTTTTGTCTCATCCCAGTAAAATTTGGCGTCTCCCTGCAGAAGTTCTTGTAATGGACGTGCCTTGTTACAAAATCCTTTTATGAAACGTCGGTAGTATGAGCACAGCCCGAGAAAACTTCTCACATCACGAATGTGCTGAGGAGTTGGAAATTCTGTGACTGCCCTTACTTTATCTGGATCAGGACGGACACCATCTCCGTTGACTAGGTGCCCCAGGATTTTTATCTCTTTGGCGACGAAGAGGCACTTCTTTGGATTGAGGCGGAGACCTGCAGCCTGAACACACTTCAATACAGTTGACAGGCGACTCAGATGTTCTTCAAATGTTTTCGAGAATACGACAATGTCATCTAAATAGCAGAGACACGTCGTCCACTTAAGGTGTCGAAGCAAGTTGTCCATCATGCGTTCGAATGTGGCTGGAGCATTACATAATCCAAATGGCATTACTTTAAATTCATAGAGACCGTCAGGTGTAATAAAAGCCGTCTTCTCCCTGTCAGCTTCGTCAACCTGGATTTGCCAGTAACCTGTCTGCATGTCCATAGTTGAGAAGTATGTAGCTCCTTTCAAGCAGTCTAAGGTGTCATCAATACGCGGCAATGGGTGGACATCTTTCTTTGTGATACTGTTCAGCCGCCGACAATCGACACAGAATCGCCACGTGCCATCCTTCTTCTTTACGAGGACCACCGGAGACGACCAAGGACTCTCCGAAGGTTGAATAATGCCATCTCGCAACATCTTCTCCACTTCCTCCCGAATTATCCGTCTTTCAGCTGGCGACACTCTATACGAACGCTGGTTAATTGGCGGATGGTCCACGGTATTGATACGGTGCTTTATCGTGGGCCGTTTCGTCTGACTTTTCCCCTGCTTAGTTGTGAATGCACCCGAAAATTGGCGTACTATACCTAACACCTGCTGGCGTTGTTCCTTGGTCAGTCCAGGCCCTAATGGCAGTTCCAGGTTTGTTTCCTCCAGCGTGTTGTCTGTAGTAATAGCAGGGCATGGGTCTTCATTGATAACGTTGAGCTCACCGTCCTGGATTGGTTCAGCTGTCCCGATACACATTCCCTTGGGGATAAGTTGTGACTGCTCGTGACAATTTGTGATCAAAATCTCTCCTTGACCACCGGTAATGCTTATGATAGCCGCTGGTATGTAAATTTCTTTTGTGAGCCTGATAAACTTTTTACTATCAACAAGAACTTCACAGTTTAACCAGTCATCTGTGTTTGTGACTGCAACTCTTCTCATTGTCAACGGCGGTATCGTCACATTGTCAACGACGAATAACTTCCCAGAAAATTCTGTATTACGTGTATCTGGCGGAACAAATTCTTCAATTTGCAGCTCAGATCTTCCACAGTCAATGATAGCTTGGGATGCCTGAAGGAAGTCCCATCCGAGGATGACATTGTGACTACATTCTGTTAACACGACAAATTCAAATGGCTGCGTCCTGTTGTTGATGGTTATTATTGCGACACAAGTTCCTGCTGGATGGACGTACTTTCCATTCGCGACCTTCAGCACAGTTGCCTCCGTATCACAGAACATTGTCTTCTTTAGTGTGCGGCGGTAATTATCCGATAATACAGAAAAAGAGGCTCCTGAATCAACAAGTGCCCGGACAGGGTGGCCGTCGATTATGACGTCGATGAGATTTCCCGACATCTTGGCGACTGTCGTCCATGGAGGATTTTCATCTGCGGCGGCCTCACCTCCGTAGATGGTCGACTCGCTTAGTTTTCCTGGGCGGGGCGGCTAGGGGAGCGGCTGGTACCTTTGTACGGCGACGGTGAACGGCTGCGGCGCGTCGGGGAGCGACCTCGTCTAGGGTACGGCGATGGGCTTCTTCCCATAGGTCAACTGAACTCATCAGCAGGTGACTGCCTTGGATAGAACTGCTCCGACGGCTGACGTCTTGCGGCAAAATAATCATCGAATACTCGCCTCCTGTCTCTGCAGTAGCGTACGACATGTCCAGGGCGTCCACAGTGGAAACACAGTGGTGTGTTGTCTTCTGTCCTCCAGACGCCTGTTCTTCTGCGGGGCGTCAAAGTTACCGGGGGAGTTGGCTGTGGTCGCGTCGGTCGGTTCATGGACTGCCGTTTGGCGGCTGCAGCGTAAGTCATAGCAGGGCGACGCCATTCTTCACGTCGGGTGCGATTGACGGGGCAGACAGGAGCTAATGTTCGAAATACCTCGTCCTCAGCGGCGTCGGCTACCTCGTGACTTACAGGGCTCACATCCATGGCCATAATCTGATGCTCGCTCGGTCTAATAGTGCCGGCTGCCATGCACTGTTGTAATTCTTCTCTCACGATTTGTCGTATGAGAGAAGCCAAGTCTTGCTGGTCTTCCGCAACGGCCATAGGGACTACATTTGGGAGTCTGTCATACTTCTTGCGTCCAACCCTCCTTTGTTACAACTCCTCAATACGCTGGCACCACTTGATGAACTCTTCTGTCGTAGCGACGTCTTTTATCAGAAGAGCTTGGTACATATCTTCTGCAATTCCCTTCATCAGGTGCGTGATTTTGTCCGCTTCAGTCATGTTCGGATTGACTACGTTACACAGGGCCAAAACACTCTGTATGTACGATTGTGTCGGCTCACCATGTCGTTGGGCCTGGTACTTCAGTTGTTCTTCCTATCCGAGCGGATTTGTCGCTGGCGGTCTCCAAACGTCTTCTTAAGTTCCTCCTGGAACGTCTCCCAGTCATTCAACTTGTCTTCGTTGTTTTCGAACCATTGCTGGGCTGTTCCATCCAGGTAGAAATAAACGTTGGCCAAGCACATCGGTGTACTGTTGTACTTGGCGACTCGGTCGAACCCTTTTAGCCATTTGTTGGGGTCCTGTCCAGCATCTCCAGAGAACACCGACGGGTGTCTGATGTGCAGCTGGCTTATTGCTGGTTTCGTCTCCATCGTTCTTCTGATAATACGGACTTTTGGAAGGATGTACTCGGTGTATCCCTTGTATTCCGGTTCCAGTCCGTGTAAGCGACGGCTTTTTGCGTTGCCTAATCGGAGCCACGGTGATGCAGCTGTTGCACAGTGTACCCGGCGCCTCCACCAAACAATGTCACGTTGCAATGGAAGTAGGCTTGACTTCGAAGGCAACTAAACACAGCACTTATACTGAAAGCACGTTTATTACGAACTCA
The DNA here is from genome assembly GCA_026315105.1 of Locusta migratoria. Taxonomy (NCBI): domain Eukaryota; kingdom Metazoa; phylum Arthropoda; class Insecta; order Orthoptera; family Acrididae; genus Locusta; species Locusta migratoria. The sequence goes on along the minus strand of CM048754.1, from coordinate 82,019,838 downwards.
ACATACACGCAGCACTGACTGCCTCTCAGGCAGAGTGCTCTGCTATTTATACACAGACAGAATTTACCAGAAATTAGAAGAACAGTTAACATAAGAAACAAGTAGAATTTACAAGTGAACCTAAGAAAGATGTAGAACCTTCTGGAATTGTTAATTACAAAGAAATAAATTTTCTGCCGGTGGGCGGGATTGAACCGGCGACCTTCTGCACCGGAGTCCGTGACGCTAGCCCCTGCACCACGCCGGCAATTGGTGTTGGTCGTCTCTCGCGGCAATATTTTCCAACACACCAGCACGTGGCGGGCTTTTATTCATAGACTTTGAGAAAACCTTTGACAGAGTTAATCACGAATACCTTTTTAAAACTTTGACATACATGGGATTACCTGAAAATACTGTGACCGTTTTAAAAAACCTGTTAAAAGGGATAAATACGAAGATATCCATCAATGAAAAATACACCAAGAACATTATAATTGAAAACGGAGTTCCTCAGGGAAGCCCTTTATCTATGATGTTCTTTGTTATAGCTTTGGAACCCTTTTTACGTAGATTAAATGACGCACTTGAGGGAATATCCGTATCAGGAAGGAAAATAGTCACCCACGCGTATGCGGACGATGTTGGAGTGACGAAGACGTTATAAAAACAACAGAACACCTCCAGTTTTATTGCTACGCAACCGGGGCGAAAGTAAATGAGAGAAAGAGTGCGTTCCTGAACCTGAATGGTCTAACGACTGTACAGATTCCTTGGGCGAAATGTGACGAATCTCACACTGCCCTAGGTATAACACTATATAGTTGTCCTCTCCGCACTTCAGCCTCTAACTGGAAAAAGGTATTAGATAAGATTAGAGGTACCCTCATCTTGAATCACTTACGGGATCTAAATATAAAACAAAAAATTAAAATAATAAATTGCGCTATTCTTTCAAAAGCGACACATGTAGGACAAATTCTACCGGTACCAAAGGAAATAGCGAAATCTATTATGTCAACGGTCTGCCGTTACATCTGGAAAGGAGAGATCTTTAGAGTGGCAATCGGAACAACGACCTTAAAACAAGAAGACGGAGGATTAGGACTTCCGGACATCCGGAAGAAAACCACTGCTTTGTTCATAAAGAGATCCCTACCACTCATCGAAAGCCACCCTGATAGCGTAACAGCGAAATTATTCCGTCTCTTTAAACCCGAAAACTTGCAGCCACCAGTAAATATTAGTAACATAAACTACAATTTCGGACACATTAGAACTGAGTTACATGACATGTATTTTGCAGGATGAAAGCAAGAGAAACTGCCATTATATGGTCACGAAACTAAACTCAAAGGAGAACCAAAACAAAATGCAAGTAAAATTTCCAGACAAAAATTGGAAAACTATTTGGAGAAATATAAATAATAAATTACTTCCTACAGAGGCGCAGTTAGCATGGTATAGAGTCATAAACAACATTGTAAGTACTAATGAGAAACTATTTTCAATAGGTCTCAGTGAAACAAACAAATGCACGAACTGTAATGAAATTGACACACTGAACCATCGCTTTCTCTGTAAAGGATTTAGAGAAATATGGCAGGAACTCAAACTCCAGGTTTCATTGCTTAAGCGTACCGATGGGAGAGAAATCGATTTAATTTATATTTTCTTCCCAGAAAACGTTTCGTTTCCTCCACAGAAAAACAATGTAATACTGTTGTTATTTGCCCACTATATTTGCTACGTCATAAACAAGAAGGGAAAAGATAATATACAGGAATATAGAGAATTTATACGAGGACAATATTACAAAATATGTCAGAAGAAAGATCACAAAAAGAATTTTGGCAACATGATGAGAATCGTGTTCGAGAAACAAGGAATAGGATAAGAAATTAAACTCAACGTCAATAAGGAAAAAACTTGCTAAAGTAGGGGACTGCTGTTGAGGGTGAAGTACGGTGGGGACTTCGTGGGCCCCGCGGCCGCTACGGTAGCCGTGAAGGCCTCAACAGAACCCTGAAACGGCAGTTCTTACCTTTTTTTTTCATTGGTACTTATCATTATTACCATTTTCTTTTATAGTTCAAATGTCCAAGGAGAGGGCTTTCACTTAACAGAAGGAAAGGGGATTTTTTTTCAAGTGTCCAAAGAACAGGGTAGCCAGAGTAGGGCAGTACTTGCAAGAGCTACCATCTATCTTCAAGAAATTGCATTTTTATACTCTTCTTCAGGAAAAACCGTTTTTTTTTCTTCCCCACTACTACGCCAATGGAGGCGAAAAAGCGAACAAACCAAAAAGACAAAAAGAAATCCAAAATACAGGATCCAGCCGAAGAAGGCCTTTATTTGATATGATTTATTACAAAAAATGGAATCAGTGAAGAAAGAGTAAAGCAAAAGAAGCTCGCCGAGGAAGGCACGTCTTGGAGAGCGAAAGGATGGGCTGTGAGGGGAGGTAAGGAGGCCCAAAAACAAAACAAAAAAGTGGTGTACTGGTCAGCGCCACTGCCTAGAAAGTAGGAGACCCGGGTTAGAATCCCGGCTGGGTACACATTTTCAGTTTTGCTCAATCGCAGTTGATGTCATATATTCTGTGAATATCAGCTAATGTGGCTATGCCATGCAGTTACTGCGAACGGCTGAAAGCAAGGGGAAACTACAGTCGTTACTTTTCCCGAGGACATGCAGCTCTACTGTATGAACATATAATGATGCCATCCTCTCGGGTAAAATATTCCGGAGGTAAAATAGTCCCCCATTCGGATCTCCGGGCGGGGACTACTCAGGAGGATGCCCTCATCAAGAAAAACAAGACAGGCATTCTTCCGATCGGAGCGTGGAATGTTCTAACCCTTAATCGCGTTAGATTAAAGTTAGATATGGTAGGGATTAGTGAAGTTCGGTGGCAGGATGAACAGGATTTCTGGTCAGGTGAGTACAGGATTATAAATACAAAATCAGTTGGTGCTAACGCAGGAGTAGGGCTAATAATGAATAAGAAAAAAGGAATGCGGGTAACTTACTATGAACAGCGTAGTGAACGGATTATCATAGTAAAGATAGACACAAAACCATCACCGACTATAGTAGTACAAGTGTATATGCCAACTAGCTCTGCCGATGATGAAGATGATATCGAACAAATGTATGAGGAGATAAAAGAAATTATTCAGAAATTTAACGGAGATGAAAACTTGATTGTGATGGGGGACTGGAACTCGGTAGTAGGAAAGGGAAGAGAAGGAAATGTAGTAGGTGAATACGGACTGGGAAAAAGGAATGAAAGAAGAAATCGCTTGGTAGAATTCTGTGGAGAGCACAATTTAATGATCACCAATACTTGGTTTAAACACCATGAAAGAAGGCTGTATACGTGGAAGAGACCAGGAGACACTGAACGGTACCTGATTGACTTAATAATGGTAAGGGATAGATTTACGAACCAGGTTTTAAACTGTAAGAACTATCCAGGGGCAGATATAGACTCTGACCATGTCTTATTGGTTATGAACTGCAGGTTAAAACTCAAAAGACTGCAGAAAGGTAGAAAAGTTAGGAGATGGAACCTGGACAAATTGAAGGAACCATAGGTGGTGCAGGTTTTCAGAGGGAGCATTAGGCAAGGATTGGCTGAAACGGGGGAAAGTAATGCGGTAGAAGAAGAATGGGTAGCTCTGAGAGATAGGGTAGCGAAGGCTGCAGAGGATCATATAGGCAGAAGGACAAGGCCTAATAGAAATCCCTGGATAACACAGGATATACTGAACTTATTTGATGAGAGGATAAAATATAAAAATTCAGTAAATGAAGAAGGCAAAAGGGAGTACAGACGTCTGAAAAATGAGATTGACAGGTAGTGCAGATTGGCTAAGCAGTAGTGGCTAGAGGACAAATGCAGAACCGTAGAAGACTGCATAACTAGGGGAAAGATAGATACCGCCTACAGGAAAATAGGAGGTACTTGGAGACAAGAAAAGCAGCTGCATGAATATCAAGAACTCAGACGGAAAACCAGTACTAAGCAAAGATGGGAAAGCTGAAAGGTGGAAGGAATATATAGGTCTATACAAAGGAAATAAACTGGAAAGCAGTATTCTAGAAATGGAAGACGATGTAGAGGAGGACGAGAGAGGAGATATGATACTGCGAGAACAATTTGACAAAGCGCTGAAGGACTTGAGTCGAAACAAAGCCCCTGGAATAGATGACATCCCGTCTGAACTGCTGATGTCGTTAGGAGAACCAGTCATGAAGAAATTGTTCCACCTAGTATGCAAGATATATGAGACAGGGGAAATACCCTCCGACTTCAAGAAGAATATAGTAATTCCAATTCCAAAGAAAGCAAGTGCAGGCAAGTGTGAATATTACAGAACTATCAGTTTAATAAGTCATGGGTGCAAAATACTAACACGAATTATTTACAGACGAATGGAAAAACTCGAGGAATCCCACCTCAGGGAAGATCAGTTTGGATTAAGGAAGAATGTAGGAACACGAGAGGCAATACTCACATTACGACTTATCTTAGAAGATAGGCTAAGGAAAGGGAAACCTACGTTTTTAGCGTTTGTCGATTTGGAGAAAGCTTTTGACAATGTCGACTGGAATACACTCTTCCAAATTCTGAAGGTATCAGGGGTAAAATAAAGGGAGCGAAGAGTTATTTTCAACCTATACAAAAACCAGACAGTGGTTATTACAGTCGAAAGGCAAGAAAGGGACGCAGAGATTGGGAAGGGAGTAAGACAGGGTTGTAGCCTTTCCCCAATGTCGTTTAATGTGTACATTGAGTAGGCAGTGAAGGAATGGAAGGAGAAATTTGGAGAGGGCATTAAAGTGCAGGGAGAAGAAATAAAAACATGGCGGTTTCCCAATGACATTGAATTCTGTCAGAGACCGCAAAAGATCTGGAAGAGCAATTGAATGGGATGGACAGTGTCTTGAAAGGAAGATATAAGATGAACACTGACAAGAATAAAACGAAGGTAATGGAATGTAATGTCAGAAAATCAGGGGATGCTGAAGGTATTAGATTAGGTAATGAGACAATAAAAGTAGTAGACGAATTTTGTTATTTGGGTAGCAAGATAATTTCTGATGGCCGAAGTAAAGAAGATATAAAATGCACAATGGCTATGGAGAAAAAAGCGTTTCTAAAGAAGCGAAACTTGTTAACATCCAATATTAATTTAAATGTTAGGAAATCCTTTCTGAAAGCATTTGTCTGTCGTGTATGGGAGTGAAACGTGGACGATAAGGAATTCAGACAAAAAGATTAGAGATGCTTTTGAAATGTGGTGCTACAGGCGAATGATGAAAATTAGATGGGTAGATCACGTAACTAATGAGGAGGTTCTCAACATAATTGGGGAGAAAAGGAATTTCTGGCGTATTGTGACTAAGAGAAGGGATAGGTTGGTGGGACACATCCTGAGACATCAACGAATCGTCAACTAAGCATTAGAAGGAAGTGTGTGGGGTAAAAATCGTAGAGGGAGACCGAGTAAGCAGATTCAAAGGGATGTAGGTTGCCGTTCGTATTCTCAGATGAAGAGACTTGCACTGGACAGGTTAGCGTGGAGAGCTGCATGAAACCAGTCTGCTGACTGAAGACCACAACAACAACAACAACAACGAGACGAATGCACGCGCTGTAAGAGATAAGGGCAGTAACAATTGCGAAGGAGAATATGTGTCTTACCCTAGACTGGCGGGCCGTGTGCCTGGTACTGTCACGGCGGTCGCCTTGCACGATAACAATAGCTGTGAATGAACTCGGACTATGGCATAAATTACTGTTTCATGCGTACAGGAGCCATTTAGTTGGCTTCCCTCCCCACGTCCAAAGCTGCTGGCAGCGAGAGCTTCGTGGGTCGATGTTGCATACTTGACATCTTTGTATGTTTCCCCAATTTTCCATTCTATAGATTATCTATTCTACTGGTTTCCTTGCCTGTTTTTTTACTTATTGGGAGTTCACAATCACCGGAGAACGCACGAAGTCGGCGCCTATACGCCACGTGACACGCCAGAGACCTCACGAGACTCCAGACAGACGACTGGCACGCTTGAGGAACGTCACCGCGTCAGTCGTCCGTGCCTTTCGTGTGACGTGACGCGACCGCCCGTCCGCTGTGGTGTTGGGACCCTGAGACGGCAGTCGGGCTGCTGTGTCGCCCCTGGGGAACCGCTTCCTCTGCCAGGAACCCGCTGGCCTAAGGCGGCGAGGGCGCTCTCGACCCTCGGTGTCGACACCATCGTACGTCTTGCAAAATTTATTCAGTTTATTTCCGTCTTCCTGCTGGGGCCGGTGACTACAATGACTGGGGCTCACTTCTCTTTCAAGCTTGAAGCTGATAAATTTGTCTCTAAAAATCTGGTCGCTGGTCATTGTTGTTTGAACATAGGTTTCAATAACAGATGAACATGCCATAGGTGTTTAATATCAGGAGAGGCACTGAATTAAAAATTGTGCTGTGGCCGGGATTCGAACCCGGGATTTTCTGCGTACTAGGCAGACGCTTTAGACCGCTCAGGTAACACAACTTTACAGACAAAGCGACTACACGGAAGTGTTCTCTGTTAAATACGTATCATATTGACAAGGCTCTTCCATACTGGAATAGCACCCCAGCAAAGCTCTTTCTCCTTGCCGATCTGTTTGCTCAGCGGTCTAAAGCGCCTGCTTAGTAAGCTGGAGGTCCTGGGTTCGAATCCCGGCCACATCATAAAGTTTAATTCAAATCCTCTCCTTATAATAAATATCTCTGATATTATGAGACAATGATTCTCTCCAGGAACTGATTTATTGTTGATAGATGAATATGACTTGAATGCGAAGCCACAGTAAATAGCTGCAGGGCATTGGATGCCGTAATAAGGCCACCATTTCAAGACTTGTGTAGTCGCTTCCCGTTGCAGGTTCTAGTGGTCCCTGAGGCATGAGCGTGCGTGTTGTCTTTAGCATAGTTTACTTTAACTTACACTCCTGACCATTAAAATTGCTACGTAACGAAGATGACGTGCTACAGGCGCGAAATTTAACCCACGGGGAGAAGATGCTGTGATATGCAAATGATTAGCTTCACAGAGCATTCACACAAGGTTGGCGCCGGTGGCGACACCTACAACGTGCTGACATGAGGAAAGTTTCCAACCGATTTCTGATACAAAGACGCAGTTGTCCGGCGTTGCCTGGTGAAACGTTGTTATACCTCGTGTAAGGAGGAGAAATGCGTACCATCACGTTTCCGACTTTCATAAAGGTCGGATTGTAGCCTATCGCGATTGCGGTTTATCGTATCCCGACATTGCTGATCGCGTTGGTCGCGATCCAATAACTGTTCGCAGAATATGGAATCGGTGGCTTCAGGAGGACAATACGGAACGCCGTTCAGGATCCCAATGGTCTCGTATCACTAGCAGTCGAGATGACAGGCATCTTATCAGCGTGACTGTAACGGATCGTGCAGCCACGTCTCGATCCCTGAGTCAACAGATGGGGACGTTTGCAAGACAACAACCATCTGCACGAACAGTTCGACGACGTTTACAGCAGCATGGACTATCAGCTCGGAGACCATGGCTGCGGTTACCCTTGACGCAGCATCACAGGCAGGAGCGCCTACGATGGTGTACGCAACGACGAACCTGGGTGCACGAATGGCAAAACATCTTTTTTTCGAATGAATCCAGGTTCTATTTACAGCATCACGATGGTCGCATCCGTGTTTGGCGACATCGCGGTGAACGCACCTTGTAAGCGTGTATTCGTCATCGCCATACTGGCGTATCACCCGACGCGATGGTATGGGGTGCCTTTGGTTACACGTCTCGGTCACCTCTTGTTCACATCTACGGCACTTGGAACAGTGGCCGTTACATTTCAGATGTGTTACTACCCGTGATCTACCCTTCATTCGATCCCTGCGAAACCCTACAGTTCAGCAGGATACTGCACGACCGCATGTTGCAGGTCCTTACGGGCGTTTCTGGATACGGAAAATGTTCGACTGCTGCCCTGGCCAGCACATTCTCCAGACCTTTCAGCAATTGAAAACGTCTGATCAATGGTGGCCAAGCAACTGGCTCGTCACAATACGCCAGTCACTACTCTTGATGAACTGTGGTATCGTGTGGAAGCTGCGTGGGCATCTGTACCTGTACACGCCATCCAAGCTCTGTTTGACTCAATGCCCAGGCGTATCAAGGCCGTTATTACGGCCAGAGGTGGTGGTTCTGGTACTGATTTCTCAGGATCTATGCACCCAAATTGTGTGAAAATGTAATCACATGTCAGTTCTAGTGTAATATATTTGTCCAATGAATACCCGTTTATCATCTGCATTTCTTCTTGGTGTAACAATTTTAATGGCTAGTAGTATAGTTTAAGTTGTTTGTACGTCTAGGGACTGATGACCTTAGCAGTTTGGTTCCTTCGTTTTACAAACATTTGAACACAGTAAGTAACTTCATAGACTCTTACGTGATTATAAGAATTCCGGTGAAGAGACACGCTAACTTCGGGTCAAGTATGCACTTGTCCACCTACCTCAAACAGGTAAATGTTTGAAAAGCTTCTTTTCACGTAGACCGGCAAAATACATTAAGTCAGCAAATGACATTTTAAATACGTTGCTTGCAGTGGCCATTTTGAGCAGCAGCTGAATTGTATTTCACTGTAAGGTTTTAAAATAAATGCCTTTTGCTACTGCAACTGAAGGGTTTTATTTTTATATTTTTAATCACCCATACGCGTTTCGCCCTTTCTCTCAAGGCATCATCAGTGGGTGTCCTGAAATATTTACATCTTTTTGTTTGCACATATAGGTTAAGTCTCTTACATATCTACAAAACATTTCATTTCAGATTTAAAACAGTTCGTTTTTTGGTATAAAATGGTGTACTTACAGCACTTGTTACTCCACTTCAGTCTTATTCTGGCAACCAGGTCGAAAGGTTACACTGTTTTTCGAACCACATTGCAGTTCTCTGATTCTGCTGTCACCTGCTGCCATACTGTGTCTACTGCTGTTTGTTGTGTAGTGTTGCCAACCTTAGCTTATTTGAAATTCAACTGTTTCATTGAAAATGTGTTGAAGGTATCTTTGTGTGTGTGTGTGTGTGTTTGTGTGCATGAGTGTGTGTGGGTGTGGGTGTGTATGTGGGTGGGTAGGTGGTGTTTTTTTTTTTTTTTTTTTTTTTTTTTTTTTTTTTTTTTTTTCCCTCTCTGTTTGAATGAGTGTGTGTGTGTGTGTATGTGAGTGTGTGTGGTGGGGGGGGGGGTTGTGACTATGTGTTGCGGTTTGTGTCTACCATATGGTCAATCAGTGAGAACAGTGATTGATTGGTCAGGTTTATTTGGTCATTTAGTAGCATCTTTTTCTCAGCTTTTGTTTTATATATGTGATAATTTTCTTGTAATGTTAGGAGATGTTTTTCATTATTTATTCTAATTACCTTCATGTCTTTTTCTATTGTGGTGGGTTTGTGGTTATATGCTATTAGATGTTCTGCAAAAGTGGAGTGGTTTGTTCTGTATTTCCATGCCCTGATGTGTTCCTTGTATCGGGTATCGAATGTTCTGCTGGTTTGTCCTATATACCTTCCATCACATGAGTTGCATTGTAGTTGGTATATTCCAGCTCTTTGGTAGATATCTGTGTCTGTTTTGATTTTTGGGATATATTTTTGGACTGGGTTATCTGTTTTGAGAGCTATTTTTATGCCTTGTCTTTTGAAAATATTTATTATTTTGTGTGTTAGTTTGTGTTTGTATGTCATTGTGTACCATCTTGAATTTTCTTTTTTGCTTTCATGTGTTTCTAGTACTGCAGTTTGTGTTGTGTGTGTTTGTGTGCTGCTTTGCTGTGTTGTTGTCTGGGTGTCTGTACGTTTGGTGTTTTTTGCCCGTATCTGTTTTTTAATTTTTTTGTTTAATTTTTCTACTATATTACCATCGTATCCATTGTTTGTTGCTATTTGTGTGATGATGTCTAGTTCCTTTTGGTAATTTTCTTTGTTGAGTGGTATTGTGTTGAGTCTGTGGAGCATGTATCTGATTGCTGATTGTTTTTGTGCATGTGGGTGATTGGAGGTCTGGTGTATAATTGTATCAGTTGTTGTCGGTTTACGGTAAATGTCAAAGGTATGCTTGTTGTTTTCCTTTTTGATGGTTATATCCAAGAAGTTTATTTGGTTGTTATGTTCTTTTTCTATTGTGAATTTTATTTTTTTGTGTATAGTGTTTAAATCTGTATGGAGCTGGTCTATTCTTTCCGGAGGTTCATCAATTAGGCAGAGGATGTCATCCATGTACCTTATCCAGTAGAGTATTTTATAGTTTTTTGTGGTTACTTTTTTAAAAATCATACTTTCTACATGGTTCATGAAAATATTGGCTAGGGTACCTGACACTGGTGATCCCATGGGTAAGCCTTCTTCTTGCAGGTAATATTCATTATTAAATTGAAAATAGTTTTGTTCGGTTATCAATTTTAGCAATGAGTATATCTCTTTTATGTGTTCATTTGGTAGTTGACTGTTTTCTTTTAGATTTTGTTCTATGATAGTTATTGTTTCATCTACTGGTATGTTAGTGTACATATTTTCTATGTCAAAGGAAAGAAGGGTAGCTGAGTCTGGGATTCTTGTATCTTTTATGAGTCGTATTAAGTGTGAGGTGTTGTTTATGGTTTTGTCATCTTTCATTTGATAGGTTTCTGATAGTACTTTCATCATGTGTCTTGCAAGTTTATAAGTGGGAGCATTTTTGAAATTCACAATGGGCCGTAACGGGATATTTGGTTTATGTACCTTTGGTTGGCATCGGAGGGTTGGTGCTGTGGGGTTATTCTGAATTAATTTTCTTTTTTCTGTGTCATCCAATGTGTAGTCTATATCTTTTAAGGTGTTTTTTACTTTTGTCTGAAATCTGTTTGTTGGGTCTGATTTTAATTTTTTAACATTACTTTGAGAGATGAGATCATTTGTTTTCTCAATGTACTGTTGTTTGTCCATCAAAACGACTGTGCCTCCCTTGTCTGCTTTGGAAATGATGACGTTTTCCTCTTGGAGTTTTCTCTTTAGGTTTTTGAGTGTTATGGAATCGGGACTTTTTTTGTTTTTGTTGTTCTGTTGTTTCATGTCTGTTATGATTTTATGTATTTCGTTTTTTATAAGTTCCCTCGCTAACCCAGTGTTTACAGTGTTGTTTTCATTTCTTCACGTAAACCGACAACAACTGATACAATTATACACCAGACCTCCAATCACCCACATGCACAAAAACAATCAGCAATCAGATACATGCTCCACAGACTCAACACAATACCACTCAACAAAGAAAATTACCAAAAGGAACTAGACATCATCACACAAATAGCAACAAACAATGGATACGATGGTAATATAGTAGAAAAATTAAACAAAAAAATTAAAAAACAGATACGGGCAAAAAACACCAAACGTACAGACACCCAGACAACAACACAGCAAAGCAGCACACAAACACACACAACACAAACTGCAGTACTAGAAACACATGAAAGCAAAAAAGAAAATTCAAGATGGTACACAATGACATACAAACACAAACTAACACACAAAATAATAAATATTTTCAAAAGACAAGGCATAAAAATAGCTCTCAAAACAGATAACCCAGTCCAAAAATATATCCCAAAAATCAAAACAGACACAGATATCTACCAAAGAGCTGGAATATACCAACTACAATGCAACTCATGTGATGGAAGGTATATAGGACAAACCAGCAGAACATTCGATACCCGATACAAGGAACACATCAGGGCATGGAAATACAGAACAAACCACTCCACTTTTGCAGAACATCTAATAGCATATAACCACAAACCCACCACAATAGAAAAAGACATGAAGGTAATTAGAATAAATAATGAAAAACATCTCCTAACATTACAAGAAAATTATCACATATATAAAACAAAAGCTGAGAAAAAGATGCTACTAAATGACCAAATAAACCTGACCAATCAATCACTGTTCTCACTGATTGACCATATGGTAGACACAAACCGCAACACATAGTCACAACCCCCCCCCCCCCACCACACACACTCACATATACACACACACACACTCATTCAAACAGAGAGGGAAAAAAAAAAAAAAAAAAAAAAAAAAAAAAAAACACCACCTACCCACCCACATACCCACCCACACCCACACACACTCATGCACACAAACACACACACACACACAAAGATACCTTCAACACATTTTCAATGAAACAGTTGAATTTCAAATAAGCTAAGGTTGGCAACACTACAAAACAAACAGCAGTAGACACAGTATGGCAGCAGGTGACAGCAGAATCAGAGAACTGCAATGTGGTTCGAAAAACAGTGTAACCTTTCGACCTGGTTGCCAGAATAAGACTGAAGTGGAGTAACAAGTGCTGTAAGTACACCATTTTATACCAAAAAACGAACTGTTTTAAATCTGAAATGAAATGTTTTGTAGATATGTAAGAGACTTAACCTATATGTGCAAACAAAAAGATGTAAATATTTCAGGACACCCACTGATGATGCCTTGAGAGAAAGGGCGAAACGCGTATGGGTGATTAAAAATATAAAAATAAAACCCTTCAGTTGCAGTAGCAAAAGGCATTTATTTTAAAACCTTACAGTGAAAGACATTTTAAATGTTTATTCCTCTTAATGCAGCACTATTTTTATTTTTATTTGTTTTTCGGGCAACTTCTCCGTAGTTGCAGTTACACAGTTTGTATAGGTTAGATTATCGACTTTTGCAACTGTAAATGAGTCTAATTTTGACCAGACGCGTTTCGCTTTATGTTAAAGCATTTTCATTGGTCTACTCATTTGATATTTGTGTGCGATTTTTAGTGAATTTGAACATTTGTCGTGCTATAGGTTTATTTTGTTCTCAATAATATTAGCTGTTGAGATTACTCACGTTTTAATTTGCTCTCTTCATATGTTTCTCTTAGCATAGACGTATGTGTCACTGTATTTTCAATCAAAGTTTTTTTTATTTTTTTTTTATCAAAATTGCCTAAAACTCGCCGATTCTGTAGCGTGGCGGGATACGTTAGACCTTTTTTTTTTATCTATCGTCTGTAGATGTTTTACTTTGCTTGTAACTCCTATGGCTGGCATTGTGAGATGTTTTCTTCTTTTGTAATGGGTGTCTACTAGGAATCTGTAATGTTCTGGCTTTATTATGCTTATGTTTATAAACACGATTTTAGTTCAATTAGCGAAAGTGTGTGTGTGTGCGTGTGTGTGTTCTGTGACTAAGATGTACTTCGTTAGATGAAACGGTATTTGATTGATGTCCCTTTTCTAATGCTTTTTGGAATTGCTAATTCTGTTGGTGCGTTAGGGGATATTTCCTATTGCTGAACCTAATTTCATTACTGTTTCTATGGTGATAGCATAGTGGTTTTCTTGCCAAAGGTTAACATTTCACAACATCGTTTGTCCATTTATGTCGCGTTTCAAATGTCCTCTTGGTCTTTCCTAAGCAAAAAGCTTCATAGCTGTAGCATTGGAGCTGGTAAATACCAGATTTTTCATAGGCGTCACTGCTCTTCTTTTTTCTTTTTCATTATAAATTTCCGTATGGCTTTGGTATGCTATTTTTTTCCCTTGTTATTTGAGGATATTTCTAATTCTGTGACGAAACAGAAAAAACATCGCGAAACGTAAGTATAATTACCGGCCACAAACAAGAAAAACCAACACGATAAAACGAAAATTAGCCGCTAAACAGCCGCATAGGACTATATCTCATCACAATGGACAGGCGAATGAAAAATCAATGAAGTAGTTTTGAAAATAAAATTTTTTGATGTTGCATATGACAGGCTGTAGAAACTAGTCATTTCTGTATAAGAGCAGCATACAAATCTTGCCAATGACATTATGTAGGGATTGTAAAGAATCGTAGGCTTAATATATTTAACATTAAACAACTTATCCAGATGAAATCTTCAAAAGTGTGTAAAACTTATGGGACTTAACTGCGGGGTCATCAGTCGCTAAACTTACCAATTACTTAGGGACTGCCTTATACTAAAGACAACACAAACATCTATGTCCGAGGGGGGATTCGAACCCCCGGCGGGAACCGGCCTCGCGCATCGGACCATAGCGCTCGGCCGCTTCGCCACGGCGTCCAGATGAATGTTGTTGTTTGTCGTTGTTGTGGTCTTCAGTCCGGAGACTGGTTTGATGCAGCTCTCCACATTACCCTGTCCTGAGCAAGCCTCTTCATCTCCACATAAGAACGGCAACCTACATCTGTCTGAATCTGCTTACTGTATCCATCTCTTGGTCTTCCTCTGCGATTTTTACCCCACACACTTCCCTCCAACGCTAAATTCACAATTCCTTGATGTCTAAGAATGTGTCCTACCAATCGATCCCTTCTTTTAGTCAAGGTATGCCTGAAATTCCTTTTCTTTTCAATTCTGTTGAGTACTCCCTCTTTAGTTACGCGTTCCTCCCACCTAATCTTCAGCATTCTTCTGTAACACCACATTTCAAAAGCCTCTATTCTCTTCCTGTCCGCACTGTTTATCGTCCATGTTTCACTCCCATACAAGGCAACACTCCATACAAATGCCTTCAGAAAGGACTTCCTTAGGCTTAAATCAATGTTTGATGTTCACAAGTTTCTCTTTTTCAAGAACGTTTTTCTACCCATTGCCATTCTGCATTTTATATCCTCTGTACTGCGACCATCATTTGTTATTTTACTGCCCAAGTAACAAACTCATCTATCTCCTTTATTGTTTCGTTACCTAATCTAATTGCTTCAGCACCACCTGATTTTCTTAGACTGCACTCCATTACCCTAGTTTTGCTCTTGTTAATGTTCATCTTATATTAAAAAAACGTCAGTCGCTAAACTTGGCTACTACTTATGAATAAAAAACATCGGACTGACGTGTTTACGGCCCACTTTAAATTCATAGTTTTATCTTTTTTTTTCAAACATTTCGGACAAAAATAATAATGTAAGAAATAAAAAATTATAGTGATATGATTATGACTCTACTATTGTGATAATATCTATGCATCCAACACGTAATCCTTTTAGGAAAAAGGAGAAAAAATACTTTGGAGTGGCGGGTCTCGAACAACAGACCGTGTGCAGTAGAATCCAACGCGCTGCCCACTACACCACAGGGAACAGTTACGAAATTGGTTCTTTATTTTCCTACTATTGATGGCAGTTATTAACTGATGCTAATATGGCATTTGTAGACACTAGATTATCATTTATCGTACGAAGAATGACGTGTTTTTGTTAATTCTTTAGTGCGCCATTGCTTTGAAATGACAACGTGTAAGTTACAATAAGAAAATCATCAAATACGCAACGCAAGATGGCGTATGTCAGAGAGTATTCTGAGCGAGGAATGTCACGTGACATCTGCGAACGGCTGGTTTTCGTAAAATCAATGGACCGTGTCAAATCACCGTTATTTTTGCAAATATCTCTCAAACGATACGAGATATGAAGAAAAGATAAGGGAACGATGTTGTAGAGAATTTTCTCCTCTACAAATTCGTTCATTCAATTTTCACGTCAGATGAATGGTTCGTTTGCAATTACAATTATATTACAAACTGCTTTTTCATGTATTACTGCCGTATTTTTTGTCTGGAAAATTTGAAAAAGGGAGTTTCTGGGCTTTGGCGACGTACAATTATGTCTGTTGAACGGTTCGCCTTAAGAAGTGGGATCACGTTACGGACAGACAGACAGACATCCCAAAATCACCGTTATTTTTGCAAATATCTCTGAAAGAAACGAGATATGAAATATCATAAGAGAGCAAAGTTGTAGAGAATTTTCCTCTCTACAAATTCGGTTATTCAATTTTCGTGTCAGATGAATAGTTAAGCCGTTATTTTCATGTAAATTTCGAGCTGTCAAAAAACGATCGCAAAGGCCCAGTTTTAGTGTTACTACCGTAACATAGTGGGCTAAAACGTTGAGGACGTTATTTTAGAAAATAAAGGCAAACGCACAGAAGATGACATGATAAGTGCCAAAACATAAGGTGGATATCTACACCAGTCTATGGGTTTTCGAGTTTGTCACAGAGCGTCAGTGGAGTAGGTAAAGAGTGGCAACCGCTGGCCCGGGTGGTGTCTCGAGCATTGGGGTCCCCGAAGGCGCTCTGTTTCTAATTATAGCCGGTGGGCGGCGGCGGTTCTGGGAAGAGGGGGCGGCAGCCGGGGGCGGCGCCTGATTTACGGCGGCGTCGGGGGCGGGGGCGGGGGTGGCCGGAAATACGTCACGGGGGGCGGGGGGCCGAGGGGTGTGTCTGCGCCGGGCGGCGTACGGCGCAGGTAGCAGGCGTCTGCTGCTGCTTATGCGGGCAGCTCATTCTCAAGAAAACTGTTCAGTCAACAAAATTGTATGTTTTTTACATTTTATACTGTTATATATTCTCCCCATAACGATATTACTGTCTTTTCGTTATTTATCCACAACCTGCTAAACCCGGTATTTCCCGCGTATATATGCATTTTACCGGTCTTATATTATTTACAGAAGGATGGAAAAGCTGGTAGAAGCCGACCTCGGGGAAGATCAGTTTGGATTCAGGAGAAATGTAGGAACTCGGGAGGCAACACTCACTTTACGGCTTATCCTAGAAGATAGATTAAGAAAAGGCAAACCTACATTTCTAGCGTTTGTAGATTTGGAGAAGGCTTTAGACAATGTCGATTGGAATAAACTCTTTCAAGTTCTGAAGCAAGCAGGAGAAAAATATAGGGAGCGTAAGGTTATTTACAACTTGTACAAAAACCAGACAGCGGTTGTCAGAGTTGAAGGGCATGAAAGGGGTGCAGTGGTTGGAAAGGGAGTAAGACAGGGTTGTAGCCTTCCTCCAATGTTATTCAATTTGTACATTGAGTAAGCTGTAAAGGAAAGCAAGGAGAAATTTGGAGAAGGAATTAAAGTTCAGGAGGAAAAATAAAAAACATTGCGTTTTGCCGACGACATAGTAATTCTGCCAGAGACAGCAAAGGACCTGGAAGAGCAATTGAACGGAATGGACAGTGTACTGAAAGGTGCATGTAAAATGAACATTAACAAGAGCAAAACTAGAGTAATGGAGTGCAGTGTAAGAAAATCAGGCGATGCTGAAGGAATTAGATTAGGTAACGAAGCAATAATGGAGGTAGATGAGTTTTGTTACTTCGGCAGTAAAGTAACAAATGATGGTCGCAGTACAGAGGATATAAAACGCAGAATGGCAATGGGTAGAAAAGCGTTCTTGAAAAAGAGAAATTTGTTAACATCGAATATTGATTTAAGCCTAAGAAAGGAGGTACTAAACAGAATTGGGGAGAAGACCACAACAACAACATATTAAAAACGAAAATAGAATTCGGAAAAAATTTCATCTTCATGTAACATGAAAACAGCCTGCCGGCCGCGGTGGCCGATGAGACTGAGGCGCTCCAGTCACGGTCTGCACGACCACTACGGACGGGGGTTCGAATCCCCCCTCGGGCATGGATATTTGTGCCGTCTTTAGTATAAGGTAGTTCATAAGTATTTTGTAAGTTTAGGGACTGATGACCTCGTAGTTAAGTCCCATAAGCTTAACAAACATTTGAACATTTTTGAAAACAGCCTAAAAATTAAGAAAGTATAAAACAAAGAAATATGCATAATGTACAAAATTATATGTGCATTAGACGAAGGACCGGTGTTCGCCGTTTTGGTGCAGATTCTCCCTTGCGAACCCATTGTTTAGATTGTTCTGTCGTCTCAGGAGTGTAGTAATGTATCCATGTTTCTTCTACAGTGACGAAACGACGCTTATAGTCCTGCGGACTCTTCCTGGACAGCTGCAACCTTCCTTGCAACACTTCACACGATTCCGGTTTTGGTCAAGCGTGAGCAATCGCGGCACCCATCTTGCGGACAGGTTTCTCATGTCCAAATGTTTATGCCAAATATTATGTACGCGTTCATTCGAGATGCCCACAGCACTAGCAATCTCGTACACCTTAACTCTTCTGTCATCCATCACAATATCATGGATTTTATGAATGATTTCTGGAGTCGTAACCTCCACAGGGTGTCCAGAACGTTCAGCGTCACTTGTGCCCATATGACCACTACGAAAATTTTGAAACCACTTATAAACTATTCTAATCAAAGGTGTAGAGGCACCATAATGTTTATCAAACATCTCTTTAGTCTCCTGAGGCGTTTTGCCTTTCATAAAGTAATGTTTAATCACTACACGAAATTCTTTTTCGTCCATTCTCTGACAGACACTCTACTTTCTTGATTCACACAAAGAAATAGACCAATATGGCTGAAACTTGGTGTTCGTTCTTTACAATAACTAAACATGACTCGAGAAGCGTCAGTTATGCCATCTCTCCGACTTTGCACGGACTTTTCAAATGCCCCTCGTAAAAGGTCAAAAAAAAAAAAATAAATAAATAAATAAATAGATAAAAAAATGCTGAAATGTTTGTAATTCTATAGAACCAAATTACTTTGGTCATAAGTCCCTTGTCTTACGAACTACTTGAACTAAGTTAAACTAACCTACGTGCAACACACACATCCATGCCCGAGGGAGGATTCGAATCCCGGACGCGGGAGGCCGCGCGATCCGTAACGTGGAGCTCCAGACCGCTCGGCTACTCCCGCGCGACTCTTAACAGTTGGTGACTTAACCTCCAACGTGCAGGAAACTAGTAAATATTTCTCTACTAGCTAAATCCCCGCTGCCTCGCGCGCGTAGACTGGATGGTTTGCATTTAAAAATGCTTTCTTAATCAAGTATTTTGATATAACTTGCCACTTCCTATTACACCACTGTTGGCAGAATTCAAAACATCCGAAAAGAATTTTTCTTTAAATTATAACCATAGTTCCAAACCCAAGTTTTCCCATTTCTAGCATCAAAATAGTCTTACCCGCTTAATGGTTTAATTTCCAAAAATATCGAAACACATGTTTTTAAAATTCCAATCAGAAATCTAAATCAGAAGTTTTATATTTCTTCTTCAAAATTCCCTGAATGGCAACATATGTTCAAAAAACGATTCATCCCATATTTCAACCTCTTAAATTACTGATGTCTACAGTGTAACATAAACAACGTCTACAAATTTCAGGTTTCTGTCGTCTGTAGATTCACTTTTCAGCGCCGTTTTCTGACTTTTAGAAACGGATCGAGAATGGGTAATTTCTTTATTATGCTTTGGTATCTTTCTTGGTATTTTTTAATTTTCAAATTGTAATATGCACTTATTTTTCTTTATTCGTTCGCTTGCTGCAGAAAACAACTGAAGAATGTTCAAATGTTTGTATAGCTTAAGGGACTTAACTACGGGGTCATCAGTCCCTAAACTTACAAACTACTTATGAACTAGCTAACACTAAGGAGGGCACAAATATCCATGCCCGAGGGGGGATTCGAACCCCCGACCGTAGTGGCAGTGCAGACCGTGACTGAAGCGCCTCAGTCCCCTCGGCCACTGCGGCCGCCCTGAAGAACGTGTATCACGTTTCGCTGTATATAAACTCTTTGCTATTATAGTGTCAAAAGTCATCGCTAGTCTTCATTGCGAATTTTGTATAAGCCGACGACTTTCAACTACTGTATCATCCACGCTCTTACAGCTATCGATACGGAACTGCTAATCCAGTTGTCAGTATTTCGATCGTAAGCACTGCAGTTGTCTTTCCAGCGTTTATATTGAGATCACTGGTGTATTGCCAGTGTAGTTGATGCTCAGTTATTATATGTCTGTGTTTCCTAGTGTTTTATCACTGAGTCTTTTTATCTTTGAGCATCCGTTTTCTCCACATTTTACGAATTTTTGTTCGCCACACACCGCGACCAAAATACCATAGTGAACACCGCGAACCTAAAGGCTACTCTAGTCTTGAGTAGTTCGCGAACGAACTAGTTCGGAAGAGCGCTCCCACAGGCGAACTACGCGAACTAGTTCGCAGATCCCTCGCCTCTTAGTTCGTCCGCTCCTTTTCTGAAGACTGGCGGGTAACCGCGAGAGGACGCGAGAGCGCGCAGCAACGCATGATTTATAGGTATTGTTCCTTCAGTGACCTATTAAATAAATAAATCCATTTTGAAAATAAAATACTATGAGTACTCTGTATGCAAAATAGTTGAATACCATTGTATCACCCATTCGTGTAAATAACTGGTTTATTTGCTTAAGTATTTCATGGGTAATTGCCCAAAAATACGGGTAATAGCACACGCTTGTGCAACACTGATCATTATGTAAAAAAGCTGTCATAACAAAAGAAAGAGCTCTTTTAGTAGCGGTAGCAAAAGCCAAAAAGAGCGGAGGATCTAAAAAGAGCGACCTACTTCGCGGCCAAGCTGCGAACTAAAAGGAGAGCTACCGCTCGCGAACTAAGATATGCGTTATCGGTCGCGAACTAAAATATGTGCGATGTTTCGCGAATTAAAATATGTGCAATAGGTCGCGAACTAAAACATGCGAAGTATTATGCCAAACGTATCTCCTTCTTAATTAGTTGGATTCTTTTCCGAAGACCGACGGGCAATAGCGAGAGGGCACGCAGCAGAATTAAAAATCACGTGTTTGCCTTCTGCTGATGAGTCATTTCGAGGTGAGCGTCTGCCTGCTAGATTACATAGTTCAGTGCTACAAAATTTCTATTTTGAAGTATTCTCCACTCTACAATATCTGACTAATAAATTCCATAATGCGAAGGTATAGAGGTAACTCTAGACTTAAACGCGAGAAATTACCCACGGACTGTTTCTTTTGGTTTGCGTGATATCGTTAGCGGCTCACGCAGCAAGCGCATGAAGCAGCTAGGTGGGGAACTTCTCCCTCCGCCTGCATGCGCAGACCACGCCGCTCAGCCGTCGCTAGGAGCGGACGAACTAAAAGAAGGAACTAGTTCGTGGCAGTGCCGCGAACTGAAGTGAGCGCTCCCGACCGCGAACTATTATGCGCACGTCTACTCTCATGCATAACCGTCACTGGTCTGTAGTGAATAATTTTGACTACCAAGTGAAATATAAGGACACACGTCCCACGATCCATTTGTATTGATGTATATTGATTTGTCGTGGAAAGTGGCTTTACAAAGGATGTTGTTGTCGGGGACTGCCGGCTGGATCTCTGACTCCCGAGCAGACGCTCGTTTACGCCCGGCTGTAAGACGCGCCGTTTACTCCAGGCTCGGCCTGGAGGCTCCACACTCCTCCAGCGCCCGCCGTCCCGTTTACTGTGGCGCAATGGCGCGTGCAGCTGTGCCGTCTACGCCGCGTCACGCGCGCCGGGCCGGGCCGTGCGTCTTCCCAACTGCGCGCGTTTCTTTTAATCCCGGCCAGGGCCCCTGACTGCTTCCGACCAATTGCGCTTAACTGCCGCAGCGCGCGCGTGCCTTTGTCCCAGCAGTGGCGCCCCTCGCGACCAATCACAGCCAGGCCTGACCCCCCCCCCCATTCTCCAGTACTCGTGTGTACGTCGCGGTCGTTAGGCCCTATACTGAACTGACGTTGCCGGGCGTCATTAAGCAGAGCCCCCTATCACACGCAACACTTGCTCGCTGTCACAGCTCATTTGCAGGAGACGTACGTACATGTTGCAGGCTGCATTAAAAGTTTATGTGTAATAGCGATTCTCGAAATGAGGGGCTCCGTCCCCTACATGGGCCACCGTAACCCTGAATTCGTTGCGTCGATTTATACACGAGAAAAACTGATCAATTCGGTGAAATGAAAGCAAAGTAAACCGTAATATATACTGTAAACTCCGTCCTAGAGCCCCCAAGCGGCCAAATAGGTACCGACCAGCCGCCAACTCATCCTCTGCCCGAAGGCGTCACCGTGAAAGTAGCTCGTTAAATTTTCTTTGTAAGATCTCGGGCAGTAGAGGTCTGTAAATGCAAGTTAGAACGCTCACTGCTGCTCTAAATTACTTAACGATTGCCCAAAGTACTTGTGCAATAGAAATTTATCCAACTGCTCACTACTTAAGGGAGCAGCCAATGTTTTGACAAATACAAATAATAATGTATATAAAAAGCAACAGATAACATGGGACAGGGAGCATGAAGTTATAAAGCAGAGATTTGATACTTTAAGCAGAATAAAGCACACTGTTTCTACAAAAGTAAATTAAATAATAAAGTTAATGCCTGTAATAAAATATGAATATGGAGGTAACATGAGAGGAAATATGCAAATACACAGTGGATAAAGGAAAGGACGTTCATTCACTCACAGACACGCACATAATGCCTGTGACGCATTACTCGTGCAGGAATACTTCGTACCGTCGGCAGCGTTCTGATGAGATGGTGGGTGTCTTTAAGCACAACTTAAACTCAAACTGTGCACCAAACGAACTCGTGTGGGAAGACAGTGGCATGCCATCCTTGAGTACTACATGGTGTCTGACCACATTGAATTACACATAATTTATAAATAGAAATTAATTTAGAATAAGCGAGTGAAGCACACATGAGAATTCATATAGAAGAAAGCTAGTATCAGCAAAAGCTTGGCTGAAGGCCGAAATAATGACTGTTACGAAAGCACATTGTACAGTCGGTCATACCAAGACAGGAAGGACGGAATCAACCAAGAAATTTCGAGAATTTAGCATGCTGACAGACACGTTAGCTAAAAACAGCAAGCAAATTCAAACATATTAAGTTTACACAAACGCTGTAGGCCACACATGTGTATCCTAACTTAAGAAACTGGACACAAAAATCATGATCGGATTGAAAATACAAATAATAAATTTAAACTGAATTGCTCGAGTTCTGTAAATTAAGAAACACTTCACCTCGCAATGTGAAAGGAAACTGTCACTGATAATCCAAGACTGCCTGGTCGTGAACAAAGTAAAGTTCTAACTGCATGCCATCCCCTCCGCGTGATTCGACGATACACTCACTTCGGCGGTCGCGACAAGAGTGCAGCCTCAGGCCATGTGCAAAGCCTTCCCCTCCACGCACTGGATGTAGCGCGTGCTAAAAGCAACGCAGAGTGCGTCCAGAGTCTACTGTCTACCAACCGTCGCTTCCTGAAGAAGATAATACCCTCCACTAGAGCTCCAGAGAGGTCCCTTTTGTCACCTCTTTCGACCATGATTAGGTTGGTACTACACTAAGAACAGGCCAGCTCGCCACCTTGGCAAGTAAGCTTGTCCCTGGCCAGCCAGCAGACGCCAGCGCAGACGACAAACGAAGCCACGCGTTCTCAACTACAGCAGAACGAGGCCTAGAGCGCGAGGCGGCGACTGTAAGCCACTGCGCGGCAGTCAGTCAGTATTAAGAGCACACGTTCACATTCACATGAACACACAAGTTCAATCACACACACACACATATATATATATATATATATATATATATATATATATATATATATATATATATATAAACATGGGTCATTGATCATTAATAAAGAAATAAAATAATTGACATACATAAGAACAGTATTAATGGTAGAGAAACACTTTAGAGTAATGAATAACTCAAAATAGAACACGACAACACATTCAGTCAACGTGTTTCAATGGGGAATCGTAACCCTGATTTCGTTGCGCCAGTTTATAGACGAGAAAACCATACTATTTGTAAAACTGATCAATTCGCTGAAAGGAAAGCAAAGTAAACCATAATATAGACAGTAATCTCTGTCCCAAAGCCACCGAGCGGCCCAATAGCTACCGACCGGCCGCCATCTCATCCTCCACCCGAAGGCATCACCGGGTGCGGTATGGAGGCGGACGTGCCCAGCTGCTACTCGTCCATCAAGCAGCTCTTCATTTGGCCTCACAAGTGCTGAGTGCAAAAGTCAAATGTTTGTAAAACTTATGGGACTTAACTGCAGGGTCATCAGTTCCTGAACTTATAAACTACTTCTGGTTGTTGTGGTCTTCAGTCCGCAGACTGGTTTGATGCAGCTCTCCACGCTACGCTGTCCTGTTCAAGCCTCCATCTGAGAATACGTCCGGAAACCTACATCCTTCTGAATCTGCTTACTATATTCGTTCTTCGGTCTCCCTCTACGATTTTTACCCCACACACTTTCTTCTAATGTTAAGTTGACAATTCCTCGATGTCTCAGAATGTGTCCTACCAATCTATTCCTTCTCAGTTTCAAGTTAGAGCAAACTTCGTTTGTTTATGGGTTTATGGCAGAAAGGTTATACATCTTTTAGTGTGCTCGCCACTTTTCTATTAATATAAAACTGGAGCTATGAATTTGCATCAAATTTTGTGCCAACTGAACAATCAAAGACTACTGTCGTCAATTAATAGTGAAGCCTATACTGTAAAACAATATTTACTTCTTATGACTTTTATTAACACCCTTTTGTAAAATATAGAACATTACAAAGAAATTTGATATTAAAATTGTGTAAGTATTCGAGCAAAACGAATAAAGATTAAAAAAAAGATCTGTCACATTGGGATTCGAACCATGGACCACAGTGTTGGAAGGTAAAGACACAACTACCTAAGCTAAAGCGTGAGATTCTGGCAGTGTCTTAATTACTGTACTTAGATATACTTACATGCACTTGCAAAACTTCAAAGTCGATATTTCCCCCCCCCCCCCCCCAACCCCAGGGGACTCACGGTTCTTTGGTGAGTACGTGCATGGCGAGCACGGGGCTCCGAGCTAATGCAGTCTTCCTTCCTTCTTTACTTCCCGGACTGCATTTCCTTTCTCCCTCCCCTCCTTTCCTATCCTCACTCCTTCCCCTCCCCACCAGGGGACTGATAACCTCAGTAGTTTAGTCCCCCTATCCCGACCTAACAACCCAACCCTCAAAGTCGATATTCTCGAGAATTTTTGAGAGTTGCGCCGTATGACTGCGGCTGATGGTTATTTAAGTTCTGAACTTCGCGTACCATAAATATAAAGACAATTCTAAAAAGCGATACCCATTTGGTCTCGTCACGACAGGCTGAGCTGTTTGCGTGGTTGCAGTGAACACAGGGGCAGGCACTCCGAGAGCAGTATTTGTACATTACATCACAGGCTAACATACTCAGTCACGACACTCCCGCAGATTTTCGTTATACACTATGACTGCAGCGCTCCAAGCGGCCGGCAAGCTACTTGTATGAATACGATAGTGGATGAGTGCGAATAGCATCGTTTACATTGATTTTAACAGACTTTTTACTCTAGGGAACGTATGTAGTGCCATAAAAATAGGTAGTCATTTAAAATTAGCTCCACCTTTGTCTTTATTAGGATTTCTGAGATCCTTGATGAGGTACAAAGCGGTACATTGCAGGACAGTTTATATACAATTATCTTGTAACATACAGGCTTTTCCTGACTAATATTTTCTATTAAAAATAAGAAATGGCTAAGAACCACTGGAAGACGTGCCTTTGGCAAAAAGACGTTGCTTTTCTACTCAGGAACGTTAAGGTTTCATCACTACAATTCCAGTAAGATCGGTGGGTGTGGAACGTAGGAAACGCGTATAGAATTCAATAACTACAGTATTTAACGTACCAATTCAGCCACCGCGGCTGTAGCTGAAGGAAAAACGTACAGACCTGGCAAGAAAACGGAAAAAACAATAAAAACTGTTTTCAATAAAAAAGAACGCAATTCCACAATTGTTGCTACAAATGAACCACGAACGGCGAGAATCTTTAAGACATTGTTTTCTTAAGCTAAAGTAATGACACTAACGAATATGCGCGTATCAGAAAGACGAGTGAAGTTTAAAAATGTGCGAATCATTAGACTATACACCGAACCGATACGCGAAAAAAAAAAAAAAAAAAAAAAAAAAAACCTCTTGTGGTAGTAAGAACACACCATAATAGAAATTTATGTTTCTCTTATGTTTATATTTTACTTACTTTTAGCGGAATAAAATGCAAAATAATACATACTCTTAAGTATTTGTTCATTACACCTCTGAATCAGTTAAATTCAGCTGTTTTTACAGTAATGACCGTGCTATGTATATCTCTTAATATTTTACTAATGCTTGTAACGTAAAAACTACACCAGCTGTTTCGTTAATTACGCATACAAATAAATATAAACAAACATCGCTCCTACGGCGGTTCGCCCGCCGCTAGGAGCGCTAGTGTCGTTGCGACGGTCAGTTGGTAACATCTTTCACAGCAGTGGGTGTCGAGACTGTATGTGTTGGACTGTGATTACACCTCTGCTGCCGATCGCGCGTCGTTGTGAGCTGGCCTGGCGTCGACTCGGGAGAGCGGCCTGTGCTGAGGGCAGAACGACCTCCGCTCGCCTCACCACGGTCTCCGTAACGACCTCCGCGCTCGCCGTGCTTTCCTCAGCGCCGTAGCGCCGGCCTTTGAGACGGCGCCGCTTTGTGCAGCGGGACCGTGAAATGTCCCCAGCCCCTAAACAACCGCCCCGCAACAAAGCCACCTGCCGGCCACACTTAGAGCTCGCTGCGTACGTACTCTGTACGGCCGAGACTAAGGCGCCACTTTGTCTGCACTTTGACAGAGAGAGCCTGCGTCACTTAAATACTTATTAACCCCCTGAATATCGATTCAAACAGTACGCTGAACTAGGACTAGGTACGGCCAGATTAAAATTGCGAAAGTCGATAAAAGTGGAAGTAGCCTGTTAAATTATTTAACCAAGATCTCGGGCAGTAGAGATCTGCAAAAGCAAGTTAAAACGCTCACTGCTGCTCTAAATTACTTTACGAGTGGCCAGAGCACTTGCGCAACGGAAATTTACCTAACTGCTCACTCCTTAAGGGAGCAGCCAACTTTTTAACAAACACAAAAGGAATAGTGCAACAGGCGGCTGGGTGCTGCGTCTACGTTAAGAGGCTTGGCAACAATAGCAACGGGTGGCCACTTACTGATTTAGGTACTTTAGATACTGGCAAAGAATTATTTAATTTAACGCTATCTGTCTGTCTTACTAACGAAACTTATAAAAAAAAAAAAAAGGTAAAGCAGTCAACAATCCGAAGATTGGTTTGAACACCACAGTGCTTTACTAGGCATGGTCCTGTTTGGAGGTGGTATGCCGTTGCCTTCCTCCGACCTTGGAACTGACTTACCCAGCCAGTTATAGGGGGACCTACAGTTTAACGTGGGTTCCGAACCACGGTGCTACTCGGTATTTTTCACATGAGCAATACTGCCAGAGGTGAAAGAAGTGGAAAGTGACAGATAAAAATCCCAGGACCTGGCGGGGATCGAACCCGCGACCTTTGGATTTGTAGTCTGGCACTCTACCACTGTGCAACCGAGGCGCACTTACGAAACTTATATAAAGGCAAAATACCTATAAGCAATGTTCTGTATTAAATCCAGCAGACACCGTTCTCAAGTAACAATGAAATAAACGAAGCAAATATTCAATTCTGGAAAGTGACACCTCGCTTCGCAGTACTTCACATTCTTCACTTGAATTACTTCATGAGACTGAGTTTCTACACTGCACGCAACTATCACTAAGCTATAAATCCATGTAATACTAAACTTGATCCCACCTTTACTTTCCAAAGGAAATTAAAAGAAATAATCAATGAAACAAATTAAATTCACCTTATGTAAAATATTAAGAATAATAAGTAATAAATTCACCTCAAATATCAGAAACCACAGATACGGAGAATGTGCGTATTATTGCGAAGTGTGCAATGAGGATGTTCCGAAACTTCAGGAAACCCTATCCCAGGTAGCGGTATTAGAATTGATAACGTCGACATATGAATGATTAGTTCATTATACATTCAACCCCTTTCTCTTTACACTAATCGCGCTCAAAAATCATTGTTATAAAGTAATTAAATGGAGCCTCTCTGAGTGGAAATCTATATTAATAATAAAAGAAAAACAAATCGAAAAATTCATTAAAGTGGTAAATAAATGTATTAACACTTATCTTGCACTGATAGATTCCAAACCTCATCAAGTGCCAGCTTCAATTTCTCCATCTACCACCCGATCCTCTAGCTCGGCTACGAGACGCGATCCTTCCCCGACCGACTCCAGACTGCTACTGCTTCTTACTCAGAGGCAAAAACAACTGCCTACCGGCTGCCAAAGATAATCTTACTTCACCGAAACAAAGATGGCTGTATAAGTTGTTGCCAACCTATATAGCGTAAACTTAGGATTCGAGATTTCCATTCAGTAGTCCCGTTACAATAGATAATTAAACATGGGATGGGGAGCATGAAATTATAAAGCAGAGGTTTGATACTTTAAACCATTATCTATTCAATAAAATGAACAAGCAAATAAATGTGGGGAGACCATATTAACCACAATAAAGAACACACTTTGTACAAAAGTGAATTAAATCATAAATTTACTGCCATTAATGAAAATGGTATTTGCCCTATATGAATGTGTAGGTAAAGTGAGAGGAAATTTGCAACTACACAGTGGATAAAGGAAAGCACAGTCATTCACTGACAGACACACACATAATGCTTGGCGGTACATTACTTAAGCGGCAACACTTGATAGCAGCAGAAAACGAAGCGTCGGCGGCATTTTGATGCGATGGCGGGTGTCTTCGAGCACAATTAAATTCAACCTATGTGCCAAACAAACTCATGTGCGGGGAGGCAGTAGCATACTATTCTTAAGTACCATCTGGTGTGCGACCACAGTGAATTACATAGAATTTACAAAAGGAAATTAATTTTAAAAAATGTTCAAACGTTTGTAGAGATTATGGGACTTAACTACGGGGTCATCAGTCCCTAAACTGACAAACTACTTATGAACTAGTTAATACTAAGGACGGCACAAATATCCATGCCCGAGGGGGATTCGAACCCCCGAACGTAGTGGCCGTGCAGACAGTGACTGGAGCACCTCAGTCCCTTCGGCCAGCGAGGTCGGTAAAATTAATTTAGAATAAACAAGTAAAG
The DNA here is from genome assembly GCA_026315105.1 of Locusta migratoria. Classification (NCBI taxonomy): domain Eukaryota; kingdom Metazoa; phylum Arthropoda; class Insecta; order Orthoptera; family Acrididae; genus Locusta; species Locusta migratoria. The sequence continues at coordinate 81,990,895 of CM048754.1, read as the reverse complement.
TACATGCGAGAATTCATGTAGAAGAAAGCTAGTATCAGCAAAAACATGGCCTAAGGCAGAAGTAATGACTGTTGCGAAAGCATGTTGCGCAATAGGTCATACTAACATAGGAAAGACGGAATCAGCCAAGAAATTCCGAGAAAGAATTGAGCATACTCGCCGATACAGACATGACACTAAAATGATAGTTAAAAAACAGCAAGGAAATTCAAACATACTATGTTTACAAAAATGCTGAAGGCCACATACGTTTATTCTAACTTCAGGAAACAAGACAGAAAATCATCACTGGAATGCAAATGCAATTTCTAAATTTAAACTGAATTTCTCTAGTTCTGTAAATTAAGAAACACTTCGCCTCGCATAGCTAAAGAATGACTCAAGAAAACTGTCACTGATAATCCAAGACTGCCTGGTCGTGAACAAAGTAAAGTTCTAACTGCATGCCATCCCCTCCGCGTGATTCGACGATATACTCACTTCGGCGGTCGCGACAAGAGTGCAGCCTCAGGCCATGTGCAAAGCCTTCCCCTCCACGCACTGGATGTAGCGCGTGCTAAAAAAACGCAGAGTGCGTTCAGAGGCCTACTGTCTACCAACCGTCGCTTCCTGAAGAAGATAATACCCTCCACTAGAGCTCCAGAGAGGTCCCTTTTGTCACCTGTTTCGTCCATGATTATGTTGGTACTACACTAAGAACAGGCCAGCTCGCCACCTTGCCAACACGAGGCCTAGAGCGCGACGCGGCCACTGTAAGCCATTGCGCGGCAGTCAGTCAGTATTAAGAGCAACCTTCCACATTCACATGAACACACAAGTTCAATCACCCAGGTGAAAACATATATAAACATGGGGCACTGATCATTAATAAAAGAATAAAAGACATACATATAAACCGTATTAATGGTGGAGAAACACTTGAGTGTACTCTGCCACGCACCTTACGGTGAATTGCGCAGTATATATGTAGATGTAGAGTAATGAATAACTCAAAATGGAACACATTCAGTGGACGTGTTTCAAAATTCTTTTTACTATATCAAGCAGAGTGTCCGCTTGTTTTGTGTTTATTTGTACGTATTACATTCAAATCTACAGTTGTGTTCCAATTTTTATAAAATTTTGCACAAATAAGCTTCCATGAGGGCGGTCGCCGTAAGTGTTAGGATACCGTAAAACACATTGTTCGCGAGATATGGCGTCGTAAACAACGAGATGCGCGTAAAACTGCTTCATCACACGAAATGTTGCATATTTCCTCCTAATCAACTGGACCGATTTATACCAAATTTGGTACACATATTCCTTGCCGTGAGGTAACAATACTGTACTGGTAATAACCAAATACGACACATGGTTCAGGAGGTACAGCATCATAAACAATATAGTTGCAAGAAACTGGCACATAATGCAACGAGACTTTATTCACACACTGTATGAGAATGACAGTACTTAGCAACTTGCAACCAACTTCAAACAACGTTAAAACTTTACTGTAGATCTATCGCAAGTGACAATTTGTCATGTAGCGCATTAGATAAACATAACATTGATAATTATGTGGTAATAAAACTAATTGGTTAAACATGTTTACAATTATGTTTTATGTCTTACCTGAACTTACCAAATCAAAACATTTTTACGTAAACAACGGTAAAACCTTAAGTCCACTTGCTCGTTTCACTAAAACCATTAACATGAATTTTACTATTATGAGTGAATTATTCGCTGTCACTTGCGCTACTTCTACAGTAAAGTAAAATTTTAACGTTGGACGGCATTACCTTTTTAGTAACGCATTAACGATAAGCGAAGTTAACTTTGTGACTAACGTTGCGGTAGACAGATATGTTACAGAACCGCCAACACCCCTAGTCTATAAGATAAATACCTGCTGGAATGTACGATTTTAATGCAGGATAGCAGCAGACCGTATTATTCGTTTCGGACCTCTTGGTAAGTATGGAAGTGCGATTACGCAAATCAATCACATCGCGATTACGGGCAGCATGGGGTTCACGCCTGAGCCTCAGGACGTGCGCTAGCAGCGCATTTCGGGTTTTTCAAGCGTCAACTTCGCATCGCAATTTCTCGGGATGTAATTGGAATATTGCGATGCAATCAACGCCATTGTTTATGTGGTTTGTCATGCAATGGATCGCTGAAGAAAAAATATAGGGTGTCCAGTTAAAAAATATAAGTTTGTGTTAAAAAGCACACTTGCTTTCATTAATAAAGAACAGTCTAGAATGCATTAATTTATTTCATTCGACTAGTTTCAGTCTTATTTAGACCATCTTCAGGAATTTTGTCTCTGAAATATATCACAATTACATTTAGAGGAGTTTGGAGCAATATACATTACTGTCAAAGCTAACTTCAGTTAATAAAGAGAAATGTTATGTTTATGACATTTCATTCCTAATATTCTACAACGTTACAGCACACGATATTTTTTAAAAGTTTTAATGACAACCTAAAGCAACACACAATAAATCAAGGACTTTTCATGTATATACAAAATATATACCCTGTGCCTTAATTTTATTATAACAGCATTGTAGTTCAGAAAGATCAACCCATTTTTGTATATTACAAGGAAAACAATAGCTTTACATAAATTTCAATGACAAATGAACCCTACAGTTTTAGCAAGATTTTATATCCTGAATTGTTTTTCTGTATATTTTAAGTAAATTTTACAGTTAAAATTTTTAATACCAGTAGACTTACATACAACACTGTAGATACTGTAGAACCACTTATAGAATATCTTTGAAAATATTGAAAAGAATGTGATGCAAGTCATGTCAGTATTTTAATGTTTTAATATTTATTTTAAATGCCAAGTGGTTAAGGCGACCGCTGGCCCGAAGCGGGAGACCCGGGTTCGATTCCCGGTCCGGCTCACATTTTCACTTGTCGCCATTGCTTAATATCAAAGCCCAAATTCGGCCACTGTCAAACCTTTCTTTCCTATCCTTCCTCCCCTTCCTTTATCATTTGCAAACACTGTATAGAAGTTGCAGATGGGTGGACAAGAGGTGCGATGGCACAGCCACCAGCTATGTGCCTATGAATCTACCAAAATGGAACACGACCACACAATCAGCGGACGTTATTTCAAGGTGAAGGTAAATTGGTCACGAATAACGGAGTCCCTAGTTGGGAGTTCCACAAGGGTCAGTGCTGGAGCCTACAATCTCGACGCCGATCGTCCCGGAGACGCCCCGCGCTACGTGCGTGCCGCGCTGCTTTTGTTGGTCTGCGGTAATGGAGATAAACAAAAATAACAGACCGAAGTGGAGGAGGGGTGGGGGGAGGAAATTGGCGGAGGCCGAGTGCGCGGCAAGACGCGAAATTACAGGCTGCAGGCGGCGGAGTCCGACCGACGCGAAGCGACGCGACGGAACGCGACGCCGCCGGTTCGCACAATTACTGCCGCGACTGTAAACGTCCGGCTGAGTTACGGACGTCGTAAGCGCTACAAACTGGGCGGCGGCTACGGCGCGCCGACGACGATCGCGGCGGACTCGGTGCTGGCGTTTAATATGTGCTATCGCTAACTTCGGTTAGCCTCTATAACATCACCGATCGCGGCGTACTCGGGGCCGGCGTTTTACATGCGGTATCGCTAACTTCGGTTAGCCTCTATAACGTCACCATTCGCGGCGTACTTGGGGCCGGCGTTTTACATGCGGTATCGCTAACTTCGGTTAGCCTCTATAACATCACCGATCGCTGCGTACTTGGGGCCGGCGTTTTACATGCGGTATCGCTAACTTCGGTTAGCCTCAATAACGTCACCATTCGCGGCGTACTTGGCCGGCGTACTTGGCCGGCGTTTTGCACGTGGTATCGCTAACTTCGGATAGCCTCTATAACGTCACCGATCGCGGATCAGTTGGGGCCGGCGTTTTCCATGTGGTATCGCTAACTTTGGTTAGCCTCTATAACGTCACCGATCGTGGATGAGTTGGGGCCGGCATTTTCCATGTGGTATCGCTAACTTCGTTCAGCCTCTATAACGTCACCGATCGCGGCGGACTTGGGGTGAGCGTTTTGCATGTGTTATCGCTTACTTCGGTTAGCCTCTATGACGTCACCGATCGCGGCGGACTCTCAGGCCGGCTTTTTAGATGTGGTTTCGCTAACTTCGGTTAGGCTCTATGACGTCACCGATCGATGCGGAGTTGTGGCCGGCGTTTTACATGCGGTATCGCTAACTTCGGTTAGCCTCTATAACGTCACCGATCGCGGATCAGTTGGGGCCGGCGTTTTCCATGTGGTATCGCTAACTTCGGTTAGCCTCTATAACGTCACCGATCGCGGATCAGTTGGGGCCGGCGTTTTCCATGTGGTATCGCTAACTTCGGTTAGCCTCTATAACGTCACCGATCGCGGATGAGTTGGGGCCGGCGTTTTCCATGTGGTATCGCTAACTTCGGTTAGCCTCTATAACGTCACCGATCACGGATCAGTTGGGGCCGGCGTTTTCCATGTGGTATCGCTAACTTTGGTTAGCCTCTATAACGTCACCGATCGCGGATGAGTTGGGGCCGGCGTTTTCCATGTGGTATCGCTAACTTCGGTTAGCCTCTATAACGTCACCGATCGCGAATCAGTTGTGGCCGGCGTTTTACATGCGGTATCGCTAACTTCGGTTAGCCTCTATAACGTCACCGATCGCGGATCAGTTGGGGCCGGCGTTTTCCATGTGGTATCGCTAACTTCGGTTAGCCTCTATAACGTCACCGATCGCGGATCAGTTGGGGCCGGCGTTTTCCATGTGGTATCGCTAACTTCGGTTAGCCTCTATAACGTCACCGATCGCGGATCAGTTGGGGCCGGCGTTTTCCATGTGGTATCGCTAACTTCGGTTAGCCTCTATAACGTCACCGATCACGGATCAGTTGGGGCCGGCGTTTTCCATGTGGTATCGCTAACTTTGGTTAGCCTCTATAACGTCACCGATCGCGGATGAGTTGGGGCCGGCGTTTTCCATGTGGTATCGCTAACTTCGGTTAGCCTCTATAACGTCACCGATCGCGAATCAGTTGTGGCCGGCGTTTTACATGCGGTATCGCTAACTTCGGTTAGCCTCTATAACGTCACCGATCGCGGATCAGTTGGGCCGGCGTTTTCCATGTGGTATCGCTAACTTCGGTTAGCCTCTATAACGTCACCGATCGCGGATCAGTTGGGGCCGGCGTTTTCCATGTGGTATCGCTAACTTCGGTTAGCCTCTATAACGTCACCGATCGCGGATCAGTTGGGGCCGGCGTTTTCCATGTGGTATCGCTAACTTCGGTTAGCCTCTATAACGTCACCGATCGCGGATCAGTTGGGGCCGGCGTTTTCCATGTGGTATCGCTAACTTCGGTTAGCCTCTATAACGTCACCGATCGCGGATCAGTTGGGGCCGGCGTTTTCCATGTGGTATCGCTAACTTCGGTTAGCCTCTATAACGTCACCGATCGCGGATCAGTTGGGGCCGGCGTTTTCCATGTGGTATCGCTAACTTCGGTTAGCCTCTATAACGTCACCGATCGCGGATCAGTTGGGGCCGGCGTTTTCCATGTGGTATCGCTAACTTCGGTTAGCCTCTATAACGTCACCGATCGCGGATGAGTTGGGGCCGGCGTTTTCCATGTGGTATCGCTAACTTCGGTTAGCCTCTATAACGTCACCGATCGCGGATCAGTTGTGGCCGGCGTTTTACATGCGGTATCGCTAACTTCGGTTAGCCTCTATAACGTCACCGATCGCGGATCAGTTGGGGCCGGCGTTTTCCATGTGGTATCGCTAACTTCGGTTAGCCTCTATAACGTCACCGATCGCGGATCAGTTGGGGCCGGCGTTTTCCATGTGGTATCGCTAACTTCGGTTAGCCTCTATAACGTCACCGATCACGGATCAGTTGGGGCCGGCGTTTTCCATGTGGTATCGCTAACTTTGGTTAGCCTCTATAACGTCACCGATCGCGGATCAGTTGTGGCCGGCGTTTTACATGCGGTATCGCTAACTTCGGTTAGCCTCTATAACGTCACCGATCGCGGATCAGTTGTGGCCGGCGTTTTACATGCGGTATCGCTAACTTCGGTTAGCCTCTATAACGTCACCGATCGCGGATGAGTTGGGGCCGGCGTTTTCCATGTGGTATCGCTAACTTCGGTTAGCCTCTATAACGTCACCGATCGCGAATCAGTTGTGGCCGGCGTTTTACATGCGGTATCGCTAACTTCGGTTAGCCTCTATAACGTCACCGATCGCGGATCAGTTGGGGCCGGCGTTTTCCATGTGGTATCGCTAACTTCGGTTAGCCTCTATAACGTCACCGATCGCGGATGAGTTGGGGCCGGCGTTTTCCATGTGGTATCGCTAACTTCGGTTAGCCTCTATAACGTCACCGATCACGGATCAGTTGGGGCCGGCGTTTTCCATGTGGTATCGCTAACTTTGGTTAGCCTCTATAACGTCACCGATCGCGGATGAGTTGGGGCCGGCGTTTTCCATGTGGTATCGCTAACTTCGGTTAGCCTCTATAACGTCACCGATCGCGAATCAGTTGTGGCCGGCGTTTTACATGCGGTATCGCTAACTTCGGTTAGCCTCTATAACGTCACCGATCGCGGATCAGTTGGGGCCGGCGTTTTCCATGTGGTATCGCTAACTTCGGTTAGCCTCTATAACGTCACCGATCGCGGATCAGTTGGGGCCGGCGTTTTCCATGTGGTATCGCTAACTTCGGTTAGCCTCTATAACGTCACCGATCGCGGATCAGTTGGGGCCGGCGTTTTCCATGTGGTATCGCTAACTTCGGTTAGCCTCTATAACGTCACCGAACGCGGATCAGTTGGGGCCGGCGTTTTCCATGTGGTATCGCTAACTTCGGTTAGCCTCTATAACGTCACCGATCGCGGATCAGTTGGGGCCGGCGTTTTCCATGTGGTATCGCTAACTTTGGTTAGCCTCTATAACGTCACCGATCGCGGATGAGTTGGGGCCGGCGTTTTCCATGTGGTATCGCTAACTTCGGTTAGCCTCTATAACGTCACCGATCGCGGATCAGTTGTGGCCGGCGTTTTACATGCGGTATCGCTAACTTCGGTTAGCCTCTATAACGTCACCGATCGCGGATCAGTTGGGGCCGGCGTTTTCCATGTGGTATCGCTAACTTCGGTTAGCCTCTATAACGTCACCGATCGCGGATCAGTTGGGGCCGGCGTTTTCCATGTGGTATCGCTAACTTTGGTTAGCCTCTATAACGTCACCGATCGCGAATCAGTTGTGGCCGGCGTTTTACATGCGGTATCGCTAACTTCGGTTAGCCTCTATAACGTCACCGATCGCGGATCAGTTGTGGCCGGCGTTTTACATGCGGTATCGCTAACTTCGGTTAGCCTCTATAACGTCACCGATCGCGGATCAGTTGGGGCCGGCGTTTTCCATGTGGTATCGCTAACTTCGGTTAGCCTCTATAACGTCACCGATCGCGGATGAGTTGGGGCCGGCGTTTTCCATGTGGTATCGCTAACTTCGGTTAGCCTCTATAACGTCACCGATCGCGGATCAGTTGTGGCCGGCGTTTTACATGCGGTATCGCTAACTTCGGTTAGCCTCTATAACGTCACCGATCGCGGATCAGTTGGGGCCGGCGTTTTCCATGTGGTATCGCTAACTTCGGTTAGCCTCTATAACGTCACCGATCGCGGATCAGTTGGGGCCGGCGTTTTCCATGTGGTATCGCTAACTTCGGTTAGCCTCTATAACGTCACCGAACGCGGATCAGTTGGGGCCGGCGTTTTCCATGTGGTATCGCTAACTTCGGTTAGCCTCTATAACGTCACCGATCGCGGATCAGTTGGGGCCGGCGTTTTCCATGTGGTATCGCTAACTTTGGTTAGCCTCTATAACGTCACCGATCGCGGATGAGTTGGGGCCGGCGTTTTCCATGTGGTATCGCTAACTTCGGTTAGCCTCTATAACGTCACCGATCGCGGATCAGTTGTGGCCGGCGTTTTACATGCGGTATCGCTAACTTCGGTTAGCCTCTATAACGTCACCGATCGCGGATCAGTTGGGGCCGGCGTTTTCCATGTGGTATCGCTAACTTCGGTTAGCCTCTATAACGTCACCGATCGCGGATCAGTTGGGGCCGGCGTTTTCCATGTGGTATCGCTAACTTTGGTTAGCCTCTATAACGTCACCGATCGCGGATCAGTTGTGGCCGGCGTTTTACATGCGGTATCGCTAACTTCGGTTAGCCTCTATAACGTCACCGATCGCGGATCAGTTGGGGCCGGCGTTTTCCATGTGGTATCGCTAACTTCGGTTAGCCTCTATAACGTCACCGATCGCGGATCAGTTGGGGCCGGCGTTTTCCATGTGGTATCGCTAACTTCGGTTAGCCTCTATAACGTCACCGATCGCGGATCAGTTGGGGCCGGCGTTTTCCATGTGGTATCGCTAACTTCGGTTAGCCTCTATAACGTCACCGATCGCGGATCAGTTGGGGCCGGCGTTTTCCATGTGGTATCGCTAACTTCGGTTAGCCTCTATAACGTCACCGATCGCGAATCAGTTGTGGCCGGCGTTTTACATGCGGTATCGCTAACTTCGGTTAGCCTCTATAACGTCACCGATCGCGGATCAGTTGGGGCCGGCGTTTTCCATGTGGTATCGCTAACTTCGGTTAGCCTCTATAACGTCACCGATCGCGGATGAGTTGGGGCCGGCGTTTTCCATGTGGTATCGCTAACTTCGGTTAGCCTCTATAACGTCACCGATCGCGGATGAGTTGGGGCCGGCGTTTTCCATGTGGTATCGCTAACTTCGGTTAGCCTCTATAACGTCACCGATCGCGGATCAGTTGTGGCCGGCGTTTTACATGCGGTATCGCTAACTTCGGTTAGCCTCTATAACGTCACCGATCGCGGATGAGTTGGGGCCGGCGTTTTCCATGTGGTATCGCTAACTTCGGTTAGCCTCTATAACGTCACCGATCGCGGATCAGTTGGGGCCGGCGTTTTCCATGTGGTATCGCTAACTTCGGTTAGCCTCTATAACGTCACCGATCGCGGATCAGTTGGGGCCGGCGTTTTCCATGTGGTATCGCTAACTTTGGTTAGCCTCTATAACGTCACCGATCGCGGATGAGTTGGGGCCGGCGTTTTCCATGTGGTATCGCTAACTTCGGTTAGCCTCTATAACGTCACCGATCGCGGATCAGTTGGGGCCGGCGTTTTCCATGTGGTATCGCTAACTTCGGTTAGCCTCTATAACGTCACCGATCGCGGATCAGTTGGGGCCGGCGTTTTCCATGTGGTATCGCTAACTTTGGTTAGCCTCTATAACGTCACCGATCGCGGATCAGTTGGGGCCGGCGTTTTCCATGTGGTATCGCTAACTTCGGTTAGCCTCTATAACGTCACCGATCGCGGATCAGTTGGGGCCGGCGTTTTCCATGTGGTATCGCTAACTTTGGTTAGCCTCTATAACGTCACCGATCACGGATGAGTTGGGGCCGGCGTTTTCCATGTGGTATCGCTAACTTCGGTTAGCCTCTATAACGTCACCGATCGCGGATCAGTTGGGGCCGGCGTTTTCCATGTGGTATCGCTAACTTCGGTTAGCCTCTATAACGTCACCGATCGCGGATCAGTTGGGGCCGGCGTTTTCCATGTGGTATCGCTAACTTCGGTTAGCCTCTATAACGTCACCGATCGCGGATCAGTTGGGGCCGGCGTTTTCCATGTGGTATCGCTAACTTTGGTTAGCCTCTATAACGTCACCGATCGTGGATGAGTTGGGGCCGGCATTTTCCATGTGGTATCGCTAACTTCGTTCAGCCTCTATAACGTCACCGATCGCGGCGGACTTGGGGTGAGCGTTTTGCATGTGTTATCGCTTACTTCGGTTAGCCTCTATGACGTCACCGATCGCGGCGGACTCTCAGGCCGGCTTTTTAGATGTGGTTTCGCTAACTTCGGTTAGGCTCTATGACGTCACCGATCGATGCGGAGTTGTGGCCGGCGTTTTACATGCGGTATCGCTAACTTCGGTTAGCCTCTATAACGTCACCGATCGCGGATCAGTTGGGGCCGGCGTTTTCCATGTGGTATCGCTAACTTTGGTTAGCCTCTATAACGTCACCGATCGCGGATGAGTTGGGGCCGGCGTTTTCCATGTGGTATCGCTAACTTCGTTTAGCCTCTATAACGTCACCGATCGCGGCGGACTTGGGGTGAGCGTTTTGCATGTGTTATCGCTTACTTCGGTTAGCCTCTATGACGTCACCGATCGCGGCGGACTCTCAAACCGGCGTTTTAGATGTGGTATCGCTAACTTCGGTTAGCCTCTATGACGTCACCGATCGCGGCGGACTCTCAAACCGGCGTTTTAGATGTGGTATCGCTAACTTCGGTTAGGCTCTATGACGTCACCGATCGATGCGGAGTTGTGGCCGGCGTTTTACATGTGGTATCGCTAACTTTGGTTAGCCTGTATAACATCACCGATCGCGGCAGAATTGGGGCAGCGTTATACATGTAGTATCGCTAATACGGTTAGCTTCTATAGCGTCACTGACCGCGGCGGAGTTGGGGCCTGCGTTTTACATGTGGTATTGCTAACTTCGGTTAGCCTCTATAACGTACCTTGGTTCCGAGCGGGATAACAATCTTTCTGATAGACCATGTTATAACGAAAATGTTTTTCATGTATGTGTGTGTTGTGGTCCGGAGACTGGTTTGATGCAGCTCTCCATCGTACTCTATCCTGAGCAAGCCTTTTCATCTCCTCGTAAGACGGGCAACCCACATCCATTTGAATCTGCTTACTATATGTGTCTCTTGGTCTCCCTCTGCGATTTTTACCCCACTCACTTCCCTCCAGTGATAATTTTACGACTCCCCGATGTCTAAGAATGTGTCCTACAAAGCGATCCTTTCTTCACCAATTCTGTTCAGTACCTCTTCATTAGTTATGTGATCTACCCACCTAATCTTCAGCATTCTTCTGTAGCACCACATTTCAAAAGCCTCTATTCACTTCCTGTCCGCACTGTTTATCGTCCATGTTTCACTCCCGTAAAAGGCAACACTCCACACAAATGCCTTCAGAAAAGACTTCCTTACACTTAAATTAATATTCGATGTTAGCAAATTTCTGTTTTTGTTTTTTTCCCATCGCCATTCTGCATTTTATATCCTCTGTACTGCGACCGTCATATGTTACTTTACTACCCAAGTAGCAAAACTCATCTACCACCTTCATTGTTTCATTACCTAATCTAATTCCTTCAGCATCTTCTAATTTTCTAAGACTGCATTCCATTATCTTTGTTTTGCTCTTGTTAATGGTCATTTTATACACTCTCTTCAAAACACTGTCCATTCCATTCAACTGCTTTTCCAGGTCCTTTGCTGTCTCTGACAGAATTACAATGTCATTAGCAAAACCCAATGTTTTTATTTCTTCACCCTGAACTTTAATCCCTATTCCAAATTTTTCCTTGCTCTCCTTCATCGCCTGCTCGAACGACAAATTGAATAAGATCGGAGAAAGGCTACAACCCTGTCTTACTCCCTTCCCAACTAATGCTTCCTTTTCATGCCCTTCGAGTATAATAACTGCGGTCTCCTTTCAAAGGGCACGGCCGATTTCCTTCCTCATCCTAACTCAAAAACTCCGAGCGTTAGCTCCGTCTCTAATGGCCAAGTTGTCGACGGGACGTTAAACCCTAAGCATCCATCCATCCATCCAACTGCGGTCTGGCTTTTCTACAAGTTGTAAATAATTCTCCTTACTCTGTATTTTACCCGTGCTGACTTCAGAATTTGAAAGAGTGTATTGCAGTCAACATTGTCAAAAGCTTTCTCTAAATCTACAAAAGCTAAAAATGTAGGTTTGCCTTTCCTTAATCTATCTTCTAAGATAAGTCGCAAAGTGAGTATTGCCTTCCGGATTCCTACGTTCCTCCTGAATCCAAACTGATCGTCAGCTTCTACCAGCTTTTCCATCCTTCTGTAAATAATTCGTGTTAAAATTTTGCAACCATGACTTATCAAACTGATGGTTCTGTAATTTTCACATCTATCTGCCCCTGATTTCTTTGGAATGGGGATTATAACATTTTTCTTAAAGGCTGAGGGTATTTCGCCTGGCTCATACATTTTACACAACAGGTGAAATAGTTCTGTCATGGCTGGCTCTCTCAGAGACTTTAGTAGCTCTGACGAAATGTCATCTACTCCCTGGGTCTTGTTCCGACCTAGGTATTTGAGGGCTGTGCCAAATTCGTCAGTATAGTATCTCCTATTTCATCTTGATCTACTTCCCTTTCTACAACATTGTCTCCAAGTTCATTTCCTTTGTAGAGCTCCTCTATGTATACTTCGCAAATCGCGAAATTTCGCGACGTCTGCTGTTCCTGTAAGATGGACAAACGTTCTGCAACACATGAAAATTTGTGCCGGACCGGGACTCGAACCCGGGTCTCCCGCTTTTCGCGAGGGCTCGCCTTAACCACTCGGCCACCCGTGTACGCTCCTCGGCCACACCCAAACTTCCATATGTTGCACTTGCCTCGCACATGCCTTGCACGTGCTCACACATGTTATAGTGTGGGTCCCGCAAGAGGGACAAACATAATTCTACGACTGTAAACCTGTCATCGCATTGATGTTTATTATTATGTCTGTTCCAAGGGAACAGACGTTGGCAGTGATCCGCAGCAGAGATAACTATATCCATGTATATACATCGCAAATCGCGATATTTCGCGACGTCTGCTGCTCCTGTAAGATGGACAAAGGATGTGCAACACATGAAAGTTTGTGCCGGACCGGAATATGTTGCAGGTCGTTTGTCCATCTTACAGGAGCAGCAGACGTCGGGAAATTTCGCAATTTCCCAAGAATATACAGGGATGTATTTATCTACGCTGCGGATCACCGCCAACGTCTGTTCCTTTGGAACAGACATAATAATGAAAATTGTTGTGTCACATGAATCAGTCATTTCTGAAAGGCTGAAGTACAATGGGACGCGAAAAGATTGCCCGTCCTGTATATGCTATGTGATCAAAAGTATCCGGACACAGCGAAAAACATATTAAGGTGCGCTTTGCTGTCACCTACTGTTAGGTACTCCGTATCAGCGATCTCAGTAGTAATTACACATCGTGAGAGAGCAGAAACTCACGGAGCTCACGGCCTTCGAACGTGACCGGGTGACTAGAAGTCGCTTCTGACAGAAGTCTGTTTGCTAGATTTCCACACTTGTAAGCATCCGTAAGTCCTCTGTGTCTGACACGTTGGTGAAGTGGAAACGTGAAGGGACACGTCCAGTACGAAACTGTACAGGCCGATCTCTGCTGACTGACAGAGACCGCCGACAGTCGAAGAGGGTCGTACAGTGTAATAGGCAGGCGTCTGTCCAGACCGTCACACGAGATTTCGACACTGCATCAGAATGAACTTCAAGTACTATGTCAGGCGGGAGGTGAGATAAAAATGTTCAAATGTTTGTAAAGTCTATGGGACTTAACTACGGGGTCATCAGTCCCTAAACTTACAAACTACTTATCAACTACTTACGAACTAGGACGGCACAAATATCCATGCCCGAGGGGGAATTCGAACCCCCGACCGTAGTGGCCGAGCAGACCGTGACTGGAGCGCCTTAGTGGGAGCTGAGAAAACTTGTATTTTCAGTGGCACATCACGCAGGTCAATGCCAAACGACGCTTCACTTGGTCTCACAAGGAAAGTACACGGGATCGAACAAACATATCTGTATGAACCTCTGGTTACAGGGTCTCTACGTACACATCAATGGGCTGGTGGGTGTCGTTTTTCTGCAAAACTCTGCGATCATGCTCTAGATAGCACTGTAGATGTAATTGTAGACGCCATACGAATGCAGATATCTTACCTATAACTTATGTAATAATCATCGTACATGTTCTCTAGCGAATTGTCATCAAAAGCCGAAATGATAGTTGCAACTTTAACCTGCTTCTCGGAAGACTGTTGGTATTCACTGCAACTGCTTCCATCGCCTCTTCCCGCACTTACCGTAGCACTACCGCTTGCAATGAGTTGTTCGTCAGTATCATCCATATTATCATCATTATGTGTTTGTGTTACAACAGTATCTAACTTATGTTCATATTTCTGTACCATAACAGATACGAGAAAGCGTGCGAATGATTCATCTTCTACACTAATACAATCTTCACGAAGAAGGGTTCTTGGTAACTTCATCTCAACCAATCGCAATACTTTAGCAGGATTGATTAGCAATCGCCGCCCCATCTGACGCTTCACCACACAAATAACGTCACAAAACGCAACTTCTAAGGCACACTGCACCGTAGCTACTGGCGAACCGACAGGTCAAAGTGCAATGCGGCAAGGCACACGCAGAGGCCTCTAACGGACGACTGCAGAGTTCTGCAGATACGGGAGTATCACTAGTGCAATAAGGGATCTTTATATTATCTCTCGTACGATTTTGGTGTGTACGTGTTTGGTCGAGCCCAAGTACTTTCCTTGTCAGAAACGAAAACATTGAACGATTGAACAGTGGAAAATCGTTGTATGCAGTGAATGACGGTACACAATGTGACGACCCAGTGGTAGGGCGCGGCTATGGCGCATGCCCCAGTGGACGCCACCTGCAGGAGTGTAGCGTCAACGGTAACATTCCAAGGTGGCCCCTACACCATCCGCCACACAGTCCTCACCTCGCACCAAGTGAGTTCCGTCTGCTTCCAGCTGTGAAGAAGACTCTCGGCGGAAGGCGCTTTGGAAGCAACGCTGACGTCAAACAAGCCGTTCAACGCTTCTTCCGTGGGCAACGCCATGGTTTTTTCCTGGGAGGCTTTTTTAAGCTTATAAAATGTTACGACATATATTTCAATATACTTATAAATTATATAGAAAAATTAAGATATGTCTTATCTTTCATGTCTCATTCTATTGGCTCACTTAAGGTTACGGTAGTAACACTAAAAGTGGGCCTTTGCGATCGTCTTTTGACAGCTCGAAATTTAAATGAAAATAACGGCTTCACTATTCATCTGACATGAAAATTGAATAACCGAATTTGTAGAGGAGAAAATTCTCTACAACTTAGCTGAGAGATATTTGCAAAAATAACGGAGTTTGACACCCTCCATTAAATTAATGAAAACCAGCCGTTCGCAGATGTCACGTGACATTCCTCGCCCAGAACTCTCTCTGGCATACGCCATCTTGCGTTGCGTATTTGATGATTTTCTTATTGTAACGTACACGTTGTCATTTCAAAGCAATGGCGCACTGAAGAATTAACAAAAACACATCATTCTTCGTACGATAAATGATAATCTAGTGTCTACAAATGCCATATTAGCATCAGTTAACAATAGCCATCAATAGTATGATATAAAAGGATTGAAGTTTCGACTGATAGCTGTAGCGTAGTGTGAAAGGTGTTGGACTATAACACTAAAGGTCGGTGGTTCGGAACCCGCCACTACTTAAAATGATTTTTTATTATTTTGGTCCAAAATGTTTGCAAAATCTTATAAAACTACAAATTTAAAGTGGGCTGTAAAACACGTCAGTGCGATTTTTTTCCTTTCATATGCAAACTTATTTTCCAATTCCCCCTCCTAGATTAGAAGATACGTGTTGTTATGTAGAAGATAAATATTATTGTGACTAATCAAATAGCTTCTTATGTGAATTGAAGCCCGTGTGGAGACATACAAAGAAATTCACTTCGGGTGTTGTAGGCCAATTAATGAGAACGGATACCGAAATCATCATACACATCTCTATCTCTCTCTCTCTCTCTCTCTCTCTCTAACTGTCTGTCTGTTCTCTCTCTCTATCAGGCATACACACACACACACACACACACACACACACACACACACAAATACACTTACAAAGTCTCGACGAAGTTTGTAGTTTTCCATCGTTTAGGCCGCGATTAAAGAATAAGCTCCTACAATTTGTAGGTAAAGGCGGAGCCGGCCGCAGTGGCCGAGCGGTCTGCGTCGCGCCAGTCACAATCTGCACGGCCGCTACGGTCGGGGGTTCGAATCCTCCCTCGGGCATGAGTGTTTGTGTTGTCCTTAGAGCAAGTTTGTTTAAGTTAGTCATGTAATTAGTGTGTAAGTCTAGCGAGTAATAACCACGCAGTTTTGTCGCACAAGAGCTTACACACATTTGAACATTTGAATTGTTTGAATGCAGACCAGTAGCTTCACGTGGTGGAGTGGAGCCTGCCGCCTCAGAGATGCCGACGCATTCCACAGCGTTGTACGTCGCGGTCGCGCTGCAACCGCCGTAAATTGTGTTCGCCCCCACTGTGGGCCAGAGGCGGACCAAGTGGAAGACAACGTGGCAGCCGACCCTACAACCAGCCGCGTGCTCTAAGGCGTCGTGCTACGGACTGGGTGGCCGTTCCCGCCGGAGATTCCAGTCCTCGAATTACTTTGTAACTGCCGCGCCCATCGTGTTGATGTTTTTCCCTCCGCGATCGCATCCATCACTCTGCACTACCACCAACGAGCGACTTGGGCGACGCTGTTCTACTGTATCTGGCAAGGTAGCGCCAATCGCCTAGGCGAGAACATTATTGAATGGTGGTTGACAGGTGGGACGTAGTGTGAGTTTGCGTGGTCGTCATAGTCGGTTTTAATCGAGCGTGTCTGTTTCAGTACTTAACCTTCTACCTTCTACTGACTTTTAAATACTTTTTTTTTGTTTAGGTTGACACACCAAATTTATGACTATAGCCAGTCGAACTTGTACTTTTTTTCTTTTCGTGTTAATATTTTGTCCTTTATTCTGTAAAAAGCATTCCGATCATTAGATAATTTTTGTTTGTGCTATTTCAAGTCACTGTGTTTTTTGTATTTTGTCCCCTCTTTTTTATAAGGAATTGCCACTTGTTAGCGCATGTCGTGTTTATCATAACTTGTCATATAACTTTTGTCAAATACACTGACTATTTATGAACATCGTGTACCTGATTTGAACCACCTTTCACATATTTTGGAGGGGTTATCTCTTGTCTATGTTAGGTAGGTCAGGGGATTTGTGTTTTTCCAACAATAGCATATGAAAACACGCACTTTTACAAGATAAATAAATGAGATTAGACGGCTGGTCGCCACTACTTTAAGTTAGGCACAGTAAATTCTCAGTTTCATATTTTTAATGATTTTTTCTACCTTTTTTAATATATATAAAAATCGCAGTGGCGACCCTTAAAAAATAATTATTAGAGTCCAGATGATGACATATATAAATGTTTTTTAAATTCAATTACAACTGTAATCAAGGTTCTCTCATTTCCTATTCATTTGCTTATTAAAGAGCGGCTTATTTATGAAAGGTAAAGTCACAGCGACTTTAAAAAGAGGGAGAATACAACGACGCCATTCAGTGTAAATTAAAGTAGTTTATACGTCTAGGGGCCGGTGATCATAGCAGTTTGGTCCAATAGGTTTGCAGATATTTGAACATCCTTTCAGTCAGGGTCGCCTCACTACCGCCGACCGCGGTGGCCGAGGGGACTGAGGCGCTTCAGTCACGGTCTGCATGGCCACTACGGTCGGGGTTTGAATCCCCCCTCGGGCATAGATATTTGTGCCGTCCTAGTTCATAAGTAGTTTGTAAGTTTAGGGACTGATGACTCCATAGTTAAGTCCCATAAGCTTTACAAACATTTGAACATTTTTTTTCGCCTCACTACCCTTACAGCCTATGACGCTAACTGAATTGTACTGGCGCCGTTGAAAGCGACACCAGGTGGTAGACTGGGGCTACACCAAAGACCTTGTAAAATAAACTAGACTCACTAGGCTGTCGCTGGATGATTTGAACCTTCGGCCGGGCGCCATGATGGTGGCAAGCGTCAGGTAAATACGAGTGTTGTTGGCACGTAAATCATGTCTTATATAGCTTCTGCAGCATACATACTCATATCTGCATTGTTCGACTATTGCAGTATACATGACGCATGACAATGAAGAGCTGCTCAGCGTTTAACTGCCATAAATCGATTTGTCGTTGTTGTGGTCTTCAGTCCGGAGACTGGTTTGATGCAGCTCTCCACAATACCCTATCCTGAGCAAGAATCTTCATCTCCACATAAGAACGGCAACCTACATCTGCCTGAATCTGCTTACTGTATCCATCTGTTGGCCTTCCTCTTCGGTTTTTACCCCACACACTTTCCTCCAATGCGAAATTCACAATTCTTTGATGTCTAAGAATGTGTCCTACCAATCTATCCCTTCTTTTAGTCAAGGTATGCCAGAAATTCCTTTTCTCCCTAATTCTGTTGAGTACCTCCTCATTAGTTACGCGTTCCTCCCACATAATCTTCAGCATTCTTCTGTAACACCACATTTCAAAAGCCTCTATCCTCTTCCTGTCCGCACTGTTTATCGTTTATGTTTAACTCCCATACAAGGCAACACTCCACACAAATACCTTCAGAAAGGACTTCCTTATGCTTAAATCAATATTCGATGTTAAAAAATTTCTCTTTTTCAAGAACGTTTTTCTACCCATTGCCATTCTGCATTTTATATCCTCTGTACTGCGACCATAATTTCTTATTTTACTGCCCAAGTAACAAAACTCATCTACCTCCTTTATTGTTTCGTTACCTATGAAAGGAATGAAAACAACGAATGCTGCCTTCCCAATTGTATTTCTCGGGAATACAAGTACCCCTACTACTTGTGTTCACAGATAGTAATTCTTCCTTAACAGGCTGTTAGTCATGAAATTATAAGATTGAATGAAATAAATACAAAACATTTACAAAACTGGCAGCTCTTGAAAACGAGCTGCTTTACGAAGTACTGGAGAATAGGATCTTCAAAAAGTTTCCTTTAATGATTGTGTAAAATAACTATTGGGGGCACCACATCACTTGCCTCACTGCCGTTCGAATTTTTGTTTAGTAGTTTTTATTTTTGCACGGAATTTTCAAACGCCCCTCGTATACTGGATGAGGTGGAAAGCAACTTGATATTTCTAGAAGATATTTCACAAAACATGAACAAAACGATACAGTTCGTATAAGCTAGGTGCTGTGTGTAGCATTCGTTGGGAAACAAAATGGCGACTGCGCCAGCGCGCACTTACAGGAAGCTTAAGCCCTTTCTACACGGCAAGTGAGAGCTTACGAGATTACCCATGATGCACCGGTCACGCCGTCCACGTATAGTGTAGACGCGTCCACTTGCACAAGACACTCGCATACGATCGCTAGCAGACGGAATAGGGTGGATCCTATTCTCACGCGTATGGAGGTGCTTCGCGCATGCGCAGACGACCGAATGGGGAACCCAGCTGACAAACGAAGCCAAGTCTGGAATTTGTTTGAGAATGTGTACTTGTCTCTTGCTCAGAGGAACGTAGTTTTTCGATCCAGTCGTAAGTATTTTAGGATATGATACTATAGAGCAATTGCATTAAAAATTTAATATAACATTTGCACATTTTTATTGAATACAGAGATATAGCTGTTAATATGAAATCCAAACAAACGTAGAGCAAATGTAAATCAAGAAATTTTCACTGATTTATCCGTCGGTTCTTGGTAGTACATCATCACACTTACTTAAAAGTAGAATTTTGTGTATCTTCTACATGTTCATTTCCACTTAGTTGCCCGGTTTTCGGCTTACTAAGACATATTCAGACTATAAACTACGTCGAAAACCGGTTATTTAAATAAAAGTCAATATGGTGATCTACCAAAAACCGACGAAAGAATCAGTCAAAATATCCAAATGAGTTTGTTGTACGTACCAAGAGCTGCATCTCTGTACCCAATAAAAATTGGACACACATTTTATCAAATTTTAACTGCAAATGGTCTTTATTACCATCTTCTAAAATAAAGTGAAAGGTCTATGTATAGACATCCGAGCTTGTTCATCATATACATAGACGCCTCGTACGTACCAAGAGCTGCATCTCTGTATCCAATAAAAATTGGACACACATTTTATCAAATTTTAACTGCAAATCGTCTTTATTACCATCTTCTAAAATATTTGCTGTTTTTCTTGAAACATGCTGTAGTAAACAGATGAAATATTTGTTTTGGTGAGTATTATTTGAATCTTAAAGTGAAAGGTCTATGTATAGACATCCGAGCTTGTTCATCATATACATAGACGCCTCATACTGCAGGGGCTGGAAGTATGTAATCGCATTTTGTAATGAAGACGTTAACACATGTGAGCGACGTAGTTACGCATGCACTGCACGAAAACAATTAAATACAGTTTCGCAGTGGCAGTCTAAAACACAAATAAGTGTTTTAATCATCACAATATATCTTACAGTTTCGAAAAGTGATTTTAACGCGACGATTCATTTGCTGTAAGTTGACAACAAACCAAGTAGACGCGTGAAGCAGACGACTCAGCAAAGACGTACCGTTTGAACGCTTCTTTGTACAGGGTGTCCAGAAAAGGACTCCCTGATTTCAAAATAAAAAATCTCGAAAACAAAGACCGAGAGAGGAATGCAGTAAACGGTATGTTTATTGTGAAAGCTGTAAGAAGTTTATACAGCAGTTACAATAGCTACTAACAGATGGCTCCGTAATCGCCATACGTAATGCCTAGTATAAATAGTGATCCGAAGCCCAGAGCGATCAGTTCCACTATTGAAACGTGAAAGGAGGTTAGCGTACCGAAGGAAGAGATTAAAACCATGTACTCCATTGAACTACGCGTTTTTCTGGTGCTAGAGTACCACAGGGTAGAAGAGAGTCCTATGGCAACAAGGCAAAGTTTTCAAGCACGATTTAATGTTCCAAAAGGACCCGATGCGAAAACAATTCGTACGCTCTTCGCAAAATTTCAACGAACAGGCAGCGTAACTGATGGTCTAGTGGGGCATGTTGGCCGCAAGCAAACCGCAGTTACGCCTGAAAATATCGCCACAGTTTCTGGAATTATTCAGCGAAATCCAATGGTATCTGTCCGTAGAATTGAATCTGAGACTGGTTTGAAGCGTTCCAGCACGCAGAAAATACTGAGAAAGAGCCTACACATGTTTCCATTCAAAATTCAAACGCACCAGGACATACCCGTACGAGCTGTGCAACAAAGGGTTGCCTTTGCTAATAAGATGCTCACAATGATTGATGGTGAAGGATTTGATATTGGCTGCATCTGGTTTACAGATGAAGTACACTTCCACCTGAATGGATACGTGAATAAGCAGAACTGGCGATTTTGGGGTTCCGAAAAGCCATATTGATGTGAAGTGAAACCCCTGTATTCTAAAGTTCTGTGTGGGCTGCAGTATGCAGCAGAGGCATTATTGGCCCTTTTTTCATTCGAGAAACGGTCACTGGTGCACGATACTTTGTAATTTTGGAACAATTTGTCGCCACACAGCAAGCGTTAGAAGATCGACCAGGTACTGAATGGTTTATGCAAGATGGAGCCCGACCACATCGGACCGAACAAGTGTTTCGCTTTCTTGAGGAATACTTCGGGAATCGAGTCATTGCTTTGGAATATCCCAAATTTACTGGTCCAGGCACGGATTGGCCTCCATATTGGCCGGATTTGACTCTGAGTGACTTTTTTTTGTGGGCCACAGTAAAAGACATGGCCTACTCGAAGCATCCCGCCACGCTGGACGAGCTTGAATCGGCGATCTCTGTGGCATGTGAATCCATTTCGGTTGAGACACTACGAAATGTGATGTCGAATTTCACTCTTCGTTTGCGCCACCTCTGTAGTGCCAATGATGAACATTGTGATGTGATTGTTTGCAAAGAGCGTTTTCATACGATTATTTCACTTATGTATGCTGATATGAGCTGTACAGCGCCATCTGTTAGCAGCTTTTGTAACTATTATTTCAAACTGCTGTATCAACTTCTTACAGCTTTCACAATAAACATACCGTTTACTTCATTCCTCTATCGATCTTTGTTTTCGAGATATTTAATTTTGAAATCAGGGAGCCCTCTTCTGGACACCCTGTAGTTGGACGGTCTATCGCAAGGAGCGCTGCAGCTGACAACGACTTCCTTGTGCGCGTTGCACGTCTCGTGTAGAAAGGGCCTTATGGCGGCCGTGAGTTCGCAGACAGATATGCAGCGGGCACGTGCGCAGCTAGCGCCGCGCGGCCATCATCAGGATTGGCTGGGGCAGTCGCGCGCCTTGATTGCCTCTAAACGCGCTCCCTTTGTTCCGGTCGGGGAGCGCGCGCGCGTCTTCAGGGCTGCCACTTTTCGGCACCGCGGCCTTTATCGCCCGCATTAAATGCGATCGCCGAGCTCTCGTAAAGCACAAGTTGGCAGCAATGCGCCCTTCCCTCTCGCCGGCGGTTTCAATTCCTCGGTCCGAGGAGCTTCCGCCGTCTATATAGCCGTTGCCCCTCCCCCCCCCCATCCCAGAGTATTTCTCGATCGGGAACGTCTAGCACGAGATTCAAATCTTTAAACGTGATCGTGATCCCCGTCGATCGTTCCGCGTTCGCTACTTACAGGTTTTTTCGGATCTGTATTAAAGAATAATACCAGGGGGAGGGTGGGGCGCAATAACCACTGTAGAGAAGCAAATGCATTCCAATCACCGTTTGGCTGGGATCGGGCACCGGAGGTTTCACCTCCCTCCCGATCTCATACAGCTGTATCACAGCAGCATACTGACGTGTATCGTGGGCTACGGATCTCCGGTATGGGTCCACAGACTCACGAGGGTGACGCCTGCCATGGCCGTGAGAAGGGTGCAACGCAACATCCTCCTGCGTTCATTTGGAGCCTACAGGACCACTCCCGTCGGGGCCCTCTTGCTGTTGATGGGGCTACACCCCCTTGACATCAAGGTAAATGGAGCCTGCTACTGGGCCAAGAAGGGGAACGGAGGGAACGTAGAAAAAATTGTGGGGGAACCAATTCTAATAAAACAGAGATCAGACAGAAAGGGCTCCAACTTTGGCAGCAATCTTGGGACGAAGAGGAATCTGGGAGGAGAACTCACGCTCTCCTGCCATATTGGGCATGAAACATTTCAAACCATCTAGGGGGATGCTGCACTTCCGACATATCTATGTCGGTTTAGGAGACAGGCTACGCCAGCTTGTGCCTGTGGTGCCGATATAGGCACGTCAGAACACATCATTTATGAGTGTCCTACGTATGACGACGTGGCTGCGGATCTCAGAAGGGCTCTGCCTAGTAATAACACCTTTGAGCTCATAAGAACCCCAGACACGTTCCGAGTACTCGACGAAATCGCCAATAATGTCTCGCGCAAAGTGCTTCGGGACTTTATCCTGAATCAGTAACCGGATCTGACCCAATACCCGATTGAGACAGCCACATCTTCCATGCCGCCGGGGGATGGACTGGTCTCCAGCAATGGAAGAATCCGCCATCCCCTGGATTCGGGGGTTAGATGTGGCAAACACCGAATTAGACCATAGACGTAAGTTAGATGTAGTTTTTTCTTAAATAGTAGAATAAGACACACAGGGGAAACATTTTTGCGGGGGGGGGGGGGGGGGGGGGGTCTGTGGAGACAAAAGAAATTGGCCGCCCAGTGCCAGGGGCATGCTCACTGGGATTCGCTCGGTGAGCTGGCCACCACAAGCAGGTTTGTAATGCTGGCACACATGTAACGCCACAGCAGTAACATAAGACACAACATATCATACACATCAACACCAGCAAGATGTCCAGTGGTTTCTGCAGAAACATGTAATGTAATGAAATGTCACCATTTAGCCGTAAGAAATTTATGTATATACTATTGCCCATTATAGTCTTAGGTAATGGGTTGTATTGTTTGACATTATAATAAATTATAATTATTATAATAAAAATGCATTTCAATCGTTCTGTGCGTGACGACACGAAGCAACACTTACCGCGTGCGACCTGTCTATTCGAGGTTTTAGATTAGATTACATTAGATTAATACTTGTTCCATAGATCATATATACAACATTTCGTAATGATGTGGACATGTCAGTTTGGTAAATGTTGTCTAGGCTTGAAAATAAATATTTTAAGGATTTGTTTATTTTTCTTTTTTTCTTTTATAAAATAAAACAGTCAGCAATCCGAAGATTGGTTTGAACACCACAGTGCTTTACTAGTCATGGTCCTGTTTGGAGGTGGTATGCCGTTGCCTTTCTCCGACCTTCGAACTGACTTTCTCAGCCAGTTATAGGGGGACCTACAGTTTAACGTGGGTTCCGAACAACGGTGCTACTCGGTATTTTTCACATCAGCAATACTACCAGAGGTGAAACAAGTGGAAAGTGACAGATAAAAATCCTAGGACCTGGCGGGGATCGAACCCGCGACCTTTGGATTTGCAGTTTGGCACTTTACCACTGTGCAACCGAGGCGCAATATATATTTTTTTTATAAAACTTTAAATAATTATATTTTTTTATATATTTAAAAAAAATTTAAGTTTTATCTAAAAATTCATCTACATTGGAAAAGAAGCTGCCATTCAAAAATTCCTATAATTTCTTTTTAAATAATAGTTGGCTATCTGTCACACTTTTGATGCTACTTGGTAAGTGACCAAAGACTTTTGTGGCATCATAATTCACCCCTTTCTGAGCGAAACTTAGATTTAACCTTGAATAGTTTCTCCTAGTGTTGTAGTTATGCACACTGCTATTACTTTTGAATTGGGTCGGATTGTTAATAACAAATTTCATGAGTGAATATATATAGTGTGAAGCTACAGTGAAGATGCCTAGAGGTCTCAAATGTCTGCAGGATGCTCTGGGGTGGGCTCCACCAATTATTCTGATTGCACGCTTTTGTGCAATGAATACTTTTTTACTCACTGTTGAATTGCCCCAGAATATGATCCCATATGAAAGTAGTGAATGACAATAGACGTAGTAAGCTAATTTACTGAGATGTGTATCACCAAATTTTGCAATGACTCTGATAGCATAAGTAGCTGAACTCAAACGTTTCAGGAGATCTTCAATATGTTTCTTCCAATTCAGTCCCTCGTCAATGTAAACACCTAAAAATTTTGAATATTCTACCTTAGCTTGAAAGACGACCGTCTGTCGTCTTCCATAAATTTTTTTATACAATTATAATTTATTTGATTGCGCTAGATTAGTATTTTGTTAAAACTACAACCCCACTCTTTTCGAGACATGAGGAACAGCATTTTTATTTCATGTATTAAAATATTAGTTTCTGAAATGTTAAGCAGTGTGGACAGAAAGAGGATAGAGGCTTTTGAAATGTGGTGCTACAGAAGAATGCTGAAGATTAGGTGGGTGGATCGCGTAACTAATGAGGAGGTACTGAACCAAATTGAGGAGAAAAGAAATTTCTGGCATACCTTGACTAAAAGAAGGGATAGATTGGTAGGACACATTCTTAGACATCAAGGAATTGTGAATTTAGCGTTGGAGGGAAGTGTGTGGGGTAAAAATCGCAGAGGGAGACCAAGAGACGCGTATAGTAAGCAGATTCAAGTGGATGTGGGTTGTCGTTCTTATGAGGAGATGAAAAGGCTTGCTCAGGATAGAGTAGGGTGGAGAGCTGCATCAAACCAGTCTCTGGACTGAAGACCACAACAACAACAGTTAATATTGCTACGATTTTGTTATTTTAATAATTTATTGTTGTCCCTGTGTGAATATTTGCTTGTTTTAGCCGAGCGGTCTAAAGCGTCTCGCTGCGAGCGGTTGCTCGCCGTGGAGGTTCGAGTCCTCACTGGGGCATGGGTGTGTGCGTTTGTCCTTAGGTTAGTTTACCTAGGTTTGAGTAGTTTGTAAGCTACGGATTGATGACCACACAGTTTGGTCCGATAGATTTACAAAAAAAATTAAAAAACTTGTTTTACTTTTAAGTGGATGTGCGAGAATCTAATGACCGTCTGAATGTAGGTAGTAATAGCTCGCTTTGCATGGTTCTCTCTGGCTCAGTGTCGATATTTAGTCGTTACCAACCCCTGCTGCTGATGTGAGCAAAGAGGTTTCTACACCCTTTGGTTACAAGCCAGTCGACGAGCCCTCTCCATGTCTTGAAGCCCAATCTCTACAACAGTTTTCTCCTTACTGAGCTTCCACCATTAAAGACAATAACTGCATCATAAACTGCAATATTAATTACTTTGGATAAGGAAGAAGTAGTTTTGGGACAACTTTTCCAGTTGAGGGCCTTCAGAGATAGATGTTTTGCCATGACACATTACTTGGCAAGAATTGTATTCCACAGCCTTCTTGATGTGGTATACACACATTCCCTACGTACAAAACAGAAAATAGAACGCCACATAAACAGATAATGCGAGAGAATGAAGAACAAGGAAGAGGGCGTGCCCCTGAGAAACCTATTACAATTTCCTTCGCAGTTAGAAGCGGTATTGGAACGGAAAATTTGGTAATTGAACTTTGAATATCATGTAGTAAATGAAGAGCCATTAATATCAACAAATAATATAATTCCTTGAGACAACATTGTCTCGTTATACCAAAGGTATTAAACATAAGCAGAGGCATTGAATTAAAATTTATGCCGTGGCCGGGATTCGAACCCGGACCTCCTACTTACTAGGTAGGAACTTTAGACCACTCAGCTAACACGGCGTTGTGTGGAGGGAGACGTGCTTTAAGACAGTCCGTGTAGTCGCTTTGGCTGCAACGCTGTGTTAGCTGAGTGGTCAGCATGTTATATTTAGCCGCGAGGGTTAACGCGTCATGTTATAAACAACCGTTTTAAGCCGGGCGCTGTGGCTCAGCGCGCCCGGTCAGGGGGCTGAATGCTCTCTGTAATAAAAAAGCTGAGCCAAAGAACACGTAGAACTAAAACGAACAAACAGGATCAGCGTCCGCAAGGACAAGAACAACCCATAGAACAAAAAAAAAAAAAAAAAAAAAAAAAAAAACAAAAAAAAGTGGTCTAAAGCGCCTAGTAATTAGGAGGTCCCGGGTTCGAATCCTGGCCAAGGCAAAAATTTTAATTCAATGCCTCTCCTTATGAAGAGCCATTAATTTTTTCCCACAATTTTGGCATTTTCGTGTACGTCCCCTCGTAACCGTTTCGCCATCTCTCTCGGTAGATTAGCCTTTAAGACAGGGAGAAACAAAAAGGCTACGGGGTGCTTTAATTCATAATAGTGGTGGCTACGGCGCAGTAAACGCCCCGATGAGCGCTGTCACCGCTTAACGGTTGAGCTGTGGGCTTACGCTGCCTGACAGGTGGCGGGCGAGTGCTTTCTGATCGCCGAACGCCGCCCCACAGCCGCCTCCTTTTAGAAGGTGCTTGGCGCGCCGAGCGGCGGTAAAGGGCGCTATGGCGCCGCTTGTCACGTCACCGGCTGCCCAGCTCCCCGCGAAGGTGTCTGCCGTAGCTCCCACTACTGGCTTACGAGTACGTTTAAGTATTGTGGTACGAGTGGTACAGTGCAGAAATGGTTTAAGTCGTACTTAACTGGAAGAGTGCAGAAAGTTGAAATAAGCAATTCACACGATATATAAGATACAATTAATTCCTCTAACAGGGGAGTTACCAAAAAATGGCGTCCCGCAAGGTTCGGTCTTGCGTCCTTTGTTGTTCTTAATAGGGTAAATCCGGAAGAGATGGCGTACTTTTTCAAAATTATTCATAAAAACTTCCACCGTACACCAATATAGAATGGCAAGTCATTAATACATATATAGTAGGTCCGGGAGAGTTGCCGCATGCGGTACAGATTGCGCACCCCCCCCCCCCCCCTAGCCTTTTGCTTCCCAGGTCATTTTCCTGTCCCAGGTGCGGCCCGACAGACAGTAATTTTTAAATAATTGTAAATAGCTCTGATTGTTATTTAAGTGAACTAATTCAATTTACTACGCAAAAGGCTACTTATGTTTACATAAACTCTGCAAAAGGAATACATTTTAAAATTAATTTTATGTGTTTGTAAAGTCTATGGGACTTAACTACGGGGCTATCAGTCCCTAAACTTACAAACTACTTATGAACTAACTAAGACTAACGACGGCACAAATATCCATGCCCGAGGGGGGATTCGAACCCCCGACCGCGGTGGCCGTGCAGACCGTGACTGAAGCGCCTCAGTCCCCTCGGCCACCGTGGCCGGCTTAATTTTATGAAATATATATATATATATATATATTCAAAAGTAAAACTGCAGAAAATGGATTTAACATTACATTATTTTATCAACACTGTGGAAAGTCAAATACTATGGCCTTTAAATTTTACTTTGGGCCATATTTTTATTGTTTACCGTGCATGTAATGGTAAAAACATTCACAAAAACAAGAACTTCACTACTGCTTTGTTGGTAACTTTTTGTTTTTTCAAATGTTTTCTCTGCACTCGATGCAAATTTTGGTACAACACTCAAGGCATATATGTTTGCCATTGTTGCAAGAAGCCTAACACGTCTTGCTCTTCTTTTTTGGGTCACAGGTGCAGCATGTTCTACGTTTTTCCAATCGCACTCCAACTACTTGTAGTCTTGTTTCTGCGACTCCCAACACACGGTGAATTGATGCACTAAGTTCACGTGGAATGTGAGAAATTTTAGAAGTACGCCAAACCGGTTTTTCGGTATAACACATCTAAAAATATCACGTCCAGTACCATCTGTGGCATAAATGATTTATAATCTTCTCTGTTGGATTTGAAAACAGCTGAGTAAAATAGTAAACCAATAAAAGCTTTTACTTCATATAAATCTGTTTCGTTCCAAACATTTGGTTCATTTTCAGGCTTTTCTTTGTTTATTTTTACATTAGTTCACTTTACTATAATATTCAAAATATCGTCAGTCATCAGCAAATTCCAAATAGTGAGTGGATCTGGAATGTTACCAACTTGAGCAGGTGGTCGTACCGTCGGCAAACGAATGACATTATGCTGACGCACTCGAGAGTTCCTCAAAAGCGGCTTCGAAGACCAACGAAACTTGTTTCGACCAAAAATATTTCTTGCAGAATTCTTAGCTGATGATACTGTCTCCATATGTCTGTCTTCATCATTTCGATTACTTGTTTAACTCGAGGAATCCATAGGTGGCAATACAATTTCTTCTTCACTTCCACACTGATCTGAGTCTGAATTATGTTTACTTTGAATCTCACAGTCACTGTCTGATCCCACATCACTTCCTAAAGGGTTTTCAAACCATTTCAAAACAGTATCCTCAAAATGATGGTCTGTAACGCGCACAGTAGAGGAAGATCTCGGTGCTGAATCCATAACGCAAAGGCACAGCTGGGGTCTCCGAGACCGCTAGCATAAAAGCAGATGTAATAATATTGCTCCGACTCGCGTTAACGTGGCTACTGACAATGGAAAAAGTGCAGGTGTTGGAAGCAACGATTACGCAATGCTGTGTTGTCCTCCCCCACCCCTGTCCATTAACAATTGACTAACAAGAAGCGCTTGCGGTCTGTGAGACCGCACCTGGGACGTTAAGGGCGAGTTTTGGTGAAAGCCGCCACAGTTGCGCTGTAGACGCTGGGGAGCGAGGCAATACCCAATACACAATAGTCAACATTTTTTTTTTTTCAAGTATACGAACCAGTTTTCCTTAAAATATAATTTTTTTTGAGAATTTTACATGCACTCACTCCTCATG
The DNA here is from genome assembly GCA_026315105.1 of Locusta migratoria. Lineage (NCBI taxonomy): Eukaryota > Metazoa > Arthropoda > Insecta > Orthoptera > Acrididae > Locusta > Locusta migratoria. The sequence continues at coordinate 81,961,248 of CM048754.1, read as the reverse complement.
ACATTTGACCATACAGAAAACGTTACAGTGCGGCATCTATCCTTAGGCTGCGCCATTATAGTTGACATGCCGCATGATGATATTTGTTGAAATTTACAATTTTTTAAACAAAATATGTAAAAATTTTCGTTTATTATTGTAACAACTGAGGAATGAAAGTACTGGAGACATGGTAAACAAATCCTTTATTTTCATTATAACAAAACAAATTAATGATAATTCATAATGAAGATGGAACAGCATCAGCAACTGGATATGCAATTAAAACTACTTATTTTTCTTTTTTCTTCACAGTTGCACTATTTAGAAGTTGGTAACTACTTTCGAACTTGTTCGTCCATTTTCAAACCGCAGGCCTTATTCCAACCGTAACAATACACTGCATGAAGCAAATGACATAAAATCTGTACGTTGTCCACTGTTAAAACATGATTACATCGAAATTTAAAATAGGTTAAAATAGTTGTTGCGTGCCTCCAACGTGTACGTTGCTGAAACGTTTGAGATCAATTACTCACGCTATCAGGGTCATTGCAAAATTTGATGATATACATCTCAGTGAAATTTCCTTACTATGCCTATTTTCATTCACTGCTTTCATATGGGATCATATTCTGGGGCAATTCAACATTGAGTAAAAAAGCATTCATTGCACAAATGCGTGTAACCAGAATAATTGCTGGAGCCCACCCAAGATCATCCTGCAGACATTTATGTAAGGATCTAAGGATCTTCACTGTAGCTTCAGAATATATATAGTCACTCATGAAATTTGTTATTAACAATCCGACCCAATTCAAAAGTAATAGAACTGTGCATAGTTAAACACTAGGAAAAAGAGTGATATTCGCTATTCAAGGTTAAATCTGACTTTGGCTCAGAAAGGGATGAATTATGCTGCCAAAAATGTCTTCGGTCAATTCCCAAGTAGCATCGTTGGTCTGACAGATAGCCAACTGGTATTGAAAAAGAAATCAAAAGAATTTCTGAATGGCGACTGCTCCTTAACTTTAGATGAATTTTTAGATAAATCAAAAAAATAAATAAAATAAAATGAAAATAAACAATCTTTAAAATATTGATTGTCATGTATAGGCACGTTCCACATCATTACGGAATGTCGTATTTATGATCTATAGAACAAGTATTAATCTAATCTCATGTAATCTAATCTCTGTAGCTGTTACAGCTGCATCTGTGTGGATACTCCGAAATCCAAAGAAAGGTATGTCGCGGAGGGTGCTCAGTAGCACAACTAGTTATTTACTTTCCTGTTCAACTCCCATACCGAACGAGGGGAAAACGAATGCTTGTATGTACCCGTACGAGCCCTAATCTCTCTGAGCTTATCTTTGTGGCGTTTATCCGAAATGCAAGTTGGTGACCGGCCCACTAAACTTCAAGATTGTTCCTCGAAAAGAATGTCGACTTCCTTCAAGCGACTCCCATTTAAGTTCCCGAAGCATTTCAGTAAAGCCGGGTCCACACATTGGACCCAAAGTTGGCGCCAAGAGTGTTTGTCCAATGTGTGGATCGGTGAAACAGCACTGGAGCCAACGCTAGTGCAGCTCCGCTGCTTGTCGGTATTTTGACCAAACATCAAAGGACGTTGGGCCAATATGAGTACGTTGTCCACACACTGGCGGCAACGTTTCTTTCCATCCTTGTCGTCTGCTCGTCTTGAAGCTGTGTTCATTCGTTCTTCGTCGCCGTTTATTTTAATGTTTTAGAATGTTTTTTCTAAACAGTAGGGCTGCACCAGAAAGAGATTCATTTGTGAAAGCAATCACAAAACTAGAAATGCCAGCAAAGTTTAGTCGCAATAAGTGTCAACACTATAGTGAAAACATAACGAAAAAAAAATAATTTTTCCAACTGAATGCTACTTTTACACACGCGGTTACTGGATGCAATTTCAAAAATTAACATTACATAATATTTCTTTGCAGTATCAACATTGGTATTATCTACGTGCTCATTTTCAAAAAGGACGTTTGTTGCTGTGGTCTTGAGTCCACAAACTGGTTTGATGCAGCTCTCCGCGCTACCTTGTCCTGTGCAAGTCTCTTCGTCTGAGAATACGTTCGGCTACCTACATTGTTTTGAATCTGCTTATGTATTCGTCCATCGGTCTCCCTCTACGATTTTTACCCCACACACTTCCTTCTAAAGTTAAGTTGACAATTCCTTGATGTCTCAGAATGTGTCCTACCAATCTATCCCTTCTCTTAGTCAGAATATCCTAGAAACTCCTTTCCTCCCCAATTCTGTTAAATACCTCCTCATTAGTTACGTGATCTACCCATCTCATCTTCATCATTCGTCTATAACACCACATTTCAAAAGCTTCTATCATCTTTTTATCTTTTTGTCTGAACTTATCGTCCAGATTTCACTCGCACACAATGCTACACTCCAGACAAATATTTTCAGAAAGGACTTCCTAACATTTAAATTAATATTGGATGCCAACAAATTTCGCTTCTTCACAAACGCTTTTCTTTCCACAGCCATTCTGCGTGTTATTTCTTCTTTACTTCGGCCATCAGAAGTTATCTTGCTACCCATATAACAAAATTCATCTACTACTTTTACTGTCCGATTACCTAATCTAATTCCTTTAGCATCGCCTGATTTTCTGACACTACATTTCATTACCCTCCTTTTACTGTTGTTAATGTTCATCTTGTATCTTCCTTTCAAGACACTGTCCATTCCATTCAACTGCTCTTCCAGATCTTTTGCGGTCTCTGACACAATTACTATGTTATCAGCAAACAGCAATGTTTTTATTTCTTCTCCCTGCACTTTAATGCCCTCTCCAAATTTCTCCTTCCATTCCTTCAGTGCTTGCTGAATGTACAGATTGAACAACATTGGAGAAAGTCTACAACCCTGTCTTACTCCCTTCCCAACCTCTGCGTCCCTTTCATGCCCTTCGACTCTAATATTTGCTGCCTGGTTTTTGTACAAATTGAATATGATTCTTCGCCCCTATATTTTATCCCTGTTACCTTCAGAGTATCAAGTTTATTCCAGTTGACATTGTCAAAAGCTTTCTCCAATTCTACAAACGCTAAAAACGTAGGTTTGCCTTTCCTTAGCCTATCTTCTAAGATACGTCGTAATGTGAGTATTGCCTCCCGTGTTCCTACATTGCTCCGAAATCCAAACTGGTCTTTCCCAAGGTTGGATTCCACAAGTTTTTCCATTCGGCTGTAAATAATTCGTGAAGTTTAGGCAAGAAATCAAAGCTTCATTGCAATGGCAGGTATAACTTCCCTCGAAAACTTATCCTTAATATTTTATTTTGATTTCCATCATCTGAATGAGCAGCTCTAAATTTTAATAATATGTATCGATTACTTGTAACATATTTCAAAATTTACTGATGTCGAGGTATACGGTGAGAACTGATACAATGCACCCTATCATCTTCTTTCACATTGTTTAATTTCCTTTTTTGCAACGAAAAAATGTAATTATCGGACTCGATACCGCTAATGCATCGACCGCAATCAGTGCGATCCGATACGTTTACACTGGCTCTCAATGAAGTGTACTGAGTGTTGGCAGCAATGTGTGGGCGCTGTCGCCAAAATATTGGCGCCACAGTTGGTAACATTCGCCCATTGGTCGAACCTACCAGTAACAAACCTGCCCCGAACACTTAAGCAATACTCAAGACGGGTACGTACAAGCGTTTTATATGTGGTCTCCCTTACAGACGAATAACATCTTCCCAAAATTTTCCCAATAAACCGAAGTCAAACATCCGCCTTCCTTCCCCACGACTGTCCTTAAATGCTCGTTCCATTTCATATCGATGTGCAGCGTTACACCTAGGTATTTAATTGAAGCGACGAAGTCAAGCAGCAAAGCTATGGCCGAATGTCGGTGAATGAAATAAATACTTTTTTTCGACCATGACTTTATGTAAATAGCCTTCAGGTTACTTACATTACTCCGTGGAGGCTTAGGCGCCGTCGGAGGTTCAAGTCCTCCCTCGGGCATGGGTGTGTGTGTGTGTGTGTGTTGTTCTTATGATAAGTTCAAGTAGATTGTAAGTTTAGGGACTGGTCAGCACTGCATTTAGGCGCCATAACTTTACAAAGATTTGATCTTACATTACCACTGCCAGTGATTTTTTTTAGCTGTGACTTTTATTTATTCAATAACATTTTTCGAGGCTCCGCGTCATCTTCATGCGATTCTGGTATTTCAATTTAATTTCAAAATGAAAATTACAGTATAGTTTTATATTAACAAAATCTTGGTGCCTGTATCAATAAACCTGTGAAATACATAGAGCTAACCCATGTTAGGTGATGTCTCTTTTGACTACCTGTTGGATTGTAAAAGTTTATAATGGTAGTAAGATAGCTGTCGGCGTGTTTTACCAAGGTTTCAGCCTTCATCGGAAATGACTACAACATAAGTTACAAAAGTTTCAAAATGAGGAACAGTTTACCGGGGTAGAGTGGCCGAGCGTTCTAAGGCGCCTACCAGCGGAGCGCACCGCTGCTCGCCGTCGGAGGTTCGAGTCCTCCCTAGTGCATGGGTGTATTTGTTGTCCTTAGAATAAGTTACTTTAAGTAGTTTGTAAGCCTAGGGACTTATGACCAGAGTAGTTTAGTCGCATAGATTTACAAACATATTTTAGTAACAGTTTTTAAATAAAATGTAAGTATCCTCTTCAACTGTGTTCTGGAAAAAAAATCATCAGAGAATGGACTAGCACAGTGTCACCAGAAGCTGGACTGAAGCTTGGCTACAAGAAAGATAACCTCATTGTACCATGTCTAGCCTTTGCTGATGATCGCACCCTATTGTCCAACAGCATGGAGGAGGCTATTCATCAACTACAGAGCCTCTACAATGTTTCAGTAAAAACCGGCTTGAAAATCAACATACAGAAGACGGAGTTCATCACCAATATCAATACAGGCTTCTTCTACAATCCCACTAGGAAACAATAATATCTGTAAAGTTCCTGCAGTCAAGTACTTGGGAGAATGGATTTCACCAAGTGAGAGCGAATCCTTGACCATAGACGCCAGGTGCACCAAGTTAGAGAGAGCCTATCATTCATGTAAGAACTTAAAACTGAAGCACTACAACTCAGTAGTAAGAACCTCTGCCTCCGAGTGCCTCCTGATGAATCGAAAGGGCCCACTCAGGAAACTAGAACTTAAAGAGAGGAAGATCCTGAGGCGAATATTAGGACCCATAAGAGAGGAAGACGGTACTTACAGAATAAGGCACAATAACGAACTGTATGAGCACCAGGAAGACGTAGTCACATGTATGAGGAAAAGGCGACTGACCTTCTACGGGCACATGACCCGCCTGAATCACTCGAGGCTCACCAGGAAGATCCTCACAGTGACAAGCAGGGGAAAGGCGTCCAGAGGCAAGTGGTTCACCTCTGTTAGATCAGACTTATGGGAACTGCAGATCCCATTACAGACAACCGGGAACCGAACGCAATACCGTCAGAACATCCTACATGGCGTCTTCCCAATATCTCTCACTAGCATGAAGTGTGCAGGCACCACCTGACCTAAATGGACGGATGAGAGGAAGCAGGCTCACAGCCAGAGGATGAAGGCGTACTGGGTCACGAAAGAGCAGAAGACCCTAGCTGACAGTTAAGACGAGCCTCGTGGTCCCTAGTAGGCCGAAGCGAACTGAAAAATATGTTAGTACTAATTTTATATACAGAATGGAAGAAGTTGTTGTACGTCACATAACAAAATGACGTGTGAGCGATTAAGCTTAAGCGACATTAGCTAAAAAAAAAAAAAAAAAAAAAAAAAAAAAAAAAAAAAAAAAAAAAAAAAAAAAGAGAGAGAGAGAGAGGCTAGGCGTGAAGGACGCATCTGACTCTTGTACTGGTATTTGAAAGTGGCATCTTTTGTGTCTCGTTTCCGCCGGTTGTCCTGTGTGTCGGTGGCCGAGTAAAGAGAGACCGACACAGGAAGAAAGGATGCACGCGTGTGCAGGTACGGAGGTGACCAGCCAGTGGGACAGCAGAAACTAGAAACACTAAGCTAGATTATAACAAGATGTATATTTCGTAGAGATAGCACAATACTTAACTGGGAGAGGGGCAGACTAGTAGAATGTTGATACATAGTTTAGATAGAGGCCTGCCTACTGATAATTCCTAGTGCCTATCCGATAGCCAAGTCTTAACTGGTTCCTATCTCAGTCCCAAGTGAACGATGTCGTTCAGTGGTGGCCACGAGCGGAGTTGTAGCAGAGGGCGCTCGTGGCTGACGTCGTAAGAACGCCGCGCCGTGCGTGCGTGGCGGCGCGCGGCGAAAGTGCGTGGCGCGCTCTTCACACTTGTGCGACTTACTCTTCTGGGCTTGTTAACCTGAAAACACAACGATGCAAAACACGATTTCACTGGTGAGTAAAGGCGGAGTTGAGAGGTGGGCCCTCGTGCCCGCCTCCTGCGCCCTCCAACGCTGGCCACGCCCGTTGCGAGGCCGGCCGCTCTCTGGTGCTGGCGCTAGTGTCGTGTGGGACGCCGCAATTTACGCCCCGGTCCGGCTGCAGCGGCGAGCGTAAATCAGAGCGGCTCTCGCCGGCTCAAGGGTAGCGGCCCAACCGAGTCTGCTCCCAGGCTCACAAGGCGGAAGGTCCAGGAAAATCCCCTACTGACACAATCACAATACACTTGTCACATTGCTTTTTCCAGTCCTTGAAGCACTTCCATAACCACTTTTCGGTACAGGCTTTAGTGTTTCCAGCGATGAACATTTTTCTTTCCTCAGACAGGGGAAAAACCCTCAGACTTCAAGAATACAGTGATTATAATTCCTAAGAAAGCAAGTGCACAGAAGAATGAAAATTACAGAACTGTTCGCGGATGATGCTGTGGTTTATCGGTTAGTGAAGTCGACAGAGGATCAAAAGCAACTACAAAGCGATTTAGACAAAATTTCTACATGGTACGAAAATTGGCAATTGACACTAAATAATGAAAAGTGTGAAGTAATACACATGACCACTAAAAGAAATACGCTGAACTTTAATTACGCGATAAATCAGTCAAACCTTAGGGTCGTAGATTCTACCAAATACCTTGGAGTTACAATTACGAACAACTTAGACTGGAGAGAACACATAGAAAATATTGATGGGAAGGCGAACCAAAGATTACGTTTCATTGGCAGTACGCTTAGAAGATGCACCAGCTCCACCAAAGAGATTGCCTACATCAGACTTGTGCGTCCTCTCCTGGAGTACTGTTGCCCATTGTGGGACCCTCACCAGGTGGGACTGACGGAAGATATTAAGAAGGTTCAGAGAAGGGCAGCTCGTTTTGTTTTATCACGTTACGGGGGGGGGGGGGGGGGAAGCGTCACGGAAACGTTGCACGAATTGGGGTGGAAATTATTAAAAGAAAAATCTTATTCTTTGCGGCGTGATCTGTTTGCGAAGTTTCAATCACAGACTTTTACTTCTGAATGTGAAAATATTTTGCTAACACCCACCTACTTAGGGAGACATCACCATCCCAATAAAATAAGAGAAATCAGATAGAAAACGGAATGATTTAGGTGTTGTTTCTTCCCGCGTGCTATTAGAGAATGGAACGATAGACAAAAGTTATGAGAGTGGTTAATGAACCCTCTGACAGGCACTTAAATGTGATTTGCAGAGTGTCTATGTAGATGTAGATGTAGATATCCGTTTAATAAGTCATGAATGCAACATACTAGCACGAATTATTTGCATACGAATGGAAAACTGGAGGAATCCGACCTTGGGGAAGATCAGTTTGGATTTAGCACAAATGTAGAACACACGAAGCAATAATCACATTACGACTTATCTTAGAAGATAGGTTAACGAAAGGGAAACCTATATTTTTAGTATTTGTGGATCTGGAGAAAGCCTTTGACAATCTCGATTGGAATACACTTTTTCAGATTCTGAAGGTAGCAGGGGTAAAATATAGGTAGCGAAAAGTTATATTCAACTTGTACAAAAATCAAAGAGCAGTTATTAGAATCGAAGGGCAAGACAGGGAGGCAGAGGTTGGAAAGGGGAGTAAGACAGGGTTGTAGCCTTTCCCCATAATTGTTCAATCTGTACATTGAGCAAGCTGTGTAGGAATGGAAGGAGAAATTTGGAGAGGGAATTAATGTTCACCGAGAAGAAATAAAAACTTTGCTGTTTGCCGATGATAAAGTAATTCTGTCAGAGTCCGCAAGGGATCTCGAAGAGCAATTGAATGAAATGAACAGTGTCTTGAAAGAATGGTGTAAGATGGACATTAACAAGAGTAAAACGAGGGTAGTGGAATGTAGTGTCAGAAAATCAGCAATGCTGAAGGAATTAGATTAGGTAATGAGACAATAAAACTACTAGTTGACTTTTGTTGTTTGGGAGGCAAGATAACTTCTGACGGCCGAAGTAAAGAAGATATAAGCTGCAGAATGGCTATGGGAAGAATAGCGTATCTGAAGAAGCGAAACTTGTTAACATCCAATACTAGTTTAAATGTTAGGAGGTGAAACGTGGACGTTAAGGAGTTCAGAAAAAAAGATGATAGAAACTTTCGAAATGTGATGCTACAGAGGAATGATGAAGATTAGATGGGTAGATCACATAAACAATGATGAGCTACTCAAGAGAATGAATTTCTGGCATATCCTGACTAAGAGAAGGGATATGTTGGTGGGACACATTCTTAGACATCGAGAAAAGGAGATCATAGCATTAGAAGGAAGTGTGTGGGGTAAAAATCGTAGATGTCGACCGAGGGACGAATGCAGTAAGCAGATTCAAAAGGTTGTTTGTTGCTGTTCTCAGAAGAAGAGACTTGCGCAGGCCAGGGTAGCGTGGAGCTGCATCAAACCAGTCTGCGGACTGAAGACCACAACAACAATAATCTTACAAGGCTTCTTTCTTTGATAGGTGTCTACAGATGAACGAGCAGGTGCATTGTCGAGATTCAAAAGCCATGAATTGGTTTTCCACAGTATCGGACGATGATTGTATTGCTTCTCGCAGACGGCGCACAACGACAAAGTAATTTCTCCTTGTTGACTGTACGACCTAGACGCAAAAATGCATGGTGCACTACGCCACGGTAATTGAAAGAAACAGTGAGCAAAACTTTGGCATTCGATAGATTTTGGCGAGCGTTTATCGGTCTTGGCCCCTCTCCGGCATGCAACCGTTGGACATCATAACCGCAAACCCATGACCAATTATGACCCTTTTGAGCTAATTAGGATGATCGTCAACGCCATTGAAGAGTTCTTGAGCGATGCCCATGAGATGTTTCTTCTGATCAGACTTGGTAAGTTTTGGAACAAACTTCGCTGACACTCGTCTCATGCTCAAACATCCGAAAGAATGGCATGACAAGAGCCGACCATACGCCAACATTCTCATCAACTTCTCTTACGGTAATTCGGCGAATCTACAAAACAATTTTCTTCCCAGGTTCGACGTTATCATCTGTTGTTGATGTGCTGGGGTGTCGAGAGGGAAGTTCGTTCCTGATATCTTCTCGGCCATCTTCGAAAAGCTTGTCACACTTTTAACATTTTTTTCTTTACTTAAAACAGACTTATTGTATGTCAAAATTTCAAGTATTTTAGACCACTTAGTACAACTTTTGACTCAAAATTTGATGCGAATTCTTTGCACCATTTTTGATAACAGTACAAATTTGCCAAGCACACTAAAACACGTCTAATCGTCAAAAACAAAGTTTACTGTGCACTTAAAACTGTGAATATTGATTCGGGACATGTCTACCAACATAACAAAATAAAGGCACTTCCGTGTTTTACGGCCCACTTTGTTATACATTGATTTTATGATTTTTTGCAAACAGTTTGGACAAAAGTAATAAAGATATAAATAGGCCTAATAAAAAATTTTCGATCACGACTCTAGTATTGTGATAATATTTATGCACTCAACACGTGAATATCCAGTCTGCCGTATTTCAACAATCAGCCAAAATTATTTGAGTGTAGCTTTAACAACATACATTTTTTAAACTTTTACCTCTTTAAACTATTAATTTAATACCTCTCCCATATTATTATTGTCTTTTTCTGTTATTGTCTTGCTGTGGTAGTTCGTGCTCTTTTTAAGTTTCAAAATGTTCAAATGTTTTATAGCTTATGGGACTTAACTACGGGGTCATCAGTCCCTAAACTTACAAACTACTTACGAACTAGCTAACACTAAGGACGCCACAAATATCCATTATTTTCTTTACCTACAGTGGTGTGAAATCGCCGTTATTTTTGGAAGTATCTCTGAAACGGCGCGAGTTGTGGAAATAACGTAACAGAGCTAAGTTGTAACGAATTTTCAACTCTACAAATACGTTTATTCAATTTTCGTCTCAGATGAAGGGTTGCTGTCAAAAGGCCATTTGTTGCTGTCAAAAGGCCAACACAAACAGCCTAACTGTGGCTTGATAGCACAGTGGTAGAGTGCCAGACTATAAATTCAAAGGTCACGGGTTCGATCCCTGGCAGGCCCTGGGGTTTTTATATGTCACTTTGTACGTATTTCCCCCTGGCAGTGTTGTTGTTGTGAAAAATGTCGAGTAGCGCCGTGGTTCGGAACCCACGTTAAACTGTAGGTCCCCCTATAACTGGCTGGGTAAGTCATAAGAAGGTCGGAGGAAGGCAACGGCATACCACCTCCAAAGATGGCCATGCCTAGTAAATCACTGTGGTGTTGAAACGAATCCCCAGATTGTTGACTGCTTTATCTTACGTTAACCTATTTTCTATCCGAAATATTTCAAAAAGGGAGGTTCTGGTCGCTAGCGGCCCACAATTATGTCTGTAAAATTGGGTGCCGATTGGTTGAACAGCGCGATCTAAGAAATGCACGTTACAGACATCATCAAATCGCCGTTATTTTTGCAAATTTTTCTGATACGATACGAGATCCTGAAAAAATATAAGAGAGCAAAGATGTAGAGAATTTTCTCGTCTACAATTCGTTTATTTAGTGCGAACTGTCAAAAAGCTATGGTAAATTCCCAGTTTTAGAGTTACTACTGTAACCTAAAGTGAGCCAAAATCTGCAATCGTATGTAACATTGGAAATGAAATATCTGAAGGAACCAGAATTGGGCGCGGTGTTGTTGTCTTTCTACATTGTTGTTTAACGTATACCTTGAAGAGATTATTGCGAAAGGCTTGGATGGGAAAAGGAATCCTGTGTAAGTCTCTTCATCTGAGAATACGTTCGGCAACCTTCATCCTTTTGAATCTGCTTACTATATTCGTCCATCGGTCTCCCTCTACGATTTTTACCCCACACACTTCCTTCTAATGTTATGTTGACAATTCCTTGATGTCTCAGAATGAGTCCCACCAATCTATCCCTTCTCTTAGTCAGGATATGCCAGAAACTCCTTTTCATCCCGATTCGGTTAAGCACCTCCTCATTAGTTCCGTGATCTACCCATCTAATTTTCATCATTTTCTATAGCACCACATTTCGAAAGCTTCTATCATCTTTTTGTCTGAACTCCTTATCGTCCACGTTTCACTCCCATACAATGCTACACTCCAGACAAATGTTTTCAGAAAGGACTTCCTAACATTTAAATTAATATCTGATGTTAACAAGTTTCGCTTCTTTAAAAACGCTTTTCTTCCCATAGCCATTCTGCTACCCACTGCGGCCATCAGAAGTTTTCTTGCTACCCAAATAACAAAATTCATCTACTACTTTTATTGTCTCATTACCTAATCTAATTCCTTCAGCATCGCCTGATTTTCTGACATTGCATTCCATTACCTTCGTTTTACTTTCGTTAATGTTCATCTTATATCTTCCATTCAATTGCTCTTCCAGATCTATGTCATCGGCAAACTGCAATGTTTTTATTTCTTCTCCCTGCACTTAAATGCCCTCTCCAAATATCTCCTTCCATTCCTTCACTACATGCTCAATGTACAGATTGAACAACATTGGGGAAAGGCTACAACCCTGACTTACTCCCTTCCCAACCTCTGGTTTTTCTATAGGCTGACTATAACTATTCGCTCCCTATATTTTACCCCTGATACCTTCAGAATTTCGAAGAGTGTATTCCAGTCAACGTTGTCAAAAGCTTTCTCCAAATCGACAAACGCTAAAAATGTAGGTTTCCCTTTCCTTAACCTATCTTCTAAGATAAATCTTAATGTGAGTATTGCCTCTCGTGTTCCTACTTTTGTCCTAAATCCAAACTGATCTTCCCCGAGGTCGGTTTCAACAACTTTTTCCATTCGTCTGTAAATAGTTCGTGTTAGTATTTTGCAACCATGACTTATTAAACTGACAGTTCTGTAAATTTCACACTAGTCCGCACTTGCTTTCTTTGGAATTGGAATTACGATATTCTTCTTGAAGTCGGAGGGTATTTCCCCTGTCTCATACACCTTGCATACCAGGTGATACAATTTTTTCACGACTGGCTCTCCTATCGACATCAGCAGTTTAGACGGAATATCATCTACTCCAGGGGCCTTGTGCGACTTCAGCGCTCTGTCAAATTCTTCTTGAAGTATCATATCTCCTATCTCATCTTCTTCCACTTCGTCTTCCATTTATTTCCTTTGTATAGGACCTCTATATATGTCTTCCACAGTTCAGCTTTCCCCTCTTTGCTTAGTACTGGTTTTCGTCTGATTTCTTGATATTCATACAGCTGATTTTCTGGTCTCCAATTATCTCTTTTATTTTCCTGTAGGCGGTATCTATCTTTCCCCTAGTTATGCATTCTTCTACGGTTCTGTATTTGTCCTGTAGCCACTCCTGCTTAGCCAGTCTGCACTTCCTGTCAATCTCATTTTTCAGACGTTTGTAGTCCCCTTTTCCTGTTTCACTTGCTGAATTTTTATATTTTCTCCTCTCATCAATTAAGTTCAGTATATCCTGTGTTATCCAGGGATTTCTATTAAGTCTTGTCCTTCTTCCTATATGGTCCTCTGCGGCATTCACTACCCTGTCTCTCAGAGCTACCCATTCTTCTTCTACTCTATTACTTTCCCCTGTTTCAGCCAATCCTTGCCTAATGCTCCCTCTGAAACTCTGAACCACCTCTGGTTCCTTCAATTTGTCCAGATTCCATCTCCTAACCTTTCTACCTTTCTGCAGTCTCTTAAGTTTTAATGTGCAGTTCATAACAAATACGTTATAGTCAGAGTCAATAAAAACATGCTGAAAGATCTGAATGATGCTTGTGTGGAAAATAAACACAGCAAAAACAAAGAGTATGGCCAATATTAAAATAGGATAAGCTACCATTAGCCAAGTAAGTGCATTTAAATATATTGGAAGCACGATAACAGAAGACTTCAGATGCCACCAGGAGGTGAAAACTTGCCATTGCAAAGGAAGCTTGCAACAAAAAGAGGAGACTGTTATGTAGCAAATTAGATAAGGGTGTAAGGAAAAGGCTTGGCAAATGTTTCGTGTGGATTGTGGCACTTTTTAGTGCAGAAACATGGACGCTGACAGGGAGATGGAACGACTGTGGGGTCGGGGATTTGTCGGAAATTTTGTGTGGTGAAAGAGGAACCCTAACACCTCACGTGGTTAAAATATTAGGCGGCACTACTCGGACAATCCCGAGAAAAGTCGATCCGAAGTTTCTTAGGTGTCTTAATGAGTATAAAATGTTAGTCCATTGCTGACCCGCCGTCTGGCCTAGAGGCTTAGGGCTCAGACTCTTACGCCAGAGGTCTTGTGTTCGATTCCTACTCCGGCACTTTTTTCTTCTGTTTCATTTTCTTTTTTGATTCCACCAATTATAAATTGTATAAAAATTCATTCTATAATTCACCATTTATTATCATCACCAATATTCCGAGACATGATTCAATATGCCTGGTTTGCGTTAAAAATTATCAAAAAATCGAAACATTTTCGTAAATGTTAATGGGGCATGTTTCTGTACAGATTTATTGCTAACACCCTGTGATTGTAAAAAAATCCGCTTTTATATGTTGCGCAAGATGTCGCAAAAGTTATTGCTTTCTTTGTTTTTACGATAATTAACACTGAGGTTCTTGTTCATAATTACTAGATGTATAAAAATTGAATGTTTCCCGATCCACTTCGTTATTCTGATTGAAAAACGAATGTTTCTCCTCATATACGTTACAATGAACAACAGAAAACCTACCGCCATGAACTGTGTTGTTGGACAAAAAGAAAATTATTCAGTAATGTAACTAATTTGTTAATTAATGTAGGTTTGGGAAACTTTCTGAATAATTGGTGAGTTAGGAAAGAAGATGAAGCAGAAGAAAAAAATCGCACTGACGTGTTTTACGGCCCACTTTAGATTTGTAGTTTTATAAGTTTTTGCAAATATTTTGGACGAAAACAATAATCTAAATAATAAAAAAAATTAATAAGAGTGTCTGAACCCTATTACGAAAAAAATTAGGTAGTGGCAGGTTGCGAACCACTGCCTTCAGCGTCACAGTCTAACGCATTGCCCACTACGCTGCACCTAACAGTTAAGAGCTGTGATCTTTATTCTCACTTTATGGATGGCCGTTGTTAACTGACGCTAATATGGCATTTGTAGACACTAGATTATCATTTATCGTACCAACAACGACGTGTTTTTGTTAATTATTCAGTGCGCCATTGCTTTGAAATGACAACGTCTAAGTTACAATAAGGAAATCATTAAATACGCAACGCAAGAGAGTTCTGAGCGAGGAATGTCACGTGACATCTACGAACGGCTGGTTTTCGTTAATTCAATGGAGGGTGTCAAAACTCCGTTATTTTTGCAAATATCTCTCAAACGATACGAGATATGAAAGAAAGATAAGGGAACAAAGTTGTAGAGAATTTTCGCGTGTACAAATTCGGTTTTTCAATTTTAGCGTCAGATGAATGGTTAAGCCGTTATTTTCATTTAAATTTCGAGCTGTCAAAAGACGATCGCAAAGGCTCACTTTTAGTGTTACTATCATAACCTAAAGTTACCCAAAAAAGTGCCGGAGGAGGAATCGAACACAAGACCTCTGGCGTAAGAGTCCGAGCCCTAAGCCTCTACGCCAGACGGTGGCTCGGCAATAGACTAACATTTTATACTCATTAAGACACCTAAGAAACTTCGGATCGATTTTTCTCGTGATTTTCCGAGTAGTGCGTCCAAATATTTTAACCACGTGAGGTGTTAGGGGTCCTCTTTCACCACACAAGTCCCCGACCCGACGGTCGTGCCGTCTCCTTGTGAGACGAGAGGATGAAAAAGGGTTAGAGGCATTTGAGATGTGGATGTGGAGGAGAATGCAGAGGATAAGCTGGACGGAAAGAGCGAGTAATGAAAGAATGTTGGAGTGGTTGGAGAGAGAGGGTCTGTAAAAGATTATAAGAAAAAGGAAAATAACTGGCTGGGGCATTCGTTGAAAAGGGAGGGCATGCTAGCAGATGCCTTAGGAGGATTGCTTTGTGGGAGAAGACTGACAGGAAGAACGTAATGCAAGATGATATACAGCATAAATGGAAGAGGACCTGAAGAGGATGGCAGAAGGCCGGACAGTGTGGAGAACTACCAGGGAAAACCTGACTTTTGGCAAAAAACTGATGATGACGTTGCCTGGACAATATGAACGTCGCCTTACTTTATGAACAGCCATCATACATTGAAATGATCGATTTATAAACATTTGTAATGCTAGTGAAATGAATTACTTTTCGTCAACCTCGCAGCACCATTTATGAAACAGAGAGGTCGCAATACCGTTCGAGGTTGAACCCCAATCTTGGTTCGTTCCGTCTGGTGAACGGAAAGATGACCGGCATCGTGATAGCCGGCTGTAGAAGCTCGTCGTCTTGAGAGCAGACGGCTTCATTAGGCAGAGCAGGTATCAGCGGCAGGTAGTCGGGGCTCTTATCGCCGCCGCTGCACAGTAGGCGAGGCTGCTGGCTGCCGGCCACTCTACACGTGGGCAGTAAAGCCCCGCCAGGATAAGGAACGCCTCCTGTGCCCAGAACACTTCCAGCAGCCACGTACCAGATAGAATTCCGTTTCAACAACTAATAATAGAATACACACCAGTTTTAATTTATCTTCACCCTAGTCACACTATATGACACCTGTGACTAGCTACTTAGCTTTAGTATTTCGGGTTCAGGTAGAAACCAACAACCTTCCTAGCAATAAATTCCAATCCCATCCACGGCCAGAAGGAGAGAAACCTGACTTCGAAATTTCCTTGCAGATTAAAATTGTGTGCCGGAACCGGGACTCGAACCTGGAATCTTTCCCTTTCGCGGGCAAGCGCTCTACCGACTGAGCTATCCCGACACGACTCACTATACCGCCTCACAACTTTACTTCCGCCAGTACCTCGCCTCCTACTTTCCAAACTCCACAGAAGCTCTCTTGCGAACCATGCAAGACTAGCACTCCTGGAAGAACGGATATAGTGGCGACATGGCTTAGCCACAGCCTAAGGGATGTTTCCAGAATGAAACTTTCACTCTGCAGAGGAGGTTGCGCTGATATTAAACTTCCTGGGCCGAAACCGGGACTCGAACCTGGGACCTTTGCCTTTCACGGGCAAGCGCTCTACCGACTGAGCTATCCCAACACGACCACAACTTTGCCCGCAAAGGTCTCAGGTTCGAGTCCCGGTTCCGGCACAGAATATTAATCTACCAGGAAGTTTCATATCAGCGCACACTCCGCTGCAGAGTGAAAGTTTCATTCTGGAAATCTGACCTCATTCGCTGACGACTACCACGGAAGGAGCTATAGAGAACGACTGATCCCGACCCCTTACAGCTCAGTATCCTATTTTAATTAAGTTTCCAATCCTCCGGCAACAATTACAAATAATTTCGATGATTTTTTCAAAAGTATGACGTCATTCCACACTTACAAGTAAACCTACGGGGAAGTGTCACTCTCCGATGGTTCTGCAATTTCCATGTGTTACAATACATGAAAAAGTAAGGGACACGTAAGGGTGATATGGTCCCTCCAAAATGGGGTCCAAATTTGAAAAATTGCGATAACTTAGAAATTAGTCAAGCAAATTTAATGACATTTGTTATGAAAGTATCTTTCGATAAAAGACGAAAATCGGCATAGTTATATTGGAGGGGGAGTGAAAATTAGGGGACCAACTACCCATAAGGAGACCATACATTTTTTTTTTTTTTTTTTTTTGCTACAAAAATTAGTTTTGATTTACACAAACTATTTTATAATTTTGACATCAACAGCTGAAATTCATTATTGTTAAGAAATTCTAGAAGGTAACACAGACAATTAAGCTAGGATTCCTTTCCATGAATTTTCATAATCCGCTTTAGCTGTCTTTTATGCCTTTATTAGGCCCGACCGGTTTCGCGTCGTTAAAGGTACATTTTCAGGTATCTTCCTTAGTACATGAGGTGGAAACACATTGCGAAGTCCCAATATTCATGTTGGGTGCTGAGGTTTGAGGTTCCACTCCTCCAAGTTCTTAGAAGGTTGATAGGTTGTATGTGGCATCATTAAGTGGTCGTCTATAGGGTTGAAGACAAGTATTGGTTAAACCAAGTAGAATGGCTAAACTGTTTTATTAAATTCATCAATGGGAGCGTGTTGTATCTCCTCTGAAACTAAAGTAAGATTGGGTTATAGAAATACGTTCGCGTCATGTCTCAAGCACTTAACAAAATCAGAAGCGGTTTGTAGTCGAATGTCTCTGTTTTGATGTCTCAAAAGTACCATTAGGTGCGCGTTTGCATAAAACTGTTATTTTCATTGAAAACCACAACAGATATTCCAGTGAACAAACAGTACTAAAGAAATTCAGAAGTGCAATACTCCTGAATAAGAATTGCCGTCCTATAAGATCGTATCACTATGGGAAATACCGCATACTGGTCACCATATCAGTATGCTGTCACAATGAAGGAAACTTGAAAACTGATGGATTTCAAGTATGCGTGTTACAAAAAGGTACGGCAATCTTTCAGGAAACATTCCTCACACACAAAGAAAGAAAATATGTTATGTGGACATGTGTCCGGAAACGCTTAATTTCCATGTTACAGCTCATTTCTCTTTAAATATAAACTGAAATAATTCGTGCAGACAATTGTCAAAATACCAAATTGTTTCGTTAGTATGTACTGCACTTACTCGATTCACGTCATCAACACAGATTTACTGTGAACGTTTGGGCAGGAATTGTTGGTGATGTCTTGATTGGGCCTCATGTTCTTCCACCTACGCTCACTGGAGCACGTTATCATGATTTCATACGGGATACTCTACCTGTGCTGCTAGAACATGTGCCTTTACAAGTACGACACGACATGCGGTTCGTGCACGATGGAGCTCCTGCACATTTCAGTCGACGTGTTCGAACGCTTCTCAACAACAGATTCGGTGACCGACGGATTGGTAGAGGCGGACCAATTCCATGGCCTACACGCTCTCCTGACCTCAACCCTCTTGACTTTCATTTATGGGGACATTTGAAAGCTCTTGTCTACGCAACCCCGGTACCAAATGTAGAGACTCTTCGTGCTCGTATTGTGGACGGCTGTGATACAATACGCCATTCTCCAGGGCTGCATCAGCGCATCAGGGATTCCGTGCGATGGAGGGTGGATGCATGTATCCTCGCTAACGGAGGACATTTTGAACATTTCCTGTAACAAAGTGTTTGAAGTCACGCTGGTACGTTCTGTTGCTGTGTTTCTACTTCACGATTAATGTGATTTGAAGAGAAGTAATAAAATGAGCGTTTCCGGACACATGTCCACATAACATACTTTCTTTCTTTGTGTGCGTGTGAATGTTTCCTGAAAGTTTGGCCGTACCCTTTTGTAACAACACACACACACACACACACACACACACACATTGCGGGCTCAACACCTCTTACATTGCGGGGCTGGTTTCGTACTGCCCTTGTAAATGTTGCTGTACGACCCTCCTGCGCTACATCGTGTCGAGTTATAGTCTATTTAAACATTTTTTTCTTTCTTTCGAGTTTCGATCCGCTTTGATGTACTAGCGATATTGAATTTTGAGAATCTGATTTCAGATAAGGATTTAGCGACTTTAAATACCGATACATTAAAGACATGAAACAGTTCAAAAATGCAGATTCACAAGGTGTTTCATGAGCAATATCAAACGATCGCAGTAATATAAGGGTTTTATACACGTGTTTCTCAATTTGCTTCGATTTCGAAGTGTTAATAGATTCTACTTCGATTAAACCAAAACTAATTTTTGTTACCAGAAATTGCTCTCATTCGTTGTAGTTGGCCACCTAATTTTCACTCCTCATCCAATATACGTAAACTGATTTTCGTCTTTTATCAAAAGATGCTTTCATAAGAAACATAATTAAAATCACTTGACTGATCTGTAAGTTATCGTAATTTTTGCAGTGTAGTACTCGTTTTGGCGGAATCGTTTCACCATTTAAATAGGTTTTATCGCTGCTAAAAAAAATTGTGTCCCTTAGTTTTTCATGTATTGTGAAATATCCAAATTTTAGAAAAATCGGAGAGTGACAGTGCTTTAATTTTATTAGTTAGTTGATAGTAATGACGAAATATAGTGACTCTTTAGAGAAATCAATTGTTGAAAATTCTATGGGCTGAATTGCTTGGTTATTAGTCCGTAGCTTACAACCTACTTAAACTAAGGTAAACTAACCTAAGGACAACACAAACGCCCATGCCCGAGGGAGGACTCGGACCCCCGACGGCAAACGGCCGCCCGCACCGCAGCACGGCGCCTCAGTGCGCACGGCTATTCCGCCGCGGCGACTCTTAACCCTTCATTCCCAGAGTTGTTTGTGGAAAACAACGTATTAAAAGTTGATTTATACCGTATTTTGTGCATCAGTCCTTAAAGTTGCATTTTCGTTGATGAACAACATGCTTCTAGTACGACATTTGTCCGCTTGGTACGGCGTGTAGCCGCTTCTGAGGCATTAATCTGTCCGCCTTGCAGGTTGAGAGTGTGAACGTGAGTGTGGTTCCTTTTATTTTATTCTATTGCAGCAGTGAATTGTCTTATGTTTGGTGCCACCAGTATTCATTTGGTAGTGTTAACAATCAACGAAATAACGTTCAAGTAATAAAATACCTCGATACAAACGTGTATGTTCTGCATGAAATACATGACATAAAAAAATCAATGGTTCGAACAAAAAATTTTAATACATATATTTTAATGTTTACTGCACTGTATTAATACAGAAAACACTGAATTTAATTTTTCCGATGCTGATTTCATAATGTGGGACTGAAAGGATTAAAGTATTTTTTTCGAGTTCTGATCCGCTTTGATGGATCAGCGATATTGAATTTTAAGTATCTGATATCCGATTGGGATTCAGCGACTTTAAATACCGATATTTTAAAGAGGTAAAACAGTTCAAAAACATAGATTCACAAGATACTTTATGAGCAGTATCAAACGATCGCGGAAATATGAGGCTTACTTTCCTCTCATATATACGTGTTTCTTAATTATCCTTTCTTGCAAAGTTTTAATAGGCTCTACTTCGATTAAATCCAAACTAATTTTTGTAGCTAGAAATTGCTCTTTTGCGGGGTAGTTGGGCCCCTAATTTTCACTTCCCCTCCAATATACCTAGGCCGATTTTCGTATATTATACTTTCATAACAAAAATCATTAAAATCCTTTACTGATCTTTAAGTTATCGCAAGTTTTGCTTTGTAGTCACCATTTTGGAGGGACTGTTTTACCCCTTATGTATGTTTTACTGCCTCTAAAAAAGTACCTGTCCCTTAGTTTTTCATGTATTATAACAAATCCAAATTTTAGAAAAATCTGAGAATGACGGTGTCTTTTTACTTCTTACTTGATAGTAATGACGACATATAGTGACTCTTAAGAACTAGCTCACTTGATTATAAACCTACGTAGGAGGAGGTCACTAAAACTTTGGCCGAAACGTTGGTTGTTAAAGTAAAAGCCATTTTATATTATGACGTGGTACAACAACCAGAAAAAAATTGTTCGTTACAAAATTTGTCAAAATTCAACCATAGGCAATTCTAGCTTGATTTTTGTCCATCTTGTGTATGGACGATGGGGCTTCAGCCATATATATAGCAATGCATAATAACACCGTCAGCTGTGATTTCATTTTATTACTTAGGAACTGTTCCTGCTTGGCAAGATCAATATGTTTTTTTTTGTTTTCTTTTTTTTTCTTTTCTTTTTTTTCTTTAAGAATAGGATTTTTATTTAATTTCTATAATAATCCGTTACATCACCAACAATTTTTACTTTTTTACAAACAAGGTTTCCTTTCACCGAAACGCCTTCCTGTTATTAATTTTCCAATGATTCCAGATCCTTAAAACAAATGGCATTGTAGATGTATAATATGATTTACCAATGTCTCTATTAAATGCCTCTCCAATCTGAAAGGTACGGTAAGTGATAACGTTTCTTCTAATGTGGTAACGGTTGGTTAACTATGGCAGTGGTTCGGTATTCTGGTGACAAGGTTAAACAGTTGCTGGACGTAATTCTTTTAATTGCAAAGACGTTATCACTTACCGTACGTTTCAGATTGGAGATGTATTTAATGTAGACATTGGTAAATCAATTATACATTTACAATGCCACTTGTTGTAAGGACTTTTCCTCCTTGCTATAATGTCACATGAATGTCCGACACCAGTTAGTTTGTTAATCAAAATATCTACGGGTGTACTGCCGGTCTATAGTGTCCAACGGGCACGGCAGTAAACCCGTGCATATTCTGATTATCAAATACGCCGGGAGAAAATGAAGAATCACAGTTATTTTGTTGTTTGTAACACGGCAAAATGCAGATTACCCTATTACAAGGGCCTTAAGATGATTACCCTATTACAAGGGCCTTAAGATGATATTCTGATTATCAAATACGCCGGGAGAAAATGAAGAATCACAGTTATTTTGTTGTTTGTAACACGGCAAAATGCAGATTACCCTATTACAAGGGCCTTAAGATGATTACCCTATTACAAGGGCCTTAAGATGATATTCTGATTATCAAATACGCCGGGAGAAAATGAAGAATCACAGTTATTTTGTTGTTTGTAACACGGCAAAATGCAGATTACCCTATTACAAGGGCCTTAAGATGATTACCCTATTACAAGGGCCTTAAGATGATATTCTGATTATCAAATATGCCGGGAGAAAATGAAGAATCACAGTTATTTTGTTGTTTGTAACACGGCAAAATGCAGATTACCCTATTACAAGGGCCTTAAGATGATTACCCTATTACAAGGGCCTTAAGATGATATTCTGATTATCAAATACGCCGGGAGAAAATGAAGAATCACAGTTATTTTGTTGTTTGTAACACGGCAAAATGCAGATTACCCTATTACAAGGGCCTTAAGATGATTACCCTATTACAAGGGCCTTAAGATGATATTCTGAATATCAAATACGCCGGGAGAAAATGAAGAATCACAGTTATTTTGTTGTTTGTAACACGGCAAAATGCAGATTACCTTATTACAAGGGCCTTAAGATGATTACCCTATTACAAGGGCCTTAAGATGATATTCTGATTATCAAATACGCCGGGAGAAAATGAAGAATCACAGTTATATTGTTGTTTGTAACACGGCAAAATGCAGATTACCTTATTACAAGGGCCTTAAGATGATTACCCTATTACAAGGGCCTTAAGATGATATTCTGATTATCAAATACGCCGGGAGAAAATGAAGAATCACAGTTATTTTGTTGTTTGTAACACGGCAAAATGCAGATTACCCTATTACAAGGGCCTTAAGATGATTACCCTATTACAAGGGCCTTAAGATGATATTCTGATTATCAAATACGCTGGGAGAAAATGAAGAATCACAGTTATTTTGTTGTTTGTAACATGGCAAAATGCAGATTACCCTATTACAAGGGCCTTAAGATGATTACCCTATTACAAGGGCCTTAAGATGATATTCTGATTATCAAATACGCCGGGAGAAAATGAAGAATCACAGTTATTTTGTTGTTTGTAACACGGCAAAATGCAGATTACCCTATTACAAGGGCCTTAAGATGATTACCCTATTACAAGGGCCTTAAGATGATATTCTGATTATCAAATACGCCGGGAGAAAATGAAGAATCACAGTTATTTTGTTGTTTGTAACACGGCAAAATGCAGATTACCCTATTACAAGGGCCTTAAGATGATTACCCTATTACAAGGGCCTTAAGATGATATTCTGATTATCAAATACGCCGGGAGAAAATGAAGAATCACAGTTATTTTGTTGTTTGTAACACGGCAAAATGCAGATTACCCTATTACAAGGGCCTTAAGATGATTACCCTATTACAAGGGCCTTAAGATGATATTCTGATTATCAAGTACGCCGGGAGAAAATGAAGAATCACAGTTATTTTGTTGTTTGTAACACGGCAAAATGCAGATTACCCTATTACAAGGGCCTTAAGATGATTACCCTATTACAAGGGCCTTAAGATGATATTCTGATTATCAAGTACGCCGGGAGAAAATGAAGAATCACAGTTATTTTGTTGTTTGTAACACGGCAAAATGCAGATTACCCTATTACAAGGGCCTTAAGATGATTACCCTATTACAAGGGCCTTAAGATGATATTCTGATTATCAAATACGCCGGGAGAAAATGAAGAATCACAGTTATTTTGTTGTTTGTAACACGGCAAAATGCAGATTACCCTATTACAAGGGCCTTAAGATGATTACCCTATTACAAGGGCCTTAAGATGATATTCTGATTATCAAATACGCCGGGAGAAAATGAAGAATCACAGTTATTTTGTTGTTTGTAACACGGCAAAATGCAGATTACCCTATTACAAGGGCCTTAAGATGATTACCCTATTACAAGGGCCTTAAGATGATATTCTGATTATCAAATACGCCGGGAGAAAATGAAGAATCACAGTTATTTTGTTGTTTGTAACACGGCAAAATGCAGATTACCCTATTACAAGGGCCTTAAGATGATTACCCTATTACAAGGGCCTTAAGATGATATTCTGATTATCAAATACGCCGGGAGAAAATGAAGAATCACAGTTATTTTGTTGTTTGTAACACGGCAAAATGCAGATTACCCTATTACAAGGGCCTTAAGATGATTACCCTATTACAAGGGCCTTAAGATGATATTCTGATTATCAAATACGCCGGGAGAAAATGAAGAATCACAGTTATTTTGTTGTTTGTAACACGGCAAAATGCAGATTACCCTATTACAAGGGCCTTAAGATGATTACCCTATTACAAGGGCCTTAAGATGATATTCTGATTATCAAATACGCCGGGAGAAAATGAAGAATCACAGTTATTTTGTTGTTTGTAACACGGCAAAATGCAGATTACCCTATTACAAGGGCCTTAAGATGATTACCCTATTACAAGGGCCTTAAGATGATATTCTGATTATCAAATACGCCGGGAGAAAATGAAGAATCACAGTTATTTTGTTGTTTGTAACACGGCAAAATGCAGATTACCCTATTACAAGGGCCTTAAGATGATTACCCTATTACAAGGGCCTTAAGATGATATTCTGATTATCAAATACGCCGGGAGAAAATGAAGAATCACAGTTATTTTGTTGTTTGTAACACGGCAAAATGCAGATTACCCTATTACAAGGGTCTTAAGATGATTACCCTATTACAAGGGCCTTAAGATGATATTCTGATTATCAAATACGCCGGGAGAAAATGAAGAATCACAGTTATTTTGTTGTTTGTAACACGGCAAAATGCAGATTACCCTATTACAAGGGCCTTAAGATGATTACCCTATTACAAGGGCCTTAAGATGATATTCTGATTATCAAATACGCCGGGAGAAAATGAAGAATCACAGTTATTTTGTTGTTTGTAACACGGCAAAATGCAGATTACCCTATTACAAGGGCCT
This sequence comes from Locusta migratoria, assembly GCA_026315105.1. NCBI lineage: Eukaryota > Metazoa > Arthropoda > Insecta > Orthoptera > Acrididae > Locusta > Locusta migratoria. The sequence continues at coordinate 81,936,287 of CM048754.1, read as the reverse complement.
TAAGATGATTACCCTATTACAAGGGCCTTAAGATGATATTCTGATTATCAAATACGCCGGGAGAAAATGAAGAATCACAGTTATTTTGTTGTTTGTAACACGGCAAAATGCAGATTACCCTATTACAAGGGCCTTAAGATGATTACCCTATTACAAGGGCCTTAAGATGATATTCTGATTATCAAATACGCCGGGAGAAAATGAAGAATCACAGTTATTTTGTTGTTTGTAACACGGCAAAATGCAGATTACCCTATTACAAGGGCCTTAAGATGATTACCCTATTACAAGGGCCTTAAGATGATATTCTGATTATCAAATACGCCGGGAGAAAATGAAGAATCACAGTTATATTGTTGTTTGTAACACGGCAAAATGCAGATTACCCTATTACAAGGGCCTTAAGATGATTACCCTATTACAAGGGCCTTAAGATGATATTCTGATTATCAAATACGCCGGGAGAAAATGAAGAATCACAGTTATTTTGTTGTTTGTAACACGGCAAAATGCAGATTACCCTATTACAAGGGCCTTAAGATGATTACCCTATTACAAGGGCCTTAAGATGATATTCTGATTATCAAATACGCCGGGAGAAAATGAAGAATCACAGTTATTTTGTTGTTTGTAACACGGCAAAATGCAGATTACCCTATTACAAGGGCCTTAAGATGATTACCCTATTACAAGGGCCTTAAGATGATATTCTGATTATCAAATACGCCGGGAGAAAATGAAGAATCACAGTTATTTTGTTGTTTGTAACACGGCAAAATGCAGATTACCCTATTACAAGGGCCTTAAGATGATTACCCTATTACAAGGGCCTTAAGATGATATTCTGATTATCAAATACGCCGGGAGAAAATGAAGAATCACAGTTATTTTGTTGTTTGTAACACGGCAAAATGCAGATTACCTTATTACAAGGGCCTTAAGATGATTACCCTATTACAAGGGCCTTAAGATGATATTCTGATTATCAAATACGCCAGGAGAAAATGAAGAATCACAGTTATTTTGTTGTTTGTAACACGGCAAAATGCAGATTACCCTATTACAAGGGCCTTAAGATGATTACCCTATTACAAGGGCCTTAAGATGATATTCTGATTATCAAATACGCCGGGAGAAAATGAAGAATCACAGTTATTTTGTTGTTTGTAACACGGCAACATGCAGATTACCTTATTACAAGGGCCTTAAGATGATTACCCTATTACAAGGGCCTTAAGATGATATTCTGATTATCAAATACGCCGGGAGAAAATGAAGAATCACAGTTATTTTGTTGTTTGTAACATGGCAAAATGCAGATTACCCTATTACAAGGGCCTTAAGATGATTACCCTATTACAAGGGCCTTAAGATGATATTCTGATTATCAAATACGCCGGGAGAAAATGAAGAATCACAGTTATTTTGTTGTTTGTAACACGGCAAAATGCAGATTACCCTATTACAAGGGCCTTAAGATGATTACCCTATTACAAGGGCCTTAAGATGATATTCTGATTATCAAATACGCCGGGAGAAAATGAAGAATCACAGTTATTTTGTTGTTTGTAACACGGCAAAATGCAGATTACCTTATTACAAGGGCCTTAAGATGATTACCCTATTACAAGGGCCTTAAGATGATATTCTGATTATCAAATACGCCGGGAGAAAATGAAGAATCACAGTTATTTTGTTGTTTGTAACACGGCAAAATGCAGATTACCCTATTACAAGGGCCTTAAGATGATTACCCTATTACAAGGGCCTTAAGATGATATTCTGATTATCAAATACGCCGGGAGAAAATGAAGAATCACAGTTATTTTGTTGTTTGTAACACGGCAAAATGCAGATTACCCTATTACAAGGGCCTTAAGATGATTACCCTATTACAAGGGCCTTAAGATGATATTCTGATTATCAAATACGCCGGGAGAAAATGAAGAATCACAGTTATTTTGTTGTTTGTAACACGGCAAAATGCAGATTACCCTATTACAAGGGCCTTAAGATGATGGCTTGGTCCATTGAAACTGGTTGCCAGTCAGTAATGAAATGAGAAAACAGCTGACGGTGTTGTTATTCATCACTACAGGCAATTCTAGTGAGGTGTATGTGGACGCGATATAGCTCGTAGGATTTGGAGGGACGTCTCGATCGTTTGAAGGCCGCGTTGTGGGCGTGGAGCGACCGGCAAGAAAAACTTAGAGAGAGAGAGAGAGAGAGAGAGAGAGAGAGAGCTGCTATGTGCTGTGGGCAGGTAGGGCGGAGCGGCGGTTGCCACGGCAACGCAGCCGCCTATCTGCGGGCGTAAATCACAGCGGCTGCGGGCTCCCAATTACGGCCTCTCGACCTCCCTCCCCTTCCCCACCCCCTCCTTTATCACCCTCCCCTTTTTCCGCCTTTTTTCCGCCGCCTCTTACCGTCTATCGGCTGCCCCACTCGCCCTCGTAAATCTCCGCCTTATCCCCGTCTCCAGGGAAGGGGAGGGGGAGGGGAGAGCATAAAAAGAAGTAGAAAGTGAAAGGCTGGCGGGTGTGGGGATGCGCGGCCGCTCCAATCACTACCTGCTGTCTGCCCTCTGCGTTCCATCAGCCCAGGCCGACCGTCGTGTCCACAGGGGGCAGCGCTTCGTGACGAGTGGCGGACTTGCCGCCTTTTCGCTTTATTGAGAAGTTATAATCAATAGATACTTCACATGAGAGGGGGACAGCAACTGGGAAATAGCATAATTGAATACCTCCCTGGAATAAGCATGTAACTATTAAATCAGTAAGTTTTCAGGACGGAGAAAAATTATTTGTGGGGCCTATTTCGTGATACACACTATTGGAACTCGTTGCATATGCAAGTGTACAAAGGTGGTCAGCTATTAAAAACAATATATTGTTGTTTTAACTTAAGGTGAATGGAAAAGCTGGTAAAACCTGACCTCGGGGAAGTTCAGTATTGATTTAGGAGAAATGTAGGAACACGGGAGGCAATACTCACATTACGACTTATCTTAGAAGATACGCTAAGGAAAGGGAAACCTACGTTTTTAGCGTTTGTCGATTTGGAGAAAGCTCTTGACAATGTCGACTGTAATACACTCTTCCAAATTCTGAACGTAGCAGGGGTAAAATATAGAGAGCGAAGAGTTATGTTCAACCTGTACAAAAACCAGACAGCGGTTATTAGAGTCGAAGGGCAAGTAAGGGACGCAGAGGTTGGGAAGGCAGTAAGACAGGGTAGTAGCCTTCCCCAATATTGGTCAATCTGTACATTGAGCAGGCAGTGAAGGAATGGAAGAAGAAATTTGGAAAGGGCATTAAAGTGCAGGGAGAACAAATAAAAACATTGCGGTGACATAGAATTCTGTCAGAGACCGCAAAAGATCAGGAAGAGCAATTGAATGGGATGGGCAGTGTCTTGAAAGGAAGATATAAGATGAACATTAACAACAGTAAAGCGAAGGTAATGGAATTTCATCTCAGAAAATCAGGCGATGCTGAAGGAATTCGATTTGGTAATGAGACAATCAAAGTAGTAGATGAATTTACTTATTTCGGTAGCAAGATGACTTCTGATGGCCGAGGTAGAGAAGATATAAAATGCAGAATGGCTATGGGAAGAAAAGCGTTTCTAAAGAAGCGAAACTTGTTAACATCCAACATTAATTTAAATATTAGGAAGTCCTTTCTGAAAGCATTTGTCTGGAGTGTAGCATTGTATGGGAGCAAAAAGTGGACGATAAGGAGTTCAGATAAAAAGATGACAGAAGCTTTTCAAATGTGGTACTACAGACGAATAATGAAAATTAGATGGATAGATCACGTAACTAAAGAGGAGGTGCTTAACCGTATCGGGGAGAAAAGGAGTTTCTGGCATATACTGACTAAGAGAAGGGATAGATTGGTGGGACACATTCTGAGACATCAAGGAATCGTAAACGTAGCATTAGAAGGAAGCGTGTGGAGTAAAAATCGTAGAGGGAGACCGAGGGACGAATACAGTAAGCAGATTCAAAAGGACGTAAGTTGCCGTACGTATTCTCAGATGAAGAGACTTGCACAGGACAGGGTGGCGTGGAGAGCTGCATCAAACCAGTCTGCGGACTGAAGACCACAACAACAACTTAAGGTTTTACAAATTACGTAATAATTGTATGTGATACAATGAAAAAAGGATGTATGATCAGCAATATATTTTGGAGTATTTCTTACATGTAACATAAGAGACATATTGTACATGGCCTTAGTATTCAAATTAAAGAAAGTAATATTAGAGTACTAAAGAAAATAACAATGTGAATGAAGATGTGAACAAAATACTATGCCAACAAAATATTTCACAATATAGATGTGATTTGAAACTTCATTTTAAGCATGATTTTACAATGTTATTATGATTTGTAGGTCTCATTATTTAAATTATTTTGAAGTGGCATTAGTATGCTGAATCCACATTCAAAAAATCACATTGTTAAACTCTAACGCTGTCTGTGCACTGCTAGTTGCAAGTCTATAAATTCAAGTAGAACTTACGGTGCTGAGCATCTGGGTTGTAGATGCACATGTGTAGAAGATCTTTCTTCTTTCATCGTTAATTGGCAATGAATCCTCATACAAAGGCACCAGTGATTAGGGAATAATATAGGGGCAGAGACAGATTGTCCTCGTTGTGGCGTAAAGTATATACACACCATGGCTGTAAAATACCACGTGATTTCTTCATGTGAACAGAAAATAGATCATCTTTTGTAATTTTAAGCCACATAGCCTCGGTTATTTTGAATTCTTTTGCACAAGAGACATTAATACTTGTACACGACACATATAATGCTTTTCTCAGAGATAGGTATTCCCATTAGGGTCTTACAGGGATAAAACTAAAGCTTCTAAAACATAGTTTGAAGATGTTACATCCTTATTCCACTTACCTCTGTTTTTGGCTTCTTTACTACTTTTACAGTGCCTTTCCGTATCGTATATTCTTTTCTACTCTGCTTTAGACAATTCCTTGTCACATCTTTCCATTCGTGTGTATTTATTTCCCGCCTACGGCCTTTATTTAGTTGATTTACTACACTGGGTGATGAACCAGCACAAGCACTATCCGCCATCTTGACTGATGGCCCAGCCTTATTCCATGGAGGGGAAAGTTCAGCTGGTTGTAAACCAGCTTGACGTTCAAATATATGACACAAGATGGCACCACAGCATAGAGGCATGCAGACACATCCTATTTCCATTGAAATCACACTTTCGAAAATTTGTGGGTTACATCCTTATTCCAGGGAGGTATTCAATTGTTTATCACGCAAACTTTAATGTTAAGTGTACGGCACGAGGCACAGTGTAAATAAGATGGTGACAGTACCGCAGTCTAGCATATACAGTCACGAAACTTGCACTATTTTTTGTTATACGCCACGACAACAACGCTGCAAGAAGCTGCCGAGGTACACTTCTGAATACTACATTTCATGAGTGTGAATAGTGCAAATCACATTTAAGTGCCTGACAGAGGGTGACTGTTCGTACCACAGTTAATAATAATGCATGTGCCTCACGTTTTTCGTTTTAAATATTAGAAGTATTGAGCTGGCTTATAATTAATTGGCGTGCTTATGGAATATCGCCACACTTCTGCATTTGCACTCGTGATTTCCTGACACAAAGGATGCAGTATGTAACAAAGCAAGGTTACTACCTCCCATCATAACTGCCTTAATATTTACTCCTTTTAGATTAAATTATTTTGCCCCCCCCCCCCCCAAAATCTCATATATTCATTCGCAAACATAAGGAATAAGCACAGCAATATACTCTAAATAGCAAATATGTAAATAAGTCTTCCCCAAGGTAATTTTATTATTCAGCATATTGTTTGTAACAACAGGAACACATTGTGATAACTAGTAAAGTCAGGAAATATTGTTAATTGGAGAAGTAATAAAAACTCGGCTAATGATATTTCGAGTGCGAAAATCGGATTATTTAAATGTAATAACCCATACCACTGTATAGCTGAACACCTGCATGTTATATAGAAAGGTATATGGAATCATTCCAAAATTGTTAACTTACGTAATAATTGAAATTAAAGCATTATACCAGTACTAACTTTCATGTCCATTTACTCCTAAACTATTGTCAGATTCCGGATTTTGACTACATACTTTTATTACCGCTTTTCCATTTCTTTTGATATGCTACATTAAGTGACTGATGTTCTAATGAAAACTGTGAATTATTTTCTGCAATAAATTATTTTATTTAATATGGCTGCCAGTCACATAGGATTGGGGAATACCCCACCGTAACAATAATTGATCTCCAATACTTTATTAATTATCCGTCAAACAATAATGTCTGTAAACGGAAGTGTAATAGTAACATACGGTTTCACTCTGAAAGACGACTGTCTGTCTTCTTCCATATATTTTTATAAAATTGTAATTTATTTGATGTCGCTAGATTAGCATTTTGTTAAAACTAGAACTCCACTCTTTTCAAGGCATGAGGAATAGCATTTTTATTTCATGTTTTAAAATATTGGTTTCTGAAACGTTAGTTAATATTGCTAGGATTTTGTTATTTTAATAATTTATTATTATGGTTATAATATAAATATGCAATAAGTACGGCTTCTCCGCTACGCCACTGTCCCTGAGAGAATGTGTACTTGTTTCACATTTAAGTGGATGTGGGTGGGTGGTAATAGCTCGCTTTGCATGGTTCTCTCTGGCTCAGAGTCGATAGTTAGTCGTTACTAACCCCTGCTGCTGATGCGAGCAAAGAGGTTTCTACACCCTTTGGTTACAAATCAGTCGACGAGCCTTCTCCAGGGGGAGTCACGAGATCTTTTCTCCCCACTACCGCTGTTTTCGCTGCTCTGCGTCTGTTTGTTCCGAAAAGTGTCTTTCAAGGACATATGAGTACGTAGCCAGGAAACGATTTCAGGAGGGGTCTTCACTGAATGAACATTTTAATAATGTGTACTCTTAACAGAACTGCAAATGACACTAATACTGTATATATTATATTTTATTCCAAAGGACTGTATACTGGAATGTCACCAAGATGTAGATACAAAATTAGTAAACTTCTTAAAAATATACCTGTTCTCCAAAATAGGAACAAGGCAAATCTTATCATGAAAATAGGAAAATTCGGATCGAAACACGGATGGCGACCAGGAAGGAAGTGCGTGAAGCTTGATCGGAGTACTTAAATTTTTTCCCATCTCTCTATTCGTTTCCACCTTTCCCTGTATCGGCAAAGTTTTCTGTCATGTACCATACCAACATTTATGTGTCCAATGACCTTCCTCTTGGTTTAAAGGTCATGTGTACAAAAATTCATCAAGATCGAAGCAAAACTATGCATTTGGTCAAACTCCGTAAGTTAAGTACCCTCCACCATGCACCGAACGCAGTTTTATACAGACAGTGACATTCCTCTTGTTTTTAAGGTCAAGTGTGCAAACTTTCATTAATATCGGAACAAAACTATAGATTTGTATGCAATAGAAACACAGGGTCACATTGAAAAACGCACTTTGTTTTTCTATTATTTTCCAGTTGTATTTCATACAACCCTTGCCCTGAGAATAACGAAAACAACAAAAACAGGATCTGTGACATCGATCGAGCCGTTCTCAAGTTATGGCGCGACCAAGGTATTTAGGGATCCATTTTTATGTTGCGAAGTACCCTCCCACATGCACCGTATGAAACTTAAGGTACACGGTGACCTTCCTCTTGTTTTGAAGGTCAGGCGTGCGAAATTTCGTGAAGGTCGGAATGAAACTGTGGATTTCATAAGTCTGTAGGAAAACTGTTCTCCGGTATGCACCTTAATTCTGTCCTATCGCAAAATACTTTCTTAGCTGACGTTTTCTACGTATGAACTACATACCGCCATAATTTCGGCTTCAAGGGTTGCAGCAGTTAAGAGATTTCGTGTTTAGTCAGTGAGTGAATAAAATTCAAACATGTTCAAATGTTTGTAGAACTTATGGGACTTAACTACGGGGTCATCAGTCCCTAAGCTTACAAAGTACTTACGAACTAACTAAGACTAAGGACGGCACAAATATCCATGCCCGAGGGGGGATTCGAACCCCCGACCGTAGTGGCCGTGCAGACCGTGACTGGAGCGCCTCAGTCTCCTCGGCCACCACGGCCGGCAGTGTGTGAATGAACTTTCGCTTTTATATACAGGGTGTCCAGAAAAGGGCTCCCTGATTTCAAAATTAAATATCTCGAAAACAAAGATCGATAGAGGAATGCAGTAAACGGTATGTTTACTGTGAAAGCTATAAGAAGTTTATACAGCAGTTTGAAATAATAGTTACAAAAGCTGCTAACAGATGGCCCTGTACAGCTCATATCAGCATAATAAGTGAAATAATCGTATGAAAACACTCTTTGCAAACAATCACATCATAATGTTTTCAAAATGTTCACCATTGGCTCTACAGAGAAATTCGCCATCACATTTCGTAGTTTATCAACCGAAATGGATTCACATGTCACAGAGATCGCCGATTCAAGTTCGTCCAGCGTGGCGGGATGCTTCGGGTAGGCCATGTCTTTCACTGTGCCCCACAAAAAAAGTCACAGGGAGTCAAATCCGGCGAATATGGAGGCCAATCCATGCCTGGACCAGTAAACTTGGGATATTCCAAAGCAATGACTCGATTCCCGAGGTATTCCTGAAGAAAGCGAAACACTTGTTCGGTCCGATGCGGTCGGTCTCCATCTTGCATAAACCATTCAGTACCTGGCCGATCCTCGAACGCTTGCTGTGTGGCGACAAATTGTAACCAAAATTGCTACGTATCGTGCACCAGTGACCGTTTCTCGAATGAAAAAAGGGCCAATAATGCCTCTGCTGCATACTGCAGCCCACACAGAACTTTACAGGGGTTTCACTTCACATCAATATGGCTTTTCGGAACCCCAAAATCGTCAGTTCTGCTTATTCACGTATCCATTCAGGTGGAAGTGTACTTCATCTGTAAACCAGATGCAGCCAACATCAAATCCTTCACCATCAATCATTGTGAGCATCTGATTAGCAAAGGCAACCCTTTGTTACACAGCTCGTACGGGTATGGCCTGGTGCGTTTGAATTTTAAATGCAAACATGTATAGGCTTTTTCTCGGTATTTTCTGCGTGCTGGAACGCTTCAAACCAGTCTCAGATGCAATTCTACGGACGGTTGACATTGGATTTCGCTGAATAATTCCAGAAACTGTGGCGATATTTTCAGGCGTAACTGCGGTTTGCTTGCGGCCAACATGCCCCACTAGATCATCAGTTACGCTGCCTGTTCGTTGAAATTTTGCGAAGAGCGTACGAATGCTTTTCGCATCGGGTCCTTTTGGAACATTAAATCGTGCTTGAAAACTTCGCCTTGTTGACAGAGGACTCTCTTCTAACCGGTGGTACCCTAGCACCAGAAAAACGCGTTGTTGAATGGAGTACACGGTTTCAATCTGTTCCTTCGGTACGCTAACCTCCTTTCACGTTTCAATAGTGGAACTGATCGCTCTGGGCTTCGGATTACTATTTATATTAGGCATTACGTATGGCGATTACAGCGCCATCTGTTAGCAGCTTTTGTAAGTATTATTTCAAACTGCTGTATAAACTTCTTACAGCTTTCACAATAAACATACCGTTTACTGCATTTCTCTATCACTCTTTGTTTTCGAGATATTTAATTTTGAAATCAGGGAGTCTTTTTCTGGACACCCTGTATAATGTATGTGTGTGTGTGTTTGTGTGTGTGTGTGTGTGTTGTAGTTAGTTTTTAAGTCTAGGGACTGATGACGATAGTAATTTGGTCCAGTAGGTTTACAAACATTTGGACATTTGAAGGTAGAGTCGTTTACATAGGAGCATCAAGAAATATTGCTGACTGACATTGTAATTACCGATAGTAAAACTTCTCATTTGTTTTGAAATAATTACCACAACTGTTAATACATTTAACCCACTGAGGAACAATATGGTCAATTCCTCCATACACTAATGTTTACAGTTAGCTACAGGACCATGTTTTTTACCCAGGTGTGCAGTTCTTCGCCAGAAATATGCCTATGGCCATGAGTGTCTCTTTTCAGGAATCCAAAACATATGCGAATCGCACGGAGAGAAATCGGGACTGTATGGAACATATGTAAATGCTTCTCAGCCTTGTTAAAATGTAGGTGGTCGTAAAAATGCCCGTTCTTGTTAGCTTTGTCAACATTTCGGGACGGGTTTGAACCCCAGAAAACACCCCCCTGGCTTGACCTCAGCTCATGTGGGGGCCGTTTGGTGGCATATGTTAGAGGCAGTAGGACTGTCTGTTGGCTGTAGTCACTTCGGTGGGACATTTGAGTCACAAAACGAACATACGTGATGGGCATTGCTTTTGCAACGGCAAAACGTTGGCTGTTCGCTATTTTTGCGCGCGCAGAACGTAAAACACCGGCGGAAGCGAACGACACGAGAGTATACTCACTCTGCGTGCAGTCGCCAAAGGTGACGGACGCATCTGTTGTCTTGATCGAGGCGGAAACCTCAGCTCAACTTTGACACAGCTCTGTACTTGGCGACTTGTACATCTGGTGCTAAGAAGTAAGCATTAGTACTATAAGGTGAGGTGTGGTGGTTCATAAATATTTTTATTGAAAATTGAGAATAAAATGGTTCGTTAATGCTTTTGCCTCGAAACACACTGGTAAAAGTTCGTAACAGTTAGTCAGATCTACACATACAGTTCACTTTTCTGATTTAGGCCCTGTCACTATTAATCAAATTAATTGACTTGTTAATTAACTGAATGAATATGATTGCGATTTAGTCTTTGCACAACTGATCCCTTCACAGAAGATTGTTCTTACTTTTGTGTCTCGTTTCCGCCGGTTGTCCTGGGCGTCGGTGGCCGAGTCGAGGGAGACCGACGCAGGAAAGTAGGATGCACGCGTGTGCGGGTACGGAGGTGACCAGCCAGTGGGACAGCAGAAACTAGAAATACTAACCTAGATTAGAACAAGATGTATATTTCGTAGAGATATGATATTACTTAACTTTTAGAAAGTTCATGACTGCCAACTAAGTGTACTGCTGAGACATAGGTTAACTAGGTAGAGGCCTGCCTACTGATGAGTCCTAGTGCCTGTCCTATTGCCAAGTGAACGATGAAGTTCAGTGGTGGCCACGAGCGGAGTTGCAGCAGAGGGCGCTCTTGGCTGACGTCGTAAGAACGCCGCGCCGTGCGTGCATGGCGGCGCGCGGCGAAAGTAGGTGGCGCGCACTTTGTACTTGTGCGACACCACAAAATCTATATCCGAAGTTTGTACTTCTTGCTTCAAAACTGCATGAATAGCAACGTAAAAAAAAAAAAAAAAAAAAAAAAAAAAAAAAAAAAAAAAAAAAAAAAAAAAAAAAAAAACACCTATTTCACTCTTGTAGGGATGGAAGTATCGAATAATCGCTGATGCCTACAGTGTAAGATAAACAACGTCTACAAATTTCAAATTTCTATCGCCTGTAGATTCACTTTTCAGCCCCGTATTCTTTCTTGTAGAAAGGGATCGAGAACGGGAAATTTCTTTCTTACGCTTTGGCATTTTTCTTGGTTGTTTTACTTTTCAAACTGCAATATGCATTTATTGTTTTTAAATATGTGCTGTCTCTTCTTTCGGACATGTCATAAATATATATTTCTTTATTCGTAAGCTTGTTGCAGGAAAATAACTGAAGAATGTGCATCGCGTTTCTCTATGTATAACCTCTTTCCGATTGTAGTGTCAAATGTCATCGCTGGTCTTCAATCCGAATTTTATATAAGCTGACGACTTTCAACCACTATATCTTCCACCCTCTTATAGCTATCGACACGGAACTGCTATGGTGTACAACGGGAGACTTTGTACTACAACAAGATCGCCTGTCTTCACTGTGTAGTTTTTGCGGAAGAGCGAAATATTGACACCCACACATAAAATTTTATACAAGTCAGCAACTTTCAACTTCCATATCTTCCACCTCCTTATCGTAATCAATACTCTACCCCCATAGTGCACAATGGGAGACTGGTGCCTACTACCACAAACACTGTTCGTTTGCGATGTGTAGTTATGGCTGCAGAGTGAAATACAGGCACTAACACCTTAATTTATATATATATGAAGATAAACTCCGGACAATACTAACATGAGAATTCGTATGTTAAAACGGTGGCTTATTCGCGCCATACTTTTGTGACGTTCAGTTTTGTTACTTGTTCTGGGACAGTTTGTAAAGGCGTTTCCGCGCTGAAAAGGAGACGGTGGGTTTCCTTTTTTCCTTTTCTGCGTGTATGCCCTGAGGTCCACGTGCGTATGAATAATGCACCGGTGTCGCGTGCTGGGCGTGCATACAAGTTGCAGGTGCCCCTGAGGGTCCGCTTCCCGCACGACCCGCCACCGCTTCTACCTGCTGCGGACGAGCCTAGGGGACCCGAAAAAATTTCTCGTGTCCTTCTGGGAATTATTTCCCTCGCAGTGTGTCATACTAGTATATGAACATCGTAATGTCCTCCGTAAATTTATTTCGTATCTCATTAATGAGCCGTATCGGGCACAGAGGGTTCAGCCAAATATTTAGTCAGCTGAGAGGGGGGCATATTTAGTACCAGCTACAGCACCAGTGAGAACACTTCGAACCGTTAGTGGGATGACAAAAAAGTTGCGAAAAAATGGAAGTAAAGTTGAATGTTCACGCAAAGCTTTGTTCAGAATCAATCAATCCAAGTGTTTAAAAGAGCAAACGAAAGAGTTTGAACCGCTGAGTGTTGTTAGCTCAAAAAGAACTGCGTAACTTAAACCGAAGATAACAAACCGATTACAATATTAATGCAAGAACAAAAAGATGCCGCGTTTGAATAAAAATAAAGGATGGAGAGACTTATGTTGATTCTGATACTTGATGACAAATCTGCGAATGAAAACCTTTCGTTTAAAGCAAAAATGAAGGAAATCGGTCAGATAGAACGGCCTGGCCGACATTAGTTTACAGCAAAGACATCCCTATAAGAAGTGTACAGAAAGAAATCGCATTTGAGTACAGAAAAAGGAAGGCAGAATCATGTAAATTCTGATACTTATGGCACAAATCTGCGGATGAATATGTTTCGTTTAAAACAAGAATGAAGGAAATCGGCCGGGTACATTGGCCTGGCCGACTGACTTTAGTTTTCGTAGATTCTTTAATATACCGAGTGATCAAACAGCATAAATTTGAAAACTTAATAAATCACGGAATAATGTAGATAAAGAGTAAAAATGACACACATGCTTAAAATGACATGGGGTTTTATTAGGAAAGGTAAAAAAAAAAAAAAAAAAAAAAAAAAGGTAAAGCAGTTAACAATCCGAAGATTGGTTTGAACACCACAGTGCTTTACTAGGCATGGCCCTGTTTGGAGGTGGTATGCCGTTGCCTTCCTCCGACCTTCGAACTGACTTACCCAGTCAGTTATAGGGGGACCTACAGTTTAACGTGAGTTCCGAACCACGATGCTACTCGGTATTTTTCACACGAGCAATACTGCCAGAGGTGAAAGAAGTGGAAAGTGACAGATAAAAATCCCAGGACCTGGCGTGGATCGAAGCCGAGACCTTTGGATTTCTAGTCTAGCACTCTAACACTGTGCAACCGAGGCGCACTTATTAGGGGGGAAATATCTTTTTTTTTATCAGGAAAAAAAATTAAATAAAAGTGCAAAAAATCAACCGAAAGTAGTGATCATAATACCGAGTGATCAAAAAGTCCGTATAAATTTGAAAACTTAATAAATCACGGAATAATGAACATAGAGAGGTAAAAATTGAGACACATACTTGGAATGACATGTGGTTTTATTAGAATAAAAAATGTTAAGAAAGGTCCGACAGATGGCGCTTCATCTGATCAGAAAAGCAATAATTGGCATAACAAATTAAGACAAAGCAAAGACGATGTTCTTTACAGGAAATGCTCAATATGTTCACCATCATTCTTCAACAATAGCAGTAGTCCAGGAATAATGTTGTGAACAGCACTGTAAAGCATGTCCGGAGTTATGGTGAGGCATTGGCGTCAGATGTTGTCTTTCAGCATCCCTAGAGATGTCGGTCGATCACAATACACTTGCGACTTCAGGTAACCCCAAAGCCAATAATCGCACCTGGGAGGCCAAGCATGACGAAAGTGGCGGCTGAGCACACGATCATCACCAAACGACGCGCGCAAGAGATCTTTCACGCGTCTAGCAATATGGGGTGGAGCGCCATCCTGCATAAAAATCGTACCTTCCAGCAGGTGTTTATCAGCCAGGCTGGGGATGATGCGATTCTGTAACATATCGGCGTACCTCTCACCCGTGACGGTAGCAGTTAAAAAACCAGAATTAAGCAGTTCCTCGAAGAAAAAAGACCCGATAACTGTAATATGTGTTAAATCCAACCCATACCGTGACTTTCTCGTGGTGCAATGGAGTTTCCACGACAGTTGTAGGAATTTCGGTAGCCCAAATTCTGCAGTTGTGGGCGTTGACAGACCCTCGGAGCGTGAAATGAGCTTCGTCGGTCCACAACACGTTACTCAACCTATCGTCATCTTCCGCCATCTTTTGAAACGCCCACACCGCAAATGCCCTCCGCTTCACTAAATCGCCAGGTAACAGTTCATGATGACGATGGATTTTGTAAGGATAGCATCGGAGGGTACACCTATGAGCCAACCAAACAGTAGTGTATGGAATGCCGGTGCGACGTGCGACTGCACGAGCGCTGACTTCCCCGTGCATAGACGAACCCGCTACAGTCTCCATTTCTTCCTGAAATGTCTCAGCAGCATTACGCCTTGTGCTCGGTCGGCCACTACGGGGTCTATCGTCTAAACTATCCGTTGCTTCGAACTTCGAAATCATTCTCGCCACAGCTGCATTGGTCAACAGGCCTTTACCCGTTCGAATCCCCTTTGTATGGAGATAACATCGTAACATTCTGATAATACAGCTCCACTAAAAGCGCCTTTTCGGGTAACGTCAACATGCTGCGACTGCTGGTGCATCTGATTCTCTCTCTCATTACAGCTCTTTTTTCATGTGCAGTCACTGACGGTTTGCTGTCGAGCGCCATCTATCAGACATTTTTTTTCGGTTTTAATAAATCCCCATGTCATTCCAAGCAAGTCTTTAAACCACGCGGGAAAATGAAACACCTGATTCTTTCCCTTTTCGATCTCAAAAATGTCAAATGTTTGTAAATCTTAGGGACTTAAATGCTGCGATTATTAGTCCATAGGCTTACAAAATACTTAAACTATTTTAAGGACAACACACACACACACACACACACACACACACACCTATGCGGAAGGAGTACTCGAACCTCCGACGACAAGCAACCGCGCGCTCTACAGGAAGGCATCTTAGAGCGCTCGGCCACTCCACCGCAGCTATTTTTGATCTGATTTCTCTTATTGTATTACGATGATCATGCCTTCCTATTTATGTGGGTGCAAAGAAAATGTGTTCGCATTCGAAAGAAAAAGCTAGTTAAAGAAATTTCGCAAATAGTTTTACATTCCAACAAAAAGCACTATAAAATTTTGTTGGAATCTAAAACTAATGATGAGGTAAGAAAACAGAGGGGATGACAGAGGGAAGTAGGCGGAGAAGGACAGTCAGTAGAGTAGGTGAGAAAGATGAGAGGATTTGGTGGACGAAGAAAGGGAATGAAGTAGACGGACAAAGAAAAAGGATGAAGTAGATGGACAAAGAGAACGAAAGAAGATAATTAGCATATATGTGCAATTGGAAAGGGATGAAAACTCACTGCGTTTGTATCTCTATTGATTTCTCAACTGTTTACATAATTAATACCTTGTAAAACACAGAAATTTGATAACGAATGAATCATTTACGGTAGCTCTCTACATTTCTTACTAACTTTCGTCAAATTTTACATATAATTATAACTTTCATGTACAATTTTTTTGCCGACATACAACAGTTAACAATGAAACGGAAAATTGATCACTTCTTTACTACTGTATTTGGAATAAAATTTTCAGTTGTCTCTAACTTCATTTGCTAGAGACAATATCGTAGGAAGGGAAGAGGGAGTAGATCAATATGAAATAGGAGATGCTATACTGAGATGAATTTGACAGCCCTGAAAGACCTAGATCGGAACAAGGCCCCGGGAGTAAATGACATTCCCTCAGAACTACTAAAGTCTCTGGGAGAGCCAGCCATGACAAAACTATTTCACCTGATGTGTAAGATGTATGAGGCAGGTGAAATACCCCCAGACTTTTAGAAAAATGTAATAATCAGGCGCAGACAGATGTGAAAATTACATAACCGTCAGTTTGATAAGTTATGGTTGCAAAATTGTAACACGAATTATCTACAGGAGAATGGAAAATCTGGTAGAAGCTGACTCGGGGAAGATCAGTTTGGATTCAGGAGGAACGTAGGAACCCGGGAGGCAATACTCACTTTACGTCTTATCTTAGAAGATAGATTAAGGAAAGGCAAACCTACATTTCTAGCTTTTGTAGATTTGGAGAAAGCTTTTGACAATGTTGACTGAAATACACTCTTTCAAATTCTGAAGTCAGCAGGAATAAAATATAGGGAAAGAAAGTTTATTTACAACTTGTACAAAAGCCAGACCGCAGTTATTAGACTCGAAGGGCATGAAAGGGAAGCATCAGTTGGGAAGGGAGTAAGACAGGGTTGCAGTCTTTCTCCGATTTTATTCAATTTGTACATCGAGCAGGCGGTGAAGGACAGCAAGAAAAAATTTGGAATAGGGATTAAATTTCAGGGTGAAGAAATAAAAACATTGCGTTTTGCTGATGACCATTGTAATTCTGTCAGAGACAGCAAAGGACCTGGAAGAGCATTTGAATGGAATGGACAGTGTGTTGAAGAGAGCGTTTAAAATGAACATTAACAACAGCAAAACAAAAATAATGAAATGCAGTCTTAGACATTCAGGCGATGCTGAAGGAATTAGATTAGGTAACGAAACAATGAAGGTGGTACATGAGTTTTGTTACTTGGGTAGTAAAATAACATATGACAGTCGCAGTACAGAAGATAAAAATGCAGAATGGTGATGGGAAGAAAAATAGGAATTTGCTAAAATCGAATATTAATTTAAGAGTAGGAAAGTCTTTTCAGAAGGCATTTGTGTGGAGTGTTGCTTCGTACGGGAGTGAAACATGGAAGATAAACAGTGCGGACAGGAAGAGGATAGAGGCTTTTGAAATGTGGTGCTACAGTAGAATGCTGGAGATTAGGTGGGTAGATCGCATAACTAATGACGACGTACTGAACAGAATTGGTGAGAAAAGGAATTTTTGGCATACCTTGACTAAAAGAAGGGATCGCTTGGTAGGACACATTCTTAGACATCGGGGAATCGTAAAATTAGCATTGGAGAGAAGTGTGTGGGGTAAAAATCGCAGACAGAGACCAAGAGACGCATATAGTAAGCAGATTCAAATGGATGTGGGTTGCCGTTCTTATGAGGAGATGAAAAGGCTTCCTCAGGATAGAGTAGGGTGGAGAGCTGCATCAAACCAGTCTCCGGACTGAAGACCATAACAACAACAGCCTCATAAAGCACGCCATGCACTTGAACGATTTTGTGACTGCAATTCAAGAAATATATCGTAATAAAAGCTGATAAGTGTGAAAACGTTTCATAGATGGGAGTACAATTTTTTAGAGTAAAAGGTCGTGAATTTGGTGAGATAACGAACAGGTTTCGGACAGATAGCGTCTATGCAGCTCTTCACAACGCCGTCCGCGGCACAGCGCCTAGGACCTGTTTATTAGGGCAGTCTATCCAGAGGCGAGCCGTCCGCCCAGGACACTCCTCGACAAGCGTCGCTTCTTTCCGTCTCGACTCGGCGGCCATCACCATTCTTCTTCGACGTTTAACGCCCTGTAGCACAACAGCGGGCCAGAGATAATGAAGTCGTTTCTGCAGCCCGTTATGCAATCGTCGCTGCCATTAAAAAGAAAACGCAATCTGAGCGGGACTACTTACAGATAGGAGGAGACGGGATTAACTTTTGCGGAGGGCGATTAGGTCGTCAGGCCACTAAAGCGGCTTCACAGCACATTTTCATTTCTTCTCTTTTCTTGTTTGTTTTTTTTATTTTACCCCAGACAACAACGGTGACGTATTTCTTCGTCTAAGAAAGACCTTCGTGGATAATCTGGTTCACGCACACGTCTTAGCTTGACCCGAACGTTGGAAACTATGAGTCGTTCCGAAACAACTGTGGAGAACAGATTAGATTAAATCAGTACCTTTGCCTTGGATCGTATATACGACATATCGTAATCATATGGAACGTGTCAATTCAGTAAATGTTGTCTATACATAACAATATTTTAAGGATTTTATATTTTCATTTTTTATTGTTTTATTTATTTATTTTCTTTTTAATATTTTTTAAAGTAACTAGATTCCATTTTTGTATGCCAGCCCACCACAGAATTATAATGAAATAACAGGTTTTCGCTTGGTAGGCGATGTGAGATGTTTCTTTTATTTAGCTTCAAAACAAAACATATCGATTTCGTCCCTATGATGGGACATCATCAGTGCAGAATTGCAAGTCATGATGACCTATGTGCTCTGCTTAAAAACATTTAAAGGTCTTGCCGGTACAAGTCACAACAGAAGCGGCTACCTGATTTTATTGTTGTGACTTGTACCGGCAAGACCTTTAAATGTTTTTAAGCAGAGCACATAGGTCATCATGACTTGCAATTCTGCACTGATGATGTCCCATCATAGGGCCGAAATCGATATGTTTTGAAGTTAAATAAAAGAAACATCTCACATCGCCTACCAAGCGAAAACCTGTTATTTCATTTTTTAAAGTTTTATCTAAAAATTCATCTAAAGTGTAGAAGGAGTTTCCACTGAGAAATTCCTTTAATTAATTCTAAAATACTAGTTGGATGACTTTTGATGCTACTTTGTTAGTGACCGAGGACTTTTGTGGCAGCATAATTCACCCCTTTCTGAGCCAAAGTTAGATTTAACTTTGAATAGTGAATATCACCCTTTCTCCTAGTGTTGTAGGTATGCACACTGTTATTACTTTTGAATTGGGTCGGACTGTTCATAACAAATTTCATGAGTAGAATATACAGGGTGTTACAAAAAGGTACGGACTAACTTTCAGAAAACATTCATCACACACAAAGAAAGAAAATATGTTATGTGAACATGTGTCCAGAAACGCTTAATTTCCATGTTATAGCTCCTTTTAGTATTTCTTTTTAAATGTAAATTGAAATAATTCATGCAGACAATTGTCAAAATACCCAATTCGTTAGTATGTACTATACTTCTTCGATTCATCGCCAGTTGGCACAATTGAAGGAAGATAATGTTCACTTCAGTGCTTGCGTTGACATGCTACTCATTGATCTACAGTACTAGCATCAAGCACATCAGTACGTAGCATCAACTGGTTAGTGTTTATCACGAACGTGGTTTTGCAGTCAGTGCAATGTTTACAATCTTTACAAATCAACACAGATTTTCTGTGAACGTTTGGGCAGGAATTGTTGGTGATGTCTTGATCGGGCCTCATGTTCTTCCACCTACGCTCACTGGAGCACGTTATCATGATTTCATACGGGATACTCTACCTGTGCTGCTAGAACATGTGCCTTTACAAGTGGTTCATGCACGATGGAGCTCCTGCACATTTCAGTCGACGTGTACGTACGCTTCTCAACAACAGATTCGGTGACCGATAGATTTTTAGAGGCGGACCAATTCCATGGCCTCCACGCTCTCCTGACCTCAACCCTCTCGACTTCCATTTTTGGGGGCATTTGAAAGCTCTTGTCTACAAAAGCCCGGTACCAAATGTAGAGGCTCTTCGTGCTCGTATTGTGGACGGCTGTGATACAATACGCCATTCTCCAGGGCTGCATCAGCGCGTCAGGGATTCCATGCGACGGAGGGTGGATGCATGTATGCACGGTAACGGAGGGCATTTTGAACATTTCCTATAACAAATTGTTTGAAGTCACGCTGGTATGTTCTGTTGCTGTGTGTTTCCATTCCATGATTAATGTGATTTGAAGAGAAGTAATAACATGAGCTCTAACATGGAAATTAAGCGTTTCCGGACACATGTCCACGTAACATATTTTCTTTCTTTGTGTGTGAGGAATGTTTCCTGAAAGTTTGGTCATACCTTTTTGTAACACCTTATATATATATATATATATATATATATATATATATATATATATATATATATATATATATATATTGTGAAGCTACAGTGTAGATCCCTAAATAAATGTCTACAGGATGATCTTGGGTGGGCTCCAGCAATTATTCCGATTTTGCACGCTTTTGTGCAATCAATAATTTTTTAATCAACGTGGAATTGCCCCAAAATATGATACCATATGAAAGCAGTGAATGAAAATAGGCATAGTTGGTTAATTTACTGAGATGTATATGAGGAAATTTTTCAATGACTCTGATAGCATAAGTAGTTGAACTCAAACGTTCCAGCAGATTTAAATGTGTTTCTTCCAATTCAATCCCTCGTCAATGCAAATACCTAAATTTTTTGAATATTCTACCTTAGCTACAGATTTATGTTAAAAGTCTAAATGTATTAATTGTGTCATGTCATTTACTGTATGAAAATGTATATACCGAGTTTTATCAAAGTTTAATGAGTGTCCATTTGTAGAGAACCACTTAATAATTTTCTGAAAGACCTTATTTACAATTTCATCAGTTAATAATGGGCAGTTTTTAAAATTTAAGATAACCGCTTAGGATTTGCTCTGGCGCTTTCAGATTTCAATGTAGTTAAGCAGCATCACTATAGAACTAACCTGTACGGATTAAAGATCACAGACATACCTCGTTGATGTCCTATCTCATGACGACATTGACAACGGCACCTTAAACCGCAATCTTCCTTCCTCCTTTCCATCATTGAAGACCAGTTTCGGCTCATCGACGAGAGATCTGCAGATCATTGTGGCACGCCTATTATTTTGTTCAGTGTGCATGACAGATTGATGTTGTGATATTCAGTTTGGAGACTGGTTTGATGCAGCTCTCCACGCTACCCTATCCTGTGCAAGACTCTTCTTCTGTGAATGATAAAGGCAACCCACATCCATTTGAACCGGCTTACTGTACTCGTCTTTTGGTCTGCTCCTGCAACTTCAGTAAAGGATTCCTTGATGTCGCAGTATCTGTTTCACCAATCGACCCACTCTTTCATTAGATACGCCAGAATTCTTTTTCCTCCGCAATTATGTTTAGTACTTCTTCCTTAGTTATGCGATGTACCCATATAATTTTCGGCATTCGTCTGTAACACTACATTCCAAAAGCTTCCATAATCTTTTTGTCTGATCTCCTTATCTTCCACATTTCACTCCAATACATTGCTATACTCCACACAAATACTTTCAGAAAAGACTTCCTAAATTAATATTGGATCTCCGTACGTCCACATTGTGTTAGAGTTCTGGGACATCGGCAGCCATCTTGGACGCCATGTTGGGCGCCGCCATCTTGAATCCAGAGATATTACAAACGGCAGAGCTGCCATCTTAACTGAGATTTCCAGAGGTGCCACACACAAAGAGCATTCCAGAGTGCCCCAGAGAGCTACAACACCACGAAGAATCGCTTTTCGGCTTTGGGCAAGATCAATGTGTAGTTCTTTTTTAAGTAAAGAAAAAAAAGATAAGGAAAAAGATCAAGGACAAATCTTTATTTATTTCCGATAATAATATACAACGTCACTAACAACATGAAAGGAGGTCTAAAACCAGAAATATTACGACGATTCAATTTGGTGTGGCAAGCTTACAGGAGACACTCTTGAATTTTGAAATGTAAGATGTCGGTTGAGATGAAGAAAACAATTTTTGATGAATGTATACTACCAGTAATAACTTATGGCTGTTAAACACGGACTTTAAATGAGTTCATTGCTAGTAGCCCAAAGAGGAACAAAATGATCAATGCTGGGTTACGTAAAAAAAGAGAGAAAGAGAGCAATCCAAATAAGACGAACAACAAAGGTCGCCGACATTATGGAAAGGGTGACTACACTGAAATGGCGATAGGCTGGTCATATTGCTAGAGTAAAACATGGTAGATGGTCTAGATAAGTCCTAGAATAGGGTCCAATTTTCCAAAAAAGACCTAGAGGAAGACCACAAGATCTAAGGAAAGCAGCTGGACTCAGTTGGCAAGGGAAAGTTCAAGTTCGGAAGAAATGGAAGAACGTATTGCGATCGTTTGTTGTACGCCGCCTCAAAGAGGCCATGTCACTAAGTGATAGAACTGGCTGATGATGACGATGATTTAAGAAAATTGCGGAAAACCTAGCAGCGCAGGAGTAGTCGAGTGATCTGGAGCGCCACGTTACGAATCGCGCGATCTCCAGCGTCGGAGGTTCGAATCCTCCCACGGTCATGAACGTGTGTGTTGTCCTTAGGTTAGTTTAAGTATTCAGAGATTACATGACATTAACTGCAAATGGACAAAGCTGAAAATGTGTACCCAGCCGGGTTTCGAACCCGAGTCTCCTGCTTTCTAGGCAGTTGCGCTGACCCCTACACCAGTGGGGGCACAGTGATCGCCGCACCTGCAAGGACTACCTGAGCACGCCTCCCCCTCCCGTCAGATACAAATTCCCAACTTCACTCTGCCCACAGTATTCAAATTCGTAGTTTAAAACTAATTCCCGTAAGAAATGATGTCATATATTCTGTGAATATGAAAGAGTAACAACTGCGGGATTAGAAGTGACGTCTGTTCTTTCGGAACAGACGTCACATGTATATGTTTAGTTTAAGTAGGCTGTAAGCTACGGTCTAATAACCCCGTAGTTGCGTTCGGTAGATTTACAAACATTTGAACAGTTTTTTGGAAAACCTAAATCTGGATTTTCAGATTTTAATTCGCAATTTGCGATAATTTGCGACTTCAGCTGCTTTTCGTTTAGTTGATCTACCATTTTGTAACACATGAAAATTTATGCCGGACCGGGACTCGAACCCGTTTCTCCCGCTTTTCGCGAGCGCTCGCCTTAACCACTCGGCCACCCGTGCACGCTCCCCGGCCAGACCCAAACTTCCGTATGTCACACTTGTCTACTTCCCCTCGTACTCGCACGCGTTTTAGCGTGATTACCGCGATGAGGAGAGACATACATACACCATCTTTAGCCTGTCTGGGCTGTCGTATTTATCTTGAATCCACTGTTCTAAAGGAATTGGGAGCGTGCACGGGTGGCCGAGTGGTTAAGGCGAGCGCTCGCGAAAAGCGGGAGAAACGGGTTCGAGTCCCGGTCCGGCACAAATTTTCATATGTTACAAAATGGTAGATCAACTAAACGAAAGCCGCTGAAGTCCAAAATGATCGCAAATTGCCAATTAAATTGTGTAAATTTAACACTTATAGTTGCGGACCATCAGTAACTCCGTTCCTTTAGAACAGTAGAATCAAGCTAAATCTGGATGTCCGGATGTGGATTCGAACCACCGTCATCGCGAATGTGAGTTTAGGATGTTATTACCACAACGTCACCTGGCTCGCAGCACCAAAGAGGATACGGACAGATGGGTGCTGGACTCTGACAAGCTACCCGTGCACGCAGCGTCTTAAGTCCGGTCACAGATTTAAAGCGTCATTTCTGTCCGATTCGTTCGCGCTTCGCTCAGCCGCCACCGCTGCTTCACTGCAGGGATTCTCTCCATGTGCGGTCCTAGTTTCATGGAGCCGCGCCACTCGCCAGTCTCGCACATAATGCGAAACATACCAAAGTTGTTGACGCCGGTGTAGTCGCGCAGTTTACGGCCTAGAGCTGAGAGAGACCGCTTATCTCGCTTGTGTGTCGCAGCGGAGAGGAGCGGCAATTCAGGGACGGGAGACGCCGATAAAGATCCCCGCTGACGTTTATTCGGACGTCGGGTGTGTAGTCGCGGTGAACGGAGAGTAACTCACTGGCGAGGACGTTAACGTGTCCAGCCTCCAGACGGCCGTCTGCGAACCAGGCGGCGGCCGCGACCGGGCTGTCTGCGTCTTTAGGGCCGGGAACTGGACGTCGCACCGGCTCAAGACCAAGGTCGATCGGAGGTCGTTAATTCCCGGATCCAGGGAAAGTGGATCCCGACAGGTCCCAGCCGCAGGCCTCGCCGGCATTGCGAAAGAGCTGCAACTGGTGCACCTACTCCAAGGCGGTTCTTTGGGAGGGAACTCTTACAGGGTGATTTTTCCCCCACAGTGTGCAATCTATAGGGATCATTTTTCAAAAGAGATATACTGGCTGGCCAGTACTTACCTTAGTCTGTACCACCGATAGTGACACAAATGAACAAAAAGAGAAAAAGGGACGAAAAAGGACAAGCTTTCGGAACACAGTTCCTTTTCAGGTGGGAGAGAAGGGAAGAAAAAAGGATGGGAACGGAAGGGAAAGGTAATTCACGACCTAGGTCATGAGGAATGGTGTTTGAGGAGTGTGGAAGTCAGAGAAAATGTCTAACAAACCTGTGAGAACGCAAGATTTCCACATAGAGAAGGTTCATTCAGCCATACTTTGTTACAGCGACTGCGGTGTGACACGCGCTGTTTGGGTTACAGTGTGCGCGGTGTTCGTCCGCTGTGACACTGATGCCGCCCCCGCATGCGCCGATCCGCACTCGTCGCGGCTGCGACTCTAGTCCAGTCAGATAAGCCGAAAAAAGGCGTCCACCTCGGAATGAGAGGTAACAAGCTGAATTTTTGCATGAGCCTTTCTTTTGGCATTCTAAATGATGTGTCAAAAGTCTCATAAAATCTCGTGTCCGCGTCTTAAGATATTAGAGGTCAAAGGTCACAAAAATAAGTTTTTCGCAAATATCTCGCTTCCTATGCGTTAAATGGTATTTGCATCTCGGATAAAAGTTGTAGAGCATGAAATTCTCTACAATTTTTGTTTTAAACATTTTTTGTGCACTTCATCGTTTTTTAGATAGAGCGCGGAGAGCGCACAGTTCACAGCGGTCAGACATATAAGACGTAATACGAGGTCAGCTGCGAATCACAGTCAATGGTAGGTTGTTTAAAGTTAATAAATCATTGCAACAATTACAATAACAAACTTTCATTCTTTGTGTTCACAATATTAATCATAAATCAAAAATATTTGGTTAATAATATTCACTTATTTCTTGAAATATTAAATGGAAATATAAGCAATCTAAGAATATTCTTGCGTTGGCAGATCCTTTTAACCTTCGGTGGTTTGTGTAGATGACTCTTGCGAATTGTCTGTTGGTGTCGTAAGATGTCTTATACAACTTCTGCAGTGTTATCAATGTGCGCTAATGCGACAATATGATTACCTAAAACACGATACAGTATATATTCTAAAAGGTTAGATTGTTAGTAATACTGTAGACTGTGTTACTATGGCTATATTCTCTATCTAAAAAACGATGAATTGCACAAAAAAATGTTTAAAACAAAAATTGTAGAGAATTCCATGCTCTACAACTTTTATCCGAGATGCAAATACAATTTAACGCATAGGAAGCGAGATATTTGCGAAAAACTGATTTTCGTGACCTTTGACCTCTAATATCTTAAGACGCGGACACGAGATTTTATGAGACTTTTGACACATCATTTAGAATGCCAAAAGAAAGGCTCATGCAAAAATTCAGCTTGTTACCTCTCATTCCGAGGTGAAACCCTAATTTGACTGGACTACTCGTCCTCGACGCGGTTCCGTCCCCGTCCGACTACCCGCGTAAGTAAAGGCCCTTACACTCCGATTTGTCGTACGACCAACAAGATGTCCAACGAACCAACCAATTGGTAGCAGCCTACACACGTTCCGACCAACTGCTCGCAGCGCCTCCTCGTTCTGGTGTCTGATTGTCGAACTGTTTTTGTTTTCGCGTGTTCGCTGTGCAGACGACGTCAGGCACGGAAGTTGGTCGGGAAGTAATACACACGGTACAATTTGTCGGGCCGATACGGAAAGTTGGTCGGGTAGCGCATAAAACCGCCCAATTTATCGGGTGACCAACGAATTGGTCCAATAAATCGCATCGTGTGTAGGGCCCTTAAATGGGAGGCCGCCAACGGGGCGATTTGCAAGCGTCTCGGAATCGTCTGGAAGTGGACGCTCGTCTGCGCGACCTGCAGTGCACAGGAAACTGCGAGCGTGACGAGCCGGTACTGATTTCCAGTGCATGGAACACTTCAGAGCCCATGAGACCTGCATGCAATCACTGTAATGAACTTTTAATAAATAAATAAGTACATCTGTATACACGGTGTCTTGTCCACCCAAAATATCTCTGGAACAGTAACAGCTATTGGAAAACGACCTTCGCGGGTATCAGTGTACGGCTGGGGCCCATGAATGTACATATTTGGAAACATTCTACAAGGAAAGCAAATGTGTTTTTAACACAAACGTATATTTTTTTAAATGGACACCCTATATTTTTTCTTCAGCAATCCATATCATGACAAATCACATAAACATTGGCGTTGATTGCCAAGCAATATTCCAATTACATCCCGAGATATTGCGACGCAAAGTTGACGCTTGAAATACGCGAAACGCGCGGCTAGCGCACGTCCTGAGCAGCATGGGGTTCTCGCCTGAGTCTCAGGACGTGCGCTAGCCGCGCGTTTCGCGTATTTCAAGCGTCAACTTTGCGTCGCAATATCTCGGGATGTAATTGGAATATTGCTTGGCAATCAACGCCATTGTTTATGTGATTTGTCATGATATGGATTGCTGAAGAAAAAATATAGGGTGTCCATTTAAAAAAACATACGTTTGTGTTAAAAACACATTTGCTTTCCTTGTAGAATGTTTCCAAATATGTACATTCATGGGCCCCAGCCGTACATTGATACCGCTGACAGTCGTTTTCCAATAGCTGTTATTGTTCCGGAGATATTTTGGGTGGACAAGATAGCTGGGACACCCTGTATATATAAATATTTTGAGTATGTCGTGTCTTGCAACTTCACGGTTTGTCAAAAAGGGAACAAGCTCTAGCGGTACCCCGAAAATTTCAAAAACTGTCAATAGTACACAGTGACAAAGAGTTTGGAAACCGCTGCTGAGTAGACACTGCAGCAGTATCTAAGCTTCTTCATGTTTATTTCATGGGCTACTTTCCTAGAATTGAGCATGAAATCCAGACGATTTGAAATCCCTTTGAAGTGGATTATTTTAAAAAATCGAAAATTTTATCCGGTGATGCAGATTTGTTAACTAAACTATCAAGTGACCAGTCTTTAACAACGCAATTGGTCCCATACCGAATAAATGTTCAGCAAAATAGTCAAAATTGCTCTGAAACATTTCATGGGCTTTTCGACAACATATTTATCTGAACAAGCCTTTTCAACTTGACTCTTTTTGAAAATTAAGTACCGGAATAGACCTAATGTAGAGAGTGATGTGAGGCTAAAGTCAAGCACTCTTAATCCAAATATTGACTGTGTTGTAAGAGACAAACTGTGTCAAACATCCTACTGAGTTTTTTCATTGACTAGATTTTGAGTTTCACATACTTGCTGTAATTCAGTGAATACAATGAAAATATTTTCTCTCGTATATTTTACTAATAATGTATGCTGTGTGTGTGTGTGTGAGTGCTTGCGTGCTGATTTTTACATTTAATTTAGTTGCTGGGCCTCCCAGATGTTTTTATGCAATGGGTGGACCGTAGAGGAAAAAGGTTGGGAACGCTGCTCTACCACCAGCGAATAACCGCTCTATGTACGGAAGCATTCACAACACTATTTGTGTCTTCCTTTTGTTGCACCGGTGCCAATAAAAACATCACAGCATGCCCCTAACCACTAAAAAAAAAAAAAAAAAAAAAAAAAAATGTTCAAATGTCTGTAAATCTATCGGACCAAACTGCGTGGTCATCAGTCCGTAGCTTACAAACTACTTAAACCTAGGTAAACTAACCTAAGGACAACACACACACCCATGTCCCAGGGAGGACTCGAACCTCCACGGCGAGCAACCGCGCCCTCCGCAGCGAGGCGCTTTAAGACCGCTCGGCTACTCCACCGCGGCCCCCTAATCACTAGTACAATCTATTAAAGTGTAATTATTGGAGGAAGTAGCCAAGACTGTTTTGTAGCTGCCTGTTGGATGTCGCCAGCTGACTGAAGGGAAATCATGCCGTTAACGTTGGGATGCCTCGCCTCTCAGTCGTGTCTTCCCTGGTCGATGCATCGGACGAGGAGGTCCAATTGCGTGGCCTGATCTTTGAGCGGATCTCAAGACGAGCGGTTTCTGGAGGCGGGCCCCACCTCAGAACTACAGAGTCTATTCCACATGTGGAGACATTGGAGCGACTACATGCTGCCTTCGGCACTTTTCGGATACAGCCTGGACGGTGTGAACGTGGGAGACATAACATGCTAAGACGCGTACACGCTTGTTTTGAGACACATTGGTGACCATTTCAACACACTGCCGCGCCCGTAATATTACGTTGCTGTCGTTCGAACATTGACGCGCCAGTATTATTCTCCTATCAATACAACATGTTTTTACAAAAATCGAGATTGACAGAGAGAGGGCAGAGGAAAAGCACTAACTCAAGGCTTGAATTAATAAATACGAGGGATGGAACTTAAATAGTGGCTGCCATTTATTCAGGACCGATACAAAAGCGTTACATGTTTGCACCTGTCATATAGGATAAACAGGTCGGTCATTCTGTACAAGGCTCAGATTCAAAAGACAGATTCTGCCTTTGATGAACATTGCTTAGATCAGGAGCTCAAAAAGCCAATACATATAGAATTCCAGAACGTAAAGGTGCAAAACTCACCCAATTAGAAATATTGGACATGCAGGTAAATAACAATATTTGGAACACGAGATTATTATCGGTAAAGAATCAAAGACATAGATGTTCGTGGTACAATAATTAGTTACTGTTCTCGCTAGACAATTTCAGCAAGTCATCATATATATATATACACTCCCGTCTATACGAGGGTTGGAACTAAAATAATGTTTACACCTGGTACTGTCCTTCAAAGTAGTCACCAGAGTTGCATAGACCGCCTTGTCAGCGATGTGGAAGGCGTAGTATACCGTTAGCAGAGCCTGTTCTGTTGATGGCACGAATGGAGCGGTCTACTGCCTTTCGAATCACTGGAACAGTTCTTAAGCGAATGCCACGAACTGATTCTAAATAAAAATATAAAAAAAATGTTTTTAATTCTATGGGACCAAACTACTTTGGTCATCAGTCCCTAGACTTACTAACTACTTAAACTAATGTAAACTAACCTAAGGACAACACACACATCCATGCCCGATGGAGGATTCGAACCTCCGACGCGGGAGGCCGCGCGATCCGTAACATGGCGCTCCAGACCGCTCAGCTACTCCCGCGCGGCATGAAATGGTTCCTTCATCTTCGGAATCAAATCAAAGTCGCATTGACTCAATTCTGGGCAGTATCGTAGATGGTACAGTACTTGACAGTCCCATCGACCGCACAGAGCAGCCACAGCTTGCGGTATATGCACCCGCGTTTTGTCGTGCAAAATGATGGCTGGGTTAAGCTGAAAGTGTACCCCACAAAACGGTCCTAGAATCTAAGAATGTTGGCGAAGGCAGTGTCATAAGGGGCAGCTCCTCGATATGTGAGTGGGGCGACGACTGCTACGCAGTAGGATGCCGTAGGTTGTGCCGAGGGCGAGTGTTAAACAAAGATATCGTCAGGAGTACCCAGTGCAAGTGTAATATGATTGATATTCTTTTTTATCTGTATAAGCAGCCTGATAAAGTGAGTGGCAGTGTATTGCTGATTTCTGTCAGGTAAAGGTAGGTGTCATGCATGATTACATTGCCTTTTGGGAAATGTTTACCGAACTGACCAATATCATTTGAGAATGGCTCAGAGATGAAACGAAAGTAGTGATGATAATACCGAGTGATCAAAAAGTCCGTATAAATTTGAAAATTTAATAAATCACGGAATAATGTACATAGAGAGGTAAAAATTGAGACACATACTTGGAATGACATGTGGTTTTATTAGAATAAAAAATGTTAAGAAAGGTCCGACAGATGGCGCTTCATCTGATCAGAAAAGCAATAATTGGCATAACAAATTAAGACAAAGCAAAGACGATGTTCTTTACAGAAATTATCAATATGTTCACCATCATTCTTCAACAATAGCAGTAGTCCAGGAAGAATGTTGTGAACAGCACTGTAAAGCATGTCCGGAGTTATGGTGAGGCACTGGCGTCGGATGTTGTCTTTCAGCGTCCCTAGAGATGTCGGTCGATCACGATACACTTGCGACTTCAGGTAACCCCAAAGCCAATAATCGCACGGACTGAGGTCTGGGTACCTCGGAAGTCAAGCATGACGAAAGTGGCGGCTGAGCACACGATCATCACCAAACGACGCGCGCAAGAGATCTTTCACGCGTTTAGCAATATGGGGTGGAGCGCCATCCTACATAAAAATCGTACGTTCCAGCAGGTGTTTATCAGCCAGGCTGGGGATAATGCGATTCTGTAACATATCCGCGTCCCTCTCACCCGTGACGGTAGCAGTTACAAAACCAGAATTACGCAGTTCCTCGAAGAAAAAAGACCCGATAACTGTAATATGTGTTAAATCCAACCCATACCGTGACTTTCTCGTGGTGCAATGGAGTTTCCACGACAGTTGTAGGAATTTCGGTAGCCCAAATTCTGCAGTTGTGGGCGTTGACAGACCCTCGGAGCGTGAAATGAGCTTCGTCGGTCCACAACACGTTACTCAACCTATCGTCATCTTCCGCCATCTTTTGAAACGCCCACACCGCAAATGCCCTCCGCTTCACTAAATCGCCAGGTAACAGTTCATGATGACGATGGATTTTGTAAGGATAGCATCGGAGGGTACACCTATGTGCCAACCAAACAGTAGTGTATGGAATGCCGGTGCGACTTGCGACTGCACGAGCGCTGACTTCCCCGTGCATAGACGAACCCGCTACAGTCTCCATTTCTTCCTGAACTGTCTCAGCAGCATTACGCCTTGTGTTCGGTCGGCCACTACGGGGTCTATCGTCTAAACGAACTTCGAAATCATTCTCGCCACAGCTGCATTTGTGAACAGACCTTTACCCGTTCGAATCCCCTTTGTATGGAGATAACATCGTAACGCTGAACTAGCACATTCCCCATTCTGATAATACAGCTCCACTAAAAGCGCCTTTTCGGGCGCGACTGCTGGTGCATCTGATTCTCTCTCTCATTACAGCTCCTTTTATACACGATTTTCAAGCGCAGTCTGTAAATCTATCGGACCAAACTGCTTGGTCGTCAGTCCGTAGCTTACAAACTACTTAAACCTAGGTAAACTACTAAGGACAACACACACACCCATGTCCCAGGGAGGACTCGAACCTCCACAACGAGCAACCGCGCGCTCCGCAGCGAGGCGCCTTAGAGCGCTCGGCTACTCCACAGCGGCCATTCGCAGTCACTGACGTTTTACTGTTTAGTGGCATCTGTCGGACATTTTTTTTTCTTTTGTTCTAGTAAAACCCCATGTCATACCAATTATGTGTGTCAGTTTTTACCTCTCTATCTACATTATTCCGTGATGTATTAAGTGTTCAAATTAGTACTGACTTTTTGATCACACGGTATATGAAAATTGCGATCAAGACATCAGATTTATGATGTGGGCAGTTCATAAAGGTAAATTATTTGATCACCGCAAATTCAGGCTTCTAGGTTTATCCGCAACGAATCTGAGACAGCGGCGTGAATGGTTTCGAGAAATGGACGCTACGACTGCGCGATCGACTTTGTAAAGGAATGAATCATTCATCGCAGCGGTTGTTACGGCTGGTCTGAGTGGCTGGATTTGGCCGTAGCCCGATTTGCACAGAGCGGAAACAATCAGAGCATCCCTCGCAATATGAGGGTGTGTCGGGAGGGTCAGGCTGTACGGATGACCACGCGAAGCGCCCCCAATGGCGCAGAGAGGCCTGTTTGCCGTGATTCATGTGCGCGGGCCGACTTTGGCCGGACCTCTGTCCTCTCACCCCCTCCCCTCCCCTCCCCTCCCCTCATACACTGGCCACAGCGACAGGGGGAGGTACGGCCGCGACTCCATAAACAGAGGACCGTCGCCGTCCCGCCAGCAATAAACTGAATCAACACTGACGGACGGCGGACGGCGGATGGCGGGGGAGGGAAATTCACTTTGCCGCAGGGCTGCGCTGGTCCCAGGAAGCCAGCGAGATGGACGAGCGGTGAAGGAAGAGCCTTGGGGGGGGGGGGGGGGGAGGTTTCCATCGCGCGGTGAGAGCAAATGACTCGAGCGGTGAGGCCTCATGGCCGGAAAAAACAGCCCCCTGTCCCTTGTGGTGTTGGAGAGATTGCCAGGTCACAAGCGCCTCTCTGCATTCGGTGTCCAGTACCGTGAATGTGTAAAAAGGGGGGTGTCAATCAGACGAAAGAGAAGAAAACCGACCACTGCTAGATTACAGTCACACCAGAGGGAGCTGCCTTGCATTATTCGTGTCTACAAGATAACGCACGACGTTTTCCTCAAGCCCCTTTTACACGATCGACTTTCTTGTCTCTCAGACTATTTGCTACGCGTGGGTCTACTACAGCGCCCCTCGCGTGTTATTCCAGTACTGCGGCTGGTCCTTTTCGTTTAGACGTCAGCAACATAATTGTAGACCTGTCTGCTGTCTAGTTTTGCATATCAATGATCAAGTGACGTTATATAAAGGGACGTTTTTACATGGGAGCTGGACAGTTGAGTTTAAAAGGTAAAGCAGTCAACAATCCGAAGATTGGTTTGAACACCACAGTGCTTTACTAGGCATGGTCCTGTTTGGAGGTGGTATGCCGTTGCCTTCCTCCGACCTTCGAACTGACTTACCCAGCCAGTTATAGGGGACCTACAGTTTAACGTGAGTTCCTAACCACGGTGCTACTCGGTATTTTTCACATGAGCAATACCGCCAGAGGTGAAAGATGTCGAAAGTGACAGATAAGAATCCTAGGACCTGACGAGGATCGAACCCGCGACCTTTGGATTTGTAGTCTGGCACTCTACCACTGTGCAACATTATTTTGCTCTATGGGTTGTTCGACTGCTTGCGGTCGCAGATCGTGTATGTCCGTTGTTGTTCGATTTGTTCTTCGCTCAGCTTTTTTATTACAGAGGGCGTTCAGTCCACGGCGCCCGGCAGCAACCGAGGCGCACACTATCAATGACGAAACTGTGATAGGCTGCATAGTTTTCTGTATACAGAGTACTAACTAACTATTACCACCAAGAATAACTCGGAAAGTATGAAAGGAGCTGAAACGTTTGTGGGACAAAAAGTGGGGGCCCAGAATATGATATTGGTTTTTTGTTGCTAGCAAGTAGTAACCTACACCACTCACGTATCAAAATTTATTTCAACCAATTATTTAATATGGAATTGAAAAAAATACATGGCATCTTAATTTAATCATCAAAATATGCACTCCAATCAGTTTATTTGTTTCAGAGCTGTACATTTCACTGGCACTCCATTTTTCTGTACTGAATACAAATTCGTTTGATCCGAAAGTAATTCCAGAAATTCAACGGTGAAATATTCTGTAGGACTTTTTACTTATTCATCTGATGTAGTAACCGGACTACTGAAAGTAGTTTCAAGCCATGTGAAGTCATATTTTTCCATCTGAAGTTAGCTTGCTGCTATTAGTTATCTGTTTGTGAAACTTCTTTTTCGTGTTCTAGAGGGTCCCTTTCATTCACCTTTGGCTTCTTCATTCCTCGTAGCCGGCCGCGGTGGCCGAGCGGTGTGCGGCGCGCCAGTCACGTTCTGCACGTGCAATACGGTCGGGGGTTCGAATCCCCCCTCGGGCATGGATATTTGTGCCGTCCTTAGTGTTAGCTAGTTCATAAGTAGTTTGTAAGTTTAGGGACTCATGACCCCGTAATTAAATCCCATAAGCTATACAAACATTTGAACATTACTCGTATCTGCCTTATCTCCAACACTTTCAGGACCAGACCCTTCACTGTCTGATAGCTCTGAAAACTCACTGCTATTCAGTTCTTGTGGAATCTGTCAATTTTCTTGTCGGAAAGTTTCACCGTATCAAAGTCTGAAAAAATTAAAATAGTTACCGAAATGAGCTTTGTGGTGTGTGAATACAATCGGAATAGCCATTAAATATATTAAGACTGATAGGCTTCTAGAATTATTTCTACTGAACATCAAAAATATTACCAACAGAAACGGCAATGTATTTTCGCAGATTTTCGCGGCGTAATAATTGTCGGTGTTCTTCACGGGTTTGCGACCGGATTGCGTCGTTCTGTTGACACGATGTTTCGGCGGTCCACCTGGCCGCCGTCTTCAGGTGCGACTGGTGCACAGTCACGCCGGAACTGAGGACACATCAGGTATGGCGGCTCCTTTATAACGGGGGAACAGGCCAGCGCGCGGTGCGACAAGCGGAGGAAGGAAGCCAAGGGTGCTGCAGCGCCACCGGCGGTACAATCTGGCCAAAATCGACGAACAGCTAGTCGAGAACTAGACCGTTGTTGTGCCATTTCTGATTGTCATTATTTGACGCAAGAATTGGATCACCTTAAGGTTGTTTTCATGCAGAATGGCTATACTGATCATCAAATCAGTCGAGCTTTCCAATTTGACCAAGTGAAACACAAAAAAAAAAAAAAAAAAAAAAAAAAAAAAAAAAAAAAAAAAAAAAAAAAAAAAAAAAAATTAAAGAAAGTTTGTCAAGGTTAAGAGACTTAACTGCGGGATCATCACTCCGATAGCTGCAGCCACCTCCCTCTGTGTCTATCCCTTTTCTAAACTTCCTATGGCTCTCCATGCCACAGCTTCGGGTAAGTCACGTTATTGTTGCATTGCACTACCTGCTCACTACACTATCTGAATCCAACTGCTACTGTAATTCGTTTGGGAAACACAAGTCAACACTAGCTCTATAGGCAGCAAATTTCTGTTACTACCACTATCTCTGTTGTCGTAAAGCTGTTGTCCCCAACCCGTAGAACCGACAGAAAGACGTCAGATCATTTTAGCTTACTATGCCGAAGACCTTTACAGTCGAGATATCTCAACTAATCTCATAATTGTTTTGACCAGTATCGATGTTTAAAGATCTCCTGTTCTTCGCAAAGATGACATATCGCCCTTTTACTTCTGTGTGTAAAATGTGTCTTTTAATTTTTTCGGAGTTTGGTCGGCCTGCAGTACGAGTTCGGCAAAAGTAGATTTATGTGTGTCTTTGCTTCCTTATTACTGCTCCTTTTCCTTATCTTGTCTTCACATTTCTGACTGTTTGACCAATGTAGTAACAGGTAGAGTTATTACAGGTTCATTTAAGACTCCTGAAGGAAGAAAAATACGTTATTGGCACTAGTTACGCTGAAATAGGTCATTAGAATCATGTTTTGTCTACCGCAGGGTTTACGTTCGAAACCAGAAACGGTGCTATTATTTTTGAATCATTAGCATTATTATAACTGCTGTTTCGTTTTTGAACAACTTGAATACAACTCTTCACTTCTTGTATTTTACCCCTGCTACCTTCACAATTTGAAAACGTTTATTCCAGTCAACGTTGTCAAAGAATTTCTCCACATATTCAAAAGCTAAAAACGTTGGCTTGCCTTTCCTTAACCTGTTCGCGGACAGCTGAGCCTACTTTTTTATTTATCAAATGATAATGCATAGCTTGGTTCAAGTACATAATTCTAATTGTATACATTGTAAGATATGTATGACAAGGAAAATGTACGCACAGAATCAGATGTACAGTGTTATACTAAATTATGTACACATTACACAAGTTCTTAGATTTCTAAGTCCAATCCCTTGATCCAGTTGAGCCCTTCAGGTGATGCATGGTGGATGCCATTTATTGATCCCCCAAAGTCTCGTCTCGGGCATTCACCTACAATATGGTTTATTGCTTGTAGGGCAGCTCCACAGTCACAATCGGGATATATTGCCCAGTCCCATTTGCGCTGTAGATTTCGGTAGTTCCCTTGGCCTGTTCGGATGCGGTTTGTGATTCTCCACTGGCGTCGGGGGAGTGAAAAACCTGGAACTCGCGTTGAAGGATGGCTCTTCCATGCTTCGTTGGTGTGAAAGTTAGTGACATCAAGATGATGTGCAGTTTTCCAAGATGTTTTTCTTGACTTTAAGCGCTGGTGTTCTGCAAGTGATATATCCCTGTGTAGCTGGGAGCTCTTGTAGATGTTCCTCCAGATCTTCAGGAGAGCATCTGATCTTCGTAGAGCTGGAGATTGGATGTTACTTAAAACTGGTAGTCATGCACTTTGAGGACTATGTCTGCAACCCGTGATAAGTCGCATTGTATGGTTGAGTTGCACATCTATTTTCCTAGAGTGAACACTGTTCATCCAACTCGGACAATAGCATTCAACGACAGAGTGTGACAGTGGCAAAGCAGTTGTTCGTAGGGTTTGAGCTCTGGAAGCTTCTGGGTGATATTATTACTGGTGTTCACTTTAGCAGCCACGTTGGAGAGGTGTTGACGGAAAGTTAGGGATCTGTCGAGTGTTACTCCAAGGTACTTCGGTGTGCTACATTACTGCAATATTTGTCCTTTGAGATTTACTTCTGGTTTATAGAGTGCCGATTTCGTAGGTGAAATGCTGAAGTGACCGTTTTATGAAGGTTTAGGTGGAGGCACCATTTCCTGAAGTGTGTGTGCAGAATTTCCATGTCGGCAGTTAATTTATTTTCAGCAGTAGTGAAATTGGAGCTCTGTGTTACCAAACAGATGTGCTGTTGGCCGCGGTCAGACATCTTCAGGCTGCTGCCTCGGAGTGTTGCGGCAGTTGGCAGTCTCGTGTGTCGCATGGGACACTTTAAATGTGCGTAACACTCTTTTGATTAAAGAGACTATTCATTAGAGTCATTAGAGAAAACTATGTCTCATTTAAAGATATAACTACAAAACAGCTTCAGACTCCTTGAATATACAGAAACTATCGGTTTTGTGTAAATTTATTACACATACCGTATAGAAATTGGCCGACAGCGTTTCCTCATCCTAACGAAACCGAACTACCGTATAACATGCAGTTTTTTTCCGTTCTAAGCGCAGCATATGAAAGAAATTTATCGTCTGACACAATTTTTGGCACTTTCTCAGTATATTCTACGATTGTGAAACTTTTGTACAAACATCAATTTCGGAAGAGTTTCACACTTTACGGCTTTGCTTTAGTGCTGTATTTTCTAATATTTAGATATTTCATAGCATCAAAATATCAAACAGGGCTGCCTGAAACAACTAATGTTTAAAATCCATTCTGAAAGTGAAATTTGCATCAGATACATAACTGAAAAATAGCTTCTTACGTTCTGAATACAACAGTCAGCCACTACAAAATTCTTTTAAGAACACGAAGTATGCCATAACTTTTTCTTAACTAAGGCATCTAACATTAGCATTAGAGTATCTAACAAGAAAATTAACATTGTAATGCAGTAAGCCAAATATCTTAACCTTACAGTAGCGTGAACTGCTCAAAAGATAGCAACTATCATCACAGGGATGAACTTCACAATGTGCATCCACTGTGGCTATGTGTCATTCATATATGGAACTATACACAGGTCTGCAAACCCCTTTCAGTCGTTATACCTATATGTAAAGCAGATTACCTTTAAATTCTGCGTTACAAGATGCTAATAGTAATTTCATAAACAAAAATTCGAACTGCAGTGAGGCAACTAATTTCGTCTCCCCAATAGTTATTTTAATCATAAAATGAAAATTTTTTGAACTTCCTGTCGACCAGCACTGTCTAAAGTATCTCCTGTTTAAGAGCTACCAGTATTATAAAAGCCTGTTATTTATTTCATTCTATGCTATATTGTCTTGACTAACAGTCTGTTAAGCAGGGGTAACTATCTTTGAACACAGGAAGTAGGGCTACTTGTATTCCTGAGAAATAGAAATGGGAATACAGTATTCGATCTTTTTATACCTTTCTTAAATTGATTTATGTATTTAAACGCTGAGCAGCTCTTCGCAATCGTGCTTCATGTACACTGCAATAGTAAAAAAAATACAGAGGTGACTATCAATTGTGTACATATACCGCAGTAGCTATTTAATACACGATTTACCTGCTAATAAGACTCGTATTTATGTGACGCTTGCCACTACCATGGCGGCCAGCGAAGGTTCAAATTATCCCGCGACTTCAGCGCCGTCAAGGAGTCCAGTTATTTTTACAACGTTTTTGCGCCCGCTCTGCCTGTGAGTGAGCATGTGGTCGCTCCTTCAGCAAGGTCCGAGCAGGCACAAGGGGGGAGCTCCAACGTTAGGCGGGTGATGGAGCCCCTTAGGGTGTAACGGAAAGGTCGGGGAAGAAGGCCAGTGTCACATGTTACTCTGTGCCAGTGTGCACTCTGCTTGCCGGGGGGTCTCATCCGAGATGTGGAGGAGGCCCTTCCGGCGGCGATAGAGAGCACTGGGTGCACCCGACTGCAAATTGTCGCTCATGTCGGCACCAATGACTCCTGCAGGCTGGGTTCAGAGGTCATCCTCAGTTCATACAGGCTGTTGGTGGAGTTGGTGAAGGCAGAAAGCCTCGCTCGCACGGTGGAATCTGAGCTAACTATTTGTAGTGTCGTTCCGAGAACCGATCATGGTCCTCTGGTTTGGAGCCGAGTGGAAGGCTTAAACCAGAGGCTCAGACGATTCTGCGAAGATCTGGGCTGCAAATTTCTCGACCTCCGCTATCGGGTGGAGAAATGTAGGGTTCCCCTGAATAGGTCAGGCGTGCACTACACGCAGGAAGCGGCTACAAGGGTAGCGGAGTACGTGTGGACTCCACATGGGGTTTTTTAAGGTTAGAGAATTCCCTCCCTAGGCCCGACAAGATGCCTCCTGAGTCGCGACAAGGTAGCAGTATGCAGAACACAACAGGGAAGGAATTGATCAATGTAGTAGTAGCTAACTGCAGCAGCGTCTACAGAAAGGTCCCAGAATTGCTCTCAATAATAAACGATCACAACGCCCACATAGTACTAGGGACGGAAAGTTGGCTGAAACTAGATGTACACAGTAACAAAATTCTAAACTCAGATTGGAATGTATACCGCAGAGATAGGCTGGAGAGTGAAGGGGGAGGCGTGTTTACAGCGAAAAGAAGTGCACTGGTATCGAAGGATATTCAGGGAGACCCGAAATGTGAAATAATTTGGGTGAAGGTCACGGTTAAAGCAGACTCGAATATGGTAATTGGATGTTTCTATAGCTCAGCAGCTGTTGTGATAGAACAGTTGAAGGAAAATTTGGAAAAATATTTCGAGTAGATTTCCCGATCACGTTGGGAGAATATTTTAATTTACCGGAAATAGACTGGGAGACTCAAACGTTTATAACGAGTGGCAGCGACAAAGAATCCAGTGAAATTTTTTTAAGTGCATTATCTGAAAACTATCTTGAGCAGTTGAACAGAGAACCGACTCGTGGCGACAACATATTAGACCTTCTGGTGAGAAAAAGACCCGAACTATTCAAGACAGTTAACGCAGAACAGAGAATCAGCCATCATAAAGTGGTTACAGCATCGATGATTTCAGAATTACTGTGATGATATATTTTTTTAATTTATTTCTGCAATAGCGAATTTGTCTTAGCGTCATTTTATAAGGAATGGAAGTGCTACCAAATTTTCACATGGCACCGTTTGGTAGAACTTGACTACGGGGTCACCAGTCCCTAAGCTTACAAACTACTTATCAACTAGCTAAGACTAAGGACGGCACAAATATCCATGCCCGAGGTGGGATTCGAACCCCCGACCGTAGTGGCCGTGCAGACCGTGACTGGCGCGCTGTAGTCCCCTCGGTAACCGCGACCATATCTTTGGTCTATGCGTGCTACAATGTCTTCACCTCTTCCTCTCTAATGATAAGCACACGGATAAGGGAATAAAAGAATAAGTAAATAAAGCAGTAAAAAAGAAGTTTCTTTTAATACATCTCTTTACAAAATCGATTTGAAGTTTCGCGCATTACATATAGTGATCCATCTATGATTGGATACTTGGAAACGAGTGCATCTTTACCTGTGATTTCTTATATATTCTCTGATAAATGTAGCATGTTTTTAGAAAAAAGGAGATGAACAGATAGAGAGGGGATAGGAAAAGTACTAACTCAAGGTTCGAATAAATAAATAAATAAATAAATACCGGGGTAACGCCGGGTTTTCAGCTAGTACCTTATAATTACAGTGAGGCTAAGAGAAATTCGCTATTGCGAAAAAAATATTTTGATAAAATACGCACTATACGTTACTCGTGGTAGTTATTAAAATTTCAAATAAAGAGTGGTCCATTAGAGGGTTAAGTCGGTACCATTATCAGTACCGAGCGGTCACTGTTGTCTGGTTCGCGAGGACCGACCTGTGCGCACAGAGCGTGTGCGGTGGGCGGTGGAGGGGGGGGGGGGTAGCGTCCGGCCAATGGGAGGCGGCCGCCGCGCCGCGCCCCGCCCCCGCGCCGCCCCCGCGCCGCCCCCGCCGCCCCCGCCGCCGGCCGCCGCGGCCGGCGCGCCAGTAGCGGGCCCCCTGCCAGCCGACACGGCCGACGCAGCCGCGCGAGCACCAGCACCGCACCAGCGCCAGCACCGGCACCGGCAGCGCGAGGTCGCCGCTTCGACTCCCGCCGGCGCCGCCGTCGGCCAGCGCGACGACGCAGCACGCGGTGAGTGCACCCCGCAGACGCTGCCACACGGGGGAAGCGCCGAGCGCGGTACAGGCCAACCGCTGATACGTCCGAACGATACGTATCGAACAAGCCAATGTCACGATTTTAATGGATGTGCTTAGGCAGGAACCTCAGAGTACAGCTTAAATTGTTTCGGGTAAACATAATCATAGTGCCATTGGAATAATATTTTTCGTTTGAGAAAATGCATACTGTAATCCATCAGCTGTTTATTATTTTTCCAAACTTCTACCGGTTTCGGTTATAAACCATCTTCACGGAAGAGAACTAGACAGACTGATCAAACAGGTGCATTATATGCCTCCTTGTGCATACTGGCATGCATGTCACACAATAAAAATAAATAAGACGTCACTAGGCACAAAGTCCTGATTAAAAACATAAAAGCAAGACTTGACGCCTAATAACGTCTTATTTATTTTTACTGTGTGACATGCATGCCAGTATGCACAAGGAGGCACATAATGCACCTGTTTAATCAGTCTGTCTCGTTCTCTTCCGTGAAGATGGTTTATAACCGAAACCGGTAGAAGACTGAAAAATAATAAAGAGCTGAGGGTTTACAGTATTCATTTCCTCAAATATCTTACGGCTGTTAAACCACATCTCAATAAAAATTTGAATAATTTTTCTTATTGTAAGCGATTATGATTTCTTACGAAAGTCACGATTTTAAAGAATGTGTTTAACCCTCTAGTGACCATATAATTTCCAGAACTTGTAGACCTTTTATGAATATCTTAGCATACAGGATGACTTAGACAAAATTTCTAGTTGGTGCGAAGAAGCCGGTCGCGGTGGCCGAGGGGACTGCAGCGCGCCAGTCACGGTCTGCACGGCCACTACGGTCGTGGGTTCGAATCCCCCCTCGGACATGGATATTTGTGCCGTCCATAGCGTTAGCTAGTTCATAACTAGTTTGTAACTTTAGGGACTGATGACCCCGTAGTTACTTCCCATAAGCTGTACGAACATTTGAACATTTGGTGCGAAGAATGGCAGCTAGTTTTCAATGTAGAAAAATGTAAGGTGATGCGTATGAGTAGGAAAAACAATCCCATAATGTTCGAATACAGCATTAGTAGTGAGCTTATTGATGCTGTCGCGTCGTTCAAATATCTAGACGTAACCTTGCAGAGCGATATGAAATGGAATGAACATGTAACGACAGTTGTGAGTAAGGCGGACAGCCGACTTCGGTTTATTGGGAGAATTTTGGGAAGATGTACTTCACCTGTAAAGGAGACCGCGTATAAAACGCTTGTACAACCACGTCTCGAGTATTGCTGAAGTGTTTGGGATCCGTAGCAGATCGGTTTAAAGGAAGACATAGAGGCGGTTCAGAGGCGAGCAGATAGATTTGTTACCGGTAGGTTCGACCAATGCGCGAGTGTCACGGAAATACTCCGGCAACTCAATTGGGGATCGCTGGAAGAAAAACGACGTTCTTTTCTTGAATTTCTGTTGAGGAAATTTAGAGGGCCGGAATTTGAAGCTGAGTGTAGTACGATCTTGCTGCCGCCTACATACATTTCGCGTAAAGATCACAAAGACAAGATAAGAGAAATTAGGGCTTGTACGGAGGCATATAGACATTCTTTTTTTCCTCGTTCTATTTGGGAGTGGAATAGGAAAGGAAATGGCTAGTAGTGGTACAGTGTACCCTCCGCCGCGCACCTTACGGTGGATTGCGGAGTATGTCTGTAGATGTAGATGAATACTTTATTGG
This sequence comes from Locusta migratoria, assembly GCA_026315105.1. Taxonomy (NCBI): domain Eukaryota; kingdom Metazoa; phylum Arthropoda; class Insecta; order Orthoptera; family Acrididae; genus Locusta; species Locusta migratoria. Next base: position 81,893,666 of record CM048754.1, on the reverse strand, counting down.
GCTAAGGAACCATACATAAAATCATACTTTAAATCTTGAATGTGAGAGTTTAACCCACGGGTATAAAAAAATTGGAACTATCGTTCCCACCGAACTTTGGAGCAACTGGACTTTATAATTTAAATATTTGTATATCCTTTATTTTTTAGTACAAAAAGCATATTAAACATTTCATTTACTTTTGTATTAGTTCATATTGCCCAATGAGTTCACTAAGGTGACATGTTATGGAACTTAGAGAAGAACGGTACTACACACAAAGGTACAAGACTGTTGCTACACATTATTTTTTTCCTCTTTCTTTGTTTTTGGTGTTACATTGGCGGCACCTTCTAATTGTAGTACATTCCGACTTGAGAAGAGCTGCCTTCCCAAATGCTACCTAAATGTTATCTGGTCTGCTTCAGTAACTTCCACATAATGTAGACATTGACAACTGCCAAATCTATAAGAAAGAAGAATAGTCTGTGCCACCACTTCCAAGAACGACGACCTACAGCATAGCGTTCGCGCAGCTGATATACACCAATACTATTGCCCTCATAAATATAAAAGCAGACAAATACAACACAAGTCATTAAACACGCATAAGGAAAGCACGCTATACAAAAAACGCTTTTACGGTCGAAGCAGTGGCTTGTTTTCCCGCATAAAACTGTGCTTCTGTTTTGACTGACTAACAATGTAGAAAAACAACCACACTCGGGCGCCTGTTGATAATCTATATGTAGTTAGCACACTCTAACAGACATGGTACAAGTTAGAAGTGTGAACACGGAGTACCACTGACCTTGTAGCGAAAACAAACAAGTAGGAACTGCAATTCCCACTGGTCACTAAAGGGTTAAGCAGGAACCTAAGAGTACAGTTTGTTCACTTGCAACAATTTCAGCAGTACTCTTAGGTTCCTGCCTGACCACATCATTTAAAATCATGACATCTTCGTAAAAATCATAACATTCGCCTGTTCGATGCCTATCGTTCAGATGTATATCGTTTGGTGGCTACCGCCGTGTTAGGTAACACATATTCGAAATTAACGACCAATTTTGATGGGTCGCAGGTATGTTGTGCGGTGACTCCTCCAGGCCACCAAGCTCAAAGCATTTGTTCCAGTGCGCCTTGGTTTGCGCGTAAATCGCGATGAAAGTCCAGCGCGTAACATCTGTACCTGTACCGAGTCATCAGGAGCACGCGAGACAGCGTGGTGTAATTAGCAAGGCGTTAGCCTGACACGCATACCACCCGAGTACAAAATCTGTTCGATTTTTTATTTTTTTTATTTTTTATTTTTATTTATTTATTTATTTATTTATTTTTACACTTGTGCGGCGATTGACTGTCTATAATTATATTCCTTATTTCTTACTGCAAAGATAACGTTATATCAGGTAATTACAGTTACATGTGAACGATATGCTACGAAGACTACCCACCTGGCCTCAGTATAATAATCCGCTGCATTCGACGGTGTAACAACACTGGTGCCGGGGACTGTAAACGCAGCTAGCAAATGTTACAGCTGATAACTACAGACGGTTTACTGATCTTTCAGTCGCCGTAAAAGTATGCTTCGAAATAAGGAATAAAATAAAATAATTGTGCGCAATACATATTGAGCAATTAAAATAATCTATTATCATGACCAATTACTCAAGCATTAACATAAGAGTGGCTATGAAAGTATATAATTAAGCACAATAAATCGTCGGATAACTTTATTAAAAAGTAAAAAACACCTAAGTTCTGAACAGGATTTGAAGGCGGGTCTTCTGTATTACAGATGCGCGCCTTTGCAATTACACCACGATGACTCTCGAACCGCTGGATACTTATTACAGATGTAGCTGTTACGCGGAGGACTATGGTATCGATTTTCGTGGAAACTTCATGGTCTGGAGGAATCCCAGCGCTACATACCTGCGACCCATTAACAATTTGTTAGACGTCGGCTGTCGCTCCAGTGTTCTCCGCGGTTGCCCTCTCCACCGCAGGGTCGCGGGATCAAGTCCCCGCCCGATGTTTTTTGTGTTCGAAGACTGCGTGTTCTCATTAGCATTCAGTCATCACTGTCGTAGCCGATTCGCTATTCTCCGAATTGTGCGCCCCATATACGGTGTCCCTGCCAATAATTCCATACAACGAGTTTTATTTATTTACGTAAAAACTGTTATGTTATTGCCAAGCTAGCTTATTGAAAATTTCCACCTGTTTTTACCGGTTTCAGCGCGCCTTGCCGCCATCATCAGTTGTGAAACCGTCATTGCCCAATTATTATGAACATACATTACTTGTTTGTATTGTAATAACAATCTTGATCTCAGCAGTAAAACATTTTTATTTTACCGGTTTCAACCTAATGTAGGTCATCTTCAGAGAGAACTTACGGAGAGAAATGCCACGGCAGCCCTACAGAGTCCAGCACCGCCAACACGGACTGTATTTATAACGGTGAATAGATGGGGCATAACAGCTTTCAGATAATTACAAAACGTCATGTTGACCATAGCTGTTTATTAATACTCAGTGGTACCGTTTTCGGTTTTGTACCATTGTCAAGCGTTAGCAGAGATTAGCTAATAGCTTAACATGTCGGAATATAAAAATACAAAATTATACCACAAGTATTCGTTGTCATTGTTCAAGTTATTGTCACAGTAGCTGACTGCTATAGAATGAAGGATACATTGATGAGTATGAAGTCTTCATACTCATCAATGTATCCTTCATTCTATAGCAGTCAGCTACTGTGACAATAACTTGAACAATGACAACGAATACTTGTGGTATAATTTTGTATTTTTATATTCCGACATGTTTTAAGCTATTAGCTAATCTCTGCTAACGCTTGACAATGGTACAAAACCGAAACCGGTAGCACTGAGTATTAATAAACAGCTATGGTCAACATGTCGTTTTGTAAAAGCGGACTGTATTATTATTATTATTAGCGAATGTCCCCATGGGAAACCGATAAGCAGGTGATTTATCAACATTTCTTAAGGTTCTTCTCATTTTCCCAATATTTCTTCATTTTCTCCCCAAAGGCCTTCTTTCTTTCTTCGGTCCACTTTGGTCGGTATGGTTTTGGTGCCATCTCTTGTCAATTTTTCTTCTGAATGTATCTCTGTCTGATGTGTTTGTTATGTCAAATTTTTGCTTTTGGCAAATCCGTCTTAACTTCAGTTACCCAGGGTATTGTTGCTTTAAGTGCAGTCAGACAGTCCAGTAGACGTTTAGTTAACCTGTTTCCAGGTAATCTGTGTAGGTGTCCATAAAATTTCTGATGTCTGTTTCGATATTTGATAGTTTTTCGGTTGTCTCGATGCTCTGCAGTCTGTATCCATCCTGCTTGTATCGTGGTCCCAGAATTTTCCTAATAATTTTTCTCTCTACTTTCTTAATTTCTTATAAATCTAGTTTTCTATTCAGTGAGAGCGTTTCACTTGCATATGTGACTGTAGGTTTGATAACTGTGTTGTAGTGTCTGATTGTAGTTCCTTTTGACAGGCATTTTTTGTTACATATGTTTTGAACAAGTCCGAATGCTGTGTTATTATTATTATTATTTCTGAAGATTACCTAAATTAGGTTGAAACCGGTAAAATTTAAAAAAAATTTACCTCTGCGTCCAAGGCTATCTTATCAAGAAAGATCCAAAGCAATGCATTACTTGTGTCTGCACGGCGTATAGCGGCTTTGTCATTTATGTAAAAACTATTAACAAAATAATGAAATTTACAATTTATTGCCCTTCCCCAACAACATGTATCCCTCCTGGAATATTATCGTCATGTTTCATCACACTCTACTACAGATTTTATGTATAATTGACAAACCCATAATAGTCCGTGCAGACACAAGTAATGCATGTCTGTAATATTCATATTGATAATGTAGTAAGATCACAGAAAGATTATTCATTTGTCTTCACGAGCAGATTCGGCACACTTAGGTACCATCTTCTGCTCTAGTATCTTAGAGCATTTATGCCTGTATAGAAATGCGCGATATAGTTGTTGTTAGTACAGATGCTGAGTCAAGTATAAAATTAATACAAAAAACTACGCAATAAAATACACTATTATATGTGCTGTTGACTGTCAGTTCGACTTCATAAGATTTGTTTATTCTGTATATGCCGTTGTATTTTATTGTGTATTTTATACTGATTTTATACTTGACTTACCATCTGCATTAACCGTAACTTTGTCGAGCAGTTCAATAACAGCATAACTGCTCTAAGAAATCAAACCAGAAGATGGCACTGCGATCTTGGCATATAATTAATCTGAATTCATAAGATCGCGAATCTCGAACATCAGAAAATTAAATGTTTATAATAGTTTGTGGAATGACATTTTCACAGTTCTGCCGATGGCGGCAAGATCCGCCGAAACCGGTCAAAACAAATACAAAACTTTGAGTAAGCGATCTTGGCAATAACATAACAGTTTTACGTCAACAACGGCCAGCACCCAGCAATATCTGTAAATTGTTTTTTTTATTTGAATTCCAAAAGTCATAATTTGCAAAGGTCGCTTAAAAAATACATTAATATTTTTACCGGTTTCCCGTAGATCTAAGCTGCCATCATTAGATCTTGTATTTTATTAAGAGCACACTATTATCATGCCAACCATTGGCCTGGAATTACTATACTAGGATGATGTTTGTAAATCTATGACGCGTAACTACTGTGTTTATCATCAGCTTCTAGGCTTACAAACCACTTAAACTACATGCCCATGCCCGAGGGAGGGTTTGAACCTCCGACGGGGAGCGACCAAGCGACTTAGAGCGCTCGGCCACTCCAAAGAGGCTCGTGTGTGTGTGTGTGTGTGTGTGTGTGTGTGTGTGTGTGTGTGTGGTGTCTTTAGTGTAAATTAAAGTAGTTTTTAATTGTAGGGACTGATGTCCGCAGGAGTTCGGTCCAATAGATTCACTAACATTTCAACGTTTTTTATTTTTATTTTTATTTATTTACTAGCAACCCCGACAACGCTTGCCAGTAGCTTCTGTCCCTTCCTTCCCTTTCCTTTGTCCACCTCCTCCTCCCCCTACCTTCATACCACTCCCTCACACCCCACACCATATCCATCTCCTACCCTTCCTCTCTGCGTCTATATCATCTCCCTTTTTTTAAATCCATTTCATTCCCCCATACTCTGTCTCCTCATTCCCAGCTCTCTGATCTTATTTATTGTTATCGCAATCGGGTACTTGATTGGGGATAGAAGTCAAAATGGACAGGTAAATCAATTGGAAACGGGTTATTAGAGAGACGTTTCGAGCTGCTCTATCTGTGAGGTTAGTAGCTTCAATGGCCGCACGTTTAATGGTTGCATTGTACGAACAGGTATGATTATAAGTGTAGGCATAAAAACAACTTTCCTGTTTTATCTTAAAAATGACTGGGAAGAAACAAACAAAACCGCACATGTTTACAGCATAGCTTAGCATATTTTTCTCACAGCGAGCAGTATAGAAATGTTTCTTATAACACATGTATATCTTCTTCAGTGTTTTTGAATTAAATACAAAGTGATTGTAGCATGATCATGATCATACCTTAATGATAGAAATTATTTATGAAAGAGAATAAGTAATCGAAATTAAATAAGTGGGATGTCAATACAACGTTTCGAAAGTCTTTGTGTTCCGTTCATTTCTTGTCTTATTAGGAATCTAATTGAAACACGATTAAGAACATTGCTACATACAGGTAAAAGTTTACAATCCGCGACACATGCGTGGTATAGCTTTGTTGGCAACAGCTGTTGGATCTTGGGAATGAAGCCGAACAATCGTGGCAAGGTTTGATACAGCCAATGAAATTTTAGATGGCGACAGTTTGTTCCGAAGCCAACTGATGCATCCGCTGCGTAATCGACTGCTGCATTTCTGTACCCCAAACGTTCAATTATAATTGCCACGCGTGGCCGTCTGTTTTGCCGACGACCCAAATTATTTCGTGCGTAAACTGCAACTGAGGGAGTCGATCTCGACTGTACCCTTTGTTTCAGAGTCATAACGGATCGCGCTTGAGTATTTCTTTCTCCATTTACCTCCAAGCGCTGTGTACGATCTTCGTTGGTCTCATCGACTACGATCACGTAGTAAGGTTGCGTTGCACGTACGCCGACTGATGTCACGCCGAGGCAATGGAGGCATTGTTCTAAAAAATAAAACCACGATCTGAACATAATTTGTTTGTAACACTCAAAAATACCACGAAATAACATGAGTTCTACCTTTGCAATGCTCCAATGGTCACCACCGTAACATCATGGAGGTAAGAATAATACGGAGGGGCTTGTAAAGAAACGACGTTTCATGTTAAAAATGTCTGACAGTTTTAACCTTGTGTGCAAAACGCCATCTCCCTTTATTCTAACATCCTTGGCGTATTTGTTCGTTCTGTTACAGCGTGTTTGGTCGCTAGGCGAGTAGCGAACGAATAATCTGTTGGAGAATCTAGAAAATGATCCCAGCTGCAAGCGTACTTTCAGTTTTTCTCAAATTCTGATATAATATGCGGTCAAACGGGACAGTAAGTATCCTATGTCCTTCTCCTGCTTCTAAGCTACCTCCTCACCAATTTTGAGCCAAATCGGTTCAGACGTTCTTTAGTTATAAATAGTGTAACTAACACGACTTTCTTTTATATATATATAGATATTTTTCGGCTGGAGGGAAGTCAGGAAAAATATTATGCCTGTTTTTTGATGTAGGTTTTATCCTCGACACGGTGATGTTCCCAGCAGCGTCTTATTTTAATCGAAGATACGACAGTCATGAACCATTAACAATACATATCTGATAATAGGAGTTTGGCTCTATCGATATCGCTCAAGAAATAAAAAATACGTGAAAGCCATCTTGGAAAACCTATACTTTTTTCCTTCTTGGTATAAAAAAAGAAAAGAAAAGAAGGGATAGATCGCCACTAAAGATAGATATGTAAAAAAAAAAAAAAAAAAAAAAAAAAAAAAAATAGCTGCAGGCATAATTTTCTTTTCACAAACTTCCTCCTCCAACGTCCACATGCTTGTTATATTTTGGTCCACAGGGTTATTGAGTCATAGATTGCCATAGTTATAGTCGGTTAAACCAGAACTCTGTAATATGTGATAATATTTCTTTGTTTCACGAGATATGTTTTTCAGGGCAGAACAGGCGTCGTCAGGTGTCTTATTGGTATTGCGAAAGGCTGTTGTTTTGCTTAATTGACTCTTTTTAGTTTTTTTAGTTGTTATATTATAATCACTAATAACTTTTTCATCTTTCATCCACAAATTTCAGTTATAACTGACGGAACTACGGGGCTGAAAAAAAAAAAAATAAAATTAGAAGAATTATCAGATACTACAAACACCTAAAAATGTAATAATTCAGTTAAAGCAAAACAACATCCCTTCTAAATACCAGTAAGCCACCTGACGACCACTCTTCTGCCGAAAGATATATCTCGTAATAGAATATTCTGGTGAACCTAATATAATTGTCAATTTCCATATATTGGAGATTAACAAGTCAGTTGAGGGTAAGACGATAAGATATTTCAATATGCATGTTTTGTTTTCCATATTTTGTTACAATTTGCAGAAAATATTAGTGTTGATATTTATCTTGAGTGATAATAATCACATTTTCAGAATTTTTTTAATTTCTCTTATCCATTTATATTTTGTATTGCTTCGACTGGTGTCACCAATAATTTTGCTCAACAGACAAAAATTGACTACTATTTTCTGTCTCATTTCGTATGAAGCATGAGCCAACCTAATTCCACTACTCTGCGTTGCTTTTATTTTAATCTAGTTGATCTTCGTCTTCGTCAATCTTCCGAGGTTTTGACCGTAGCCGACACGAATTTTAAAAAACTGTATTTCGTGTCCCTGATTATGACTCCTTTCCAAGATGTTCTTTGTTTTTTCTATTACTTGCTCCGTATACGGAATAAATTTCTTTTCGGTTGTAGATTGGGTCATATAGTTAATTGCTAAAAGGAACGTTTCGATCTGCAATGAACGGCACTTTTATGTTTTAATAAAACACAAAAAAAGTATGGAAACTGACTTCTGCGGAGTCATATACGACCAGACTTACACGTCTACTTGAAAAAAAATGTACACGCACTATCTGCAATAGACATTGCACGTTTATCGAAAATAAAATCATTGTAAACCTTTCGGAAGATGCGCAATTTAGCGGCACCATTCGATGTACTGAAACACTTACGAGGAAACTGATAATAGCTCCATCCTCTGTAATCGTGTAAAACTTCCGATATTCTCTGCAAATGGACTCTCGTTAAATTTTGATAAAATACAGTATATACAGTTCTGTACAGTAAATTGTATGACTCTATCAATACAGACAGAATGTGGACAGACGTTGCTACTTAACGTACAGTAGCTCTGCTCTGCTGTTTCGTAGTCGGCAAGGTTAACGTTGTGCGGGACTTTCTGATTGTCTCCAATTGTTTAAAAATTTGCCGTTATACACGTTTAACTACAGCAAGCGCTTTATACATGTTTTGCACTTGTGAACATATCAGAGATCTGCACACCTATTACACTCAAAGATCTTGGCGGAGGCTGAAATGTTATTTGGACATTACTTACATATTGCAACGTCATCAGTTGCCTTTTAGGTCTATACATTTCGATTTACGTTTTTACAGTGGTGACTTTTGCATATCTAACAAGGAGACCACAGGGGTATCGGATTTTAGAATTTCTCTATAATTAGTTATGCTACGTGAAGTTCAGAACTTAAATAACAATCAGTCAAAGCCATTCGACGCAAGTATCAAAAATTCTCCAGAAAATCGAATTTGAAGTTTTGGAAGTACACGTAAATAGGAATAATTAAGACACTTGCGGCATCTGTCGGTGTAATTCAGGTGGTAACGTTCTGGCTTCAATCCCGCTGTAACATATTTTTTTCTTTTTTCGTTTTCGAATTTAGTTATATAAGACATTTTGGGAGCTCTAATTCCAAGTGACGTGTCAGTTGTTGTTTCTGTATATGTGGACGAGCCGAACATCTGGTCATCACCCGAAAACGATGGTTGAATAGGTTAGCTGCTTGAAAGCCATCTGTAGCTATGGAGCTGACTTCCCAAAAACAGTGCCGTAGCTGTTCACAAAATGAACAATCAAACACTACTACAGTCGTCAGCTAACAGTGAAGCCAATACTGTAATTTTTTTTCATAGAAACTATCATTATTAGCAACATTTTTTGAAATATAGAAAAGTAGCTGTAAACCCGGCGTTGCCCGGGTGTTTATTTATGCTACACTCTCGTAGTCCACATCCCCTCCCCTCTCTCTGCATCCACCTCTTTCTCTCCCATCTCTCTGTCAGTTTCCACCTTTCCCTCTCTTGACAAAGTTTTCTACAAGTACCCTCTGTCATGTACCATACGAACATGTATGTACTCAGCGATCTTCCTCTTGGTTTAAAAGTCATGTGTGCAAAAATTCATAAATATTGGAGCAAAACTATGCATTCTATAAAATTCTGTTAGTCAAGAACCCCCCACCGCGCACTGAACGAAATTTTATACAGATAGTGACATTTCTCTTGTTTTTAAGATATGCCTGTTTTATTTCCGATATAAAGTGTTTTACTTACGACCATGGGACATCCTTGGCAATGTCTTACAGTTTATTTAATGATGATGTGAACTTTTGTGTCACACTTATGTTGTGTTATACAAATATCGTTAAATAAAATTTTAATATTTTTTTATCGTGATGTTCTGACATTTGGGCAAAGATGTTACATGTTGGCAGTTGCTACGGTAAAATTTATACTGTGGTTTAAATGTCTGTGATCTGTGGGTTATGATTATTCGCTATCTATGTTAAAAATTTCTAGCAGACATGCAAGATGTTTAATACTATGATTGCTGTCTGCTAAAATTTTTTAAGATAGATAACGAATAATCATAACCCACAGATCACAGACATTTAAACCACAATATAAATTTTACCGTAGCAGCTGCCAACTGTAAACATGTAACATATTTGGCCAACTACCAGAACATCACGATACTAATATATATATATATATATTAAAATTTTATTTAATGTATTTGTATAACACTACATAAATGTGACACATCATCATTAAATAAACAGTAAGACATTGCCAAGGATGTCACATGGTCGTAAGTAAAAAAAACTTTGTATTGAAAAAAAAACCCACAAAAAACAGGCACAACTTAAAAGTACATATAACAAAACGATGATTGTTATATAAAAATTTTGTGAATTTCGCAGATTGTCTGACGATGGATAATTGTGCCGAAATGGATTCATAACAACATTATAATAAAAAACTTTATAGCAGCATATTGGTATAATTACCTGATGTCTCTTAGAGATATATTCTGTGCTGCGGGCCCATTGGATAGAGAGTTTATAGGCATAATTATATCACTGTGGGAGACATAGTTCAGGAGATATGGCGTCATGAACAATGAGACGCGTGGGAAATTGCTGCATGTTGGCATGTTGTTCGTTCGTATTTTATGCGCTGCGCTGTATTGTTCCGCTCATGGGAGTGCAATTAAACCTTTGCACACTCGATCTTCAAAGCAAGAGGAAAGTCATTGTCTACGTAAAATTTTGTATGAGGGTACTTTACCTACGAACTTCGGCAGAATCTATGGTTTTATTCCGATATTGAAGAAATGTTGCATACTTCACCTTTATCGTCTACCTAAACTTTAACGGCGCATAGCGAAGCGTGCGTTTGAGACGTAACAGACCACTTATAGAAACACCTAAAGACTGTACATTTGCAATGCAGACAACACTCTAATACAGTATGTAACTCTTATAAGAAAATCCCTATGTATTAGCCCTATGCTGAACTACAGATAACTTTGGTTTAAGAATACTACCAGATTGTAAACTCGCCACAAAAACTAATAGCTACTCGGTTAATGTTCATTTATTGGTAGGAAGCAAAGTTATTGCATATTAAAGCTGTATTATAGAATATAAAGTGAGCACATGTAGCAATAATAGGTTGTAATAGAAACCATATTAAATAATATTAGATTTACATCAAACTCAGTACATGGACTTAAAATGCCATCTGATGAATTACTGTAATACTGGCAATAATTTGTTATATAAATTCAGAAGACTTAATCTGTAACCGACATGACCATATCGTTAGCATTTAAGCATTCCTTGAAAACTATAATATCTAAAGAACTGAAGACTGTCAGAAGTAAAGCTTGCTAAAACATAGCTGTGTACCTGTTAGGAGTTGTATCCATAACATAATTCTCACGCAATTAACTTCTTTATGAATTCTATTGTTCGTATACATAGAATAGCATATATTGCTTAATCGCAGCAATTATTCTCAAAATCATCGTATTTAAAGAACAAACGTTTTATGCTTTACTTAGCAATATGAAATATATCTTGTAACAAATCCGTTGTTCATGATAAATGTACAACTTCCTCTTTCTAACAATAGTTTGTATTATAGGTCAAGATAGTATATAAGGACCCGAGCAGAGAGACTCGGGGCGTCATTATTAAGGCTGACTTTGGGCATTCACTAATGTCAGTATGTGGTTTAATTCCAACAATGCAATGTTTTGTTGAATACAGTTTTATGAAAAGTGCGACTTGCGTTTTGAGTTCACTTCCAGTGATATAGGTCTGTAAGATATCACCAAGAAACACAACCTTAACGAGAATTTCAGGCATATGAAGAACTTTGGAAACGACACTCTGGTAATGTGCTGAACTTAATAACTGTGTAATTGTAACCTTGCTACGTGAAAGTGACATTTATTTATCTTCAGCTTATGGAAGTTCTCAGTTAGTAGAAGTTACGTTACACGTTGCTGTAAACACTACATCTTCCCTGATCACCACGACAGTTAACAGAGTTGTAGAATTTTTTCACAGATAAAGGAAAGAGTGGAATGAGGAAGAGGAGGAAAAGTTCGGCATAGAGACGAGGTGGTGATGGGTAGAGATAGGGGAAGGGCAGAGAAGAAGAATAGAGAGGGAGGGGAGAAGATGGACAGAGAGATAGAAAGGGTACCAAGAGTCGGTCTAACTTGAGACTGGAAGAAATAACGCAGGGTTCTCATCCAAACTGGTATATATATATATATATATATATATATATATATATATATATATATATATATATATATATATATATATATATATAAATGAATTGCTGTTCGTAAGTCTCGCTAAAACTCGAGAACGGCTGAACCGATTTGGCTAATTTCAGTCTTGAAATATTCGTGTAAGTCCAGGGAAGATTTAAACGGTGATAAAATATAGAAAAGTTGTCCGGAAAAGATCAAAATCGGGGAAAACTGAAACAGCTTTTTCTAGTGAGGTATCAATACCGTTCGTCCAATTGCGATAAAATTTTGTACATTTCATGTTGATAGGAAGAGGAAAGTTCGCATCAAATAAAAATTTGGAAAAGTCTCTCGGGAAGTCGGAATATTTAGGAAAAACCGAAAGCGTGTTTTTATCTATGAATAATAATCAATTGCCACATAGTTGTAAGAGCATCACTTGACTACGGCTTGACTAGACAAGGTTTGTATGAATTTTTTATTTTATTTATTTATTTATTTATTTATTTATTTATTTTTTTTTTTTTTGGAAAATCTACCGAAAAATTGAAAAATTTGAGAAGAAATGGAAGTACGTTTTTCAATGTGTTTTCGATTGTATTCAGCACGATAACTGACTATTCGCACGACGGAGAGGGGAAATTTTTTTATTTTATTTCATTTTACTTACTTATTTATTTTTTGTTCATTATGGTCTTAAACAATATATATATATATATATATATATATATATATATATATATATATATATATATATATATATATATATATATATAGACAGTTAAAAAGGAAAGTCGCAAAATTCGAACCAAGTTCCGTTTTCAATGTGTTGTAAATGTACTCAACACTATAAGTTGAGAACCGTTCATCCGTTTCGATAAAATTTTGATCAACGAAAGATGAACGTTCTTATGAACTAAAAATTTGGAAAAGTTACCATGAAAACTTGAAAATTCGAGAGAAACTGAAAAAGCTCTTTCAATGGGATATCAATATCATTCGTCTGATTGCGATAAAATTTTGCATATTTGACGTTCGAAGCAAGAGTAACGTTGTTATGAAATAAAAATTTGGAAAAGTTTCCCGAAAAATTGGAAAATTCAGAAAAAAATAGAAACAGATTTTTTGTATGAAATATCAAAACCATTTATCTGGTTGCGATATAATTTTGCACATTCGACGTTCAAAGTGAGAGGAAGGATTGAGTGAAGTCAAAGTTTGGAATAGTTGGCCAGAAAATAGGAAAATTTGTGTAAAACTGAAAGAGCTCTTTCCTTTGGGTTATCAATATCATTCGTAGGCTACGACTACGATAAAATTTTGCAAATTTGACGTTCAGCGATACTTAGACTACCTAGACTTTTATAAAGCTACTGGTTATAAAATACATAGGATTTAAATTAATATGGTGATATGAAGTTCACCGGGTCATCTAGTTTGCTATAAAAATAAAGTTATTTTTCATTATTTATTTAGGAACGGGGGTTGTGGCTAGATAGCTTATTAAAAATTTGTTCAGTTTCCTATTCGCTTTGTCCCGTTCGCTGTTGCTACAGTTGTCGGGTGAACAGAAGTCGTTTTAGGATAAGAGATAAACCGTTTCGCTGTAAACGCTGTTCCACCGCGTAGCTCGGAGCGTCTTGCGGGGCCACGCATCTGTCGGGCGTTCTGTTTGTCTAGTTTGTCTAGCGACATGACGCCCGCCGCTGTGGCCTGCTACTGGTTGCGCAGCATTGAGGGAAAGTTACTGCCGAGAGAGTAGTAACGGGCACTGGCTCATAAATCTTACTATCCAAGTGCCCGGCAAGCCATAGCAAACATTACATGCATTGCGTCACTCCGTGTTCGCCGGTGGCCACTGCTATGCTTCGACTGCCAGCTGCAAGAGGTGGCCGAATATTAGCGTCCCTGAACAGAACACTCTGATACTTAAAGAATTTACGGACCTGTCCGAAAGGACAGACGCCGGAAATTCCTTAACTGTGAAGAGGAGGAGGGGACCGTACTCTCGGCGAGAATACAGGGTCAGCCGTGGAGAACAGGGCTCCAAGTGGGGGCACATGCCACGGCTTGAATGAAATAAATCGCAATTTACGATCATTTATGGGTCCACTGTACTAGGTTTAGATGGAATACCAAAGTGCGGCGAATGAAAATTTGTGCCCGGCCGGGATTCGAACCCGGGATCTCCTGCTTACTAGGCAGACGTGTTGACCACTCCGCCACCGAGGACACAGTGACCATCCCCACTGCAGAGGACTCTTCCCTGCACGTCTCCCGCCACACACAAATCTCCATTCGCCACGCTGTCTCTTTCCTATTACCACAGCTTGTTTGTTCTATAATGCTCGCGGCCACAACACTGTATTCCCGCATCAGGGAGAACATGAGGTATGGAGACATATATATAATTGTATACAAGCCGTGGCTGGCCTCCTGTGGCCTCCTGACGACAGTTAATTGTGTCCATCCTCGGCTTGTATACAATTATATATGGTGGCGGAGTGGTCAACGCGTCTGCCTACTAAGCAGGAGATCCCGGGTTCGAATCCCGGCCGAGCATAAATATTAATTCGCCGCACTTTGGTATTCCATCTAAACCTAGTACAGCGCAGCCGTAACTGATCGCATATAGCGATTTATTTCATGCATTGAACGCTGCAACGTGGTCAAAAATATATAATGGGAAGGTTTGGGTCGAACGAGAAAAGTCTTCAACTGTGGTCGGCAAACTGTGCCAAACATGCATCGGACAGGTCCTCCTAGCGTTTCTGAAGAAGTGCATACTGTTGCCGCCAGACGATTCGTGACCTCGTCCACGAAACACTTCAGAACTCTTCCAAAGATTCGACAGGCAGTATTACTGTTCGTTTCTGGAGCACCACCAGCGACCAGCTTTGCGAAAGAAGCGGCGACACTTTCTGCGCAACCCACCTGCTAAACCTACTGGGCCAAACTGCTATGATCGTCAGTCCATAAAACTCAGACTACTTAAAGTAACTTACGCTTGATGACAAAACACACACTCCGATGCCCGAGAGATGGCTCGAATATCCGACGGGAACGTCCATCTGGTCCGTAACATGAAGGCTTAGATCACGCGATCACTGCCCGTGGCGACTTTTATACATATTTACTATGTCTTTTACACTTACGCAGTACTTCAGTCGGTGAGAGATGGTCTGTAAATACGATTTTCTTTATTCTCCTCTTTCCGTCTATGCTTGTTTCTTAGTATTGCTTCTAAGTTACATTCATTGAATCTTAAATTTTTCCTTTCATAATTCCCTAAATTAGTCCAGTCAGCAATTTCAGACCGATTGGAACATTGTATTTGATTTTCATGAGCAGTGAGTAGGTAGAATATACACTTCTGAGGCAGGACAGTAGGATCACCTAAAATAACACGTGAACGTATGTCCATCTTTTTCTCGGATATTCTACTTATAATTTCCCTTGCTTCGTAAACCAAACCACCCAGTACTCAACACACGTGAACTAGAGTGAATACAAACTCCTTCTCCTGTTTGGCTCTTTTATACCGACATCGCGACGATGCAATACTGTTTCCTCCTTACACGACGTGGCGCATTTCCTTAGTTGGGTGTGATATCACGGACTTCTGCATAACACGAACCGAAGACTACGTTTCATCGGCAGAAAAAATGCCTACACTACACTTGTGCGTCCTATTTTGAAGTATTGCTGCGCAATGTGGGACTGACAGACGATTTAGAGAAAATTCTGAAAAGTGCAGCTCGTTTTATCTCGATATAGGAGAGAGAGTGTCACGGAAATGATGTACGAGTTGGTGTGGAAATTATTGAAAGAAAGCCGAGATGTATTTGCGATTTTTTTTTTCAGTAAGTTTGTTTTCAGAATGCGAACATATATTGTTGGCACCCACCTACATAGGGAGACATGATCATTACAATAAAATAAGAGAAATCAGATCGAAAACAGAATGATTCATATGTTCTTTTTTCCCGCGAGATATTAGGTAATGGAACTATAGAGAAATATTACAAAAGTGGTTCGATGAACCCTCTGCTATGTATTTCAGTGTGACTCGCAGAGTATCCATGTAGTTGTAGATGAAGACATCAATTGGTTTGATGTTCAAAACAGATAAATCCTGGGCTCTAAATATTGTATTTTCTCCGGAACCAGCTATCGAATTTCGCTGTGTGGAACGCCCTAGAATTCGACTCTCTGGGATCTACGATACTAGCAGAAAAAATTACTATAGTACCATTTGAAAACATGAAGTTGATATCGTTATCTGTGTAATTAATATATGACAAGAGACTATACTTCGTTTAGTGAGAACTTTCTTACAATTCATCCGGGTAAAAATAGGATTACGGTCAAATGGTCAAATGTTTGTATAGTCTATGGGACTTGACTACGGGGTCATCAGTCCCTAAACTTACAAACTACTTATAAACTAACTAAGACTAAGGACGACACAAATATCCATGCCCGAGGCGGGATTCGAACCCCCGATCGTAGTGGCCGTGCAGACCGTCACTGAAGCGCCTCAGTCCCCTCGGCCACCGCCACCGGCCAGGATTACGGTATCTTAAACGATTCAATAAATATAAACATATTAGCCAAATTACTCTATGTATGGATGGTGTAGTGTTTGTTCTTTCATACATGTCCGAACGAACAGACACCACAGCATCTATAAATTTATTTCCGCGCGACGACGACATCAGTGTTACGCCAATGCGGCAATATCGTTAAACCTCATCTAGGTATCGGAAGGGAGCGATAAGAATGCATGGACGATCAGGTGTTGTCTCCGTAGATCGTGATTTTTGGATTTTTGGGTGGATAGGAGGCGTGCTTGGGTATCGAAGTGGAGAAAACGTGCTTTGGCACGAAGCAGGAGAACCGGGTTTGAATCGCGGCCGGGTACAAATTTTCATTCGTCGCCAGTGAGTCATTGCAGTGCCCTAGTGTAGTTAGCGTTTACTCAGTATATAAATTACACTATGGCAGTGATAGCTTGCTGTCGTGTTAACAATAATGAACAGCGCTTACGATGGCAATGTCAATAGTCTGAAAGCGTTCTCTGACATATCACCATTTCTATTACAGTTAATACTTTCAAATGACATTTTCACAGCAAGTTGCTTTCTTGAGTAAATGACACTACAGACACGCTTCATATCTTTCGAACAAAGCAAGCATTTAATAGGTAAGAAAGAAGCTCAATAATTTTTCCTTGACGTGTAGGGGGAAACCCTGACTGCTCACCAAGTTGTTTACAAATGAAGCGCGAATGTGGCGCAACACGCAACGCTTAACGGCGCGTTAAAAATAACCTGGCAGCGTCATTCCCTCTGACACGTGCGAATCTGCCCCGTGAACACATTTAATTTCAGTTACATGGCGATATTCCGAGTTGGAGTTTGCTGCTATAGACCATAGTAAATTTCCTTGAGACGACAAAGCTGTTCAAGCACCAACATGGGTTCAGCAAGCGTCTCTCGTATGAAACTCAGCTTGCCCTTTTCTCTCATGACATCTTGCGAGCTACGGATGAAGGACTAAAGGCAGACTGTACAATCCTTGATTTCAGAAAGATGTTTTACACGGCACCGCACTGCAGACACTAACAAAGGTATATGGAATAGTGGGACTGAGGCGCTCCAGTCACGGTCTGCACGGCCGCTACGGTCGGAAGTTCGAATCCCCCCCTCGGGCATGGATATTTGTGCCGTCCTTAGACTTAGTTAGTTGATAAGTAGTTTGTAAGTGTAGGGACTGATGACCCCATAGTTAAGTCCCATAAGCAATACAAACATTTGAACATTTTCATATGGAATATGTATCCAAATATGTTAGTGGCTCGACGATTTCTTAAGTAAGGAAATGGCGAGTGTTCATGAGAGACTAGGGTATCATCATAGGTGCCCCAGGGAAGTGTGACCAGACCGCTATTATTTTCTATCTGTATAAATGATCTGACGGATAGGGTGAGATGCAATCCGTTGCTGTTTACTGTTCGTACTGTAGTGTACGAGACAGTGTCGTCGTTGAAAGACTGTAGTAGGATGCAAATTTCTAATATGTTTTGAGGAACGGTAGTTACCTTTAAATGTAGAAAAGGGTAAGGTGATGCATATGAGTAGAAGAAACAATCCTTTCATGTTCGGATTCAGCATTAGTAGTGTGCTGCTTGACAGCGTCGCGTCGATTAAATATCTGGGCGTCATGTCAGTGTAAGTGACAGTATGATGCTGGCCAGCATCGTACTGTCACTTATACTGACGTGTACATTTTAGCTACAGTGACGTAGTGTATCTATTCACTTTCAGTTATTTTAAACAACAACTGCTGACATCGTAATATGACTCCTTTTTAAACATTTATAGACCAGGAGATGATGGCAGAGAGCATTGAAACCGGTCCTCGGAATACAATTATGCCGGCCGCGGTGGCCGAGGAGACTAAGGCGCTCCAGTCACGGTCTGCACGGCCACTACGGTCGGGGGTTCGAATCCCCCCTCGGGCATGGATATTTGTGCCGTCCTAGTTCGTAAGTAGTTCATAAGTACTTTGTAAGTTTAGGGACTGATGACCCCGTAGTTAAGTCCCATAGACTTTACAAACATTTGAACATTTGAATAAAATTATATATTAGCGATCTTGGCATTATCCTTTTTTGGAACCTTTGATAATATTGGATCGCCTCCTTCCAGTATAAACTGAGAAATGATCCTCAAGTATCAGACAGCCGCAAGAAGCACAAAATGTGCCTTTCAGCTGTATGTCAAAGCTTCTATAATGTCTATAAATATATGATTAATGTTAGCAGCTTATCAGAAACTGTCAGATATCATCATGTAAAAAAAATCTTTATATGTCATTTTGACAGATGCAATAATAAAAATAAATCCCACTGATGACGAAGGAACTTCCCCGAAACCTGTTTGGGTTAATAATAATGATAAACTGTGTTTTCTTAGAGCAGAAACAACCATCCTTACCATATATTAGGAGGCAAACAAGGACAAGAAGCGCATGAACCTCAAAATGAACTATTGCAATGTTTACATCGGGTTCATCCTTTTGCTGAAATGAGTACAAAGCTGATACGGGGTATCCTGTGCAACATGTATATACAGTGTGTTACAAAAAAGTACGGCCAAACATTCAGGAAACATTCCTCACACACAAAGAGAGAAAATATGTTATGTGGACATGTGTCGGGAAACGCTTAATTTCCATGTTAGAGCTCTTTTTAGTATTTCTTTAAATGTAAATTGAAATAATTCGTGCAGACAATTGTCAAAATACCCAATTGTTTCGTTAGTATGTACTGCACTTCCTCGATTCAACGGCAGTTGGCCCAATTGTAGGAAGGTAATGTTGAGTTCGGTGCTTGTGTTGACATGCGACTCATTGCTCTACAGTACTAGCATCAAGCACATCAGTACGTAGCATCAACTGGTTAGTGTTCATCACGAACGTGGTTTTGCAGTCAGTATAATGTTTACAAACGCGGAGTTGGCAGATATCCATTTGATGTATGGATTAGCACGGGGCAATAGCCGTGGCGCGGTACGTTTGTATCGAGACAGATTTCCAGCACGAAGGTGTCCCGACAGGAAGACGTTAGAAGCAATTGATCGGCGTATTAGGGAGCACGGAACATTCCAGCCTAGGACTCGCGACTGGGGAAGACCTAGAACGACGATGACATCTGCAATGGACGAGGCAATTCTTCGTGCAGTTGACGATAACCTTAATGTCAGCAACAGAGAAGTTGCTGTTGTACAAGGAACGTTGACCACGTCACTGTATGGAGAATGCTACAGGAGAACCAGTTGTTTCCGTACCATGTACAGCGTGTGCAGGCACTATCAGCAGCTGATTGGCCTCCACGGGTACACTTCTGCGAATGATTCATCCAACAAAGTGTCACTCCTCATTACAGTGCAAATGTTCTATTTACGGATGAGGCTTCATTTCAACGTGATTAAATTGTAAATTTCCACAATCAATATGTGTGGGCTGACGAGAATCCGCACGCAACTGTGCAATCACGTCATCAACACAGATTTTCTGTGAACGTTTGGGCAGGAATTGTTGGTGATGTCTTGATCGGGCCTCATGTTCTTCCACCTACGCTCACTGGAGCATGTTATCATTATTTCATACTGGATACTCTACCTGTGCTGCTAGAACATGTGGCTTTACAAGTACGACACAACATGTGGTTCATGCACGATGGAGCTCCTGCACACTTCGGTCGACGTGTTCGTACGCTTCTCAACAACAGATTCGGTGACCGATGGATTGGTAGAGACGGATCAATTCCATGGCCTCCACGCTCTCCTGACCTCAACCCTGTTGACTTTCATTTATGGGGGCATTTGAAAGTTCTTGTCTACGCAACCCCAGTACCAAATGTAGAGAATCTTCGTGCCCGTATTGTGGACGGCTGTGATACAATACGCCATTCTCCAGGGCTGCATCAGCGCATCAGGGATTCCATGCGACAGAGGGTGGATGCATGTATCCTCGCTAACGGAGGACATTTTGAACATTTCCTGTAACAAAGTGTTTGAAGTCACGCTGGTACGTTCTGTTGCTGTGTGTTTCCATTCCATGATTAATGTGATTTGAAGCACTAACACGGAAATTAAGCGTTTCCGGACACATGTCCACGTAACATATTTTCTTTCTTTGTGTGTGAGGAATGATTCCTGAAAGTTGCGCCGTATCTTTTTGTAACACCCTGTAGATATAGATGCTTGAAGCACAGCTGGTAGGACTCCTCTGCCGTGCACTTCAATGCGACTTGTAGAGCATCTGTGTAGATGCAGACAGGCCCGCTTCGCCGTCAGCAGAAATACGCTCCTCTTAGGAGAGCATCGTACCCCGTCGTCCCATGCGCCTTCCTGCCCGCTACTGGGGCCGAGTATTTCGGCTGTGGCAGCGGGCCAAGCAATCCCCCAGCACTCGGACCTCACCGAGTCCACTGCGTCTGCGTCCTCCTGCTCTCCGCCCTCAGCCAACAACACACGCGGAGCGCTGTGCCACAGAAACAGATAGAGCCCTGTACTGGGAGAGTAGCGCCAACCTTTGATGTGTGGCTGGCCGACAACCGCCGGCTGCTATTGGTCAGTTGAGCGCGGGTGGGGCACGTCCGACATTTTAGGCCTAAGCAATCCATCAGCGTAAATGGCATATTTCACTGAACTAGCTGTCATTTTAGCATTTAGACGTCTTGGAAACGTGTAGACTCATTATGGATTAAATTAAGAGCTTAACATTGCATATTCCAGTTTTATATGGTGAAAAATGCCGCATTTTTGGTAGTGAATTGTTATACTAAGACAGCCCGAGGTAGCAAGTTTTACGCATTCCACAGGGCGAAAGAGATGCGAAAAGACGCTAATTGTGGGTACACCGCATTGGAAGAAAAAATGCATTTCCATACGAGACTGCAAAATTTTGCGAAGTAAGTAAATTTGTATTGAAATATCGAGTAAAAGTCTAGGTTTATCTGTTCATACAAGTTTCTTGCGAGCAATGTTGGACGGACAAACATGTAAGAGAAAAGATATTTTTAAAAGATATAAATACGTGAAAATCTAACATAATATGCCGTATTTGACGAATTTCGTATTTCTACTTAGCCTGCATATTACGAAAGTTTGGGCGGTAAATGAAACCACGCATTAAATAGATCTCCAAAACTCGAATTTTAAAATAAAGTTTATTTTACTGAAGTACCCAGCAGTGCGATAACAATGTGTGAAAACTGAAACCTTCCCAAAATGTTAGCTCAATTAATGTTACGTGATAATATCACATGTAGGTTAGCACACGATACCTATCAACATTAGACACTAGATTAATGGAAAGCAACATGTTTTAATTACATCTACTTTGATATAAACCAATATATTAGAGATAAAAACGTCAGTCCTTAGCTAATTTGAAAGCAGGGACGTCATTTATTGCGAAAGCAGTGCATTTGGGACAGGGTTTAAATTTTAGCACGGAACAATTTTACAACTAGTTTGCTCAAAAATAAAGGTCTTGAACTCAGATTAGCAATTTTTCCTTAATATTTGCTGTAGATGTGATGAAACGATTAAAAACTTAAGTGAGCATAGCGCTGCTATTGCCAGATATAACAGGCCTATAATGGCGGCGCTCGCCCGGTTGGCGGTAATCCTCTCGCTATATAGGGCTCTAGAAACAGAGGACTTCCTCCACTAGTACAGGTCCGCTTTGCACAGGTGAAATTAAATCGCGTTCTACGATTGTACGGCGAAGCTATGAATTGAAATTTTTGCGAAGACCGGGATTCGAGGAGGAAACCCCTTGGTAAAATGATAGGCAAACACTAGATAAAGTGATCCGAGAATTTGGAATTAAATCTAAATTAGCAAACCTTATTCGTGAAACACTCACAGACACCAAATCAAAAGTAAAGCTTCTGGGTAAAATTTCCAAGGCATTCAACATCAAAACAGGTGTAAGGCAAGGTGACGGCCTGTCTCCACTCCTCTTCAACTGAGTCCTAGAGAAAATAGTAAGGGAATCGAAACAAAAACTAATAGATCATAAGCTATCACCAATCAGACTGGGGACTAAACACAAAGGTATTGAAATTCACTGTCTAGCATTTGCGGATGATTTTGCCATTATTTCTGAAAACCTAACAAATGCAGTAATCCAAATCAGTCTCTTAGAAGAAATAGCCAACAAAGCAGCTTTAAGAATTGCTGTAGAGAAAACAAAATTTACTACATACATAAAAAATGCTCCAGAAATCCTACTAACAGATATTGGGCCGATAAAGATGGTAAATAAATTTAAACATTTGGGAGAAATGATTCAGAAAAATGACTTAGAAAAATTTGCCGTAGAAGAAAGAGTACATAAAATGGAGAGAGAGCACATGGTATAACAAGGATCATTTACAATAAAAGGTCTCTGTCTAAAAATCTGGCCGTCCGCGGTGGCCGAGGGGACTGAGGCGCTCCAGTCACGGTCTGCACGACCACTACGGTCGGGGGTTCGAATCCCCCCTCGGGCATGGATATTTGTGCCGTCCTTAGTCTTAGCTAGTTCATAAGTAGTTTGTAAGCTTAGGGACTGATGACCCCGTAGTTAAGTCCCATAAGTTCTACAAACATTTGAACATTTTGAACTAAAAATCTGAAAATACAGCAGTACAACACAGTAGTAAAGCCAGAATGTCTTTATGCAAGTGAATGTTTAATACTGAATTACAAATTACATAAACTTGAAGTCCTAGAAAGAAAAATCATTCGAAAAATACTTAGTCCACTAAGAATTACAAAGGTATGGAAACTAAGAAGTAATGCAGAAGTTTATCGCAACATAGAAAACATAACCGAAACACTAAGGAAGAAGCGACTGCTATTTTTTGGACATTTATACCGAAAGAACAGCAACAGGTTAACCAAACAGATTTTTAGTTATATCTGGCATTCGAAGTCTTTATTAATAACAACAGCCGCATTGTAGCACTTCGAAGCATAAACATGTCGGTGGAATCCAAGGTATTGATTGTGTTTCACCGCTAGTATGCTTTACATACGAGCAGAATTTCTTAGGATTCTCCAACCAGATTACGTGACAGGGTGTGTGTGTGTGTGTGTTTTCGTGGCGCTGCGAGTTTCCGGCACAGCTGAGCGAGGCGACCAGGCAACGTTCATGGGGTGGACTGCCCCCCCCCCCTCCTGCAGCCAGTGTACAGAAAAAGCCCGCGCCCTCTACACGAGCAGAGCGGAGAGCGGCGGCCACCCGCTAACCGGCAGGCCAAACACGACTAGCCGGCTGAGTCACGCTGGCCGACAGCCTCCAGACTGCTCGATAACGCCCAGGCGGACAACCTGTCAGTCCCGAACAGCACGGCCGGCTTACGCTGTGTTCCCAGTGGCACCGACACACCGACGACCGCGTTCCACTGAAAACATCCACCGACGGCATCGTCACGCTGCATCCGATATAGTTTGTCACTTGGTCGGGTTAAAGGAGAAAGTTAGCTTAGGTTTGAATGTATTCTTTGTCTGATATTAGATTTCAATTCTTTGGGATGCATTGGATTCCACCGACATGTTTAGGCTTCGAAGTGCTACAATGCGGCTTTTGTTATTAATAAAGACGTGGAATACATACGAATGAGCTACACCTGTCTGGAAAGAAGAAAGTGGCGAGGATTGTGTACTGTCCTCTGTTAATGCTACTACCAGACATTTTTTACGAATATGTGAGGTACTGGTAAAAGGAGAAATTTCTGTTACATATTGCGATAGTTCGAGTTGTCATTGACAAACAATATTACAGTTTTGCTGAATTTATTTGAAGTTGTGCCGACATGACATCTTGCGAGCCATGGACGAAGGGCAACAGGCGGATTGTGTTTTTCTCGACTTCAAAAAGGCGTTCGACGCGGTGCCACACTGCAGACTGCTAACGAAGATACGAGCTTATGGAATAGGTTCACAGATTTGTGACTGGCTGGAAGACTTCCTAAGTAATAGAACGCAGTACGTTGTTCTCGACGACGAGTGTTCATCAGAGACGAGTGTATCGTCAGGCGTGCCCCAGGGGAGTGTGATAGGACCGCTATTATTTTCTATCTATATAAATGATCTGATGGACAGAGTAAGTTGTAATTTGCGGCTGTTTGCTGATGATGCTGTGGTGTATGGGAGGGTGTCGTCTGTAACTCACTGTAATAGCATACAGGATGACTTAGATAAAATTTCTAGTTGGTGCGAAGAATGGCAGTTAGCTCTCAATGTAGAAAAATGTAAGGTTATGTGCATGAGTAGAAAAAAAATCCCATAATATTGGAATACAGCATTAGTAGTGAGCTTCTTGATGCTGTCGCGTCGTTCAAATATCTAGGCGTAACATTGCAGAGCGATATGAAATGGAACGCACATGTAAGGACAGTTGTGAGTAAGGTGGACAGCCGACTTTGGTTTATTGAAAGAATTTTGGGAAGATGTACTTCACCTGTAAAGGAGTCCGCGTATAAAACGCTTGTACGACCACGTCTTGAGTATTGCTCAACTGTTTGGGACCCGCAGCAGATCAATTTAAAGAAAGACATAGAGGCGGTTCAGAGGCGAGCAGCTAGATTTGTTACCGGTAGGTTCGACCAATGCGCGAGTGTCACGGAAATGCTCCGGCAACTCAATTGGGGATCGCTGGAAGAAAGACGACGTTCTTTTCGTGAATTTCTGTTGAGGAAATTTAGAGGGACGGAATTTGAAGCTGAGTGTAGTACGATCTTGCTGCCGCCTACTTACATTTCGCGTAAAGATCACAAAGACAAGATAAGAGAAATTAGGGCTCGTACGGAGGCATATAGGCATTCTTTTTTTCCTCGTTCAATTTGGGAGTGGAATAGGAAAGTAAATGCTTAGTAGTGGTACAGTGTACCCTCCGCCACGCACCTTACGGTGAATTGCGGAGTATGTATGTAGATGTAGATGTACACCAGTGATGCTTTAAATAATGCAAAACTACACCAATTAGGGCAGTTTACTGCTTACTACAACGAATTTCGAGGATTTATTCGAATCTTCTAGTGCATTTGTTTACAGAAGAACGGTACTTTTTCGACGTTTCAATGTGTGCTTTGCTGACACCGTTGCACTGCAGTTGTCTCTTTAGGTTAGCTAGTGAAGTTCGGAAAATCGAACAGAATAAATATTGAGATGTGTATTTGATCCTAATGTTACAAACCATGACCTTTTTTCTATCTGCTTAAAGGTATTGTGCCTCTTCCATTACTCATAATAATCGTGACTTAGGCCTACCTGTGTGTAAAAACCAATGTAAGTGACGATTTTTGTGTTGTGATATGCAGTTTAATGGAGCAGACAATACCTGCAAGTATAGACCGACGTACTATTTAGTACGTAAAAAAGTTGCCAAGATTTTGTTATGTATGCTACGATTTCCCTCATTATAGTAACCTCAAAAAACTACATCTGTGAAAGAGTTGCATAAAATCACACATGGAAACGGCACGATGTATTTATGTACACAAATGCACTAAAAGAGAGAAAAATTCTCGAAATGCGTTGTGCTAAGCATGAAAATACAAAATGGATGCAGTTTTCAGCATTTAAATCCATGAAGAACACAGTTATAGGCCACCCACAAACATCCGATTATGATGAACGAAATGAAGTTACGGTACACTAAACTTCAATGACTATCATTCAATATATTTGTGAAATACAAGTGTGAAATTAAAAATAATTTTGAACACAGAAACCACTGAAAACGAAAGCACACGTAAGCCTGCACCACGTTTGCAGGTCACTTCACAGAACAAACTCATCACCTTTTTAAAGAAAACCAGAACCAGTAAGAATAATTTGTGGACAGCTAATACCCGATTATCACAGTGTAAAACAACATAAGAGAGCCACTACAATAACATTAAAATACGCCAAAATCCCAGATTGAACACATTGTTTGAGATTATAATTTACGCCCATAGTTTTTGATAAAGGATTTAACTAACTTGGGGTTTACAATAATCTGTAACATCACACCATAGATTCCGAACTATATCCCGATTGTGATAATTATCGTCTTCTGGGTGCCACAATCTCTTTCTTTCTTTCACTAAGCATATCAGTTTCTCACTGTCCATATGTAGCATATGAGAACGTCGGTCGAGCTGAGCGAAGAAGACAAACTGATTTGAATTTCACCGACTGTCGTCCGACGTCTCTACGTTCGGGCGATGAGATCGACTACACTGACCGTGCCCATAGTGGAGTACTGGTCTGAAACGGTCGGCCGTCTTCCGCCGACGTCTGTCGTCGGTAAAACCCACCGATATCGGAGCCACTGTGAGCACAGTCTTACAGCGCAACGGCAGGAATCACAGACATACATCAACCCTCTAATGCAGAGTTCGGCAACACGTCGATCGCGATCTACCGATCTACCGTGCTTATTTGGTAGCTCGTGTGAGTACTGACAGCGCATAAGAGAAAATGTTGAATAAAATTGACAATCGTTTTTCGTAGCAGTCGAAATATGGGGTTGTTCGACTTGCAAGTTTAGTTTACTTATTAACAATCGCGTTCAATTATTATCAACACCTGACTTTAAACTTTATAACTGTGTTTCCCCACATTGGTTCAGTCAGTCGCTACATGCGCGCCATTCGTTGCTACACTATTTGATTAATGTTATGTAAGTTGTTGTATTGGTTCGGTACGTGTTTAGAGAAAGCGTCAAGTTTCGTAGCTCGTGCCGTTCGAGACGATTACAATATTTACTTCTTTGGTGTGGTAAACCACGAACTTCTGCGTTGTATAGTGTGTGGATAGGATATTTTGTTACTAAGACATTCAAAAGGTTTCTTGTACCAAGAACTTGAAATAACATCATCAGAAATTATTCGTTTCCAAAATTATTGAATGACATTCACTCCAAACGTTGCGGCCCCACATCAAACCTCAGTTCCCATCATCACTTTTCAATTTTCCCTTTATTCTTCCAACTTATGAAGCTGTCCAAGGACTTTTGACTCGCCCTATAGTGAGTATATACAGAGAAACCCTTTAAAAAATCCTTAAATTATTATGCACTACTAGCATCAAATCGCTCATAGCTGGTCAGCTATATTGTACTTCCATGATGTATCCGATGCAGTAAATATCACTATTGTGTCGCCGATCATTCCAGAAAGTAACTCATAATGCAACGGTAGTACGTCACTGACTATTTATACATGGTTTACTAAAGTAAACAAACGCACATGCTACGAGCAACTCAATACAGTTAACCGTCGAAGTGACTGAGAAACAGTCTGCGACTTAACAATTTCTGGGACGTGTTTTTGCATATGTAGCACTATGTGTACAAGCAGCTATAAATGAAATTGGGGTAAAATGTTGATCAGTTTGAGAGAAAATGGAAAAATTTTGTTATGTAGCTGATCAGCTACACTATACATTTAAGGGACTGGCAATGCCCCATGCATTATCATGTGAGTCACAGCTCTTGTAGTCGTCGCCATATTACAACAAAATAGGTCTTGTAAGCAGCTACTAACTTAAAAAGTCTTAAGAAGAAGGACTAAAGTAATAAAACTACGGCCCCTTTTTAGTACTGGCGGCTACAATACCCGGTGGTCTTGAGGTAAAGTGCTGGACTAGAAACCGAAGGGTCGCGGCTTCAAAAGCCGGTCGGACCTCAGATTTATTCAGTCTGCGTTTTAACCCATCCATCACCTGTCAACGATGTGAAGAGTCACCAGAAACGACACGTGGTTCGGATTCCACGTTAAGCCGTAGGTCCCCTTTCCTTTCCCCGGTTGGATAACTGGGGTAGGCTAGGGACACGCAAGTCGCCGAAGTGGCGTCCAGCTGAAAGACTCGCGCCAGGCCAATGAGCCACAAGAATTACATAATGGTAATTAGAAGTATCTTCACTGGTGTCACTGTATTTATGAATCTCTCTCCAGATTGAATCAACTTCGACTTTATATATACAGGGTGTTTCTAAATGATACCGACAAACTTGGTGGGGTGGTAGAGTATGGCTTGAGGGACAAAATGAGGTAGGAAACCTGTGTCCGAAGACGTCACCCAATGGCGCTACCGAGCGTCAAAATTATTTTTGAAGTCGGTGTCAGCCAAGGAAACTCTACAATATACCTACCACAAATACTAAGACTAATATTGAGACCGAAGTCGAATCGGATGTTTCCTCGGCTGACACAGACTCCAAAAAGAACAACAATTGTAACTACATTACATTATCGTAATAACCTGATTGACTATTAAGTAATCTAGCATTTTTCATTTCATAATACTGAGGAGAACTCTAAAAAATATTTTGATCATACTTTGTTATTCATATTAATGAGTTAGATTTAAAGTGGGAAGGTACCTACTTATCTTCTTGCGTAGTAAACACATAGATCGTACTTACATATTGATGTATAGAAAAAGAAACTTGATTACTAAGTTGTAGAAGGATATGCAATTTATTTTATTTTTTATTTTATTTTATATATTTTTTAATGCAAAAGCCAGACTGCAGTTATTAGACTCGAAGGGCATGAAAGGGAAGCTTTAGTTGGGAAGGGAGTAAGACAGGGTTCTAGGCTTTCTCTGATCTTATTCAATTTGTACATCGAGCAGGCGGTGAAAGAAAGGAAGGAAAAATCTGGAGTAGGGATTGAAGTTCAGGCTGAAGAAATAAAAACATTGCGTTTTGCTGATGACATTGTAGTTGTGTCAGAGACACCAATGGACCTGGAAGAGCAATTGAATGGAATGGACAATGTGTTGAAAGGAGCATATAAGATGAAAATTAACAAGAGCAAAACTAGGGTAATGGAGTGCAGTCTAAGAAAATCAGGTGATGCTGAAGGATTTAGATTAGGTAACGAAACAATAAAGGTGGTAGATGAGTTTTGTTACTTGGGTAGTAAAATAACATATGCCGGTCGCAGAACAGAGGACATAAAATGCAGAATGGCAAAGGGTAGAAAAGCGTTCTTGAAAAAGAGAAATTTACTAACATCAAATATTAATTCCAGTGTAAGGAAGTCCTTTCTGAAGGCATTTGTGTGGAGTGTTTCCTTGTACGGGAGTGAAACATGGAAGATAAACAGTGCGGACAGGAAGAGGATAGAGGCTTTTGAAATGTGGTGCTACAGAAGAATGCTGAAGATTAGGTGGGTAGATCGCATAACTAATGACGACGTACTGAACAGAATTGGTGAGAAAAGGAATTTTTGGCATACCTTGACTAAAAGAAGGGATCGCTTGGTAGGACACATTCTTAGACATCGAGGAATCGTAAATTTAGCATTGGAGGGAAGTGTGTGGGGTAAAAATCGCAGAGGGAGAGCAAGAGACGCATACAGTAAGCAGATTGAAGTGGATGTGGGTTGTCGTTCTTATGAGGAGATGAAAAGGCTTGATCAGGACAGAGTAGGGTGGAGAGCTGCATCAAACCACAACAACAGTGCATATTAATTTGTTTTGGAATAGTTCTGTCGTTTTTTGTTGTTAAAATTTTTGTTTATTGAAACATGGGCTATCATACTTCCTGAGAGCGCCTCGTACGAACACTTGCAGCGATCAGTGTTGTTGAAGCAAGACGCCGTTTACTTCGCTTTTTGCCCCCTTGTACGTCTGCCTCTTACACTACGCTGAGAGGGTCTGTCTCGGAGCACTGTGCGCCTGCTTTGATTCCAG
Organism: Locusta migratoria; assembly: GCA_026315105.1. Classification (NCBI taxonomy): domain Eukaryota; kingdom Metazoa; phylum Arthropoda; class Insecta; order Orthoptera; family Acrididae; genus Locusta; species Locusta migratoria. The sequence goes on along the minus strand of CM048754.1, from coordinate 81,863,263 downwards.
TTAATCTTGCCAGTCCGCGACGCTTTATGTGTTCTACACTCTCAGCGAGAATTAATGTCGCCCGTCACAGCGCGGCGCTAAATCAGAAAGCCACACAGCGATAAAACAAAATAGGAGGAGAAGGAGGAACGGAAGAAAAAAAAGGAAAACTCCCAAATTTAGGACCGGGCCGAGGTGTGGCCGGCTGCAGTCGCGTCAGCCTGCCATATTTACTGCCCTAATCAAACACCGCGACTCGAGGCGTAATTCACTTCCAGATATTTTTTTACGGTTCGGCTGGTAGCACTGCTTCTCTTTGGAAGGCTCCGGCATGCTCGTTGCTGTGCACGGAATGAGAAGAGATAGGTTTGTGCGTAGAGTAGCCACGTACTGCGTGTACGTGAAGTCAATGTGCACTTTAAACCGATCACATGTAGACATCGAAAGAAGATACTCGTTATGTACTCCCATGTTATTTGGCTTTCTCACTGATGATATCCAATAACTTAACCCTTTCAGACCTGATTTTTTTTCTGGAAGAAGAAATTTATTTATTTATTTTTGTGTATTCCTCTTAAGTTACGTTTTTAATGATTTTAGAAGCAAGATTTACGCTGTTGTATGTATCCATTTACATACTACAAAATTGCATATACTGAAAAGCAAGGCTCCTTTTTATGGACTAAAGTAATTAATTTCGTAGCACTAACTTTCGTATTAAATAAACTGATCATTCAATAATTGCCATGTAAAACAATTACTACTACTTTTCAGTTGTACAGTGGAATACAAGTAACCCACAACTTGCGTGTTCTTAGGAGTTCACAAGCTGGTGCGCAGTGCGACATTGACTACTCGGTATTTTTATAGTGATCTTCCGCAGTTGACAGTAAGTGTGCACGATGGAAAGGTTGAACACTGATAGTCATATACATGTTGTTTCAATTGAGAAAAAATGTTTCTGATCTATCTTAAGACACTGTAAAAGTTATGTACACAATTGTAGCCATAGGGCCTGAAAGGGGTTAACGTAAAAATTTAGTGAAAGCTCTGTTTATATTGTGCCACTGGTGTAAGCGCGTCTTGCCACCAATGACTTTATATGTGTAACAAATTCAATGATCACAATTGACAAGGAGGTTAAAATAACAGGAGATGACGCTACAATTCAAAGATTATGTGTCGATTAAAGCTAGTCCGCCATCTTGCGGAGCCAAGGAAGTATTTTCTAGATTAAAGCACAGTATGATTATTGCCCTGTTAACTTTCGCAAATTTAACATTACCTGACATAGTCGGGTTTGGAGGCGATCTGATCGTTTTGTAGCTTTCATAATGAAATGCCAAGATCGTTCATTAATAATTTATTACATGACGATCGGTTTCGGTGAACTGTGTCACCATCATCTGCTCACATATATATATATATATATATTACAAGCTGGCCATCTTGTTAAAAAATTGGATATCAAATAACAAGTGCAACATTGCACTTAGTCACTATATACAGCCGGCCGCGGTGGCCGAGGAGACTGAGGCGCTTCAGTCACGGTCGGCACGGCCACTACGGTCGGGGGTTCGAATCCCCCCTCCGGCATGGATATTTGTGCCGTCCTAGTTCGTAAGTAGTTCATAAGTAGTTTGTAAGTTTAGGGACTGATAACCCCGCAGTTAAGTCCCATAAGCTTAACAAACATTTGAACATTTTGAACACTATATACACACTACACAAGTTAAAAACATGACAGTACTCTGTGTCAAAACAAACTGGTATACCATCGGGTCCTGCGTCCTTTCCTCTTTTGAGCGATTTTAATTGTTTTTCTATCCCTCTGTCAATTATTCCCATATCTGCCATTTTGTAATTTGTGCGGCAATCTAGAGAGGGTACTACACTGCTATCTTCTTCTGTGAAACAGATTTCGAAAAAGTCATTTAGCAATACAGCCTTTAAAGTGTCATCCTCTGTTTCAGTTCCATTTTCGTCACAGAGTGTCTTTTGTTTTAATCCACCTACCGCTTTGACATAAGACCAAAATTTCTTAGGATTTTCAGCCAAGTCAGTTCATAGAACTTTACCTTCAAATTCGTTGAACGCCTTTCGCATAGCCCTCCTGACGCTACATTTCGCTTCTTGTAATTTTTGTTTCTCTACAAGGCTTTGGCTATGTTTATGTTTGCAGTGAAGTTCCCTTTGCTTCAGTAGCAGCTTTCTAATTCGCTTGTTGTACCACGGTGGTTCCTTTCCATCTCTTACGATCTTGCTAGGTACATACGCATCTAATGCATATTGTACGATCTTTGACCACTGTACTTGAGATGAAACATCTGTGTTGAGCCGTTACGTCCTCTGAAACCTGATTTTTGTCACTTTTACTAAACAGAAAAATCTTCCTACATTTTTAAATATTTCTATTTACGGATGAAATCATCGATGCTGTAACCACTTTATGATCGCTGATTCCCTGTTCTGCGTTAACTGTTCCGAATGGTTCGGGTCTGTTTGTCACCAGAAGGTCTAATATGTTATCGCCACGAGTCGGTTCTCTGTTTAACTGCTCAAGGTAGTTTTCAGATAATGCACTCAAAACAATTTCACTGGATTCTTTCTCCTTGCCACTCGTTATAAACGTTTGAGTCTTCCAGTCATGATCGGGAAATCTACTCGAAATATTTTCCAAATTTTCCTTCAAGTGTCCCGTGACCTTCGCCCAAATTATTTCACACTTCGGATCTCCGTCTATTTCCTTCGATACCAGTGCACTTTTTATCGCTATAAACACGCCTCCCCCTTCACTGTCCAGCCTATCTCTGCGGTAAACATTCCAGTCTGAGTTTATAATCTCATTACTGTTTATATCTTGTTTCAGCCAACTTTCCGTTCAAAAGTTCAAATGTTTGTAAAGCTTATAGGACTTAACTACGGGGTCATCAGTCCCTAAACTTACAAACTACTTATGAACTACTTACAAACTATGACGGCACAAATATCCATGCCCGAGGGGGGATTCGAACCCCCGACCGTAGTGGCCGTGCTGACCGTGGCTGGAGCGCCTCAGTCACCTCGGCCACCGCGGCCGGCCAACTTTCCGTCCCTAGTACTATGTGGGCATTGTGACCGTTAATTAATGAGAGCAGTTAGGGACTTTTCTACAGACGCTCCTGCAGTTAACTACTACTACAGTGATCTTTCCATTTCCTGTAGTGTTTTGCCTACTGCTACCTTGTTGCGACTCAGGAGGCGTCTTGTCGGGCCTAGGGTGAGAATTCTCTAAACTAAAATAAATAAATAAATAAATAAAACATGTGCACTCCACACGTAGACACTTCCTGCGTGTTTACAATAGACTGAAACCGGTAATGGAATAAATCCAACAATTTTGCGATTTGGACTTCTTTTAATTTCAACTACTGTATCAAGATCGCCGTTTGTCTGTAGTATGGTTTGAAACATTGTCTTGTAAGATATCTTAATTCTAAGGACCAAATTTCTGTGGTAATCGGTCCCTTCATTTACAAACTACTTAAACTGAATTTTGTTAAGGACAACACACACACACACACACACACACACACACACACAGGCCCGGCGGTTGAAGTGGGTACCCACTCAAAAATTGAGAGTGGGTAAAATACCCATTCCTGACTTGAAGCAATATTTATTTACATTGACCCGCACAGGGGCCGGGGTGGGAAACACGTGAAAACTCTTTTCCCATTTTCACGCTGTAAAAACTGTAAACCACCCCTCATCGTTTCATCAGCTCATTTTTTCCTTACATCTTTTCCTATGCCTAATTTTCATTCTTCCAGAGGTTTTAGTTTCATGACGCTCTCCACTCTAATTTGAAGAAAGAACACGGTTTAAAGATCTGGTTATTTGACACGTGGTAGTACAGCATCTTAGCTTTCTAATGAAACACTAACCTTTCCTTAATTCGTAGCAGTCGTTTTAAAATGACACTCTTTGTCAAGTAAAAGTTAAAGCAGTCAGCAATCCAAAGATTGGTTTGAAAACCTCAGTGCTTTACTAGGCATGGTCCTGTTTGGAGGTGATATGTCGTTGCCTTCCTTCGAAGGCCAGCCAGTTATAGGGGGACCTACAGTTTAACGTGGGTTCCGAACCACGGTGCTACTCGGTATTTTTCACATCAGCAATACTGTCAGAGGGGAAAGAAGTGGAAAGTGACAGATAAAAATCCTAGGACCTGGCGGGCACCGAACACGCAACATTTGGATTCATTGTCTGCCACTCTACCACTGCGCTACCAAGCACTCCAAATGTTCAAATGTTTGTGGACCTTATGGGACTTAACTACGGGGGTCATCAGACACTAAACTTACAAACTACTTATGAACTAGCTAAGACTAAGGACGGCACAAATATCAGCGCCCAAGGTATTCGAACCCCCGACCGTAGTGGCCGTGCAGAACGTGACTGGCGCGCCGCAGACCGGTCGACCACCGCGGCCGGCTCTATGATATTGTGATGGATTACAGAAAAGTTAAGGTGTACGAGATTGCTAGTGCTGTGGGCATCTCGAATGAACGCGTACATAATATTTTGCATAAACATTTGGACACGAGAAAGCTGCCTGCAAGATGGGTGCCGCGATTGCTCACGCTTGACAAAAACCGGAATCGTGTGTTGCAAGGAAGGTTTGCAGCTGTTCAGGAACAATCCGCAGGACTATAAGCGTAGTTCCGTCACTGTGGATGAAACATGGATACATTTCTATACTCCTGAGACCAAAGAACAATCTAAACAATGCGTTACCAAGCAGAATCTGCACCAAAAAAAGGCGAAGACTGGTCCTTCGGCCGGAAAGATTATGAGCGTCGGTCTTTTGGGATTCGCACTGGATAATCCTCATCAACTATCTGGAAGAGTGTAAAACTGTTACAGATGCATATTTTTCCCTCGTTATTGGACCGTTTGAAAACCGAACTGTAAGAAAAACCCCGGCGATTGGCCCACAAAAAGTCCTTTTCCATCAAGACAATGCACCAGCACATATCTCAGCAGTTGTGGTCACAGAATTATTGTAAACAGGATTCCAACTGGTTTCACATCCCCCCTATTCTCCTGACTTGGCTCCCTCGGGCTACTGTTTGTTCCCCAATTTGAAGAAACGACTGGCGAGACGAAGATTTCATTCAAACGAGGAAGTGATTGCAGAAACTAATAGCTATTTTGCAGGTTTGGACCATTCGGAAGGGATCAACAAATTGAACAGCGTTGGACGAAACGAATAATTCTAAAAGGGGACTAGGTCGAAAAATAAAAATGGTTTTTCCCAAACACGTTACTTGGTTTTACTTTTGCAAGGGCTTTTTAAACGCCCCTTGTACGTACAGCCTGTGCCTAAAGTCGTGATACAGGCAACGAAGCGACTTGAAAATAATAAAACTTCTCCAAATGCTTGCACAGTACGCACACAAATTTTTACAGGTGATTATGTATATAAAAACCTGCGCATATTCCAGTAGATTTTTGTTATACGAGATATGAAAAAAACATAAGGGAAGAAAGTTGTAGAGAATTTTCTTCTCTACAAATTTGTTTATTCAATTTTCGCGTCAGATGAACGGTTTATTTTCAATTAAAATTACATTACAAACGGCTTTTTGTTTGGTATTTGTTTGTTTGTTTGTTCTGGGCGAGGAATGTCACGTGACATCTGCGAACGGCTGGTTTTCGTTAATTCAATGGACGGTGCCAAAACTCCTTTATTTTTGCAAATATCTCTCAAACGAAACGAGAAATGAAAAAAAATAAGGGAACAAAGTTGTAGAGAATTTTCTCCTCTACAAATTAGTTTATTCAATTTTCGCGTCAGATGAACGGTTTATTTGCAATGAAAATTACATTACTTGATATTACTAACGTATTTCTTGTCCGAAATATTTAAAAAAGCAAGGTTCTGGTCTCTGGTAGCCAACAATTATGTCTGTAAAATTTTGTGCCCATCGGTTGAACGGTTAGACCTAAAAAGTGGGAACACGTTACTGACAGACAGACATCGTCAAATCGCCGTTATTTTTGCAAATAACTTTGCAACGATGCAAGATATGAAAAAAACATAAGAGAGCAAAGTTGTAGAGAATTTTCTACTCTACAAATTCGGTTATTCAATTTTCGTGTCAGATGCATGGTTAAGCCGTTATTTTCATTTAAATTTCGTGCTGTCAAAAGACGATCGCAATGGCCCACTTTTAGCGTTACTACCGTAACCTAAAGTGGGCCAAAAAGAAAAAAATGGCTGAAACTTGGTGTGCGTTCTTTCGGAAGATGCTACTAACTAAACGTGACCTGGATACCCGCCGGTGGTGCCTTCTCTCGTTCTCTCGGACTTAACACGAACTTTTCAAACGGCCCTCGTATGCAGTAAACGCGTGGAAGCGCAGTCGCTGGTGTACGTAACGGAACTCAACCGGAGCAATTGCTGTTGCTGTTGATGTTGATGCGCCGTTTGAGGCGAAGTCATCGTGTCGCGTCACGCTCGTCCGGCGGACGAGACGAGCAACTCCGAGCCCGTAAACTTCGACTTAGTGTCAATTTATTGTCCAATAAAAATCTTGCTAACAAGTGTTGTTTCGCTTTATAGGTTTGTTAATGTTTGCCGAGAGAGAGTGTTGAGGCGAAAAAAAAAGCGAAGGAGTTTGAGAGGAGGGCCGACGTGGTGGGGAGGGAATATTAACAGACTCCTTAAACACGGCCAGGCCAGGCCGGCACAAAGAATCCGCGGAGACGTATAAACTGTTTTTGTGCCCGTCTCTTCCCGCGACTGCCGTGATTAGGCTCTTCGCATTACGATGGCAGGCCTTAACGACGCTTTGATCAGTTTCACGACTGCTGGTGTGTAGTTAAGTGTAACTCTAGTGCCTCTTTGCGCGATTGTTTCGCAGTTAATTACCTGGCGAAATAAATAAGCGCGTCTGCATGGAGAACTAGTTAGTTCGCTGAGTAACTTTGCAGTGCGCCCAATACAACTCAGGACGCTCGGAGCAGTCTACAAGGGCCTGTTGCTTCTTGCTGGTGGAAAGGTCTTTGCCACAGGCGTCATTCCATAAATTAATTCTCGTGTCTTTGACGCCATAACTACTCGTTTTACGATAATAATAATAATAATCATTTCGTGTGGCTCATTGGGCTGTTGCAAGTCTTTCAATTGGTCGCCACTTCGGCGATTTGCGTGTCCCTAGCCTACCCCAGTTATCCAACCCAGAAAAGGCGACCTACAGCTTAACGTGGAATTCGAACCACGTGTCGTTTATGGCGACTCCTCATATCGCTTTATTTGCTTTCCTTCACAGCTTGCTCAGTGCACAGATTGAATAATATTGGAGAAAGGCTACAACCCATTCTTATTCCCTTCTCAACCAGTCCGTCCCTTTCATGCACTCAACGCTAATAACTGCTGTTTGGTACATGTACAAGTTATAAATGACCTTCCGTTTCACATATTATTGGCCCACTTTAGGTTTCGCTAGTAACACTAAAAGTAGGCCTTTGCGATCGTCTTTTGACAGCTCGAAATTTAAATGAAAATAACGGCTTAACCATGCATCTGACACGAAAATTGAATAACCGAATTTGTAGAGGAGAAAATTCTCTACAACTTTGCTCTCTTATGTTTTTTTCATATCTCGTATTGTTTCAGAGATATTTGCAAAAATAACGGCGATTTTGGGATGTCTGTCTGTCTGTCCGTAACGTGTTCCCTGTTTTTAAGACGAACCGTTCAACCGATCAGTACAAAATTTTACAGACATAATTGTTGGCTACCAGAAACCAGAACCTCGCTTTTTAAAAATATTTCGGACAAGAAATACGTTAGTAAAATCAAGTAATGTAATTTTAATTCCAAATAAACCGTTCATCTGACGCGAAAATTGAATAAACTAATTTGTAGAGGAGAAAATTCTCTACAACTTTGTTCCCTTATTTTTTTCATTTCTCGTATCGTTTGAGAGATATTTGCAAAAATAAAGGAGTTTTGGCACCGTCCACTGAATTAACGAAAATCAGCCGTTCGGAGATGTCACGTGACATTCTTCGCTCAGAACTCTCTCTGGCATAAGCCATCTTGCGTTGCGTATTTGATGATTTTCTTATTGTAACTTACACGTTGTCCTTTCAAAGCAATGGCGCACTGAAGAATTAACAAAAACGATAAATGATAATCTAATGTATACAAATGCCATATTAACATCAGTTAACAACGGCCACCTATAGTAGGAGATTAAAGGGTACAACTTTCGATTGATATCTGTAGGGGAGTGCTGCTGAGGGTGAAGTACGGTGGGGACTTCGTGGGCCCCGTGGCCGCTACGGTAGCCGTGAAGGCCTCAGCAGAACCCTGAAACAGCAATACAGCTACCGAAGAACGTAACTTGACATGAACACATGACGAGCACCTCCATTAGTGCCAAATTCCCGATCAAGTATCAGGGACAGGAAAATACATTAAGAATGTAAGCCAAAATATTGGGAAATTCGTCAGTAGAAATTGCTACATTTACTTTTGAGGAACTACATTTTCTTTTATGATTTATTTTGTTGTTAAGTTAGCCACTGAAGAGGCATTTCTTTATTTAACAAACATTATTTTTCTTTTCAACTTCACAATGGATGAGTTACACTAACAAATTAAAAAGAGTGTTGTTACTGCGACAGTCGTTCACAAAGTTACGAGCGGAAACTACATAGACAGTCCTTTAATAAGATTAGGACAAAAACAATCGCACTTAGATTGTGAAATGCACTGTCTCGAGCAGCACAGAAAGAGAAGACGAACTTTGAAACTGTCATTCTGCAGGAAACCACACATAAAAGAGGAAACATATACATATTTTGTAACAAACCATAGAAAAAAAATAACAGCCGGCGTGGCGCAGGGGATAGCGTAACTTGACTGCGGTGCTGAAGATCGCCGGTTCAATCCCGACATCCGGCAAAAATAAATTTCTTTGTAATTAACAATAAAAAAAAGTAGTGTTGTGTGTAAGGCGTTGGACTATGACGCTAAAGGTCAGTGGTTCGGAACCCACCACTACCTAATTTTTTTTTCACAATAGGGTTTCAGACTCTCTTAGTAATTAATTTTTTATTATTTAGATTTCAATTTTAGTCCAGAATGTTCGCAAAAACTTATAAAACTAGAAATCTAAAGTGGGCCGCAAAACACGTCAGTGCGATTTTTTCCCCTCTGCTGACTTCACAGTTTGAAATAGTGTATTCCAGTCAACATTATCGAAAGCTTTCTCCATTTCTACACCCCCCACCCCTCGCTGTTCTTTCGTACGTGCGTGGCGAACATGCGCCCCCGACCTATTGCAGTCTTCCTTCCTTCTTTACATCCCGGACTGCATTTCCTTTCCCCCTCATCCTCCTTTCCTATCCTCACTCCTTCCCCTCGTCACCGGAGGACTGATAACATTAGCAGTTTAGTCGCTCTATCCCAACCAAACAGCCCAACCCAACCATCTCTAGTTCAAATGTTCAAATGTTAGTACAGTTTATGGGACTTAACTACGTGGTCATCAGTCCCTAAACTTACAAACTACTTAGAACTACCTTATACTAAGGACGGCACTAATATCCATGCCCGAGGGGGATTAGAACCCCCGACCGTAGTGGCCGCGCAGACCGTGACTGGAGCGCCTCAGTCCCCTCGGCCCAAAGGCGTCACCTAGGCGGTGATCATCCGACACCGCCTAGAAGGCGAGGCCTGACAACTGGCCGTGCCTGCGTCACACCGAGAGGCGGCGGCTGCCAGCTGACTGGCTGGCCGCTGGGACACGCCCGCCGCCTCTTAGGGGCCGGCCAGTCAGCTGGCAGCCGCCGCCTCTCGGTGTGACGCGCAGGGACGGCCAGTTGTCAGGCCTCGCCTTCTAGGCGGTGTCGGATGATCACCGCCTAGGTGACACCTTTGGGCCGAGGGGACTGAGGCGCTCCAGTCACGGTCTGCGCGGCCACTACGGTCGGGGGTTCGAATCCCCCCTCGGGCATGGATATTTGTGCCGTCCTTAGTATTATGACATTTTAATAAATATAATCACCTTTACTGCTGCTTATTAGCTTCATTTAATTGTCCACTACAGCTGTTTCGCCGTATTTGGCATTGTCAAGTGGTCTGCAATAGTTACATAAATTTTGTGAAAATATTTTTTTCGAAACAAATAGGGAGCATATTATACAGTTTTTAATTTATTACTTACTGTCTATTTATTGCCAATATACACACAGCATCTGTATCTCTATATGATTTTAATAGGTACTTTCTTAGAAAATCGTTTTTTAATAATTTTTAAAATAATGACTTTCTTTTTTGACGGCTATTTTGATGCTATGTGTTTACAAAGATGTTCTATTGCATTATATTTTTGATAAAGATCTAGCTCCTTTGAGATAATTAATTTCGAATTTTGTGATATCTTTGTTACAAATGTTTTATACGTTTGATTTTGTAGTGTCTCCGATTATGATATAGCGTGTCTCTTTGGTTTCTGAGGTATTGCTTGCCATTTGGAATTTTGTAATATCTTTGAGTATGAAAATGCTTTTCTCTGGTGTGTGAGATATTGTATGTTAATCGGAATTTTGCGTTATCCTTGATTCTGAAACATTACATCTCTGAATTTGTCCGTTGTCAAGCGCAATTGGACCGATAAAATTTTGTGTTTAAAATCTGTGTGTTCATTGAGAATTTTGTTAGGTGAATCATCCATGTGTATGTATATTTCTAATTCTTCGAAAATGTGCATTTCAGTGTCTTTTGAAATTTTGTGTAATATTTTTAAAGCTCTCTCGATGTTTATGGTGGTGTGGTTTTCAATTTTCAAATGCCGGTAGAAAGTAGATGGATTTGCTTCTGTCATTCTTGCATGTTCGCTGAACCTCGTTTTAAAACTTCGTCTCGTCTGACCTATATAAAATTTGTTACAATTAGTTAGTTCGTAAGTAGTTTGTAAGTTTAGGGACTGATGACCCCGTAGTTAAGGCCCATAACCTGAACAAACATTTGGACTTTTTGGACGCCGTTCGGTGGAGAATAAGACGGTGACCGGTGAGTACAAGTTAGGACTGTCGAGGCATGCAGGACTGACTTTACAGTTCACAGATTATAATCTGCAGGTCTTCCTATAATTAACAGCAATTTTACAGCATCGTGACGTCCGTGGCCATTTTCGCTGTCCTCGTTCGACGCTGCTCGTCGAGGTTACAGGGCTGCCGATGTTGCAAGTCAGTGCACCGCGCATTGGCGCCGAGAGCGTTCACTAGCTAGCACTGGTGGCGAGCTCATTAATTAGCAGCCTTCACTAGCTGTGGAGCAACAGTGTTTCCGGTATGGCATCGTCAAGAGACATTTCTTTCGACACAATAGAAGACAACTGTTTGTATCTTGTACAAAATCTACCCTAGACGATGGCATCATATATTCATAAACTTGTACTAAATCTCTAACCGGAGACGATGCTATCATATTTTCATAAACTTGTACAAAAACTCTACCCGATACGATGCCATCATATATTCATAAAATTGTACAAAAACCAGACGGCAGTTGTCAGAGTTGAAGGGCATGAAAGGGATGCAGTGGTTGAGAAGTGAGTAAGACAGGGTTGTAGCCTTTCTCCAATGCTATTCAATTTGTACATAGAGCAAGCTATAAACAAAAGCAAGGAGAAATTTGGAGAAGAAATTAAAGTTCAGGGCGAAGAATTAAAAAGATTGCGTTTTGCCGACGACATTGTAATTCTGTCAGAGACAGCAAAGGACCTGGGAGAGCACCTCAACGAAAAGGACAGTGTGCTGAAAGGTGCTTATAAGATGAACATTAATTAACAACAGCAAAACTAGGATAATGGAGTACAATCTAAGAAAATCGGTTGATGCTGAAGGAATTAGATTAGGTAACGAAACAATAAAGGAGGGCAGTAAAATAACAAATGATGGTCGCAGGATATAAAATTCAGAATGGCAATGGGTAGAAAAACATTTTTGAAAAAGAGAACTTTGTTAACATCGAATATTGATTTAAGCCTAAGGAAATCCTTTCTGAAGGCATATGTGTGGAGTGTTGCCTTGTATGGGAGTGAGACATGGACGATAAACAGTGCGGACAGGAAGAGGATAGAGGCTTTTGAAATGTGGTGCTACAGAAGAATGCTGAAGATTAGGTGGGTGGATCGCGTAACTAATGAGGAGGTACTGAACAGAATTGGGAAGAAAAGGAAATTGTAGTATACCTTCACTAAAGGAAGAGATCGATTGGTAGGACACATGCTTACACATGAAGGAATGGTGAATTTAGCGTTGGAGGGAAGTGTGTGGGGTAAAAACCGCAGAGGAAGACCAAGAGTTGGATACAGTAAGCAGATTCAGACAGATGTAGGTTGCCGTTCTTATGTGGAGATGAAGAGGCTTGCTCAGGATAGGGTATTGTGGAGATCTGCATCAAACCAGTCTCCGGAATAAAGACCACAACAACAACAATCCAATAGTAGTATGTGATTGACTACTTTTTAATGACAAAGGAGCAATACTAAAGTAAACAAAAACGCGCTTGTTAGGAGTAACTCATCGCAGCTAACTGTCGAAATCATACAGTATCACTCTGTAATTTTATAATTTCTAAGACGAGCTAAAAGCATATGTAACACTATGTATACTAGCAGCTACAAATGAATTAGTAGTAAAATGTTGATCAATTTGAGAGGTAATGTACAAAACAAGGTATGTAGCTGATCAATACACTATGCATTAAAGCGTTAAATCATGATCGTTTAATTTGTTGAAATTGATTTTTTTTTCTAAAAATGTACAATTATGAATGTGCAACGAAAGAAGAAACAGTACTAAATGCAAGCCTTTAATAATGTAATAAAGAAGATAGAAATGGCTAGAAAGTGCGGTGCAGGCACTAAAATAACTCGCCACCCCTATCAAGGGTGGGAATGAAAAGTGCTAAAAAAAGGTCAGTACGTCAGCGCACCTGATGATGGCGACGTGGTTGATTTTGATTGCCGAAATATTGTGTGCTATGCACACACATAGCAGGCTGTTCACCTGAGTTTTATTTCTTCACATATCAAATTTCCAGGAGACACTGTGTCATGTTTCTTCTACAGGCATACATAATACTTATTTTATTGGTGTGGTGTCTGTTCTTTCGGACGTTCGAAAGTACAGACACCACACCAATACAATAACAATTAAAACGCGCGACGGCGTCAGCTTCAGTTATTTCACCGCAGATGCTGTAATACGTCCGACCTCGCATAGGAATCCGTACTGGCGAGTGTAAGAGGGCATGGACGATAGGGGCGATACAGCCATAGCGTGCGACATGGGAGAGTTTAAGACGGACGGGAGGCGAGCACGGGTGGCCAAGGTTCGGAACCCGCCGCTCCCTAAATTTTGCCGGGCGCCGTGGCTCAGCGCGCCCGGTCAGGGGGCTCAACGCCCTCTGTCATAAAAAAGCTGAGCCAAATATCCAACGAACAACCACGAACAAACGGAACGAACGACCGCGAACCATAGATCTAGCAGATTTCACTTGTCGCCAGTGCTTAATATCAATGCCCAAATGCGGCCACTCTCAATCTTTTCTCTCCTATCCTTCTTCCTTCCCTTCCTTTAACAACAAATACATAATAGTGTTTGTTTATTTGTATTCATACAAATTTAAATTTTACTTCTACCTCGATGAAGTTTTGCACATTTGACATTCTGAACAAGAGGACGAGGCAGTAAGACACAGAGTTCAGGGGATACTTCATAAACAATGCAATGCACGAAAAAATGTCTGCAATGACGCGGCAATCAACGACGTGAACCGATTTCAATTGAACTAGGTGCTCATACCAATTACCGGCAGTCAACAGGCGCTTTGCGGGTAAGAACCGCCTACGTCACGTCCTTCAGTAGATACGACGTCCTAAACAGCGTGATTCGGGCCAAAGTGCCCCATCATGTGACGATTCAGTAACGGGGCGTAATGCAGCAGCTGTTTCAGAGTTAGAACCCTTAGCGCCTGCCGACGAATTGCACACATGATTTCAAATCTCCAGGAAGCCTTTTGTCTCTGACGAGCCCAACAACACGCTCAAAGGCACGATGTTTCGCGATTACTGTTTTTCCGCGATCCATTCAGTACGACATATTGCAGTTACATACTTCTACACCCGTAATTGTATTTGCGAGACGGTTTACTGTTTTTGTTTGTACAAAGCCGGTAATCTCGGAACGTTCTCGACAGATTGCTTTGCAAGTTTTAAAAAGAAAAAAAACGTTGCATTCCAATCGTTGTAATTGACGGTAAGTCATCACTAAAACAGAAGTGATATCTGGCGTTCCCCAGGGAAGCGTTATAGGTCCCGTACTCTTCCTTGTGTTTATAAACAATTTAGGAGACAATCTGAATAGCTCCCTTAGACTGTTCGCGGATGATGCTGTCGTTCATCGGTTAGTGAAGTCAACAGAGGATCAAAAGCAACTGAAAAGCGATTTAGACAAAATTTATACATGGTGCGAAAATTGGCAATTGATAATAAATAAAGAAAAATGTGAAGTAATACATATGACCATTAAAAGAAATCCGCTGAACTTCAAACCTTAAGGTCGTAAATTCTACTAAACACTTAGGAGCTACAATTACGAACAACTTCGACTGGAGAGAAACAATAGAAAATATTGTGGGGAAGGCGAACCAAAGATTACGTTTCACTGGCAGAACGCTTCGAAGATGCACCAGCTCCACCAAAGAGACTGCCTACATCACACTTGTGCGTCCTCTCCTGGAGTACTGTTCCCCCTTGTGGGACCCTCACCAGGTGGGACTGACGGAGGACATTGAGGAAGGTTTTATCACGTTAACGGGGGGAAAGCATCACGGAAATATTGCACGAATTGGGGTGGAAATCATTAAAAGAAAGACGTTATTCATTGCGGTGTGATCTGTTTGCGAAGTTTCAATCACCGAATTTTACTTCTGAATGTGAAAATATTTTGCTAGCATCCACCTACTTAGAGAGACATGACCATCCCAATAAAATAAGAGAAATCAGATCGAAAACGGAACGATTTAGGTGTTCTTTTTTCCCGCACGCTATTAGAAAATGGAACGGTAGAGAAAATTTATGAAAGTGGTTAATGAACCCTCTGCCAGGCACTTAAATGTGATTTGCAGAGTATCTATGTAGATGTAGATGTAGGAGCGTTTTTATGTGCCAACTTCATTAATGTATTCTATGTATGACCTGTATATGTCTAACTTTCAACCATTTTACAGCAACGTTTCCCATTCTAATTTTATTTAAATTCAAAAAAATAAAAAATAAAAAATAAAAAAAAATTAAAAAAAAATCACAATATTGTGAGGGAGTCAAAGATCTTTATTACTTGTTAGTCAATAAATTGAGGACCCGTGCGAATCCTTCGCACCGTTAGTGTAATGACAAAAAAGTTGGGAAAAAATGGAAGTTGAATGTTCACGCATAGCTTTCTTAAGAATCAATCAATGCAAGTGTTTAAAAGCGGAAATGAAAGAGCTTGATCCGCTGAGTGTTGTTAGGTCAAAAAGAACTGCGTGCCTTAATTAGAACGGAAGATATCGTACAACAAACCGATAAAAATTTTCATTGCAACGACAGGATAGCGCGTTTGAATAAAAATAAAGGATGGAGAGACTTAAGTTAATTCTGATACCTGATGAGATATCTGCGAATGAAGAATACCTTTCGTTTAAAGCATAAATGAAGGAAATCGGTCGGATAGAACGGCCTGACCGACTGATTGTAGTTTACAGCAAGAATTATACAGAAGGAAATCGCGTTTGACTATAGAAAAAGGAAGGCGAGAGTTATATAAATCCTGATACTTGATGACAAATCTGTGGAAGAATGCCTTTCTTTTAAAACAAAGGTGAAGGAAATCGGCCGGGTAGTTCAAGGTCTGGCCGACTGACTTCAGTTTTCGTAGATTCTTTTAATATCCGGGGTGATAAAAAAGTCATTATAAATTTGAAAACTTAATAAATCACTGAACAATGTAGATAGAGAGGTAAACATTGACACACATGCTTGGAATCAAATGTTTGTTGAGCTTATGGGACTCAACTACGGGGTCATCAGTCCCCAAACTTACAAACTACTTATGAACTAGCTAATACTAAGGACGGCACAAACATCCATGCCCGAGGGGGATTCGAATCCCCGACGTAGATGCTTGGAATGACGTGGGGTTTTATTAGAAGCACAAAAAAGGTTGAATAAAGTCCGACAGATAACGCTTCAACTGATTAGAAAACCAATAATTAGTATAACAAATTAAGACAAAGCAAAGATGATGTTCTTTACAGGAAATGCTCAATATGTTCACCATCATTGCTCAATAGTAGCTGTAGTCGAGGAATAATGTTGTGAACAGCACTGCAAAGCATGTCCGGAGTTATGGTGAGGCATTGGCGTCGGATGATGTCTTTCAGCATCCGTAGAGATGTCGGTCGATCACGATACACTTGCGACTTCAGGTAACCCCAAAGCCAATAATCGCACGGACTGAGGTCTGGGTACCTGGGAGGCCAATCATGACGAAAGTGGCGGCTGAGCACACGATCCTCACAAAACGACGAGCGCAAGAGATCTTTTTTTGAAATTTGTGTTTTGTTTCTAATAAAATCCCATGTCATTCCACGCATGTGTGTCAATTTTTACCTCTATTAAGTTTCAAAATTATACTGACTTTTTGATTACTCGGTATAAGAAGATGTCGTTATTATTACCACATATGAGACAGGTTTCGGCATAATGATGGGCCATTTTCAAATGCACTGTGCCTTCGGTGGGATCGCCACGCAGCAAACGGACAGATCGTCCTGTTTCGTAACTGTTGATTGTTATTAATCGGCCTATTAATAGGCCGCAACCGATCTCTCCTCTATGTTAATAACAACGCTACCATTGACTGATTCATAATTACAATTTCAGTGAATATATGACGAATATTAATTAATTAGGTGCGTAGGGAGGAAAAAAGCTTATGTTCACGTCTACGCTCGAAGTTATGAGTAAGGATGAGGAAGGAAATCGGCCGTGCCCTTTGAAAGAACCATCCCGGCATTTGCCTGGAGTGATTTAGGGAAATCACGGAAAACCTATATATGGATGGCCGGTAGTTGATTTGAACCACCGTCCTACGGAAAGCAAGTCCAGTGTGTTAAAACTGCACCATCTCGCTCGGTAAAGGTTCATAGAAAGAGAAGCATATAAGGATGCGAATTGTGTCAACATTTAAAAATATTTGGTCAAGAAATTTCGTAGGTACCAGATTTGGAATATAACACTGAACAGGTGCGATAGCGAGTGTAGTTTGCTTCCTTGAATAAGATACCAACAATAACAATAAACAAGACGGAGTTGTAAGAGAAGCAGAGGAGGGAAAGTAAAACGAAGCAGGAGAGGAGAAGATGAACAGGAGATGGAGGAGGTGGTGATGAAGTGGAAGAGGGGGCACGAGGAGCATGCGGACAAAGAGAGAGAGAGAGAGAGAGAGAGAGGGGAGATGTATGGAGGGGAAGGCAGAGATGGACAGAGAGTGGGGGAGGAGATAGGCTAAACGTGGAAGAAAACGGATATGGACATATGGAAGCGGGGAGGGGCAGAGTTCACATTCACAAAGCATTCTGAAATTACGGGTATTAGAATCGCGTGATTTCCATTTAATCTCTAACAAGTAAATGTGATCCGTATTACTGTGAATCAATAAATAAAACAGCACCATCTCCCATGATGCTTTGATTGTAAACGTCTTTGCTTCTAACTCTCCCCGCAACATGCAACAGGGGTGACTCATATTTCTTCAGAACATAGTGATGAAGATAACCTGTCAATACCAACTCCCTATCTAGTCTTTCGAGGAGTTCACTTTTCTGTGCGTGGTGTGTCTGAAAAGCTTGGTGAATGGTGTCATTTATGAACTGCAACTTGGCGCATGCGTTTTCCAAGACTTGAGGAGAATGGATACACACCTGCGCTCCATGTGACTCGAAATGTGAAAACGTAGACGCACCTGGAATCAAAGCGTCAATCGATATCAAGGTTATGAAAAAAAGCACACACACCCATTTACATTTTACGGATTTGTAATTTAGTAACTACTCCATTTTCCTTCCATCAAAATTAAATACACAATTTACAATTGCGATTTTAGAAACATTACAATAACACACTGTGCAGACTCAGTCACAATCAAAGCTAATACGTCTGATCTGTGAAAAACAATTATGAAAATACAATACTGAAAGTGAAATTACTGAAAAAAAAACAACAGTGATGCAGCAATAAGAAACTGCAGTACTGCATGAAACAAACTGGCATTCCATGATCTAAGGCTAAAACAAGAACTCTCATCTTTCCAGAAGGTAACTCATAATGCAATAGTAGTATGCCATTCACTACTTTTACATGGCAAAGGAGGAATAGTAATGTAAACAAACGCACATGTTAGGAGTCACTCATTGCAGATAACTGTCGAACTGATTCAGTAGGTCTCTGCAATTTATAATTTCTAGGACAAGCTACTTCATTGTTTAGCACTACGTATACAACCACTCTCTCAAAGAATGATCTGTACCAAAATATTGGAAAGTTGCACAGGTCACAACTATATCGAAGAAAGGCAGTAGGAGTAACCCACTAAACTACAGGCCTATTTCATTAACGTCAATTTGCAACAGGGTTTTGGAACATATCCTGTATTCAAATATGATGAATTATCTCGAACAGAATGATCTATTGACCCAAGGGCAACAAGGATTTAGAAAATATCGTTCATGCGAAACACAACTAGCTCTTTACTCACACGAAGTGATGGGTGCTATCGACAAGGGATCTCAAATTGATTCCGTATTTATTGATTTCTAGAAGACTTTTGACACCGTACCTCACGAACGACTTTTAATCAAATTGCGTCGTTGTGGTATATCACCCAAATTTGCGATTGTATAAGGGATTTTCTGTCAGAGAGCACACAGTTTGTAGTAATCGATGGTAAGGCATCGACTAAAACAGAGGTGATGTGCGGCGTACCACAGGGTAGTGTTATTGGTCCTCTGCTATTCCTTATTTACATAAACGATTTAGGGGAAAATCTAAGTAGCTCTCTTAGGTTGTTTGCAGATGACGCCGTCATTTATCGTGTAGTACACACATCAGAAGATCAAAACGAATTGCAGAACGATCGAAATAAGATATCAGTATGGTGTAAAAATTGGCAATTGGCTCTAAATAACGAGAAGTGTCAAGTCGTCCACACGAGTGCGAAAAGAAATCCATTAAATTTGTTTACAAGTTAAATCAATCCAATGTGAAGGCCGTAAACTCCACTAAATACCTAGGAATTACTATTATTTCAGATTTAAACTGGAAAGAACACGTGGATAATGTCGTGGGAAAGGCGAATAAAGGACTGCGTTTTATTGGTAGAACCCTTAAAAGATGCAACAGAAGTACTAAAAGAACTGCATACACTGCGCTTGTCCGTAGTTTTTTGAAGTACTGCATCTACATCTACATAGATAATCCGCAAATCACATTTAAGTGCCTGGCAGAGGGTTCATTAACCATTTTCATAACTTTTCTCTACCGTTGCATTCTCTAATAGCGCGCGGGAAGAAAGAACACCTAAATCGTTCCGTTTTCGAAATGATTGAAGTCAGTGATTGAAAATTCGCAAACAGATCACGCCGCAATGAATAACATCATTCTTTCAACGATTTCCAACCCAATTCGGGCAACATTTCCGTGACGCTTTCCCCCCGGCAACGTGATAAAACAAAACGAGCAGCCCTTCTGTGAACCTTCCTCAATGTCTTCCGTCAGTCCCACCTGGTGAGGGTCCCACACTGGGCAACAGTACTCCAGGAGAGGACGCACAAGTGTGATGTAGCCAGTCTCTTTGGTGGAGCTGGTGCATCTTCGAAGCGTTCGCCTTTCCCACAATATTTTCTGTGTGTTCTCTGCAGTCGAAGTTGTTCGTAAGTTGACTGATTTATCGCGTAATTGGGGTTCAGCGGATTTCTTTTAGTGGTCAAGTGTATTACTTCACACTTTTATTTGTCAATTGCCAATATTTGCACCATGTAGAAATTTTGTCTAAATCGTTTTGCCGTTGCTTTTGATCCTCTGTTGACTTCACTAAGCGATAAACGACAACACCATCCGCGAACAGTCTAAGGGAGCTATTCAGATTGTCTCCTAAATCGTTTATAAACACAAGGAAGAGTACGGGACCTATAACGCTTCCCTGGGGAACGCCAGATATCACTTCTGTTTTACTCCATGACTTACCGTCAATGACAACGAAATCGTGAATCTAATCGCAGAATTGGAGAGATATTCCATAAGCACGCAATTTCGTTACAAGCCGCTTGTGGGGTACAGTGTCAAAAGCCTTTCGGAAATCCAAAAATATGGAATCGATTTGAGATCCCTTGTCGATGGCACTTATCACTTCATGTGAATAAAGGGCAAGCTGTGTTTTGCAAGAGCGATACTTTCTGAATCCGTGTTGACTATTGGTTAATAGGCTGTTCTCTTCGAGGTAGTTCATAATGTTCGAACAAAGTATATGTTCCAAAATCCTACTGTAAATCGACGTCAATGAGATAGGCGTGTAATTTTGGGGATCATTCCTATTGCCTTTCTTGAATAGTGGAGTAACTTGGGCAACTTTCCAGTCTTTGGGTACTGATCTTTCTCTGAGTGATCGGTTGTAAATGATAGCTAAGTACGGAGCTATTGCATCAGCATACTCTGGCATGAATCTAATTGGTATAGAATCTGGCCTGCAAGATTTGTTTTTGTTTAGTGACTTAAGTTGTTTTACTACTCCAGGAACATCTACTTCTAAGTTTCGCATGCTGGATTGAATTTTGGAGTGTTCACTTCGTCCTCTTTGGTGAACGAATTTCGGAAAGCTGTGTTCAGTAATTCTGCCTTAACAGTACTGTCATGGATAGTATTACCATTGGTATCGCGTGTTTTGCCGCCAGTGTACTTCTCAAATAATCAGAATTTCTTTTCTGCAAGATTAGGAGACAGAATTTCGTTGTGGTAACTACTATAGGCTTCTCGCATTGAAGTCCGCGCTAGATTGCGAGATTCAGTAAATGATTGCCAGTCTTGTGGATTTTGTGTCTTTTTAAATTTTGCATCCGTTTTTATTTGCTTCTGCAACAGTGATGTGAACTGTTTTGTGTACCACGGGGGGCCAGCCCCCTCTTTTATTAATTTATTTGGTATAAATCTCTCGATTGTCTACTGATGTTATGTCGTTGAAAGTAAGCACAACTGATCTACACTCGCATTTTGCTGTCAAGTGTGGGATCCTTATCATGTGGGTTTGACGGAGGACATTCAAAGAGTCCGAGGAAGGGCAGCTCGTTTCGTATTGTCACGATACAGGGGAGACAGCGTCACGGAAATGATACAGGATCTGGGATGGGAATCATTATAACAACAGCGCTTATCGCTGCGGCGTGGGCTGCTTACGAAACTCCAATCGACAACGTTCTCCTACCACTTACGTATGTAGAAGAGATCGTCAGAATAAAATACGAAAAATCAGAGCTCTAACGGAGAGATTCAGGTGTTCTTTCTTCCCGCGCGCTGTTCGAGAATGGAATGGGAAATAAATAGTATAACGGTGGTTCGATGAAGCCTCTGCCAGGCACTTAAATTGATTCGCAGAGTATGCCATGTAGGTGTAGATGTAGCTACCAATGAATTTGTGGTAAAATGTAGATCAGTTTGAGAGATAATGGAAAAAATAAGGTATGTAGCTGATCGGCAAAGTATTCGTAACACCACTGGTGAATTGGACAGGTTGTACACTGGACAAAGTTCGCGGCAGTCCAGTGGTTGCGTCTGTAGCCCATGTAGATGTAGCTGCAAATGAATGTTTGCTAAGATGCTCATCAGTTTGAGAGATAATGGAAAACAGTAAGGTACGTAACTGATCAGCAGAAGTATTCGTAGCACCACTAGTGAATCGACAGGTTGTATACTGGACTCGGTTCGCGGCAGTGGCTGTATCTGGCGTGTACCCCCCTCCCCCCCTCGGCCGCCGCCGTGTGGGCGTGCAGGCAGTCTATACATGCATATGCACATGCACATGCACATGCACACGCATCATGCCTGCCGTAATGGCGGTCGGCGCCGGGCGCCGTCGCCGTAATTAGTGGGCCGCGGTGGGCTGCGGTGCCATTACGGCCGCTTTACTCCGCCAAATTGCGGCGGCGGCGGCTTTACTGCCGCGATCGGCCGACCCCGGCTCCAGCTCCAGCTCCAGCCGCCTCCAGCTCCACGAGGCTCCTCCAGCAGCTCCGCGCAGGGTGAGCTGGGCGGTGCGCAGACGCCAGTTTCCGTTCGCAGCGCCGGCCGAGTTCGGAAAGGGTGATTCTATTTACACTTCGGTAAAATCAGACGCGACGTCATTATGACGTATCCACACTATCGAAGACGACTGGAGCCATGATCGACTTGTGTGGTCGTTCTAGACGCAAAACTGCGGTTGCAATTGTAGCAGACGAATTAAAGGAGTAGCTGATAATATCTTCAGTTTGTAATGGTATATTCATTACAGTTTCGGAAGCTATAACTTTGCTTTTTTTTTTTTTTTTTTTTTTTTTTTTTTTTTTTTTTTTTTTTTTTTTTTTTTTTAAGTAAAAAGCTATAAACTTTCCGAAAAAGGACCTACACTGTGAGCTCTGAAACGTTAGTCAGCCAAATCTGATAACGCCATCGTGGCCCGTTTGTGAAGGTTGTGTTTAAAACTAATGGAAACTTTGTGAAGGTTGTGTTTAAAACTAATGGAAACTTTTTCTTTAAGCAAAAAATGCTACCGAGTTGCATTGTAGTACGGAGTCTACGTTAAACTAAGAGGACAAAATACGGTTACCAGGCTATGAAGCGACAATGTGTACTTGGACATGTCAAAATATGCGACATACAAAAACAAAATATAGTCGCCGTAGGTATATGTATGTTTTCGCCGAAACTATAAATCAAATGAGCTGGATATTAATACAGTCATTTGTTACAGAGGCTCTGCGAACATCAGGTAAAACATTTCGTAAAATTGGGTACTCATCTACCGCCAAGTTGCTGCAACATGCTAGTTCTTTTCTTTGAAAATGTGTGAAGTTGTCGTTCTCTAAGGTTCGATCTGCGTTATTTCTGACATAATTTTCAATATACATTTACTGAAATTTCCGTCAGTGCTTTCCAAAACATGATGCCAATATTAAGTAAGGCCTAAACTACGAAGGAAAAAAGTATACAGTTCAGAAAGAATGTCGAATTAAGCGAGTTGTCCCACCCAAAACCAACGTCTCGAACGATGCAAAAGTCGATGCGCCGCTCTTCTGGACGACGATAGTGTGGATACGTCATAATGACGTCACGTCTGATTTTACCGAAGTGTAAATAGAATCACCCGTTCGGAAAGGGAGGCCGCGCCCACTGTTGCCAACTTACTGGTTTTCCCACTAAATCTGGGTTTCTGAATACCAATATAGTGGACAAATTTCGCACGGACATCTATCATCTCAGGGGCGGCTCCTGCATACGTTTGCAGGTTTGCGCTACCCCAGGAATAATAATATTGTTAAACTCTATTTACTGTTAGAGATTCTGTGAAATGGGAGAAGTAGCGCTCCATTTATCTCTTTTGAAACGCCAGGGCTGTTACGCACCGACCTCTCCCGAGTGGACCGAACTTCGCCGACAGCGGCTGGGTTTGCAGCCGGCCTGCAAACGCCGACCAGGGAGTCTCAGGGGGTGTGCAGGGTGCGGGGGCAACGCTCGGCAACAGTGTTCCCCTATAGGCGCCTTGAGTGTATACACATCCCGCCCGAGCCACCCTGTCAGCTGCAGAAACAGAGACCGAACTCTCCCGAAGACAACCGGAGTAGGGTTTCTCGCTTACCCGTTCCCGTGTAGCTGCGAGCGAAGTGACTGTGCGTTGTGTCCGTTGTTAGTGAATTTCGAGGCTCAAGTGAACTGGAAATGAACAGGTGAAATAAAGAATCAGGCAATTTCCTTGCTTTCTCAACCCTTCAATTTACGCTGGTTTGAAGACAGATTAGAAATGAAGACGCTAGGTAGACCGATTCCCACTTTGACAATTTCACAGACGACAGTTAAAACGAAAAGTCGCCAATTCAACAGGAAATTTAACTCCGAACTGTACAGCGAATATGAATGGCTGTGTTGAACGAGACCTCGTTTTAGGAATTCCTGACTTCAATCAGAGAGTGACTGAAAAATTCGCTCATATGCATCAAAGAAGAATGGAGTTCCTGTACAAGTGACCACCATCTTTTTTTTTTATTAAATAAAAAAAATAAAACGAGCTAACAGAACCTCCTCAGTTTGAAATGGTACTAACGGCACTGAGCTTCCAAACTTTTTTTTAATTCCTCCAGTAGATATTGTCTCTGCGGTCGTGTGATGGTTTCTGATACATATACATCTATGATATCTCGGCGTAATAGCACTTTTTTCCGAATGCGTTGAGTTGCCGCAACGGAGAGGCCGAACTTTTTATTAGTGAAAAAAGTGCACTACCATCTTTTCTGGTTACCAGCCGCCACTGCTATATCTACATCCATACTCCGCAAGCCACCCGACGGTGTGTGGCGGAGGGTACCTTGAGTACCACTATCGGTTCTCCCTCCTATTCCACGTATTGTTCGCGGAAAGAAAGATTGTCGGTATGCCTCTGTGTAAGCTCTAATCTTTCTGATTTTATCTTCATGATCTCTTCGCGATATATACGAAGTAGGGAGCAATATGCTGCTAGACTCCTCAGTAAAGGTATGTTCTCGAAACTTCGACAAAAGCCCGTACCGAGCGACAGAGCGTCTCTCCTGCAGAGTCTTCCACTGGAGTTTATCGATCATCTCCGTAACGCTTTCTCCATTACCAAAGGAACCTCTAACGAAGCGCGCTGCTCTCCGTTGGATCTTCTCTACTTCCTCCATCAACCCCACCTGGTACGGATCCCACACCGGTGAGCAGTATTCAAGCTAGGGGCGAATAAGTGTACTGTAAGCTACTTCCTTTGTTTTTGGACTGCATTTCCTCAGTATTCTTCCAATGAATCTAAGTCTGGCATGTGATTCAACGACGATTGATTTTATATGGTCGTTCCATTTAAAATCACTCCTAATGCCTACTCCCAGATAATTAATGGAATTAACTGCTTCCAGTTGCTGACCTGCTATAGTGTAGCTAAAGGATACACGATCTTTCTTTCTATGTATTCGCAGCACATTACACTTGTTTACATTGAGATTCAGTTGCCATTCCCTGCACCATGCGTCAATTCGATTCAGATACCCCTGCATTTCAATACAATTTTCCATTGTTACAACCATTCTACATACTACAGCATCATTTACAGAAAGCCTCAATGAACTTTCGGTGTAATTCGTAAGGTCATTTATATCTATCGTGAACAGCAACGGACCCACGACACTCCCCTGTGGCACACCTGACATTACTCTTACTTCGGAAGACTTCTCACCATTGACAATGACCTACTCCATTTTGTAATCTAGTAACTCCTCAATCCAATCACATAATTGGTCTGATAGACCATATGCTCTTACTTTCTTCATTAAAAGTCTGTGGGGTTCTGTATCAACACCTTGAGGAAGTCGAGAAACACAGCATCTACGTGAGAACCCGTGTCTATGGCCCTCTGAGTCTCGTGGACGAATAGCGCGAGCTGGGTTTCACACCATCTCCTTTTGCGAAACCCATGCTGATTCCTACAGAGCAGATTTATAGTCTCGAGAAATATCCTTACACTGGAACATAATACACGTTCCAAAATTCGACAACTGTCCGACGTTAGACATATAGGACTATAGTTCTGCACATCTGTTCGACGTCCCTTTTTGAAAACGGGGTTGACCTGCGCCGTTTTCCAATCTACGGTACACCACTGTAGGAAGGGGAGCAAGTTCCTTCGCGTACTCTGTGTAAAAACGAAATGGAATCCCATCAGATCCTGCGGCCTTTCCTCTTTTGAGCGATTTTAATTGTTTTCTGTCCCTCTTTCAATTATTTCGATATCTGTCATTTTGTAATGTGTGCGGCAATCTAGTGAAGAACTACAGCGCCGGCCGTGGTGGCCGAGGGGACTGAGGCGCTTCAGCACGGTCTGCCCGGCCACTACGGTCGGGGGTTCGAATCCCCACTCGAGCATGGATATTTGGGCTGTCCTTAGTTGTAGGTAGTTCATAAGTAGTTTGTAAGTTTAGGGACTGATGGCCCCGTAGTTGAGTCCCTTAAGCTTAACAAACATTTGAACATTTGAAGAACTACAGCGCATCCAGCGACTAGTGGGAATTGTGGTGGATTTTAAAAATATTTCGGTGTTTTTATGGGAAAACTAGATAACGTCTCGTAGTTCCTGAATTTACATCACCTAAAGATTTATAATATACGTTATTCTGTCTTCGTTACCCATTTTAGCGCGTCCATATTGTTATGCGCAATCCCAAGTACTGCACCTGCAACAAGAACATCTGCTACATCAGAGATGCATCCAGTTTGTCTGCCAATTAATAATTTACTTGTTGGAAAGACTTCCAGATAACATTGAAATTCTAAGGAAAATTTCGCTTCTTTCAGTGTCCAAGGCTCTTCGCGTTGTTAAAGAGCCATTGATTCCTCTCCTTGAATCGAGTAATATTGACTGTGGTAGAGTCACAAAAACTGAATGTGTCAAAATTTATCACTTATGAAATGGCGCGAAACTGCAGACACTGTTCATTTTTGGTGTGAAGTGTTTAATATAGAGATGCAAGTGACATCAACCCATTTCACGAATTGGTAAAGTTAGCATTGTCACGACTAGTGTTACCGCGGTCGAATGCGGATGTGGAAAGACTTTTCAGCCAGATGAACATTATTAAAAGTAAAGCGAGAAATAGGATGAAATCTGAAAAGATGAATTCACTATTGTCGATTCGAGCAGGTATAAGAAGGAAGAAGCAATGCAGAGGAACACGTTGATGATCCTGATCTCCTCATTTTCTTTTAGGTAAGATCACCGTTTCACATATGATAATATAGTATTTTCTCCAGCTTCAGCAACTGTAAAGATTTTTTACCAAAAACTACAGCACCCAGTCAAAGGTAGAAATCTGATTTCCTTACTGGTTTCGAGCAATTACTGCTCTTCTTCTGAAGAGCTGTACAGAACAAATTGTCAGTGTAGTGACGTCCGTAGCTGGAAAAAATTAAAAAAAGAAATGTAGAAAGTATAAAATAAAATAAATATTTCAAAGGAGAGATTATACATACTTTCGAACTGCAACTGTTCATTTTTGATTATCTATATACATACAGGGTGTTTCACTAAGTGTGTTTGCCTCTGTAACTTATAAAATAATAGGTGACGGGAAATTTTAATGCGGTAGGTCAACACAAGAAATGTTACACTTTCTGCGGAGCGATGAACATATATTGTATCATTTTCCAAAGAGTTACAGCACAAAGATATAATTTTTTAAATGGAACAATAGTTTTTTCTATCGTGTATTGGTTTCGTTTAAACCAGCTGCGTCCAAATCAATTTAAAATACATTCCTATCACTGTTAGTTTGACAGCTACAACCCTTCAAAGTTTAGGGGGCGGAGGCTACGACAGCGTAGCTGACTGGCTGGTGGTCATGAGACAGTGGGTCGTGCCCCAGGGGATAGCCACTCGGCCAGTCAGCTACGCTATCGCAGCCTCCGCCCCCGGAACTTTGAAGGGTTGTAGCTCCCAAACTAACAGTGATAGGAATGTAGATTAAATTGATTTGGACGCAGCTGGTTTAAACGAATCCAATACACGATAGAAAAAAAACTATTGTTCCATTAAAAAAAAATTATATCTTTGCGGTGTAACTCTTTGGAAAATGATACAATAAACTATGTTCATAGCTCCGCAGAAAGTGTAACATTTCTTGTGTTGACCTACCGCATTAAACTTTCCGTCACCTTTTATTTTAATAAGTTACAGAGGCAAACACACTTAGTGAAACACCCTGTATAAGCCAGTGGGCTTGCCCAGCTGTCTGCACATATACCGGCCAATTCATCCTGCGTGCGCTGCTCCCGAACAAAGACCAAAGCAGCAACTTGGATTCGAGGACTGACAGTGCTCTTCCTTTTCAGAGGAGGCCCCAAGAACGCTCTTGACTTTTGGACATTTCTACAAGAACGTCATTCTACGCTCAAGAACCACCAGAAATACAACCTTTACTATGCTAACTTTCTAGGAAGTGCTATGAGCGATCCCCCGCGCAGTTGGGGAGTGCCGCGGTGGAGTAGCCGAGCGGTCGCCCGCGAAAGTCAAAGGTCCCAGGTTCGAGTCCCGGTTCCGGCACACAATTTCTATTCTCAAACTTTAAATGGGTGAGAAAGAGACAAAGAATTGAATTGAATTGTAGAAACGATAGAAACTACACGGTAACACACATTTTTCGAGAAGACGAACTCGGAATCGTTCAGAGAGCCAGGAAAAAAAAAAAATGGATTCGACGAGGATACGTAAGTTTTATTTTAGTTCTTTCTATGGAAGAAGATTTTGATTCTCATCTTGGAAGAGATCCATTAATTTAACCTGCAGAAGAAAAGAAAATTGCTTTACCAAAGGCCGATGAAGCCGACGCCGAAAAAAAAAAAAAAAAAAAAAAAAAAAAAAAAAAAAAAAGCGGTCTAAAGCGTCTCGCTGCGGAGCCCGCGGTTGCTCGCCGTGGAGGTTCGAGTCCTCCCTGGGGCATGGGTGTGTGTATTGTCCTTGGGTTAGTTTACCTAGGTTTAAGTAGTTTGTAAGCTACGGACTGATGACCACGCAGTTTGGTCCGATAGAATTAGAAACAATTGAACTTTTTTTGAGTTGGAGAGTACCGGGTATGAGAAGTTAATTTATATATTCGTCGACTTAGAGCTAGAACTGATCAGGACAATGGAACTTACTCTACAATCTATCGAGAAGACGTGTTCGACTGCAACATTAGGTGCATTGGGGATGGCGAAGTGCACTTCTAATAATAATTTAGCAGCCAGCCACAATACGATACAAGAACTGAGTTTAATAGCGTTACTAATTTCATTTCAACTATCTTTATATGATTTTATTGTTTGAAGAAGAGATTAAAGTTTAATTTCTGTGTTTAGAGAAGTTAAAATTTTAATTTTCTTACTGAGAAGACTAAAACGGCATTGAAGCCAAGCCGAGAACGCTGGAAATGACGAGCGAAAGGCGGAGCTGAAGAGGAGGAAGGAGGCCATAAAAAATAAAATAAAATAAAATAAGATAAAAAGAAAAGGAAAATAAAAAAGTAGGTGTTTGGAGTTCTAATCTTGAGGTCCCGGGTTCGATTGCCACTGCCCCCATTTTCTTTTAATTCTTCGTAATGTCTAATTCCTAACTTTTAAATGAAGTTTTTAAATATAATTAAACAATTCACTTTATACAGTGCTCAATAAATTCCAATTACTTTTTTCTTAATTTTAATGACTTTGCAAACACAACTGGTCGAATTTCGACCACAGACAATACTACGAGGTGCGTTCAAGTTCTAAGGCCTCCGATTTTTTTTCTCCGGACTGGAAAGAGATAGAAACATGCGCATTGTTTTAAAATGAGGCCGCATTCATTGTCAGTACGTCCCAGAGATGGCAGCACCGTACGGCAAATGGAATTTTACCGCCAGCGGCGAGAATGAGAACTGTTTTAGAGACTTAAAATGGCGACGTTTTCCTTACTTGAACAGCGTGCAGTAATTGTTTTTCTGAATTTGTGTGGTGTGACACCAATTGAAATTCATCGACAGTTCCAGGAGACATGTGGTGATGGGGTTATGGATGTGTCTAAAGTGCGTTCGTGGGCGCGACAATTTAATGAAGGCAGAACATCGTGTGACAACAAACCGAAACAACCTCGCGCTCACACAAGCCGGTCTGACGACACGATCGAGAAAGTGGAGAGAATTGATTTGGGGGATCGCAGAATGACTGTTGAACAGATCGCCTCCAGAGTTGGCATTTTTGTGGGTTCTGTGCACACAATCCTGCATGACGACCTGAAAATGCGAAAAGTGTCATCCAGGTGGGTGCCACGAATGCTGACGGACGACCACA
This sequence comes from Locusta migratoria, assembly GCA_026315105.1. Classification (NCBI taxonomy): domain Eukaryota; kingdom Metazoa; phylum Arthropoda; class Insecta; order Orthoptera; family Acrididae; genus Locusta; species Locusta migratoria. Next base: position 81,833,069 of record CM048754.1, on the reverse strand, counting down.
AGGCTGCCCGTGTGGCATGTTGCCGAGCAATGTTGACGCGCAACGACAGCACGAATGGGACTTTATTTTCGTCGGTTGTGACAATGGATGAGACGTGGAAGCCATTTCTCAATCCAGAAAAAATCGCCAGTCATCTCAATGGAAGCACACAGATTCACCGCCACCAAAAAAATTTCGGTTAACCGCCAGTGCTGAAAAAATGATGGTGTCCATGTTCTAGGACAGCGAGGTCGTAATCCTTACCCATTGCGTTCCAAAGGGCACTACGTAACAGGTGCATCGTACGAAAATGTTTTGAAGAACAAATTCCTTCCTGCACTGCAACAAAAACGTCCGGCAAGGGCTGCGCGAGTGCTGTTTCACTAAGACAACGCACCCGCACATCGAGCTAACGTTACGCAACAGTTTCTTCGTGATAACAACATTGAAGTGATTCCTCGTGCTCCCTACTCACCTGACCTGGCTCCTAGTGACTTTTGGCTTTTTCCATCAATGAAAGACACTCTCCATGGACGCACATTCACCAGCTGTGCTGCTATTACCTCAGCGATTTTCCAGTGGTCAAAACAGACTCCTAAAGAAGCCTTCGCCGCTGCCATGGAATCGTGGCGTCAGCGTTGTGAAAAATGTGTACGTCTGCAGGGCGATTACGTCGAGAAGTAACGCCAGTTTCATCAATTTCGGGGGAGTAGTTAATTAGAAAAAAAAAAAAAAAAAAAAAAAAAAAAACGGAGGCCATAGAACTTGAATGCACCTCGTAGTGCACGTCGTGGACAATACGTGGACCGGAAATGAGCAGGTAATAGGCCCGGGAACTGGCCTGTTGTGGTGAGTGCGGTGACTCACACAACGACCGCAGCGGGTTCTGAGCTCGGAGCCGTCGGCGGACTATTAATTTATTTTACCTGCTGCTCGGCCACGACCGGGACTCGAGGCAGAGGCGAGCCTTAATGAACGCCGCCGACCAGCGCTGTGTGTCATCTTCGGCGCAAGTGTAGGCGTTTCCTGTGCAGCGGTGTCAACAGTCCGACGAGGAAACGCATACAGCATACACTCACTGCCTCGTGGCGACGAGTTAAGCCCTTTCTACACGGGAAGTGAGTGCTTGCGAGATTACCCATGATGCACCGGTTACGCCGTCCGCGTACAATGTAGACGCGTCCATCTACATCTACATCTACATACATACTCCGCAATTCACCGTAAGGTGCGTGGCGGAAGGTACACTGTACCACTACTAGGCATTTCGTTTCCTATTCCACTCCCAAATTTAACGAGGAAAAAAAGAATGCCTATATGCCTCCGTACGAGCCCTAATTTCTCTTATCTTGTCTTTGTGATCTTTAAGCGAAATGTAAGTAGGCGGCAGCAAGATCGTACTACACTCAGCTTCAAATTCCGTCCCTCTAAATTTCCTCAACAGAAATTCACGAAAAGAACGTCGTCTTTCTTCCAGTGATCCCCAATTGAGTTGCCGGAGCATTTCCGTGATACTCGCGCACTGGTCGAACCTACCGGTAACAAATCTAGCTGCTCGTCTCTGAACCGCCTCTATGTCTTCCTTCAAACCGATCTGCTGCGGGTCTCAAACCCTTGAGCAATACTCAAGACGTGGTCGTCCAAGCGTTTTATACGCTGTCTCCTTTACAGATGAAGTACATCTTCCCAGAATTCTCCCAATAAACCGAAGTCGGCTGTCCGCCTTACTCACAACTGTCCTTACATATTCGTTCCATTTCATATCGCTCTGCAATGTTACGCCTAGATATTTGAACGACGCGACAGCATCAAGAAGCTCACTACTAATGCTGTATTCTAACATTATGAGATTGTTTTTCTACTCAGGCGCATCACCTTACATTTTTCTACATTGAGCGTTAGCTGTCATTCTTTGCACCAACTAGAAATTTTGTCTAAGTCAACCTGTATGCTATTACAGTCAGTTACAGACGACACCCTCTCGTACACCACAGCATCATCAGCAAACAGCCGCAAATTACAACTTACTCTGTCCATCAGATCATTTATATAGATAGAAAATAATAGCGGTTCTCTCACACTCCCCTGGGGCACGCCTGACGATACACTCGTCTCTGATGAAGACTCGCCGTCGAGAACAACGTACTGCGTTCTATTACTTAGGAAGTCTTCCAGCCAGTCACAAATCTGTGAACCTATTCCATAAGCTCGTATCTTCTTTAGCAGTCTGCAGTGTGGCACCGCGTCGAAAGCATTTTTGAAGTCAAGAAAAACACAATCCGCCTGTTGCCCTTCATCCATGGCTCGCAATATGTCATGTGAGAAAAGGGCAAGCTGAGTTTCACATGAACGATGTTTCCTAAACCCGTGCTGATTTCATGGAAAGAAGCTTTTCCGTTTCAAGGAAATTTACTATATTCGAATTGAGAATATGCTCCAAAATTCTACATGAAACCGATGTCAACGATATTGGCCTGTAATTGTATGGGTCAGTTCTCTTTCCTTTCTTATACACGAAAGTCACCTGCGCTTTTTTTCAATCACTAGAAACTTTGCGCTGAATTAAAGATTCGCGATAAATGCACAAGGTGCACGCATACGATCGCTAGTAGACGGAATAGGACGGATCCTACTCTCAAGCGTATGGCAGTGCTTCGCGCATGCGCAGACGACCGAATGGGGAACTCAGCTGACAAACGAAACAAAGTCGAGAATTTTTTTGAGAATGTGTACTTGTCTCCTGCTCAGACGAACGTAGTTTTTCGACTCACTCGTAAGTATTTTAGAAGGTGATACTATAGAGGAATTGCATTAAAACTGTAATATAACCTGTGTACAATTTTAATTGAATACAGAGATATAGCTGTTAGTATGAAATCCAAACAAACGTAGAGCAAATGTAAATGAAGAAATTTTCACTGATTTATCCGTCGGTTCTTGGTAGTACATCATCACACTTACTTAATAGTAGTATTTTGTGTATGTTCTACACGTTCATTTCCACGTAGTTACCCGGTTTTCTGCTTACTAGGACATATTCAGACTTGAAACTACGTTGAAAACCGGTTATTTAAATAAAAGTCAATATGGTGATCTACCAAGAACTGACGAAAGAATCAGTCAAAATATAGAAATCAGTTTGTTGTACATACCAAGAGATGTATCTCTATAGCCAATAAAAATTGGACACACGTTATATGCAATTTTAGCCGCGGTGAAGTAGCCGAGCGGTCTAAAGCGTCTCGCTGTGGTGCGCGCGGCTGCTCGCCGTGGAGGTTCGAGTCCTCCTTGGGGCATGGGTGTGTGTGTTGTCCTTAGGTTAGTTTGCCTAGGTTTAAGTAGTTTGTAAGTTACGGACTGATGACCACGCAGTTTGGTCCTATAGATTTACAAACATTTGAACATTTGAATATGCAATTTTAACTGCAAATCGTCTTTATTACCATCTTCTAAAATATTTGCTTTTTTTCCTGAAACATGCTGTAGTTAACTGATGAAATATTTGTTTTTGGTGATCATTATTTGAAGCTTAATCAAAGTAAAAGGTCTATGTATGAACACTTGAGCATGTTCGTCATATACATATGCGCCTCAAACAGCAGGGGCTGGAAGTATGTAATAGCATTTTATAATGGGGACGTTAACACATGTGAGTGACGTAGTTACGCATGAACTGCATGAAAACAAATATAGTTTCACAGTGGCAGTTTAAAACACAAATAAATATTTTAATCATCACAACATACCATATAGTTTCCAAAAGTGATGTTAACGCGTCGATTCATTTGCTGTAAGTTGACAACACACGAAGTAGACGCGTGAAGCAGACGACGCAATAAATGCGTACCGTGTAAACGTTTCTTTGTAGTTCAACGGTCTGTCGCAAGGGGCGCTGCAGCTGACAACGACTTCCTTGTGCGTGTTGCACGTCTCGTATAGAAAGGGCTTTAAGTGGTCGAAATACGAAGTCTGTCAGGAAAGTAATGAGACTGTGATTGTAAAATAAAATTTAAATGTTTCTAAGTGTATGGGACCCAACTGCTTGGCTTTTAGTCCCGCCACCGCGGTCGGCGTAGGGATGTTTAGGAGTATGGAAAGCTCGAATACAGGTTTCTAACATAAGTGACACCCAATCACGTGACCACGTTCGCAGTCTGTGAGTTCTGTGCAGCGCTCCATTATGCTCTCTCGTGATGTCTAATGTCCACTGAGGTCGCTGATATGCAGCAGGTGCCCGCACGATGCACCTAATAAAATAATAATAATAATAAAAATATATTTTAGGGATGTCCGAATACTTTTGACGGCCGGCCGCGGTGGCCGAGGGGACTGTGGCGCTCCAGTCACGGTCTGTACGGCCACTATGGTCGGGGGATCGAATCCCCCCTCGGGCATGGATATTTGTGCCGTCCTTAGTGTAAGGTAGTTCGTAAGTAGTTTGTAAGTTTAGGGACTGATGACCCCGTAGTTAAGTCGCATAAGCTTAACAACCATTTGATACTTTTGACGACATAGTGTATTTGGGTGTGTGAGGATACTGGATTTTACCTTAGTAACCTCTTTGGTACGTTTTGGTCGAACGATAGTTATCGTTGACGTGCAGCGATAGCTGCTGGCAACAATACTTAGGTTGGAATATTTTTTTGTTTGTTGTACGGTGTGCGGCAGTCTCCCGCCGATCGCAGAGCGAGGCGGTAGGGGTGGGCAAAATTTTAGAAACCTGGAAGAGCAGTTGAATGGAATGGACAGTGTGTTGAAGAGAGCGTATAAAATGAACATTAACAAGAGCAAAACAAAAATAATGGAATGCGGTCTTAGAAAATCAGGCGATGCTGAAGGAATTAGATTAGGTAACGAAACAATGAAGGTAGTAGATGAGTTTTGTTACTTGGGTAGTAAAATAACATGCGATGGTCGCAGTACAACGGATATAAAATGCAGAATGGCAATGGGAAGAAAAGCATTTTTGAAAAAGAGAAATTTGCTAACATCGAATATTAATTTAAGGGTAAAGAAGACTTTTCTGAAGGCATTTGTGTGGAGTGTTGCCTTGTACGGGAGTGAAACATGGACGATAAGCAGTGCGGACAGGAAGAGAATAGAGGCTTTTGAAATGTGGTGCTACAGAAGAATGCTGAAGATTAGGTGGGTAGATTGCATAACTAATGAAAAGGTACTGAACAGAATTGGAGAGAAAAGGAATTTTTGGCATACCTTGACTAAAAGAAGGGATCGCTTGGTAGGACACATTCTTAGACATCGGGGAATCGTAAATTTAGCATTGGATGGAAGTGTGTGGGGTAAAAATCGCAGAGGGAGACCAAGAGACGCGTATAGTAAGCAGATTCAAGTGGATGTGGGTTGCCGTTCTTATGAGGAGATGAAAAGGCTTGCTCAGGATAGAGTAGGGTGGAGAGCTGCATCAAACCAGTCTCCGGACTGAAGACCATAACACACACACAAACACACATCGTACCGATATTTATGAAAAATATAGATTTTATTGAAATAAGAATATCGATATTTCGATATATCGGTGAAATCTTTACATAGAATGCCAAATTAATAATTTTAATCAAAAGCACGGAAATTATCAACATACAATTAAAAATTGGCAAATATTTTATACTTTTAAACATTAATCAAAAATTTGTGGTATTTCCAGACGTTTTGTAAAGAACTTCTAAACGGCGGACATAGTTGACTTCAAATTAACCTGGGTGATGTCGAATGACACACCAACAAGATGTCGGACACGCCGCCACGCAACTGATGAACTGAACTAGACGGTGGCTTAGCAACACTAGGTGAAGTCCCGATAACTCTCTAACAATAAAGAACTCGCAAACAAAGGGCAAAGCACACTGCAGCCACGAAAATTCGGCCTCTGTCTGCGACGTTTCACAACCATTACACCTAAAGGTCGGAGTTCGTATTTCTACCAACAAACTCTTTTCCTACATTGTGTGAGAGTGATATCACTAGTTAGTTTTATTTTACAATGAAATAAGCATTACATTTGTCCATTAACATTTCTGTAACCCTCTTTCATAAAATCAAACTGATCAGTACGGTGCAGTGAGCACAGCTCAGCAGTGAAGAGGTCGCCATCACTGAACCGCCTCCTCTCCACGCATTCTGTACCTCCTTGCCACCTATCAACGCCCAACGGTCATTAAAGAATCTAATTTTAAAAAAGGGTGGCTTTTAAAAATATCGCTTTCGATATTCAAAAATTAATATCGATATATCTGAAAATAAAATATCGTCGATAAATATCGATAAATTTCCAAGAAAATATCGATATTTTGATATATCGAAATTTTTTGCACATCCCTACGAGGCAGTCTCACGTCGACAGTGAGTTCGTAACCCGCGTTTAGCGGTGGCTGAAGTTTTGCCCATCAGTCGTCTCGCATATGAGTTTCGGTTGCAGTTGCGTATTGAAACGTTTCAGTGTGGACTTGTAGACATTTATCGTGGTGGCACGCTGTTATTTAATGAGTATATTTAAAGAAGGCTATCAACATTTGTCGCTCCATAATAAAGGAAGTTAACAAAGTTGATTGTTATGGATCAGCCTAGTAATTGTCCGCATCCCATACCGTCAAATCATTGGAACAATTATTAAATGATTAGGCAGCAAATAGAATATAACGGCAACTTCGCCCATCGAGGATTAGGTGGACGCAGCTGTGGCGTTACAGGTGTGTGACTCCAGTGAGGTCCCTGACAATTAGGAAACACGTAGAACTAACGGAAGCTAAAATCAGGAAATAACCTACTAAGGAAACTGGCTGGTGCATCATAGGGATGTAACGAAGACACCTTAAGAACTACAGTATAAGTATAAGTAGTCGCCGAATACTGTGCTCCTGTTCGGAATATAAGTAGCCATGTCGGCAAAATAGATATCCATCCTGGACCGTTGACGCCAAGCAAACGAGACGGTGCCTGAATTTGGCTGAGCAGAAATTGCGCTGAGTACTGGTAGCTTCGCCAGGGTAGCACGTGGCAGCCTTTCAGGCCTCGTGGATTAATAATGGGGCGGCATGCGCGCTGTAATCACCAGCAGACGCCGTCGTAACAGCAGCGCGCTGCGGGGCACGCTTAACGCCTGCCGCCTGGATTAACAGCCGGATTTTCAGGAGGGGCGGGGTGGAGAGGGCGGCGGGGGCGGGGGTGCGGGGTGGGGGGTGCGGCCAGGGGGCTGCGGCAGGGCGTGGCCACACCCGCCGATATTTTCATGTACCGTATATTTCAGCAGATACCACGATGGCTGAATCATAAAAAAAAGCCCCAAAAATCCGAGGTCGCCTTATACGACGGTACCACAATAATTAGATTGAAAATTTTTTCAGATGTGCTGCATAGCGCGGCTTCGACCTCCAATCTACATATATCGAAGCGATTAAGTATCGAAACGATAGCTATCGAACAGGCGAATGTTATGATTTTTATGAACATGTCGTGATTTTAAAGGATTTTGTTAGGCAGGAACCTTATATATATATATATATATATATATATATAACGCACAACTGTAAATTGATTTAGTATTTCTGAATCGTAGATTCAGAGGCTACGTGCCCTCGCGTACTAAAAATAAAATAAAATAAAACTTGTTCTTTAACCTATACCTAACCATCTTAAGGCTACGCTACAGGTAACTTTTAAAAAAAAGTGAAAGTTAGGTATAGGAACAACAAGAGTTATTTTTATTTAGCACGTGAGGGCATTCACTTATTCCATACATATCCTTTCGAAAGGAATCGATTCGATATATACCGTTTGGACGTCGAAGCCTCGCTTCCTTCGAAATCCTTTATCTTCTGTTCTCGGGCAATTTCGTGTGTTTTCATCCGCTTAATATGTGCATCGGAAATAAAATAAAATAAAAATAATAAAAATGCATCTTCACGATTTATATATATATATATATATATATATATATATATATATATATATATATATATATATATATATATATATATATATATAATTTTATTTCCTAGTATTTTCTTACCTGTTATCTTCTGTTCACTAATAGGTTTTATCTAAGATGACCACTGTATTTTTAATATTTTTGTTTATACTGACTCCTGTTTGTCTTAACTAGATGTATTTTACCATTCAATTTTAACACCTTTTCATCTACGAAGATGGTCTATTGACCGAAACTGGTTGATATACAGGGTCTCCGGAAAAGGACTCCCTGATTTCAAAATTAAATATCTCGAAAACAAAGATCGATAGAGGAATGCAGTAAACGGTATGTTTATTGTGAAAGGTGTGTGGTGTCGCACAAGTACAAAGTGCGCGCCACCTACTTTCGCCGCGCGCCGCCATGCACGCACGGCGTGGCGTTCTTACGACGACAGCTACGAGCGCCCTCTGCTGCAACTCCGCTCGTGGCCACCACTGAACGACATCGTGCACTTGGGACTGAGATAGGAACCAGTTAGGACCTTCGGAATCAGATAGGCACCAGTGAAGACTTGACTATAGGATAGGCATTTGGCAGGCCTCTAACTCAACTATGTATCAGCATTCTGCAGTACTATATAAAAGTTAAGTATTGTATAAATTCTGTGCAATATATATCTCGTTCTAATTTACTCTAGTGTTTCTAGTTTCTGGCTGCTCCCCTCCGTACCTGCACCAGCGTGCTATCTTTATTCCTGTGTCGGTCTCATTCCACTCGGCCACCGACACCTACGATGGAAACGAGACTCAAAAGCGGCGACGAGGCTGGGACACAAAAAGGTGTAAGAAGTTTATACAGCAGTTTGAAATAATAGTTACAAAAGCTGCTAACAGATGACGCTGTAATCGCCATACGTAATGCCTAGTGTAAGTAGTGATCCGAAGCCCGGAGCTATCAGTTCCCTTATTGAAACGTGAAAGGAGGTTAGCGTACCGAAGGAAGAGATTAAAACCATGTACTCCTTTGAACAAAGCGTTTTTCTGGTGCTAGAGTACCACAGGTTAGAAGAGAGTCCTACGGCAACAAAGGCAAGTTTTCAAGCATGATTTAATGTTCCAAAAGGACCCGATGCGAAAACCATTCGTACGCTCTTCGCCAAATTTCAACGAACAGGCAGCGTAAATGATGATCTAGTGGGGCATATTGGCCGCAAGCAAACCGCAGTTAAGCCTGAAAATATCGCCACAGTTTCTGGAATTATTCAGCAAAATCCAATGTCATCCGTCCGTAGAATTGCATCTGAGACTGGTTTGAAGCTTTCCTGAGAAAGAGCCTACACATGTTTCCATTCAAAATACCCGTACGATCTGTACAACAAAGGGTTGCCTTTGCTAATCAGATGCTCACAATAATTGGTAGTGAAGGATTTGATGTTGGCCGCATCTGGTTTACAGATGAAGTACTCTTCCACCTGAATGGATACGTGAATAAGCAGAACTGGCGATTTTGGGGTTCCGAAAAGCCATATTGGTGTGAAGCGAAACCCCTGTATTCTCCTAAAGTTACTTTATAGGCTGCAGTATGCACCAGAGGCATTATTGGCCCTTTTTACATTCGAGAAACGGTCACTGGTGCACGTTACGTTGCAATTTTGGAACAATTTGTCGCCACACAGCAAGCTTTAAGGGACCGACCAGGTACTGAATGGTTTATGCAAGATGGAGCCCGACCACATCGGACCGAACAAGTGTTTCGCTTTCTTGAGGAATACTTCGGGAATCGAGTCATTGCTTTGGAAGATCCCAAGTTTACTGGTGCAGGCATGGATTGGCCTCCATATTGGCCGAATTTGACTCCCTCTGACTTTTTCTGTGGGGCACAGTGAAAGACATGGTCTACCCGAAGCATCCCGCCACGCTGGACGAGCTTGAATCGGCGATCTATGTGGCATGTGAATCCATTTCGGTTGAGAAACTATGAAATATGATGGCGAATTTGCACCGCCTCTGTAGTGCCAATGGTGAACATTTTGAAAACATTGTGATGTGATTCTTTGCAAAGAGTGTTTTCATACGATTATTTCACTTATTATGCTGATATGAGTTGTACAGCGTATAGCGCCATCTGTTAGCAGCTGTTGTAACTATTATTTTAAACTGCTGTATAAACGTCTTACAGCTTTCAGAATAAACATACCGTTTACTGCATTCCGCTATTGATCTTTGTATTCAAGATATTTAATTTTGAAATCAGGGAGCCTATTTCTGGACACCCTGTATAAGGTTTTTAATAAACAACCGATGGTTTTTAAAAATGCATTTTATGAAATATTAACTCGAGTGGTCCTTACCTTACGCAACTGCAATAGAACAAGGAAATGACAATGGTAAACATTGTACCCTACACGACATTCCGCGTGGTGGCTCCTGAAGTGTGGTTATGTATGTAGATTGTAGATGCAAATGTAGAGACACGAGTTGGAATCACCGCTGTGCTCGCTGTTGCGCGATCGCCAGCTTTCTTCTTTTGAGTCCACTCCGCGTTGTTTTGGGGCCCAAACGGCTACGAAATTATTGTGTTCAAGGAGGAGGCTCGATATGCTTCCGTTTATTCGAAAGACGATTGCTTATTTTTGTATTCGCCGATGAAGGCTTAATTGGTGTGAAACAGGACAGGGTGTAGGGAAGAAGGGAGCCCAAATAAATAAATAAATAACTTTTTTAATGCGAGAATATACGAGGAGCGTTTGAAAATTCCGTGCAAAGTCCGAGAGATGGCACAACAGGCGCATATCGAGGTCATGTTTAGTTAGTGGCCTCTTTGAAAAGAACGCACACACAGTAAGTTTTAGCCATATTGGTTTATTTCTTTGTATTTGGCATTCGTGTGACTCAAGGAAATGGAGTGATTGTCAAAGAATGGGCGAAAAAAAATTTCGTGTCGTGATTACACATTATGAAAAGCAAAAGCCTCAGGAGACTAAACAGAAGCTTGATAAACATTATGGTGACTCTGCACCTTCGATAAGAACAGTTTATAAGTGGTTTCAAAATTTTCGGAGTGGCCATATGGGCACAGATGACCCTGAACGTTCTGGACGCCCTGTGGAGGTTACGACTCCAGAAATCACTGATAAAATCCATGATGGATGACAGAAGAGTTAAGTTGCGTGAGATTGCTAGTGCTGTGGGCATCTCGAATGAACGGGTATATAATATTTTGCGTAAACATTTGGCTACGAGGGAGCTCTCCGAAAGATGGGTGCCGCGATTGCTCACGCTTGACCAAAAACGGAATCGTGTGAAGTGTTGCAAGGAAGGTTTGCAGCTATTCAGGAAGAGTCCGCAGGACTTTCAGCGCAATTTCGTGGATGAAACATGGATACTTTACAATACTCCTGAGACCAAAGAACAATCTCAACAATAGGTTACCACGGGAGAATCTGCACCAAAAATGGCGACGGTATTTTTGGATTGGCAAGGGATAATCCCCATCGACTATCTGAAACAGGGAAAAACTATGACAGATGCATATTATTTACCGGTATTGGACCGAGCTGAAAGATAAACACCAATTTGAAGAACTGGCTGGCTGGAGGAAGATTCCACTCAAACGAGCAGTTAATTGCTGAAACTAATACCTATATTGCATGCCTGGACATTTAATATAATTCGGAAAGGATCAACAAATTAAAACAGCGTTGGACGAAAGGTATAATTCTAAAAGGAGACTATGTCGAAAAATAAAAATGGTTTTCCCCAAACAGGTTAGTAGTTTCTTATTTTTGCGCGGACTTTTCAAACGCTACTCGTATTGTGTGGATCCACAGGCATAGAGAGAAATGATCATCAAAATAACACAGATCAGAGCTCGGGTGGAGATATTTAGCTGTTCGTACTTCACACGCCCATTTAAGAAGGTATTTACATCTACATGGGATACTCTGCAAATCAAATTTAAGTGCTTGGCAGAGGGTTCGTCGAACCACCGTTATACTATTTATCTTCTAGTTCATTCTTTAATAGCGCGCGGGAAGAAAGAACATCTGAATCTCTCCCCTTCGAGTCCTGATTTCTCGTACATTATTCTGATGATCTTTTCTACCTATGTAAGTGGTAGTCGACAACATATTTTTCAATTATATGCTTTTGACGACGTTACAGAGTTCAATGAACAAAATAAATCGCAATTTGCGATCAGTTACGGCATCACTATACCAGGTTTAGATGGAACACCAAAGTGCGGTGAATGAAAATGTGTGTCCGGCCGCCCTTTGGTGTTCCATCTAAACCTGGTACAGTGAAGCCATAACTCATCGCAAATTGCGATTTATTTCATAAATTTTTTTCATTCGGAGGAGAATGTTGGCCATTGGAGTTTCGTAAGCAGCCCACGCCGCAGCGATAAGCGCCGTTGTTGTACTGATTCCCATCCCAGATCCTGTATCATTTCCGTAACACGCTCTCCCCTGTATCGTGACAATACAAAACGAGCTGCCCTTCTTTGGACTCTTTCGATGTCCTCCGTCAAACCCCCATGATAAGAATCCCACACTGGGCGGCAATATTCCAAAAAAGGACGGACAAGCGTAGTGTATGCAGTTTCTTTTGTAGTTCTGTTGCATCATTTAAGGGTTCCCCCCCCCCCCCCCCCAATAAAACGCAGTCTCTGGTTCGCCTTTCCCACGACATTATTTACATGTTCTTTCCAGTTTAAGACTGAAGTAATAGTATGAAAGTGCTCAGATGAAGCGTCTTCCAGGTCTGTAAAGTCGATTTGCAAAAATGCAGACGTTAATCTGACGCAGAGCTGTCTTTGTTTGCCAGAGATCGTCCCCCGCGGAGGGCGTGAAACGAGCAGTGAAAGCGGCAGATAAACTGCAAACAAACAGGCGTGCCAACTGCCCGAGCCCGCTATCAGATAGCGAGGGCGCGATACCCAGAGGTGTTAACGGCGAGCTGCGCGTGTCCCCAAACGGGCCCGCTAGCGCCACGCCACTTTTCCCGTGCTTCCCCGCTTCATTCCTACTCCCGCGATACGTTAAATAAATCACGGGGGAGCCGTAATTTTAATGCCAACAGTTAGTACAATTACAGACATCCGGCGTTTAGTGCGCAGTTAAAAAGCGAGCGAGATATAAGGGTGACAGCCGGCGAAGAAGTGGAAGCAGAAGGTGAATTGAGTGAGTGAATACGTGAGTGGGTGAGGCAGATGATAAACAAAATAGGTGGTGGCTGGAAAGTCGAGGAAAAGATGGAGAGGGAGTAAGGTAGAGGGAGTTAGGGGAAGAGATAGAGGAAAAGATGCAGAGAGACAAAACAGGTAAGAGGGAGTTAAGCGAAGAGATAGAGAGAGAGAGAGTGTGTGTGTGTGTGGGGGGGGGGGGGGGTAGAGTGGTTGGGAGGGGGGGGGAGATCACGTGACCACTAAGAAAACATCAAGGCCCGGGTAGCACGGGCGAGGCAACGGAACGAAAGCCGGGCGCGGTGGCAAATTATATCAAATTTTAAGGGAGCACTAAAGAGCGCTCGTAACGAGCTCTAAACTCCCGGGCCAACACGTTTATGAGGGAAACTGTGCGGGTGGAGGGGGAAGGGACTAGGAGGGGAGGGGAAGGGGGTGCCGTGGCCAGATCTGGTCTCCCCCCCCCCGTCCTGCCGAAGAGCCGCCTCAGGAAACGTCAATATTTACTCCGGAACCTCATCAGCTTCTGCCCCTATCCCGTCGGGTACCGCACCCGACATTAGAGTCAATAATAATTATAGCGTAATTATAGCGCAATGCGGTGACTGGGATCAAGCTAATGTCCGTGTGACACGAGCACCTTTCTGCTGAAAATCGACCGCTCAAAGTTTTGATCTTATCCATGACATCGTTTAGAGATACTCTCAAACTATCTGGGAACCTGTCGTTGTTCAGGTATGTACCGGGTGATCAAAAAGTCAGGATGAATTTGAAAAATTAATAAATCACGGAATAATGTAGAGAGAGAGGTAAAAATTGAGACACATGCTTGGAATGGCCCCCCCCTCAAAAAAAGTATTGCTAGACGCGCGAAAGATCTCTTGCGCGCGTCGTTTGGTGATGATCGTGTACGGAGCCGCCACGTTCGTCATTCTTGGCATCCCAGGTCCCCAGACCTCAGTCCGTGCGATTATTGGCTTTGTGGTTACCTGAAGTCGCAAGTGTATCGTGATCGACCGACATCTCTAGGGATGCTAAAAGACAACATCCGACGCCAATGCCTCACCATAACTCCGGACATGCTTTACAGTGCTGTTCACAACATTATTCCTCGACTACAGCTACTATTGAGCAATGATGGTGAACATATTGAGCATTTCCTGTAAAGGACATCACCTTTGCTTTGTCTTAATTCGTTATGCTAATTATTGCTTTTCTGATCAGATGAAGCGCCATCTGTCGGACATTTTTTAATTTTTTTTCGGTTCTAATAAAATCCCAGGTCATGTGTGTCAATTTCTACCTCTCTATCTACATTATTCCGTGATTTATTAATTTTTGAAATTTATACTGACTTTTTGATCACCTGGTATTTTCCTTTCATCATTTTGCTGGAGTTGTCAGCGAGAAAAAGTTTCCTAAAGGCTCGAAATTATGTCAAAAAGTTAGTTGTAAATCGCTAAGTGCTCTCCTTTTCAAATAGTGGACTGATAAAGCCACACTACCACGTGCCGGAAGACGGGAAAATTTTCATTGTTTATGATGTCATGTCTGCTGAACTATTGTTACTATCGCAAAAACCTTTCTTAGCTGACGTCTTTTATTCATAAACTACATTTCTGCCAAATTTCACCTCATGGGTGAAATAGTTTTCGAGTTTTCGTGTCTAGTTAAATGTTAAATTTTTGTAACTCTATCGAACCAAACTGCGTGGTCATCAGTCCGTAGCTTACAAACTACTTAAACCTAGGTAAACTAACCTAAGGACAAACACAAACACCCATGTCCCAAGGAGGACTCGAACCTCCACGGCGAGTTCGTGTCTAGGCAGTGAGTGACTGAATGAGTGTCTTTCCGCTTTGATACAGAAGGAGATGCAACGGTTCTCTATATCTCCCCCGGGGAACGCCTGAGGAAACTTTAACGCCTGAAGACTTCTCTTCGTTGAGAACGACACTGCGTTCTGTTAGCTACAAACGCCTCGATCCAGTCGCACAGTTTACCTGATATTCCATATGTTGGCACGTTGTTCGTCAGTCGACGGTGCCTAACTGTATCAGACGCCTTACGGAAGTCAAGAAACACGGCATCTACCTGGGATTCTCTGGGTGCCGTGGACGAATAGTGCGAGCTGGGTTTCACATGGTGCTTGCTTTCGGAAACTATGTTGATACCTAAAAAGGAGATTTTCGGTCTCCACAAACGTCGTAATCTACATCACATTCAAGGGCCTGGCAGAGGGTTCATTAATCACATTTATAACCTTTCTCTACCGTTCCATTCTCTAATAGCGCGCGGGAAGAAAGAACACCTAAATCGTTCCGTTTTCGATCTGATTTCTCTTATTTTATTGGGATGGTCATGTCTCCCTAAGTAGATGGGTGCTAGCAA
The DNA here is from genome assembly GCA_026315105.1 of Locusta migratoria. Taxonomy (NCBI): domain Eukaryota; kingdom Metazoa; phylum Arthropoda; class Insecta; order Orthoptera; family Acrididae; genus Locusta; species Locusta migratoria. The sequence continues at coordinate 81,817,588 of CM048754.1, read as the reverse complement.
AATATTTTCACATTCAGAACTAAAAGTCGATGATTGAAATTTCGCAAATAGATCTCGCCGCAACGAATAACGTCTTTCTTTTAATGATTTCCACCCCAATTCGTGAAACATTTTCGTGACGCTTTCCCCCCCGTAACGTGATAGAACAAGCTTTGAGCTGCCCTTCTCTGAACCTTCTCAATGTCTTCCGTCAGTCCCACCTGGTTTGGGTCCCACAAGGGGCAACAGTACTCCAGTACTCCAGAGTACACAAGTGTGATGTAGGCAGTCTCTTTGGTGGAGCTGGTGCATCTTCGAAGCGTTCTGCCGATGAAACGTAACCTTTGGTTCGCCTTCCCCACAATATTTTCTATGTGTTCTCTCCAGTCAAAGTTGTTCGTAATTGTAACTCCTAGGTATTTGGTAGAATCTACGACCTTAAGGTTTGACTGATTTATCGCGTAATTAAAGTTCAGCGGATTCCTTTTAGTGGTCATGTGTATTACTTCACACTTTTCGTTATTTAGTGTCAATTGCCAATTTTCGCACCATGCAGAAATTTTGTCTAAATCGCTTTGCAGTTGCTTTTGATCCTCTGTTGACTTCACTAACCGGTAAACGACAGCATCATCCGCGACAGTCTAAGGGAGCTATTCAGATTGTCTTCTAAATCGTTTATAAAAACGAGGAAGAGTATTGGACCTATAACGCTTCCCTGTGGAACGCCAGATATCACTTCTGTTTTACTCGACGACTTACCGTCAATTACAACGAACTGTGTTCTTTCTGATAGGAAATCGTGAATCCAACCGCACAATTGGGGAGATATTCCATAAGCACGCAATTTCATTAGAAGCCGCTTGTGGGGTACAGTGTCAAAAGCCTTCCTGAATTCTAGAAATATGGAATCGATTTGAGATCCCTTGTCAATGGCACTTAACACTTCATGTGAATAAAGGGCAAGCTGTGTTTTGCAAGAGTGATACTTTCTGAATCCGTGTTGACTACTGGTTAATAGGTCGTTCTCTTCGAGGTAGTTCATAATATTCGAACAATGTATATCTTCCAAAATCCTACTGCAAATCGACGTCAATGAGATAGGTCTGTAATTTTGGGGATCACTCCTATTGCCTTTCTTGAATATTGGAGTAACTTGGGCAACTTTTCAATCCTTGGGTACGGATCTTTCGCTGAGTGATCGGTTGTAAATTATAACTAAGTACGGAGCTATTGCATCAGCATACTCTGAGAGGAATCTAGTTGGTATACAATCTGGCCCGGAGAATTTATTTTTGTTCGGTGACTTAAGTTGTTTTACTACTCCAGGAGCATCTACTTCTAAGTTTCGCATGCTGGCAGCTTTTCCTGGACTGAATACTGGAGTGTTCACTTCGTCTTCTCGAACATGAAACGGCTTCCAAAATTCTACAACTGACGGACATCAGACATATACGAATACAGGGTGTCCCATTTACTTGACCGCGCAAAGTATCTGTGGAACAACAAAAGCTATTGTAAAAGGACTTTAACCGGTGTCAATATAAGGCAGGGGCTCATGAATGTAAATATTTTGAAACAAGGGGTTCTCGCCTGCGTCTCCGGACGTGCGCTAGCCGCGCGTTTCGCGTATTTCAAGTGTCAACTTCGCTTCGCAATATCTCGGGATGCATAAAATAAATCGCAATTTGCGATCAGTTATGGCTTCACTGTACTATGTTTAGATGGAATACCAAAGGGCGGCGAATGAAAATTTGGGCTCGGCCGGGAATCGAACCCGGGGCCTCCTGCTTACTAGGCAGACGCGTTGACCACTCCGCCACCGAGGACACAGTGACAAGCCCGACTGCAGAGTACTCTTCCCTGCACGTCTCCCGCCACACCCAAATCTAAATTCGCCTCGCTGTCTCTTTCCTATAACCACAGCCTATTTGTTCTGTAATGCTCGCAGCCACAATACTGTATTGTTCGTGGGGGCAAACGGACACATTAGTTTTTTCTTAATAAAAGAGTTATGGGGGTGTAGCAAATATCTTTAACTGACTAATAATTTAATTTTTAGTAACTCTCAGTAGTTGTGACTGAATACTATTCTTATTTTCAGAATGGTCCGTAACAGTGAAAGGAACACAGATAGAAGGCCGCAGCCAACAGAGTGCATCTACTGTGTTTGCCCCCACACAGTACTCACAGGCTACAGCCTTTTGATGTCTCTTTCTTTGCTCCACTAAAGAAATTTCCAATGAAGCCTGCAGGTTGTACGTCAGAAGAAAACCAGGGATAGGAATTAATAAAGTGCCATTTGGACCTGTTTTTGCTGAAACATGCAGCTACAGTCTGGAACGCTGTAAATGGCTTCAGTGCTTGTGGGATTCATCCCTTCGACCCCAATCGCTTGCCTGAGCTCGTGTTTGCTCCCGCAACTGTGTATGAAGACCCCAGTAATAATCCAGTAGGACATCCAGAGACTCAAACAGCAGACGTGCATATGACAACTGTGTCAGTAAATAGGCCTAATCGAGTGGCGGAACTGCAACCACAGCCAACAACAAGGGTCACCAAACATGTTGCGAATGGGAGAAGTTTCCAGGACCGCACTGGTATACCATCGGCTTCAGGATCTGCCAAAAGAAACGCAAGATGGAACATCATCCATTCTGACAGATCCTAGTTTTATTTCTGATCTAAAAGAGAAAAAGGCCAGTGCGGCAAACAAGAAGGCAGCGAACAATACCAAATGTGATAACCGTAAGAATGATGTGTGTAAAAAGCTATACAAACATGGTGAAAATTGGGTGCAGTGTCTAGTCTGTTCCTTGTGGTATCGTGTGTGTTCCCAATGGAAATGATCCTTATTCTGTTTGCCATAATTGTAACAATGATGACAGTGATTAAAAAGTAAAGTGTCCGTTTGCCCCACATGGAGTGTCCGTCTGTCCCTATGGTTGGGGGAAACGGACATTGGCGCACCATCCATTTGTGTCAATTATCCTGGGCTGAAAATAGAATTTAAAAATTAATTATACATGTGTTACTTTGACATAACGTATAAACTTCTTAGTGATATAAAATAAACAGCTCGAATTAGATTTTTGTAATAGTTATTTTAAAAATTCCGCTTAGCGTGTCTGTTTGCCCCAACCTTACCCTACATTAGTCTTGTGTAGTTCGCGAACGAACTAGTTCGGAAGAGTGCTCCCACAGGCGAACTACGCGAACTAGTTCGCAGATCCCTTGCCTCTTAGTTCGTCCGCTCCTTTTCCGAAGACTGACGGGGAACAGCGAGAGGACGCGTGAGCGCGCAGAATCGCGTGATTCCCTTCTGCCAGTCACCGTCATTTCGAACTGTGATGTAGGTCAGCTGTAGTTTCATAGTTCACTGCCTCAAGAAATGTATTTTAAAAATAAAGTACTACGAGTACTCTGTTTGCAAAGTAGTTGAATACCATTGTATGACCCATTCGTGTAAATAACTGGTTTGTTTGCTTAAGTATTTGATGTCTAATTGCCCAAAAATACGGGTAATAGCTTGGGCAAGAATGATCATTGTATTAAAAAGATGCCATAACAAAAGAAAGAGCTCTTTTAGTAACAGTAGCAAAAGCCAAAAAAAAAAAAAAAGGCGGACGAACTAAAAAGAGCGACCTACATCGCGGCCGGTCGCGAACTAAAATATGCGCGATCGGTCGCGAACTAAAACATGCGTTACCGGTCGCGAACTAATATGCCAAACGTATCTCTCTTCTTAGTTCGTTGGATTCTTTTCCGAAGACCAAAGGGCGAGAGGGCGCGCAGCAGAATTAAAAATCACGTGTTTGCCTTCTGCTGATGAGAGCCTTTTCGAGGTGAGCGTCTGCCTTAGAGTACAGAGTTCTGCTTTGAACTATTCTGCACTCTGCAATATCTGACTAATAAATTCCATAATGCCAAGATATAGAGATAACTCTAAACTTAAACGCGAGAAATTATCCTCAAACAGTTTCTTTTGGTCTGCGTGATATCGTTAGCGACTCAAGCAGCAAGCGCATGAAGCAGCTTGGTGGGGGAACTTCTCCCTCCACCTGCACGCGCAGACCACGCCGCTCAGCCGTCGCTGGGAACGGACGAACTAAAAGATCGAACTAGTTCGCGGCTCTGCCGCGAACTAAAGTGAGCGCTCGAGATCGCGAACTATTATGCGCAAGTCTACCCTACATAAGTATTACGATATAACCCAGTATGTTCATATTTCTTGATAGTGTTTGTTTTGCTAGTTGGTATATCTACGTAGCTTATTTAGCGAGACTCAGATAAGACGTCATTGGTCAAAACCGACAGGTTGCATTACGGTTTTCAATTATGCCCAAAATGCCAAGGTACGTATGGATTCTGCCTGGCCCCATCACTGCAGGGACGCGTATCGTATGAGGACGGAGGCGAACCCCCGTGTGGAGGCGTCGGTCGTCGGTCGCATCTGCGTCGCAGCCGCTTATGAATAAAAGACGCGGGGGCGGACCAATCACGGGACTCCGCCCCCCCCCCCCCCCTGCCAGCGGATGAAGACGACGCCGGGCGCCGCGACGCTGCCGGAGCGGCGCGTTTTACAGCTTCATTCCTCGCAGCGGGCTCCGACCAAATCTCTGCCTCGTAAAAAACGCCGACTGCTGCAATAATAAAAAAGGGGAGGCAGGGTTTGATGGGGGAGGCGGGGGGAGGGGAAGTCGAGGGGGTGGAACAGCTTGGGAGGAGGGGCACTGTGGACTCGGAATTCCGACAGCTCCGAGGCGTCTCGCGCCGAGAGAAAAGGGAAAATTTTACTGCCCGGAGGCTCAACGCGCGAGGCGACGAAATATTTATACGGGCCGCGGATGGCGGAGTGGCTGGGCGCGGGACCCTGAAATATGCCGGGATATAGCGAGCACAAAGCGCTCTGTTTGTCTCGCGGCGGAAGCCCTGCTGGCGCGGCAATTAAATATCCCGTCCCGCCTACCGACATGAAAGCGGGCGATCCGTGGCTGTTGACAACTGCCGGCGCACAGTGTCGAGAAGGTGGACGAGGAGGTGTCTAGGTGGGAGGTTTGGGCTGTCAGGTAGCCTGCAGTAACGATGTGAGGACGATCAGCAGCTCGTTTCAGGCCTCACAGGCCTATTTCGGGGCAAACGCGGCAGTTCATTGCTAGCGGTGCGTGCTGTATACTCTCGTCGTTAAAGATAAATTTTTCTGTTCTCTGAAAATACGGAAGGTTTTTCTCAAAAAAACATTTCCGTCATTATTAAATCGCTAACTATACGTATCGGAAATTACACGAGAAAATAATGGTAAAAACCGTACTAAGTTACCAGTTCCGCGACATTCGGCTTTGTTTTGCACTGTGTCTGCAAGTGAGTATTAACAATTTCTTTGGATTGAACTATACAACTTATCTTAGAAGATAGGTTAAGTAAAGGCAAACCTACATTTTTAGCTTTTGTAGATTTAGAGAAAGCTTTTGACAACGTTGACTGGAATACACTCTTTCAAATTCTGAAGTCAGCAGGGGTAAGGAGAGTTATTTACAACTTGTACAAAAACCAGATTGCAGTTATTAGACTCGAAGGGCATGAAAGGGAGGCATTAGTTGGGGAGTAAGACAGGGTTATAGCCTTTCTCCGATGTTATTCAATTTGTACATCGAGCAGGCGGCGAAGGAAAGCAAGGAAAATTTTGGAATAGGGATTTAATTTCAGGGGGAATAAATAAAAACATTGCGTTTTGCTGATGACATTGCAATTCTGTCACAGACAGCAAAGGACCTGGAAGAGCAGTTGAATGGAATGGACAGTGTGTTGAAGAGAGTGTATAAAATGAACATTAACAAGAGCAAAACAAAGATAATGGAATGCAGTCTTAGAAAATCAGGCGATGCTGAAGGAATTAGATTAGGTAATGAAACAATGAAGGTGGTAGATGAGTTTTGTTACTTGGGTAGTAAAATAACATATGACGGTCGCAGTACAGAGGATATAAAATGTAGAACGGCAATGGGAAGAAAAGCATTTTAGAAAAAGAGAAATTTGCTAACATCGAATATTAATTTATGCGTAAGGAAGTCCTTTCTAAAGACATTTGTGTGGAGTGTTGCCTTTTACGGGAGTGAAACATGGACGATAAACAGTGCGGTCACAATATAGGCTTTTGAAATGTGGTGCTACAGAAGAATGCTGTAGATTAGATGGGTAGATCGCATAACTAATGAAGAGGTACTGAACAGAATTGGTGTGAAAAACTGAATTTATGGCATACCGTGACTAAAAGAAGGGATTTCTTGGTAGGACACATTCTTAGACATCGGGGAATCGTAAAATTAGCATTGGAGGAAAGTGTGTGGGGTAAAAATCGCAGAGAGACACCAAGTGACGCATATAGTAAGCAGATTCAAACTGATGTGGGTTGACGTTCTTATGAGGAGATGAAGAGGCTTGCTCAGGATAGAGTAGGGTGGAGAGCTGCATCAAACCAGTCTCCGGACTGAAGACCATAACACAACCTTAAAATCAACGACCTAACACCAACTCCTGCTTTGAGCCACGTTTTAACGGACACTTGGAATATTTTGCTAAAAAATAAATAAATAATGTTTCCATTCTGCAATTGAAATTGTACATTGTACATGGGAGGAAATAAATTGCAAGATAAGATCGGATTGTTAGTCCGAAATGATTATTTTTCACGGTTTTCTCTACTAGGTTCTTCCGCTCTCTCTGCCGTTGGGAACTAGGATTCCTCTTTCGCCTTTGAGACCGCTGACCAGGACAGAGGTATGGAAACTAAGAAGTAATAAAGAAGTTTATCGCAACATAGAAAACATAACCGAATCACTACGGAAGAGGTGACTGCAATTTTTTGGACATTTTGTTTGTTTGTTTGTAAATCTATCGGACCAAACTGCGTGGTCATCAGTCCGTAGCTTACAAACTACTTACACTAAGGTAAATTAACCTAAGGTCAACATACACACCCAAGCCCCAGGGAGGACTCGAACCTCCACGGCGAGCAACCGCGCGCTCCGCAGCGAGACGCTTTAGACCGCTCGGCTACTCCACCGCGGCTTTTGGACATTTGTACCGAATGAACAGCAACAGGTTAACCAAACAGATTTTTAAATATCTCTAGGTCAAGAAGTCAACAATAGCATGGATTCAAGAAGTTAGGAAAGATTTGGAAAGAAACAATATAAGTGAAAAAGATGCAACTGAAAGAGAAACTTCTCAGAAGAAAGTGTTAAAAATGGAAGGATTCCAAGGCAGGGGAGAGAAGACAGGAGTAAGGTGGTCTGAGGAGAGAAAAAAGGATGCATATTGAAAAGATGAAAGAATACTGGAGGGAAAAGAAAGAACAAAGGAGGAAACATTGACATTGGTGCGTGGTCCTTAGATGGCCAAAACGAAGAAAGAAGAAAAAATGTTTCATTTATTTATACATTAGCTGTAAAACCGGCGTTGCCCAGGTGTTTATTTATTCTACACTTTCGTAGCCCAAATCCCCTTTCCCTCTCTCTCTGCATCCATCTCTTTCTCTCCCATTTCTCTGTTCGTTTCCACCCTTCCCTCTCTCGTCAAAGTTTTCTGCAATGTACCCTGTGTCATGTACCACACAAACATTTTGTTGTAAAATTCCGTAAGTTAAGTACCCTCCACCATGCACCAAACGAAATTTTATACAGACAGTAACATTCCTCTTGCTTTTAAGGTAGAGGGTGCAAAATTTCATCAATATCGGAACCAAACTATGGATTTCTATGGAATAGAAACACTGGGTCATATTGAAAAAAGCGCTTTGTTATTCTCAAATATTCCAGTTTTATTTCATAAACCCTTTTTCTAAGAATACCGAAAACAAAACAAAAAATGATTTGTGAAATCGGTCGAGCCGTTCTCAAGTTATGGGATGATCAAGGTATTTGTGGATCCATTTTTATGTTTCAAAGTTCCCTCCCCCATGCATCGTATGAGTTACACGGTGACCTTCCTCTTGTTTTGAAGGTCAAGCGTGCGAAATTTCGTGAAGATCGGAACGAAACTGTAGATTTAGTGAGTCTATAGGAGAAGTATGCTCCGCCATGCACGTATCACAAAATACTTTCTTAGCTGACGTTTTCTACCTATAAACTACATTCCTGCCAAATTTCAGCTTTATTGGTGAAGTAGTTTTCAAGATTTCGTGTTTAGTTAATGAGTGAGTGTCCTTTCGCTTTTATACGGCTAGAGATTAAGAAAACATATTGCTTAATTTTGGATGCAAGAGAATTAAGGGAGACTTGCAGACAAAAATAAATAGTAACGTGGAAACCTGTAATGCTAACTTTATTTGATACCAGGCCATGCCTGATGCGACAGTTTTACGGCATCTACAGCGAAACTGTTGTGGGTGGTAGACTTCTTTTCGTTTCATCATTTTGTGTGTGTGTGTGTGAGGGGGGGGGGGGGGGAGGGGGGTCAGTTACAAAACGTTTCATAAACGTACGAAATTACATGCAAACTTTCTTGCAGTTGCCTAACTACTCCCATTTTCAAATAATTGACGCATAAATCTGAGTATGAAACTTCCTGGGCCGGCCGTGGTGGCCGCGGGGACTGAGGCGCTCCAGTCACGGTCTGCGCGGCCGCTACGGACGGGGGTTCGAATCCCCCCTCGGGCATGGATATTTGTGCCGTCCTTAGTGTAAGGTAGTTCGTAAGTAGTTTGTAAGTTTAGGGACAGATGACCCCGTAGTTAAATCCCATAAGCTTAACAAACATTTAAACATTTTTAAAACTTCCTGGCAGATTAAAATTGTGTGCCGGAATCGGGACTCGAAACTGGGACCTTTGCCTTTCGCGGGCAAGCGCTCTTACCGACTGAGCTATCCCGACACGACTCACGATGCCGCCTCACAACTTTACTTGCCCGCGAAAATTAAAGGTCCCAGGTTCGAGTCCCCGTGCCGGCACACAATTTTAATCTACCTAGAAGTTTCATATTAGCGCACACTCCGCTGCAGAGTGAAAGATTCATTCTGTAAATCTGATTATTTTCACGCAGTGGCCTCTCATTATTTATGACGTCATTTCTCCTGAGCTATGTGTCGTGCTCTTTTGTTCCTAGGTCAGGAACTTTTGTGGGCGTACGGTGAACAGTTCACCAAAGTTTCATTGCAATGGAATTAATGGTTTATGAACACATAGAGGATATAAAGACATATATATATATATATATATATATATATATATATATATATATATATATATATATATATAGATGACGCGTTTCGCCTCTTCTGGGCCTCATCAGACGTTGAAAGGGGGGGGGGGGGGAGAAATTTACAAACCTGTTTAAAAAAAAAAACAGGATTTAACTAAAAATATGTGACATCTTTCCTAAGCAAGAACCACTAGAAATAGGGAAGGTGCAGACTGATAAAACTGCATGGACACATGACCACATTCACGTTTTGGCGAGGGGGAATGAAGACTGAACCAATAAATACATAGCAGATCATAGTTTAGCGAATATAATTACTTATCACTGAGGTAACAGAGCGTCAAATTATTAAATCCAATAAAATAGACCTATACAGCAGATGTGGTAACTGTTGCTCAAGAATAGGGGGCAACGAAGTCAATGGTAGAATCTAACTTAGCCGTGCGAAGCTTTGTTTACTCACGGAAGAGCCGTTCCCCGCCACAAACGTGGACTGCTCCCTCGCTCGCGACTTCATTTCGCTGTATGTGACTCAGTCATACACCAGGCTGTTGAATCAGTACTGTGAATGTTGCGGACCAGTTGTCAAACGGGTGATGATTAATCGGAACGTGTTTCGGTACTAAGCACTCCTGTTATCGCGTTCTTAAATACTTCCGTGCCACTGAGTACAAGTAAAAGTGTAGGAACCGCGCAGCACTAGTTACGATGTCTGGTGGCACAGACGTTCTAAACCAGATGATGATACAGTTACGTAGTCCCGAAGCAGGTTGAGATGAATCGTCAAACCACTGGCAACTGGTACTTGGTATTCTCAATGTTGTACTGTATTGTCAGTAGACAGACAATAGCAAATTGGCCAGTCAGCGGAATTCAGCGGCTTGGAATATGGACTACCAGTTGCATGGTACTAGACTAACGAACCGATTAGCGATATTTGCACACTCTCTATAGCCTTTAACAGGGGATGTGAGCATTCATAACGTGCTGTGTTCACAGCACCAAACACAGATATGATGCTAAGATTTTGATTTTTTCCTGAATTTCTTTTATTTTGCAATAAACATTGAATTTAGTCTTACACTAATTCATTTAAGTACAATTTTAACAATTAAGGTATACGAATAATTATCCGTAACTGATAAATTAATAAAAAAGTGGAATGGTTTCATATGTTTATATACAGACTATTCTTCAAATTATCAAATAAAAAATGTAATTGCCATAGTTAGCAAGATTCTTCCTCCGGTTAATTATTTTCCTATATCAACAGTAGGTCTGTTGTAATTAAGTCTCTGACACAAATCGTAAGAAAACTGATGCAGCTTGTGAAACTGATTGGTTTTCTACTCTTGTGTAAACTACAAAAAGACTCAGAGTACAGCGAAAACAATCTTCTGCTTATAATCTGCAGATCTATTGCTTGAAAACAGGACTGCCAATACTTTTTATCTGTTGTTGTTGTTCTAGTCTTCAGTCCAGTGACTGGTTTGATGCAGCTCTCCACAATACCCTATCCTGAGCAAGCCTCTTCATCTCCACATAAGAACGGCTACCTACATCTGTCTGAATCTGCTTACTGTATCCATCTCTTGGTCTTCCTCTGCGGTTTTTACCACACACACTTCCCTCCAACGCTAAATTCACAATTCCTTGATGTCTAAGAATGTGCCCTACCAATCTATCCCTTCTTTTAGTCAAGGTATGCCAGAAATTTCTTTTCTTCCCAATTCTGTTCAGTACCTCCTCATTAGTTACGCGATCCAATCTTCAGCCCTCTTCTGTAGCACGTCATTTCAAAAGTCTCTATCCTCTTCCTGTTTGAACTGTTTATCGTCCATGTTTCACTCCCATACAAGGCAACACTCCACGCAAATGCCTTCAGCAACGATTTCCTTAGGCTTAAATCAATATTAGATGTTAACAAATTTCCATTTTTCAAGAACGCTTTTCTACTCATTGCCATTCTGCATTTGATATCCTCTGTACTGCTTCCATCATTTGTTATTTTACTGCCCAAGTAACAAAAATCATCTACCTCCTTCTTTGTTACGTTACCTAATCTAATTCCTTCAGCCTCACGTGATTTTCTTAGACTGCACTCCATTACCGCAATTTTGCTCTTGTTAATCTTCATCTTATATGCACCTATCAGCAACTTTCCATTCCGTTCAACTGCTCTTCCAGGTCCTTTGCTGTCTCTGACAGAATTACTATGTCGTCCGCGAAACACTATGTTTTAAATTCTTCATCCTGAACTTTAATTCCTTCTCCAAATTTCTCCTTGCTTTCCTTTATAGCCTGCTCAATGTACAAATTGAATAACATAGGAGAAAGGCTACATCCCTGTCTTACTCCCTTCCCAACCACTGCATCACTTTCTGCCCTTCAACTCTAACAACCGCTGTCTGGCTTTTGTACAAGTTGTAAATAACCTTACGCTCCCTATATTTTCTTCAGAACTTGAAAGAGTTTATTCCAATCAACATTATCAAAAGCCTTCTCCAAATGTACAAAAGCTAGATATGTAGATTTGCCTTTTCTTAATCTATCTTCTAGGATAAGTCGTAATAACTGTAGGCTTCGCACTGATATTTTCAGATACAGACAACTAATTCCAACTGTACTACTAAAGGTGTGATAGCTGCTAAGAACATGACAAGACTTTTGTTGTTAAGTCTACGCTTAATTTCCACCACAAAGGATGATAACTGTAACTCTCAGGACCATTTCACGTTACTCGTAATGTTGAAAACGGTTTCCCGCCCCGAGTCACCTAACTCAGATGTTGGTTTCGGTGTGGCGACGTCGCGCGCAGTCTAGCTTTTTTTCCCCCCTTTATTTTTCCTTTTCCTTCTGAGTGATAACTCAATGTGGCCATCTACAACACACAGTGGAAATGTACATATATTTAAATAAACAGAAAAAACATAAGCACATTTTGTCAAAATGGGAAAGTGGAAACAAAGCGAAAACTGCATTACATTACAATTTAAATAATGTTGGAACATTTTCACACATTTACAAGCAAAACCTTATAATATATTACCAACACACTTGATACTTATAGATTGTGTCTAGTGGTCTTAATAAACTTAATTATGATTTTATACACACGAATGTCTTTTGTAAGCCGTCCGCGGTGGCCGAGGGGACTGAGGCGCTCCAGTCACGGTCAGCACGCCCACTACGGTCGGGGGTTCGAATCCCCCCTCGGGCATGGATATTTGTGCCGTCCTAGTTCGTAAGTAGTTCATAAGTAGTTTGTAAGTTTAGGGACTGATGACCCCGTAGTTAAGTCCCATAAGCTTAACAAACATTTGAAACATTTTGTCTTTTGTAAACAAAAGGGAAGAAGCTGACTGGGGAAGGGGATATCCCATCTTCAACAATGTCTGCAGGAAGTTCAAACGTTCTCGGTCAAATTTGGGGCACCTGAACAGGATGTGGTTGACATCAGCTTCCGTTTCAGGATCACACTCACATGCCGCCGAATCGTAGATGTTGATCCGATGTAGATGTTGTGGATAAGAGGCATGATTGAAGCGAAGACGAATGATGGTAGAAATCGCGGATCTGTCCAGGTGAGTCCTCATAAACCACGGCTGCGTAGAAATCCGAGGTTGCAGCACAGCGAAGGAAGCGCCTTTCGTTTGTTGGGAAACGTTCCACATCTGTTGCCACTGTTGCTTTGCGTATTCCTTGACCGCAGATAAATGGTCTGTGTATGGTGGTTGTAGGTACAGGACAGTGCCTAAGGATGTCGCTTGTTTAGCCAATGCATCAACTTCCTCATTATAGCAGGTACCAGCGTGAGAAGGCACCCACAGTAAATTAACTGTCCGCCCCGTATTTGTACAGCAAATATATGCCGAAATCACATCCAGAATATAGCTGTTGGTTTTTTGTTCCATCTCCGGTGTTGTAGAGTTTGAAGGACACTTTGAGAGTCAGACACAATTAATATTTTCGGGAAGGAAATTGTAGAAACAAACCTAAGTGCTTCCAGAATTGCCACCCTCTCCGCCGTAAATATAGAGGTATTCGTTGGCAATTTGAAGTTTCTGCGAATGTGAATCTGAGGGCAGAAAAAGGGACATCCAGTACACTCTTCTTGCGGAATTTTGGACGGCACAAATATCCATGTCCGAGGGGGGATTCGAACCCCCGACCGTAGTGGCCGTGCTGACCGTGACTGGAGCGCTACAGTCCCCTCGGCCACCGCGGCCGGCCGTTATTGACAGTGTTACTTCCTAAGCAAGTCATATTAAAACAGAAGACTGGAATCTGGCAGCCAAGTGTTCGTAGATCGGATTCAAAAGGAGGCGGATGCGGTTAACAACTCAGAGAACGTATCATAGTAGAGTGTCGAAGCTGGAGGTATATTGTTTCTGTAAGAGCAGTCTATGTTATCTTTGGTCTGTGGCATCAGCCCACAGACATACATTACTAGACTGGCAAAGTTGCCTCTGTGACTGAAGTTTGATGCCGCCATCTTGCCTCACCTAACGTCAAAAAGTTTCCGTGCGGTACTACTATGATCTTCTGACACGATATGACGTTGTAAGCTTTTACTAGTTGGTTTGAACAAGATTTGCATTTGATCTAACACTTCCGCATTTTCGAATCATGTTATGAGAAGAACGTGTTACGTACGGTTAAACAGTAACATTAACGTCTAGGCAAAGACTTTCTACCACTTTGTTGTATTGCCAACATAATCATGAGACGTCGGCGGGATCAAAGGTAAAATTTTACCGTTACGTAGGAAACGTGACTCAGTGTGTGCGTCAAAGTAGACTATAGATTTCGTAAGAACTCAAAAGAATAAGGGTACGCTATTATAATGACCATACTACTGAAAGAAAATACGAAGTTGAATGAAATTGATAACAGATTAATAATAACCAAATCAGTGCAACTCATGAAGCTTACTCAAGCTTAAAAAATTTTCAGCCATATACAAAACACGAATTTCCTACATGTCAAAACTCTAAGGACAGCCATAGGTACGTCAGTTCATCCGTATTTTTACGACTGTTTTCTGTAATAACTCACACTACTGCTTACTAGTTTATAGTATAGAAGTATGGCGGCGAGACTTGACTGAGGCTGGTATTACACTATCAAATTATTTGTCAAAGAATTGGACAAAGAAAAATTGGACGTAGTGTATTGCGAACATCGTCCAATATTTCATCCAATCTCAGCCTCGGCCTAGATTTGATCAAAGAAATCGCTCGTCTTCTGTTTCCTGCAGTGAGAAATGTGACCGCTTGGAGCGCTAGTAGTACCACTACAGCTGTTTTATTTGGAGGTTAAATATCTGACATTACTTGGACATAATGTTCGTATTCGTAAACATGGCTAGTAGTGGAATGTTTGTGTAGTGTTTTCTAGCAACAACAAAATTTTAAAAACAGTTGACAAGGCCAATTCACACCATCCGTCACGCCAATTCGCGTAGCCCAATACTCTGCGGCAAAAGTGAGGTTGAGTTACAATCCGTGATGTAAAAAAGTCATTATATACTATCGGAATTTAAGTAATACCCCTAAATCTTAATACAGCCGAAGCAGATTTTAGAATGTATGATTTTGGTAATGTGGTGTGCTAAGTTCTGGGAAATGAAACAACTTTCAAAACATCGACATCTGTTTGCAAGCGAATCTATGAACATATAAATACGTCAGCCAATTTTTGTAAGGAAATAAATAGAGCCTATTTACTTTATCAGCAATGTTTCCCCCCTTACATTGTTAATAACGTCATAAACAATTTAGAGTATCCTCTTTGTCAGTGCTCACATTTTCCATTTAAAACTTTATTTAATGAAACTTGCTTTATCAACTTAACAATCTTATTCGTATACACTGTTTGAGTCAGCTTTTTTGTTACTCTATTGCAAACTCTGAAGGATGAAGAGCGACAAAATAATTAGCAGTGAACGGCCTGGCTGTTCTGCCGACGGAATAAAAAAGAAAAATCCTCCCGGTCCAGTAACAAATTTTATTTATCTCGCTCTGACACCCACGGTTTCATCCAAGTGCGTTTCCTTTTCTTTTTTTCCCCCTTCTCTTCTAAATGCAGACACAACGCAACTGTAGTATAAACAATAGCTGAGCATTACACCGCCATTTTGAAGCAAATTTGACAAAATATTGGATGATAGTGTAATACCCCCTTTTGCGTTTCATCCAATTTCTTTGTCAAAAAATATGACCAATATTTCATCCAAGTTTTTCGTCCAATTCTTTGTCCAATAATTTGATAGTGTAATACCGGCCTGACACCAGTGATACTGTATACGGCATTGCCAGTCTAGTAGTGTATGTCCGTGCATCAGCCACCCCGCCCCCCCTCCCACCCCTGGCGGCTACGGTGTGGAGGGAGACGCAGCCAGCAGTCGAATGGGGCAGCAGGGAGCGGGAAAGCGGCAGCCGCTAGCCAGTGCTCAGTGTTCAGTGCTGTGCCGGCTTCCCCCCACCCCACCACACCCCACCGCTCACACCACAGGCGCAGAAGCTTCACCTCAAGGTCGCGGGTCGTGTCTGCCTCGCGGGTGTCTGCTGCCCGCGCTCACAACAGGTAACTCAATCCCACTGGCGTCTAGAGCTGTAGCGAACCGTATGCGTGGAAGCATACAATAATTATCACAGCCATACCTTAGCAAAAGATCTTTCCGAGAACCCGAAAAAATTCTGGTCCTATGTAAAATCGATAAGCGGGTCAAAGCCCACTGTCCAGTCACTAGTTGATCATTCCGGGGCAGTAATAGAAGAAAGCAAACGGAAAGCTGAAGTTCTAAATTTAACCTTTAAGAAATCTTTCACGAAGGAGGACCGCACAAATATACCATCATTTGATCAACGTACTAATTCCGAAATGGGGGACATAGCAATAGGTATTTCCGGTGTAGAGAAGCAGCTGAGAGAGCTAAATACGAAAAAGTCTGCTGGTCCGGATGGAATACCAGTTCGGTTTTACAAAGACTATTCTGCGGCATTGGCCCCCTACTTACCTTGCATTTATAGCGAATCTTTAATTCAGCGCAAAGTTCCTAGTGATTGGAAAAAGGCGCAGGTGACTCCCGTGTATAAGAAAGGAAAGAGAACTGACCCATACAATTACAGGCCAATATCGTTGACATCGGTTTCATGTAGAATTTTGGAGCATATTCTCAGTTCGAATATAGTAAATTTCCTTGAAACGGAAAAGCTTCTTTCCATGAATCAGCACGGGTTTAGGAAACATCGTTCATGTGAAACTCAGCTTGCCCTTTTCTCACATGACAACTTGCGAGCCATGGACGAAGGGCAACAGGCGGATTGTGTTTTTCTCGACTTCAAAAAGGCGTTCGACGCGGTGCCACACTGCAGACTGCTAACGAAGATACGAGCTTATGGAATAGGTTCACAGATTTGTGACTGGCTGGAAGACTTCCTAAGTAATAGAACGCAGTACGTTGTTCTCGACGGCGAGTGTTCATCAGAGACGAGTGTATCGTTAGGCGTGCCCCAGGGGAGTGTGATAGGATCGCTATTATTTTCTATCTATATAAATGATCTGATGGACAGAGTAAGTTGTAATTTGCGGCTGTTTGCAGATGATGCTGTGGTGTACGGGAGGGTGTCGTCTGTAACTGATTGTAATAGCATACAGGTTGACTTAGACAAAATTTCTAGTTGGTGCGAAGAATGGCAGCTAGCTCTCAATGTAGAAAAATGTAAGGTGATGCGCATGAGTAGAAAAAATAATCCCATAATGTTCGAATACAGCATTAGTAGTGAGCTTCTTGATGCTGTCGCGTCGTTCAAATATCTAGGCGAAACATTGCAGAGCGATATGAAATGGAACGAACATGTAAGGACGGTTGTAAGGCAGACAGCCGACTTCGGTTTATTGGGAGAATTTTGGGAAGATGTACTTCACCTGTAAAGGAGACCGCGTATAAAACGCTTGTACGACCACGTCTTGAGTATTGCTCAAGTATTTGGGACCCGCAGCAGATCGGTTTGAAGGAAGACATAGAGGCGGTTCAGAGGCGAGCAGCTAGATTTGTTACCGGTAGGTTCGGCCAATGCGCGAGTGTCACGGAAATGCTCCGGCAACTCAATTGGGGATCACTGGAAGAAAGACGACGTTCTTTTCGTGAATTTCTGTTAAGTAAATTTAGAGGGCCGGAATTTGAAGCTGAGTGTAGTACGATCTTGCTGCCGCCTACTTACATTTCGCGTAAAGATCACAAATACAAGATAAGAGAAATTAGGGCTCGTACGGAGGCATATAGGCATTCTTTTTTTTTCCTCGTTCAATTTGGGAGTGGAATAGGAAAGGAAATGCCTAGTAGTGGTACAGTGTACCCTCCGCCACGCACCTTACGGTGAATTGCGGAGTATGTATGTATGTATGTACTCGGTACTGAGTAACAACGAATACTTTAGCTGATTCAAAATACTGAATCGCTCGTCATGAATACATTTCGTTACTCGGATCTGTCGCATCGATACGAACTTCTATAACGAAAACCAATACGGAGAATGCATATTTTCTGTGATACCACGGTCTAAAATATACAGTCGCGACTCTCACTGCTGTGAAACTTGTTACCAACTGACAGTTGCAACGACACTAGCGCTCCTAGCGGTGGGCAAGCCGAAGGAGAGATGTTTGTTTATAAATATTTTTGTACGTATTTAAACAAATAGTTAGTATAATTTTGTGTATCAAGGATTAGCAAAATATCAATTGATGTACATAATATGGAAATTTATGTATAAACAGCTGAATTTAACCGATTCAGGACAAGGACAACTTTGTCATGAACAAATACTAATATTTGTACACTTGCAGCTTATTCCGCTGAAAGTAAGTAGAATATAAACATAAATTTCTGTTATGGTCTGTTATTAATATGACAGGCAGTTTTTTGATATGTTTCAATGCGGTGTGGCGTCTAATCATTCACCCATTTTTACACCTCACTGGTCTTTCTTATACGCGAGTATTCTTTTGAGTGTAATTACTTTAGCTTGAAAAGCCAATGTTTTGAATATTCTTGCCGTCTGTGGTTCATATCTACCAAAAATTGTGAAATTGGGCTCTTCTTTGTTGGAAAACAGTTTGATTGCGTTTGTCGTTTTATTGCCGCGTGTGTGACGTTTTTCCTTCAGCTACAGCTGTGGTGACTGATTTGGTACATTAAATACTGTGGTTATTGCATTCTATATTAGTTTCCTACGTTCCACCCTCACCGATTTTACTATAGTTGTAGTGAAGAAAAGTTAACGTTCTTGTGTAGAAAGCGACGTCTTTCTGCTAAAGGGCAGCTCTTCTGATCTTTCCTAGTCATTTTTCTATTTTTAATACTAAATGAAATTATTCAGTAAAAGCCTATAGGTTAGAAGATAAATGTAAATAAACTGTCATGTACTGTACCGTCTCGTACCCTATCACGGATCTTAGGAAACTGAGGAAAGACAAATGTGGAGGTATTTTTAAGTTATTACCTTTTAAGTTATTACCTATTTGATGACACTTCATGCGCTCCCTAATGTAAAGAGTATGTTAAAATCAATGTAGTGTTCAGGAATGTAGCTTTCCTCCCGCTTGGAGCGCTGCTGTCGCAATGTATAACAAAATGCTGCGGTATGTTAGACTGTGCTGATGCTCTATGAGATGAGTAATGTACCTAGATGTCTGTGACGAATTTTAATCGCTTCCTGCGTAGCTCAACGATTTTAGATGCTTATTTTTGTTGTGAAAGGTTTTAGATTGTACTTCTTAGTCCGTGTTTGCAGGTTAATCTTCGATGATCTAATGCCCGCTTTTAATATGCAAGCATAAATTTTATTCAATTTTTTACGTACAAATATTACAATTTAATGGTTAATTATTTGTTATTGATCTTGTCAAATATAAAGAAGTTTTGTAAAAAGTAATCAAAAGTTATCATCTGCACATTTTCATTCATGACGGAATTATCTTAATCGTTACTGTGACATAATATAGTACAACGGTCTCGCTGCTCGCAAATATAGACTAGTGCTACTACTGTCACCGGTCACATTGGCATTCGTCACGAAATATCCCGATTGAATCTGACATTCCATAAGCGAACTACGGGCCAAGCGTCTACAATTGAGAGCGGGAACAGTACTTAAAATTGAGGTCGCGGGTGAGTCTTGCTGATTTTTATCAGATTGTGTGACAATTGCATATTGATGACAACGGAAACAAACTGTTCTGATCAGTAGTATAATTGCATCAAAAAGCAGGCATACAGTACCTACGTGGCAAATTTAAATGTTAAAGTAGTATTAACAGTAACAGTTACAATTTTTTCATAGTTTCAAAGACAGTGTATCGACCTTATTTCTAGGTAGCATTCGAAACGAGAGTAACGATACGTTTGTACCAAGTACTGCTTCTTTTAGTAACGGATACATACAGATACACACATACATACATGGATTTTAAAGTTCACAACACACATTTTCGTTAGTCTCACAGCTCTACTGATGTCGGTATCACCTGTTAACTTTACCGTTCGCGATTTAGTTCCTAGGAGCTGTGTACATCGGATGAAACGGCAGTTAGATCGATTATATCGGGCAGTGATTCATATAGGAATGATAGGTATCGAAAAAACGAAATTATTTTTACGAATATGTGATGATTTTAAAGGATGTGGTTAGGCAAGAACCTAACAGTACAGCTTCAAGTGTTTGGAGTGAACAAGCTGTACTGTTTGGTTCCTGCCTAATCACATATTTTAAAATCGTGACATATCCGTAAAAATCATAACATCCGCTTGTTGGATACCTATCGTTTCGACACCTAAAGCTTGTTTTCATTACATACCTTTGCCTGAAAAGTCTGTTTATTGAATGAATGCGGTCAGTTTACATTACTCAAAACAAAATGTTACACCTTTACAGTGAGTGGTGTACTTTTGCGATTCACGATCTGGTTGCAATTTGTATTGGCTAAGAAATTTTATAGAATTATTTCGTCAAGAATGAACATCGGCATTAGTTACACAAACCACTTCTTCCGCCATCTTAGTTTCCCGTCAGCGGTAGCGGAAAAAGAGTGGAACGTTCGATATATCTATATATATCGATCACACTACCGTTTCATTCGGTGTACACAGCTCATAGGAAATTACCCTGAAATAATCATCTCATCACAAGAAACGAGTTGTATTATGACACTATGATAATAAAAACGTGTAAATCTATCGGACCAAACAGCGTGGTCATGAGTCCGTAGCTTACAAATTACTTTAACCTAAGTAAACTAACCTACGGACAAACACACACACCCATGCCCCAGAGAGGACTCAAACCTCCACGGCGAGCAACCGGGCGCTCCGCAGCGAGACGCTTTAGACCGCTCGACTACTCCACCGCGGCACTATGATAATAGCCTTAACAAAATTTGATCTACCTTATTAAATAGAATCCCTATGTCCACTACCAAGGCTTTACATACAATCCTGTTTATAAATTTATTATTTAGTTTCCTTTTCCTTTGAATCGCCTAGCAGCCTCCCCGCATTATCATTTCCCTCCGGTTGCTCTCTTCTTCACACGTCAAGCCTCCTTCCATTCCTCTCCCCTCCATTCTATATTACGTCACCACTGGCGTCATTTCCTTTATATTAAACTTCGCTATTTTTTAAATACTTAAACTCTTGTCATTATTACTTGACATACTTTTCGATTTCGTATACATTATACATTTATTGCTTTTATTTTCAATTACTGTTGATGTTTTTCGATAGTTCTTACTAGCAGCGCCATCACCTGGCCCATTTTGAAACCACCCTGCCAGATCAACATTTGTTCGTGGAGCTGAACACACCTGCGATCGCGCACCTGTCATCGAATCTGTTCTTGGGACAGGTGTGCGATCACAGGTGTGTTCAGCTCCACGAACAAATGTTGATCTGGCAGGGTGGTTTCAAAATGGGCCAGGTGATGGCCGATGGATTGGTAGAGGCGGACCAATTCCAAGGCCCAGTTGACACAGAGTCTCACAATACGTCGTCGTCGTCAGGCGAAGATAGGGACGCGCTGGATCTTTGGCAGTTACTGAATTTTCAGCAGCGCACAAGATACTGGGTACATGCATTATGGTTGAAAAAAGGGAGGAAACACGACATATTCAATGTGATGAAGGAGCAGAATATGTATCCTGACCTGATGGAAGTGTTGCCCGTCTATATTTTGTGTACCGCCGTCTTATATTTTTCCATCTCTCTTTACAGTCGTTCACTAGAAAAAAAATCCAAATTACTATCGTGTGATTGGTCTGTTTTAAAATGTAAGAAGAATGTTCTGAATAATTGAACCATTCGCCCGAAAACAACCGTAATTAACTTTTTTTTTTCAAGGCGTGTTTAAGAGTTGGAATGGCGTTGTATCTGACGCCCTGAATCTACTGGTTAAAATGTTTCGCACTCACGTTATTTTAGCACCATTGTCGCTCCAAAAACATTATTTGTGGAGGCGAACAATGAGCGAAGCGGAAAAGCATTATTATACAACAGGGCTCTGATATGCACAAGAATTCTCGTACGCATGCGAGAATTTCATCGTTTGTACGAGGTAAGAGGCAAAAGCGAATATTGTATGCAAAGATACGACAATTTTGCCTAAAGTCTTAAGTTTATAACAAATATGCGGTATACACATTTGATGGAGATATAATTCACGTGGTGTAGCCTATATGTATTTCAGTAATACAAATTCTTAATGAGCAGAAAAGAGTATTTTCTCACAAAGATAACAAAATCAACGTTGTAGGAACTGTTACAAAATAGGCAGAATGACGTATATAGTGTTTGCATCAAGAAATCTGAAAAATTTCCTGCCATTAATTACAGCGTTGTTCGGGCGAACGATTCAGTTATGCATCATCTGTACAATAATATTAATAATCAGATGCAGTGACTAACCTGTTTCATTTAGTTCTCCAGCGATGTTCTGCCTGGCTTTGTCCTGCACACGACGACTGCAATAGTCTGAACGATTATGATCGCACAGCTGCGGATACCTTTCTATTATATGACAGAACTTGACGTTAAACTCGCAATCGTGTGAATCGGGCCTTAGACTGCGGTAATTGCGTTTGCCAGCACTTGGAATTTTACACGGTTTTAACGCCCCCTGGCTTCCTTTTGTAATCGTCAATCCGAGTTACGTTCCTCAGTGTATTAGTTTGACTTGCCATTCAAGATTATTTTAAATCAGTGATTCACAAAGTGGTCTTTATAGACCGCAGGGGTCTATTACAACCTGCAAGGCCTCCACGTCAGCAGGAAAATAATATGGGGGTCTATTCGTTGTAAATGGGGGTGCACGATAGTGGCTCATATTTAGGAATTATCGGATAGAGAAAATTGTATCCCAAATTACAAATGTTTATCAATGTTGGTCACAAAGTACAAGGTGAGTGGGCAACATAATCTGTGCTCGCCGGTGGGCAAGCTCGCTGAAAGTAAACGAGAAAATTTTGAAACCTTCGACCGCTTTATTGCATCCAAATTTGAGAGAAAACCAAGGGAGCTCTAAAAAGTTGTTTACAAAAAAGAAATGTCCATTTCATAAAAAAAAAGGTGGCAGGCTACTAACTTTTTCATTATGCAATTTTTATTTAATATAAAATGAATATTTTCAATTATTATTTTTTATACGAACAAAATACGTATTGTACTTGCTAAGAACACTGTAGCATACCTTCAGTATTAATCTGCCTACGTGATAAATTCGGTAATTTTTTCCTACCCTAAGGGGTTCAAAGGACAATGTAATTAGGGCGAGTGCCACTTGAAGAACCACGCATTCATCGGCTCAACTCCGTTTCTACACCCAACTAAGATGGCTGCCAGGCTCACTGCCTGGCGGTATAGCCTCTCTCTGTTGTTCTGTGCTCGCTGGGCGACATGCTGCCGAAATATCAGTGGCAGAAGTGGAATTTGCACAGCTGCACGCCCGAAATTTATTGAATTACTGAACAGTGTTATTTATTAGAATCTGTTCATCTCATCGTAGTGTTTGATTACGTATATCTGCGCAATGCCTATCCATTTCAGTAGACGCCGAGAACACACAGCTGCACTGTGACAATAACGTGACTGTACAATGCATCCGTCGTGTTCTGTCGGCCCCCTCCTGCCGCTAAGTTCTGTTGCGCGCTCAGCTGTCGGCAGTTGTAAAGGAAACTGGATTTTTTTTTTTTTTTTTAACTTATGGGACTTAATTACGGGGTCATCAGTTCCTAAGCTTACAAACTACTTATCAACTACCTTATACTAAGGACGGCACAAATATCCATGCCCGAGGGGGGATTCGAACCTCCGACCGTAGTGGCCGTGCAGACCGTGACTGAAGCGACTCAGTCTCCCCGGCCACCGCGGCCGGCTGGAAATTCTTAAAAAGGTGTTGATGCAAATTCAACAAATGGCCTAAGATGTAACATCAGTCCTAAACAAGTAGACCGCGATCTAAGATTGCTTGAGCTCTGGGGATTATCTTGTGCTCGTATAAGAAACAAAACTGTGGGCTTGTTGTCAAAAGCAACAGTTACTAATGACAGTTATTCGCTGTGGTTTTTCCGTAGCTAGCAGCACTGTCTTCAGGGATGACTTATTTGTTCGTTCGTATACTGTCCAACAGAGGCTCTGATCTGGCTCGTTTTTAAAGATAAAAATTGTTATTTCGGTTATTATTCGAAAACCGTCTTCTATACATGCAGAAGTAACAAATCTGGTAAGTGATTTTTTTAAAGTCATACCTTCAACAACTAACTGAATATGGATAATATTTTTTTTATGAAAGAATCATTATAATTAGGTATATTGAAATAACTATCAACATTAACATAAAAAATGGGCCATTCACCGAAGTTATCAGGCGCACTTCATGGTTTTATTGTTTACAGTGTAAGGCAGTTCGAAGGAATACCAAATTCTTTTGCTTAGAATACTGTATGGCAGACTGTGTGTTTGGAGAAATAAGATATACTGACCTGTCATCTATGTCTAAATACTTTTACGTAGCTAAGTGTAGACATATGTTTGAACAAAACCGTTGTGTGTGTGTGTGCGTGTGTGTGTGGACACCTTTTTGCACAGACCTGATTGCAAGTTTCTCTGTCCGCAGGAACAGGAGGGTCACGCGGTAGTGCCAACTGCAGCACGAGAAATTCCCCCGACTGGTGAGTACTGATAATCTTAGTACCGCTTTTCACTCCCGTCTAACTGTCTCGGCCACGCCAAAAGGTGTTCCCAGGACTATCCAGTTGGACTGAATATCTTTCGCTGATAGGCATCATAGTAATAGTAATAATAACAGAAAGCGAAATAGCCTTCAAGATTTTGAGCTGTCACAGTGAAATTGCTTTAATATGTAGACAATTTTTTATGCTGATTGGAAGATGGTTAGATTTTAAACATTTGTGACACATGGGTTTGGAAAAGACAATTTGTCGAAATTTGCTAATCGCACTGTAAAACATTAAAAAAACTGGCTACGGCGGACTATGTTGCCATTTGTTAGATATACAATGTAGTAAGTGTGGATCCAAAATAAAAAGAAACAAAAAAAAAAAAAAACATAAAATTACAGCAACTCTACCGCTTTTTAATGTTTACGTACAATAAAACAACAGTGTGGTATTTATTGGTATTTGTTGTGCACATTTGGCATAGCGGATGCTATTGCTATATTGCCGGCCGGCCGCGGTGGCCGAGGGGACTGAGGCGCTTCAGTCACGGTCTGCAAGGCCACTACGGTCGGGGGTTCGAATCCCCCCTCGGGCATGGATATTTGTGCCGTCCTTAGTTGTAGGTAGTACATAAGTAGTTTGTAAGTTTAGGGACTGATGACCCCATAGTTAAGTCCCTTAAGCTTAACAAACATTTGAACGCATTTTTTACTGCTATATTTCGTGGTATCAAGTGAGATAATTCCCAATACATCTATTACCGACTTTGTGTTTTTTCTAACAGCTCACAGTTTGCAGAAGCGACATTCTACAAGTTCATACATTTGTAGTTTGACAATATATTTCTTTCTTTCTCTATGCAGGGTCGATTTTGTTAATCGGATTTGGCGTGTTAATATTTACGGGGTGGCCGAATGCCATTCATGTCGCCTCCCCATGCCCCCCCCCCCCCCAGGAGGAAATGTGTCTGCGTATACTGTTTTATGTGTGAAAGTGTAAAGTGTTACGAAATGTCTGCGAATCGTGTAACTCAGGCGGGACTTTAGGACCAGCCCGGTATTCACCTAGGGGGATGTGGAAAACCGCCTAAAAACCACATCCAGGCTGGCCGGCACTCCGACCCCCTTCGTTAATCCGTCTCCGACAGCGGTGCGTTAGACCACATGGCTAACCAAACGGGTGTAGTTTGACAGTATCAGTTTTGTAAACAATGGTAAAATGAGTGAGATGGATGGAATGAATCCGTTCCTTATCACGGTCGCCAGTGTCTCAACCTACAAGCGTGCCGGGCGCCGTGGCTCAGCGCGCCCGGTCAGAGGGCTGAACGCCCTCTGTAATAAAAAAGCTGAGCCAAGAACAAATCGAACAAAAACGAACAAACTTGATCAACGTCCGCAACGAACAGAGCTACAGATAGAGCAAAAAAAAAAAAAAAAAAAAAAGCGCTCTTTACGGAAGAGTCCTGCGTTCTGGGGGGAGGGAGTGGCAAGGCCTTGTCCTCTAATGCGGTTGATTTGCGTTAGCAGAAAACGGCGTGTGTCGGTGGACCTTTTTTCGGAGGTCGGCCGAAGAAGAACAGTTCGCTATAGGGATTGAGGACTATCCTTCAGAAAAATAGTTGATAGTACAATGTTTGGTTGTGTGGCCGTATACCGCAGCAGCTGTTAAAATTGATTATAAGAAGTAATCTGTCTTATGCTCACTGCAATTAAGCGTCTTCTGTGGCCTGTGAATGATACAAGGGTTTGCACAGTTTGTTTTCGATAAATAGATTACATACAGTTTTTTTAAACATTTTGCACGCTAGGCCTAAGCGTTTTTAACTTAATATTCGGTCTACTCACGGTGTCGATGCCTCTTCTTTACATGCTACTACTGTTTCTCCGCCTTGTTGGCTGGAGTTGGTTTTTTCCTGGCCTGTGTTTTCCGGCTGTGTACAGACTTTTCGTGTGTTTTTCTTTCGTTTTTTTCCTTTTCATCTCAGCACATCACATCACTTCACTTTTTAAAATGTAAACAGATTACATTGGTCAGACTAAAAGAACATTTGACAACAGATATAAAGAGCATGTACGAGCCTGGAAGTATAAAACATGTCACTCAACGAAACTTCCTGGCAGATTAAAATTATGTGCCGGAACCGGGACTCGAACCTGGGACCTTTGCCTTTAGCGGGCAAGCGCACTACCGACTGTGCTATCCCGACACGACTCACGATGCCGCCTCACAACTTTACTTCCTCCAGTACCTCGCCTCCTACTTTCCAAACTTGCCTGCGTAAGGCAAAGGTCCCAGGTTCGAGTCCCGGTTCCGGCACACAATTTTAATCTGCGAAGAAGTTTCATATCAGCGCACAGTCCGCTGCAGAGTGAAAGTTTCATTTAAGTCACTCAACATTTGCAGAGCACTTACACCAAAACCAACACAAAATCTCCACCAGAGACACAGATATGGAAACCCTAAGAATAAACAACAACAAAAAACACCTGCTCACCTTTCAAGAAAACTATCATATCCAAAAAACAATAACAGAAAAGAAACATCTCATAAACGACCAAACCAATCTGGCAAACAACACACTTTTCAAGCTTATTGACCACCTAACATAAATATAAACATTACCAGAGTCAACCCCCTTTCATAAAAACACAAATCGCGATACCCTCACCTCCTCCTCCCCACCCCCATTACAACCCCATTAAACCTACATTTACTCATCTGTAAAAACATCTTAACACCCTGTTCACGAAATTTAATATCTCTCTCTCTCCCTTTCTCTGTCTCTTATCTGTCTGTCTCTCTCTCTCTCTCTCTCTCTCTCTCTCTCTCTCTCTCTCTTCTCTCTCTCCCTCTCTCTCCCTCCCTCCCCTCCCTCTCTCTCTCTCTCTCTCTCTCTCTCTCACACACACACACACTCATGTCGAATTAAGTCGTATTTATGCATTATAAATATATAACGTTGGCAACACACACAGACCACACGAAAAACAAATGAACAGACGAAAACATAGTCACACTGTAGTGAAACGATAAATAAACAGACAGGCATTCCACTTATAACAGGTGATATGTAATCTGTATACATTTCAAAAACTGATGTAATGTGCTGAGATGAAAAGGAAAAAACGAAAAAAAAAAAAAAAAAAAAAAACACACACGAAACGTGCCGTACTCAGCCCTCAAACACACGCCAGGAAAAAACGAACTCCAGCCAACAAGACGGAGAAACAGTAGTAACATGTAAAGAAGAGACGTCAACACCGTGAGTAGACCGAATATTAAGTTAAAAACACTTAGGCCTAACGTGCAAAATGTTTAAAAATACTGCTTTTCATATATTTATCGAAAACAAACTGTACAAACCTTTGTATCATTTACAGACCACAGAAGATGCTTTTAAAATAAAAAAGCGAAACGCTTCTGGTGTAAGATAAATCTCTTAATTGCAGTCAGCATAAGACAGATTACCTCTTACAATCAATAGTTGATAGTGTTCGACGTAAGCGAGCGGCGGTGATGCAGAGCTATATTCGCTGGATGCAGGAGGGATCAACGGACCGACGGGAGCGATCGCATCCAACTCGTTGCGCCACTACTGGAGGGCTTACATTGCAGCACGGCAGTGACGGAACACTGTGTGACGTCACAAACAATATCACAACAACCCCGGTCTGTTGCGGAACAAGATCGACGTATTAGACTTTCCGCAAGCCTCGCATTGCTGCGTTTGGAAGAGAGTCAACGTAACGGGCGTTTGAGCAGGCAGTGGTGCCATTAATGACTATGGCTATTTTTGCCAACGAATTGCGATTCTGCCCGTGCCCCTAGGATGGTAGGATTAGAGTCTGCAGATTCCTCGTAAGATATATCTGAACTGTTGCTTTATGCCAGAGGAGTACAGCTCAAAAGTAGTGAGGGGCCAAACCAAAACTACACTTTTCAAAAGAGTTAACGGATCAGTTGAGATATCATACACATGATAACGTATTTTATGAAAATATTGGTTACAATCGTAATTTACTCCTGATAAAATAATGATATTTTGGTGTCTGAACTCCTTACTTGAGGTTTGCATGTCGTTTACTTAGTGCGAGGCACCATGGGGCTCCCATAATAGTGAAAAACTCATTCTCGTTGCCCTCTAATATGGTGTGTGATCATCTCGGGCGACAAGTATATTTCTACACCTGCGTGTCATGGACAGTACAAGGTTATCCATCAGCTCTTGAGGGATATTTGGCCATTCTTCCACGAGTGAAATACCCAGCTCATCAACCGTCGTGGGAGGTGCTGGTCTGGCTGCAATGCGTCTGACAAGTGCATCTCATACACGCTCATACACGAACAAGCTGGCCACTGCACTCGTTCAGTTCCCTCAGCTTCAGTCACGTTGTCCACCAGCGCAGCTCTGTGGGGACGAGCGTTATCGTCCACCAGAAGGATCTCCCATGGCACCAATATAGGGCACAATAAAAGCTTGAAGGATCTCGTCTGTGTACCTCTGTGGAGTCAAAGTACCATTCTGAACGACATAGAGGTCCGTACTTCCGCCAGTACTGGCTTATGCCCGCTCCATTCGTACACCTATATGAGACAGTGATGTTTTCTGCACATACGCTGGACTGTTCCGTGTTCCACGTTCTCTCCAGATGACGGAACGACGACTGTCCGGCTGAACACAAAATCTGGACTCATCTGTGAACAGAACCAGGCACCATTCGCTACGACTCCAATCCTGATGCTCCTCCGACCAGTTCCTGCGTGCTGTTGTGGTTTTAATGGGACACAGATTCCTGTATTCAAATATTATGAATTATCTCGAACAGGATCTATGGACCCAAGGTCAACACGGATTTAGAAAATATCGTTCATGCTCTTTACTCACACGAAGTGATGGTTGCTATCGACAAGGGTTCGCAAATCGATTCCGTATTTCTCGATTTCCAGAAGGCTTTTGACACCGTACCTCACAAACGGCTTTTAATCAAATTGGATGGTTATGGTATATCGCCCCAAATTTCCGATTGGATAGGGGATTTCTTGTCAGAGAGGACACAATTCGTAGTAATCGATGGTAAGGCATCGACTAAAACAGAGGTGATATCGGGTGTTCCGCAGGGTAGAGGACACAGTTCGTAGTAATCGATGGTAAGGCATCGACTAAAACGATTTGAATAAGATACCAGTATGGTGTAAAAATTGGCAGTTGACTCTAAACAATGAGAAGTGTGAAGTCGTGCACATCAGTGCGAAAATAAATCCGTTAAACTTTGTTTACATGATAAATCAATCAAAAGTGAAGGCCGTAAACTCCACAAAATACCTAGGAATTACTATTACTTCAGACTTAGACTGGAAAGGACACGTAGATAATGTCGTGGGAAAGGGGAACCAGAGACTGCGTTTTATTGGCAGAACCCTTGAAAGATGCAATAGAACTACAAAAGAAACTGCATACACTGCGCTTGTCCGTCCTTTTTTGGAGTATTGCTGTCCAGTGTGGGATCCTTATCAGGTGGGTTTGACGGAGGACATCGAAAGAGTCCAAAGAAGGGCAGCTCGTTTCGTATTGTCGCGATAGAGGGGAGACACCGTTACGGAAATGATACAAGATGTGGGATGGGAATCATTACAACAACGGCGCTTTTTGCTGCGGCGTGGGGTACTTACGAAACTCCCATCGCCAACACTCTCCTCGAATACGAAAATATATTGTTGACTCCGACTTACGTAGGTAGAAATGATCAGAGCTCAAACGGAGAGATTCAGGTGTTCTTTTTTTCCGCGCGCTATTGGAGAATGGAATGGGAGATAAATAGTTTAACGGTGGTTCGATGAACCCTGTGCCAGGCACTTAAATGTGATTTGCAGAGTACCCCATGTAGCTGTAGACACAGTAGGCCTCCAAGAGTAGAGGTTACATTCGCGAAGTCGATTCCGGACAGTTTGTCTTCATACTGCGCGTCATGTTGCAGCTGAGTTGCATTCAGTCGTCTGTTTCGACGGGCTATTAACCTCATATAAAGGTAATCTCTTGCTGATGTTACCCGTGGACGACCTTTCCCTTGCCTTCTCTTAACGGTTCCCGTTGTCTGAAATCTCGTCCAGGAAATTACACTTTGAGACACTCCAATAGTGTGCAGCCATCTCCCTGTCTGTCCCGCTTCCAACCTTACTATAACTCTCCATGCCATATCTTCGCCCAAGGCACGTTGTTGCTGCATTGCACTACCTATTCCCTACACTATCTGAACCCAACTGCATGTGTAATTCGTTTGGTAGACTAAACACAAGGCAAGACCAACCCCCTCAGCAGCAATTTTCTGTTATTAAGACTATCTCGGGTGCCGTAATGGTGTTGTCTCCACAGGAAGACGTCGAACCATTTTTCTTCATTCTGCCGATTACAATAATTCAGAAGGTAGTAATCTCAGCTGGTCCCCTAACTGTTTTGAATATCTTTCCATTAACGCATTCTCGGTGTTGTTTCATGTCCCGCAATTTAATATGGACTATCATCAGTTATTGGAATTACGAGACTAATAGTGTTTTCAAATAATCGTTCAGTTAAATGCTTCACTAGCTTGCCGTAGTTCCGTTGCTAACAGCAGAGCTAATTGCTGTGACAAGGTGAAAGGCCTTACGGTACACTCAGCATCGTTAACTTAATAGTCGAGCCGCGTCCAGTGAAGCCCCCATGCACAAGGTCTCTTAATGCGAAGCTGTCCGCCTTGCGTAACAACGTTTCCGCATATCGCCAGCGGTGGATTTCACTTTGCTGACCGACCATGTGTGCGAGAATCAGCATGCGCGACTCGTGGGAATTTAGGTCGGTCCAGAGAGCGTGTTCGAATTAGCTTAAATTGAATGCAACTACTTATCAGTCGTAATCCATACATCATTATATAAATACGCTAACAGGAAAATTGTGGTACAGATTACTAATTTATTCGTGCAAGAAGGACAATGAAAATTACATAATTCGAAAGAACGTTTGTCGTAGATTTCACGAATATGAATATTATGTGTGCATTTAGCCATTAAAAGTGGTAAAACGAAGTAGACATTTTGCTATCTACAGCTTGGATCAAGTTCTACATTCTCCAACAATCAGCTCACTGATTGGCTATTCGCCTCGACCAAAGACGCTGTAGTGCAGAGCATCTGCAATATTAAAATAACGTATTAAAATAAGTGAATATCGAAACATGGACTGCTCCCAACTCACTTTCTTGTGCCATTCAAATGCTTCATTTTCGCAGTGATTAAGAGTGGTTAAAGGAAATGGATGTTTTCGTATGAATGCCGATATAAAGGATGATGCGCCGGAAGAGGCATCTAGCGGTGCTCGGGTGGAACTACGAACTCGAGAATGCCGATATAAATGATGATGTGCTGGGAGAGGCATGTAGCGGTGCACGGGTGGAACTACGAAGTCGACATGTTGTCAGCTCTGGAATTCTGTATATCGCAATATCGAAATAACATTATTTCTTGGCGTTGTATAAATATACGAACACCGAAATTGTAGTTCCATTTCAAATATTAGGCTAATGAAAGTTATATAATTAAAAAATGGCACGAGAAGTATATACTTCTGTTTTTATTAGTTGTTATTGTATCAGGCATTTTCCTTAACACGTAAAAGATACCGTTTCATACCTCCCAGTGCCGGTTTAATTTTACCAAATATCCCAGCGGCCTCCTATGATATGTTGGCAACAGATGCTGAATAGTGAGAATCCTGTGAGTCTTCATTTTAGCCAATCGCTTGAAAATGAAATGTTTCAAATGTTTGTTAAGATTATGGGACTTAACTACGGGGTCATCAGTCCCTAAACTTACAAACTACTTATCAACTACCTTATACTAAGGACGGCACAAATATCCATGCCCGAGGGGGGATTCGAACCCCCGACCGTAGTGACCGTGCAGACCGTGACTGGAGCGCCTCAGTCCCCTCGGCCACCGCGGCCGGCCAATCGCTTGACAACGCTGATGTTTTCTCACAGAATCTTCGCTTT
The DNA here is from genome assembly GCA_026315105.1 of Locusta migratoria. Taxonomy (NCBI): domain Eukaryota; kingdom Metazoa; phylum Arthropoda; class Insecta; order Orthoptera; family Acrididae; genus Locusta; species Locusta migratoria. The sequence continues at coordinate 81,785,155 of CM048754.1, read as the reverse complement.
ACGAGGGCAATTATTTTTACTGAGCGGACGAGGGTACATACAAGAACCTGTCAACCATAAAGCAGGAACAGCATTATTTGTTTACTTCATGGTCTGTACGATACACTAATCGAGTCATTCTATGTCGTTCGAACAAATTGGCAAAGATTTTCTATCGTGTTGTTGATGTTGCCAACATAATCACGGGAGGCCGCCGACATGATACGTAAATACCATTCTAAACACAATTGGTCGATTATCGACCACAGGCAATACTGGTCCTATAAAATATGTTGTATATGTGTATGTATGTTCCACGTCTCCTCCTAAACTACTGGGCCGATTTCAACCACACTTGGTATACATGTTTCTTACTAGCAGGAAACGATATCTGTCGGGGTAAGAGCCACCTACGAAATACCCGTAAGGAGATATGACGTAATAAACAATGACACTAGTGAATAACGGCCGCATCATGCGATAATATTCTACATCTACACTATTGGACCGATTTCAACCATATTTGGTACAATTATTCCTTAAGGTCAGGAATCATTTGCTATGATTGCAAAAACCACCTACGATGCATAGTTCATGCGATATCACGTCATAAACATTGAAAACTGCGCCATCTTGCGGCGCGTTGTAGCATGATTTTATTCAACTATTTGAAAATGAGAACACTTAGCGACTTCCAATAAACTTTGAACATAATTTCAAATCTTTACTAAACTTTTTTCTCGCCGACAACCCCAACAAAATCATGAAAGGTAAAGAGTTTATCGCTTACTACTTTTTGGATGTTCATGATGTATATCTGCGGCATGTGGCATGACGTTACCAGTTACTACTTCTACACTGTGAATTGTATTCTCGAGACAACTCACAGACAGTACACATACATAGCACTGAATGTTTCGTCGATACTATATCACAGTTCGACATATGGTTCATGAGATATGAAGTCATAAACAATTTGGTTCATGAAAAACCGCATCATCATGCATGAGGTTTTGCCTTATTACGTCTTTACTGCTGAAACCATTCACGATACATTTTGCGGACATTAGGCACATATACCACTGAATGTACCTTCGAATTTGCATCATAGTAGGACACACATTTCAGGACATATGACGTCATAAACAATGAAATTTCCGAATATCTGCTACATCATGCGCTATTTTTCCACATCTCCTCCTGAAATAATGGTCCGATTTCAACTAAACTTGGTACACATATTGATTACTATCAGACATCAATCTCTGCGGGGTGGAAACTACCTACGACATACAGTTCAGGAGATATGACGTTGCTAACAATGAGTCACAAAAATTTTCGCCGCAAGTGTCAATAAATATTAGGTTGTGGAAATAAAATCCGCTACCAGTCCCAATTATTGGTGTTTTATTAAAACACTACCGGTTTCGGGCTTGTGCCTGTATTCAGACGTTTACATTCAGTGTTGTTGACTGTTTAAAGAAAACGAACACGAACTGGATACCCTACTTATATGTGAGTACACTAATAGCCTTAACACAAGTCACTCCACCACATACCATGCTTCTTTTATGTATATGATACATATGGGCGCAGAGAGGATGGCAATTTGGAACATGAAGTTTATCGGAAGATGACGCACTTGCATTTACGTGCAAACAGCTGCCGCCGACCAATGTCTCTGGCGCATGCGCAGTTGCGCGGTACGCGAGAATAAAGGGCCGAAGCGAGCACTGGAGCGTCATTTTTAGAGCTCACTCTGAAGGTGGTTGAACGTTACACAGCCGAAACATTAGAAGAAGAAGAAGGAGAATTTTTGTGGCTGATCGCCCGAAACTTAAATGGAACAATTATAATCAAGTTTGGCAGTTGCCTCAATTAAACGTTTTCTGATGGCTATGGGAATGTTACTGGCGCAAAAAAATGGAAAAATATAGTCTTTTAAGCGGGTTGTACACTGTGTCAAACCTTGAGCTCATATAATGTGAAACATGGAACAGTGGTTACTCTGCGAAAATACTATTTAATCTTTGAATTTTCGACTTTCCCGTATATGTGGCAATAGTTTTATTGTTTGCTATGATCAGCGCAACATGATTCATCGCAATTAATGCTAAAAACTATGTGTGAAATCGAAGGCAAAATTGTGTAAAAATTTCAACGCCATCTGTGAAGAATTTTCGGAGATTCCAAAATCTTGACCGGTCATTTACATTTTTAAATGTGGATGATCCTAACCGCAAATATCAGAAAGTTCTTGAACGAATGCTATGAAGTTTTGACAAAACGTTCTACTGGCACACGCGCATGTTTTTATACGCAGTTTAAAAATATATATATGTTGTATATCAATTTATATAAAAACACTCTGCTTAAAGTAATTGCCGCGCGGGTGTAGCCGAGCGGTCTGGAGCGCCACGTTACGGATCGCGCGACCTCCCGCGTCGGAGGTTCGAATCCTTCCTCGATCATGGATGTGTGTGTTATCCTTAGGTTAGTTTTCTTAGTTTCAGTAGTTTGTAAGACTAGGGACTGATGACCAACGTAGTTTGGTCCCATAAGATTACAAACATTTGAACATTTTTTATAAAGTAAATATGACAGCGCAAAAAACATCTTACTCAGCAAACCGCATTGTTAGCTTTTCCGAGCTATGCCACATTGACAGTGTACAAGAACTCTTTCATATCACCAGGTTCCTGCCCAAATTCGAACCGATATTATGTCACGTGATTAACGAGTGGCAAAGATTTAAGTGTCTCACGATGGACCAGTTAAATATACCGCGTCCGTGTGTTTAATTTTTGTGATTTATTGCATAAAAATGTACAGTTTTTTTCAATCTTGATGCAATTTTGGACACTTGACCATCAAAACAGAAGGAAAGTCACTGTCTACATAAAATTTCGTATGGTGCATGGCGGAGAGTATTTCATCTATGGACTCCGAAGAAATCTAGTTTTATACCGATCAGAGGTGGAAAATTTGTACATTTGACCTTAAAAATAAGAGGAAGATCACTCACTGTCTACATAATTATTTTGTATGGTACTTGGCGGATAGTACTTATAAACGTTAGTCTACAGTTTTACGCCGAGCTTGAAGTAATTAAGCCCTGGTGGAGTAGCCGAGCGGTCTAAGGTGTCTTGCTGCGGAGCGCACGGTTGCTCGCCGTCGGAGGTTCGAGTCCTCCCTGGGCTGGGGCATGGGTGTGTGTGTGTTTCATTTAGTTGACCTTAGTTTAGGTAGTTTGTAAGATACGGACTGATGACCACGCAGTTTGGTTCGATAGATTTACAAACATTTGAACAGTTTTTTGAAGTAATTTACACACTTTACCTTAGAAACAATGAGAAGGTTACTGTCTGCCCAATATTTCATACCGCTGCAACAGGCTTTGACTTTATGAATTACCATGAAAGTCGGGTCATGTACGTTTCGACGCAGATTTTTATACTCCGGGAGCCACAGTATATTGTGCAGGGCAGGTGGTACCTTGCAAGAAAATTCGCTTCATCGATCGTGATGAAAGTTGATAGATCTTTTATAAGTTTGATGAACAGCGGGGAGAGGCAAGAAACTTAACAAGGAGGAGAGAGAGAGAGAGTTGATATGCAGAACGGGAGGTGGAGGAAGACACCACACCGCACATCAATGGTCCAAGAGAGGTCGTGCATAATTGTCTTGCGTGGTGATTTTTTTCAGTTCGCAAAAGTGCTCGTTTTAATTTAGCAAATTTAGTAACAGGTACAGCATCGACACAATCTCTGCTGGATTCGTGCCTGGCACGTGGATTCGGTCTTGATCTTTGCTCTTCCGCTTCACGTTTTATGATTCTCCCTCACACCAATGTAGCCTTCAGCAGACGTCATATTTAAATACAGGTAGACAGTAATTTATCTGTTTACAACTCGTTTAAATACTGGCATGGAACCAATGTTGAAGTATTCATTGTGCATGATCACGACTAGGAAAATAGAAAGGACAAAAAAAAAAAAAAAAAAAAAAAAAAATAGAGAGAGAGACCAGTAAAGAAAACAAGGAAAAGGAATAGAACGAGAAAAGAACATTTAACATCGGGTTTCAGTTGCACGTAAGAGGTGTATTAATACGGCTAACAGATAAAGTCTCTCTTTATCAACGGTGGTGATCGAAAAGATTAATTCTACCACTTATCGTGAAATGAAGATTCCGCTGGCATGTGCGAAGCTTAGTTATGACGACACTTTACTAGAATGAACGATGTGCGGACTCAAATCTGTCGCGTCTTCAGTCCCTACCGGCAAGTACAACAACAGCCGGATGTACTTCGAAGGGAAACGTAGTTTCGTATGTCGAAAGGCATGTATCATCATAAATGGACGCTAAGTGGAACACCTCCCATAAACTGGTGTTTATCTCAGAAAGTGTGTGTTTCCTGACCAATGTTATTTGTTGCTTGATAATATGTGTACTACCATACTACCATTCACTGGCACAGCCACGGGGGGTGGGGACTAGTGGGGTTAAAGCCCCCTTCCTCCAAAACCTCACGATGATTTTTTATGATTATAATTATTTATTGTTTTCATTTTTTTTATTTTCAATAGGTGGCCACCGGAAATATGAAATAATACACAGGTAATAAATCACAATGTAACTATAATTTGCCAAGCATAAATGAACGTGACAGTGGGTCGTCACTAGACTTACGCATAACAGTTCGCGATCGGGAGCTCTGCCGCGAACTAGTTCGTTCTTTTAGTTCATCCGCTTCCAGTGACGGCTGAGGGGCGTGGTCTGCGCATGCAGGTGGAGGGAGAAGTTCCCCACCTAGCTGCTTCATGCGCTTGCTGCTTGAGCCGATAACGATATCAAGCAAACCAAAAGAAACAGTTTGTGGATAATTTCTCGCGATTAAGTTTATAGTTATCTCTATATCTTGGCATTATGGAATTTATTAGTCAGATATTGCAGAGTGCAGAAAACTTCAAAACAGAAATTTTGTAGCACTGAACTATGTAATCTAGCAGGCAGACGCTCACCTCGAAATGACTCTCATCAGCAGAAGGCAAACACGTGATTTTTAATTCTGCTGCGTGCCCTCTCGCTATTGCCCGTCGGTCTTCGGAAAAGAATTCAACGAAGTAAGAAGAGATACGTTTTGCATAATAGTTCGCGACCGGTAACGCATATTTTAATTCGCGACCGATCGCGCATATTTTAGTTCGCAGCTCGGCCGCGAAGTAGGTCGCTCTTAGTTCGTCCGCTCTTTCAGTTCGTTCGCTCTTTTTATTTCATCCGCTCTTTTTAGTTCGTCCGCTCTCTTTGGCTTTTGCTACCGCTACTAAAAGTGCTCTTTCTTTTGTTATGACAGCTTTTTTACATAATGATCAGTGTTGCCCAAGCGTGTGCTATTACCCGTATTTTTGGGCAATTAGACATCAAATACTTAAGCAAATAAACCAGTTATTTACGCGAATGGGTGATACAATGGTATTCAACTACTTTGCATACAGAGTACTCGTAGTAAATGTTATTTAGACACTGCTAAATACCTCAGAAAGGAAAATTTGTGGCAGTGAACTATGAAACTACAGCTGAGCTGCATCTCAGCTCGAAATGACGGCTACTGGCAGAATGGAATCACGCGATTCTAAGCGCTCTCGCGTCCTCTCGCTGTTCCACGCCAGTCTTCACAAAAGGAGCGGACGAACTAAGAGGCGAGGGATCTGCGATCTAGTTGCGTACTTCGCCTGTGGGAGTGCTCTTCCGAACTAGTTGGTTCGCGAACTAAACAAGACTAGTTGTCAGCGTGATGCCGCCACTGAAAACCTGTGTTACTGTGAGCGGTTTTAACGCCGCCGCGACCAGCTTGATGCTGCCGTGTTGTTTGCCTCTGCTGTGCTCCTCAAGTTACGAGCCGATTGTTCGTGTGCGGCGACCCGCTGCTTAGCAGGTCAGCGGCGCCACCGAGTGCAATCTTGTCACAACGACAGTGTTATTTTAGTTCAAATTTTTACACGTAGAGTGTCTCTGTTACCAAGCATTAATCCCGATTTGCAGGGTCTGCTACTTTGCTACGTCTCCTCCATTTCTTTCGGTCGTTGACACCTTCTCGCCTTAAACCAACAGCGACCATGTCTGCCCTGATGTCGTCGGTCCATCTCTTTGCCGGTCTCCCTCGTGGTCTTGTTCCTCCTGGGTTGGTGCGGAGTGCTGTCTTCGCAACCGAGTTGTCCTCCTTTCTGGTGACGTGGCCGTTCCAGCGGAGACGGGCTTCCCTCAGCTTGTCTGTCATGGGCGCCACACCATACTTTTGCAGGACTTCTGTATGTTTTACATGGTCACATCGGGTCAGTCCCATGGACCAACGAAGCATCTTCAGCATTTGCTCCTGCTGATTTGTCATAGGCGTAAAAAGGGGCCGCTGTTTCTGTTCTGCCTCAGCTTCCGGAGAGTAAGTATAATCAGCGCACTCACCTGATGATGGCAGCCAGTTGGTCTGCCGAAATATTGTGTCTAGCTGATGATGGTATTCGCCTGCAAACCCGAGAAGAATATTATGAATGAATCTCTCTGCACAGAACGGATAATCAACTACCCAATCTGTAATTGCCAGCCGTTATGTGTCTAATGTAACAGTCAATTTTACGATCAATTTCAGATAAAGTCCCGTGTGTATAATCTGCAGGTTCTTCATTCCAGATAGGTAGCTCCCGTAGGAATACCTTTGTACTGAAAGGATATTGTATGTAAAAGGGACTAAATAACTGTAGACGAATGCAGACCCTACTTTTGAGTTAAAACATGTACTGAGCATTTGAGATACATCCATTAACATTCCTTATAGAAGCCAATCATAATCCCCATATCCCGAATACTCCAACCTCCACCAGCAAAGAACAGCCACTATCGCGTCCTAGCAATTACATAGAGATTTTAAATGTTTAGAAAAATACTTTACAATAAATTTGTGATTAACGATCATGCTATGGATACATATTGAATACTGCCAACATTCTAATTAGTCTTAAATTGATTTACAGCGTGACATCTTTTACCGATAATTACATGGTTAACAAATGTACCTATGCGAGGTGGCTCTAGCAGTCGTAACGCACTAGACTCGCATTCGGGAGGGGATGGTTCAAATCCACCCCCGGCCATCCAGATTTAGGTTTTCCGTGATTTTCCTAAATCTCTCCAGGCAAATGCCGGGATGGTCCTTTCAGAGGGCACGGCCGATTCCCTTCCACTTCGTATCCAAATCTCCGAGCGTTAGCTCCGTCTCTAATGACCAAGCTGTCGACGGGACGTTAAACCCTAAGCTCCCTTCCTTCTTATACATTTAATATTATCTATCTTTTTAAAAAGTTTATAATTTATTGAACTTTTTTTTTAAATAAAGAGGGTGCCGTACAGCAACGGCCTGCAGGTTAAGCTGCATAGGTGTATGCAAGCAGCTGCCTCATTTTAAACTTGTCACGTGTCCCAGAAAGACCTTTTAATTGTGTTATGGTTAGGACCATTGATCGTTTATGAGTCGTCATGACTTACAATGTGGTATACAATGTGTTATACAATCGTAACATTCTTGGCCTATAGATACACACGGTGTTACAAAAAGGTACGGCCAAACTTTCAGGAAACATTCCTCACACACAAAGAAAGAAAATGTGTTATGTGGACATGTGTCCGGAAACGCTTAATTTCCATGTTAGAGCTCATTTTAGTATGTCTTGATTGGGCCTCATGTTCTTCCACCTACGCTCACTGGAGCACGTTATCATGATTTCATACGGGGTACTCTACCTGTGCTGCTAGAACATGTACTTTACAAGTACGACACAACATGTGGTTCATGCACGATGGAGCTGCTGCACATTTCAGTCGACGTGTTCGTACGCTTCTCAACAACAGATTCGGTGACCGATGGATTGGTAGAGGCGGACCAATTCCGTGGCCTCCACGCTCTCCTGACCTCAACCCTCTTGACTTTCATTTATGGGGGCATTTGAAAGCTCTTGTCTACGCAACCCCGGTACCATATGTAGAGACTCTTCGTGCTCGTATTGAGGACGGCTGTGATACAATACGCCATTCTCCAGGACTGCATCAGCGCATTAGGGATTCCATGCGACGGAGGGTGCATGCATGTATCCTCGCTAACGGAGGACATTTTGAACATTTCCTGTAACAAAGTGTTTGAAGTCACGCTGGTACGTTCTGTTGCTGTGTGTTTCCATTCCATGATTAATGTGATTTGAAGAGAAGTAATAAAATGAGCTCTAACATGGAAATTAAGCATTTCCGGACACATGTCCACATAACATATTTTCTTTCTTTGTGTGTGAGGAATGTTTCCTGAAAGTTTGGCCGTACCATTTTGTAACACCGTGTATATTTTGTTTCTGTTGTTTTAATGTCCCACTAAAAATTGATTTTACAGCACTGTTGATGTTCCATCATAGGAACGAAATCAATATGTGAATTTTTGTAAAATAAATATTTAATACCGCCCACCAAGCTGAACCTTCTTATTTTATTAATGACGTAATTTTCGGTTTCGGCCGAAACTAGGAGCTGAATATTCGGTTACGGCTTCGGTATCGGGCGCAAATCATGTTTCTGTCGGACTATATGATCATCAGCGCGAGAAATTACAACCGAAAAAAATTACGACCATTCTTAACGCGTTCGCTGCGGACACCACTGCGGGGTACTAACGCTTTGGGTGGACGCCTGTAAAGCGCACGTGCACCGAGAGCTGAAATCATATCCTTGCGTAACCTGTAACACTGGAAGCGAATATAACGTCTGCACAAGAGGTGGTGCTAGATATAGAAATACAAGTACGCCACAGCTGCATGCTGATTATCTGATAAATCTGATAAAAAGGTGTCCGAGGCTTATAAACGTCATATGCATTTATTGCAAACAATTCTAACAACGCCTCTGATTTTGCCGGCCGCGGTGGCCCAGGGGACTGACGCGCTCCAGTCACGCTCCACTACGGTCGGGGGTTCGAATCCCCCCTCGGGCATTGATATTTGTGCCGTCCTTAGTATTTGTTAGTTCATAAGTAGTTTGTAAGTTTAGGGACTGATGACCCCGTAGTTAAGTCCCATAAGCTATACAAACATTTGAACATTTGAACTAACTCCAAGAAACACAGTTGACAACTGTTTTCAATTCGGAGTTTGTCAACAGTTGTGTGAAATCGCGAGTTTGAAAAACTAGTTGAGGGAGTTTTGTCTCGAGTTTGTAGTTTATGGTCAGTGAGCGAAGACACGGCGGAGTTGGGCAACTTGCGCATGCGCATTGCCGCGTAACTGTCGTCCCCTGTGTCGTTTAGCCCGTTATTTCACCGCAAGTACGAAGAATACGAAATATTTATTAACACAAAGCGCAGTGGAAAAATACGCTGTTAGTATCGTATAAAGAAAAAGCTACCACGATCCAAGTGGCTAACTGTGGATGATATGGAAGAAATTAGGTGGACTAAAATATTTATGGAGATGCATAGGTGAAATTAATGTTCTTATTTGTACTCTAGACTAACCTACTTAATTCCTCCCTAAGTGAGTTATATTTTGTTTCTTTTCATCTGGAATAATACGTGAAATGGTACACTGTAGGATTCGAGTACCGGTACCTATGTTATTGCGTGCTGGAGGCTGAAACAGCTTTTTATAGGCAGAAATTGCATTCATGATTCGCATGATGAAAAACTGCGCCAGTTGGCGCAGTACTTTATTGTGATTAACACGATGAATTTAGAGTATTAACCTTAAGAACAGGTAATAATAATAATCTCGTGTAGCTCATTGGCCTGGTGCAAGTCTTTGAAATGAACGCCACTTCGGCGACTTGCGTGTCCCTAGCCTACCCCAGTTATCCAACCGCGGAAGGGAAAGGGGACCTACAGCTTAACGTGCAATCCGAACCACGTGTCGTTTCTGGCGACTCCTCACACTGTTGAGAGGTGAAGGATGGGTAAAAGTGCAGACTGAAAAAGTCCGAAGTCCAACGCCTCTGATTTCGCCGGCCGCGGTGGCCGAGGGGACTGAGCCGTCCCAGTCACGGTCTACACGGCCACTGCGGTCGGGGGTTCGAATACCCCCTCGGGCATGGATATTTGTGCCGTCCTTAGTATTAAGTAGTTTGTAAGTTTAGGGACTGATGACCCCGTAGTTAAGTCCCATAAGCTATACAAACATTTGATTTTAAAAAGCCGCGGTGGAGTAGCCGAGCGTTCTAAAGCACCTCGCTGCGGAGCGCGCGGTTGCTCGCCGTGGAGGTTCGAGTCCTCCCTGGGACATGGGTGTGTGTGTGTTTGTCCGTAGGTTAGTTTACCTAGGTTTAAGTAGTTTGTAAGGTACGGACTGATGACCACGCAGTTTGGTCCTATAGATTTACAGACATTTGAACATTTGCCTCTGATTTATTGATTTTATTTCAAACAAAGCACAGCACAGACGGCTGAATACGAAAACACACAACTGCAGACACTAAAAGGTTACGTGATATTTTGCTGGTGGCTTGTACTGAGACGAGTGCACAACCAAGCAAACTAAACTGGGTACTCAACTAACGAACTTGCTGCTTATAAGCCCCAACCCGCTCTGGCGTGTTGATCGCGGAAACGCTTATAAGCGTCAGCCGCGGCGAACGTGTTACCTGAACAGCTCTCGTACAATGCTTGTTGCGTAGGCTCAGCATGGCGCTCGAACACAAACCGGCCGTAGCTGACCGGTAGAGAATTTCAGACGCCGCCTGTAGCTGTACTGGCTGCGCCGGTCTGGGCTGTGTGTGTGTGTGCGCGTGTGTGCGCTCCTCGGTTGCCTCGAGCGTCCTTGCTTTGAATAAACACTCGTAAAGCCGGCGAGATCTCGTGTGGCTCTCCCCGTAGCGGCACGGCTCTCTGTGCTGTGTGTTTCAGGCTGCACTACACGCGGTACGGCGAGGCATGCCGACCGTCTCGCGTACACTAAACCTGCCGTAGGCCCACTGGAAGTAACTAGCCACTCACTGGCGATAGCGTGGCAGTGAATGCGAAAATGTCAAATGTTTGTTAATCTTTACGACTAAACTTCTTTGGTAATTAGTCCCAACGCTTACAAACTACTTTAACTATCAACTATCTTCATAGATAAACCATACAAAAAATACAAAATAAACGTAATTAATGTGCACAAACAAAGAGAGGAAATAACCTGCGCCGGCCGCGGTGGCCGAGGGGTCTGAGGCGCGCCAGTCACGGTCTGCACGGCCACTACGGTCGGGGGTTCGAATCCCCCCTCGGGCACGGATATTTGTGTCGTCTTTAGTATTAGTTAGTTCCTAAGTAGTTCGTAATTTTAGGGACTGATGACCCCGTAGTTACGTCCCATAAGATTTACAAACATTTGAACATTTTGAAATAACCGGCAAAATAACATGTATTGAGATTAAAAACGGAAAATCACTTCAATTTAACATATAGTTAAGAATACTTACAAGGTGTTAAAACAGAATGGTAAAATGCATCAAATAAAATACATCTAGTTGAGACAAACAGGAGTCAGTATAACTAAAAATATTACAAATACAGTGGTCATCTTACAAGGAATGTACTTGGGCTCGAACAAACACATATACACCAAAATCGTATGAGAGATAATGTAAAGATCCCTTATTGCACTAGTGACACTCCCGCATCTGCAAAACTCTGCAGTCGTCCGTTAGAGGCCTCTGCGTGTGGCATGCCGCATTGCACTTTGACCTGTCGGTTCGCCAGTAGGGACGGTGCAGTGTGCCTCCGAAGTTGCGTTTTGTGACGTTATTTGTGTGGTGAAGCGTCAGATGGGGCGGCGATTGTTAATCAATCCTGCTAATGTATTGCGATTAGCTGAGATGAAGTTACGAAGAACCCTTCTTCGTGAACATGGTATTAGTGTAGAAAATGAATCATTTGCATGCTTTCTCGTATCTGTTATGGTACAGAAATATGAGCATAAGTTAGATACTGTTGTTACAAACTCATAATAATGATAATAGGGGTGATAATGACGAACAACTCATTGCAAGCGGTAGTGCTACGGTAAGTGCGAGAAGAGGCGATGGAAGCAGTGGCAGTGAATACCAACAGTCTTCCGAGAAGAAGGTTAAATTTGCAAGTATCATCACGGCTTTTGATGACAATACGCTATAGAACATGTACGATGATTATTGCATAAGCTATAGTTCAGATATCTGCATTACGTATGGCGTCAACAATTAAATCTACAGTGCTATCTAGAGCATGATTGCAGAGTTTTGCAGAAAAACGACACCCACCAGTACATTGAGGTGTACGTAGAGATCCTGTAAGCAAACGTTCATACAGATATGTTTGTTCGAGCCCATGTACTTTCCTTGTGAGTTAAACTAACCTAAGGACAACACACTCACTCATGCCGGAGGGACGACTCGAGCCTACGACGGACAGCAACCGCGCGCTCCGCAACAAAGCGGCTTAGAGCGCTCGGCCACTCAACCGCGGCTGGAAAGATATCAAATTCAGAACATGGAGAGATTTTAATAAATATACAGAGTTGAAAGTTGCTTGCTTGTCCTTCTCTCTTACAAAATTTACATCTGCTGCGAAAGTTGTGTTTTACCATATGATCTAAGAAACGTAACTGACTGACGCTACTTGAGTGGAATGTAACTGAATGTGTTTGAACTTGTTCTATCTGAATGCCTTTGCACAACGTTATGTTAATCTGACTGCGAATTTTTGGCTCACTTTAGGTTACGGTAGTAACACTAAAAGTGGGCCTTTTTCGATCGTCTTTTTACAGCTCGAAATTTAAATGTAAATAACGGCTTAACTATTCATCTGACACGAAAATTGAATAACCGAATTTGTAGAGGAGAAAATTCTCTACAACTTAGCTCCCCTAGGTTCTTTTTTTTCGTATTTCGTGTCGTTTGAGACATATTTGCAAAAATAACGGAGATTTGACACCCTCCATTGAATTAACGAAAACCTGCCGTTCGGAGATGTCACGTGACATTCCTCGTGTATTTTATGATTTTCTTATTGTAACGTTCACGTTGTCATTTCAAAGCAACGGCACACTGAGGAATTAACAAAAACACATCGTTCTTCGTACGATAAATGACAATATAATGTCTACAAATGCCATATTAACAGCAGTTAACAACGGCCATCAATAGTATGAGATTATGGAAGCCCTATTTTGATTTATAGCCGTAACGTATTGGGTAGGTTGCTGGATTGTGACGCGAACGGTTGGTGGTTCAAAACCCGTCACTACCTAAAGTTTTTTTCCTAAAAGGGTTTCTGACACTCTTATTAATTAATTTATTATTATATTGATTATTATTTTCGTCCAAAATGTTTGCAAAAACTTTTAAAACTACAAATCTAAAGTGGGCCGTAAAACACGTCAGTGCGATTTTGTTTTAGCTCTATGTGAATGTAAAGGTATTGCAAAACCTATCTGATTGCATGCTGTTTATTATAATGATACACAACCTGCTAATTGTTTCTGTATGAAAATGTCGTAACAAGTTAACTGTCTGAAAATTACCTATACTAAAAATCAGGGTGTTAATAATTCTGGCCCTACAAACTTGTTTCTGACTTAACTAACAATCTTTCACTGAATGTAACGAACACAATATTTACCAATTCAATCTGACTCAGTGCAAACACTTGTTAACCTGTACTGAACACTGTATGAATTCTCCTACCCTGACTGTAACCATGAGAACAAAAGCTGATTCTTTCTCATTTTCACTTACTGCATAAATTTGCGCAACACCAAACTGCTTCCTGCTGTACTAACTACTGGAAAGCTAACTACAGAAAACATCTATGGCACTTTTAATAAAAATTTGAGAAGGATAAACTGGTAACATGTTTAAGAAACTCGAACTAATTATTAAAATGAAATATATGGTTTACTTTCTAACTGATCTAACTTCATGAAAATTACTAACAATATCATATTTTGCATTTAAAATTGTTTCAGAGAAAAATATAACTCAGATATTTAATCTGCCTACAAAATTATTTTTAAACAAAGATAAACATTTCTTTACTGTTAATAAATTTAACTCGATTCACACAAACAATGTTACAACAATACCATATTTCAAGAACACTACCCATAAAATTCCTATTTCATAAAAAACGTACTCTCAAAACTAAACTATTACAATAAATACTTTTCCTAACACAGAAAGGGGTCCCTAGCATGAATCGTGAGACCACAAGCTAACAGCAAGATCTTTCCCGACCGTTACTGTTACCATCAGTTCAGCCTAACAATGCGAAGTTGTGCCATAGAAACATGCCAAGTATTTCACGAAAAACTTTACCTTATAAAAACTTCAAAAGATCGTTTCTCCATCGTCATCTATTCCTTTCGTCTCAATATCTTGAACAAACAGCTTGGCTCAGTATTCAAGTCTCAAAATCTCATCTCATCTCAGCTATCCCGCCGGAACGACAACTGCACACAACCACGGTCCCCACGCTTCTGCAATCTCATCCGCGCGCCTAGCTAAGTCTGCCCTCTCAATAATCACAACCCTACTTTCCGGCAACAATGCTATCACCGTCTCCAATATCGATAGTACTGCCATCGAAAAATAATGCTGCAACCAAAGATAAAAAAACCATACCTGACTAGCTTGACACTGCTCTCAAATTCGCGGTACATTAGAATATGAAATGTATACCTTCCCACAGCAGGTATCTTACAGAGTGATCACTGCATTACACTGAGTTGCAACAACCTATGTACCAATAAGATATTTATATTTATTATTATATAAATAAATCCAAACCCACATCGCACTTAACACCTCACATACAATATTTCCCTCTCCCTCTGTCTCTCTCTCTCTCTCTCTCTCTTTTTTTCTCACGAAACAGATATCTCTCTCCACACACACACACACACACACACACACACATACACACACACACACACACACATACATACATACATACAAACAAACAATAAAAACACGCTCAAACACACACGTATAAAAACATACCCTGCTAGAACAAATCAAACATCAAAGACACGTCAATTAATACGTCACAGCTATCACAAAAAATACAAATAGCGATGTAAACAGTGCCAGCTTGTATCAAAAAGTGCACGAAACAGAAAGAAAACATCACGAAACATAATTATACGTCACAAGCAAGAAGGTTCAACACCGCAGCTCCACAGTAAGTAAGCCGCTGAACAGCCACATAGGACTATAATTCAATATAATATACAGCCGAAAGTAGAATAAATCAATTAGTTTTACAAAGGAAACGTTTTGTCGTTGGAGATGACAAGCTGTACATTTTGTTGGCCCTGACAAAAGCCATTCGGCATTGCGGTAACTGCCGTAGCTGGGACATAGCAGGGTGACAGGACCAGCTACCAGAGACTGTTGTGCGTTTAGAACCACTGAGGGCGTACGTGGAGCTTTGAGGATTGCTTCCGGACGCGAACAACTTTGCCCCCCGAATACTGTGACCCTGTCTAGCTCAACAGTGGTCATGTGAGAGACATTGATGTACAATTAAATACAGCAATGAGGTTGATCAGTGGCACTATGATGACGGCATCTCTTCAATGACTCCCAGTAGCATGCAATGTCGCTCCTCCTGATATAAGACGCAACGAAGCCTTAATGAGAGAGTATTACAAGATCCGCTATTTCACCCCCTTAGGGATCGGAATATCGACAAATCGCTGATGCCTACAGTGTAACATAAACAACGTCTACAAATTTCAAGTTTCTATCGTCTGTACATTCACTTTTCAGCACGGTTTTATGTCTGTTAGAAACGGATGGCGAACGCGAAATTTCTTTCTTACGTTTGGGCATCTTTCTTGGTAGTTTTACTCTTCAAACCGCAATATGCAGTCATTCTTCTTTAAACATATGGAGAGGCATTGAATTGAATTTATATTCTTCTTTATTCGTACGCTTGTTGCAGAAAAGCAACTGAAGAATGTGCATTATGTTCGCGGTGTATAACCTCTTTGCTATTAAAGTGTCAAAAGTGATCGCTGGTCTTCAGTCCGAATTTCATGTAAACTGACGGCTTTCAACCACTTATCTTCCACCCTCTTATAGCTACCGACACGGAACTGCTATGGTGTACAACATGAGACTTTGTACTACAACAACACAGAGAGATCGTTCGTCTCAATCGTGTAGTTTTTGATGAAGAGCAAAATATTGACACCCACACGTAGAATTTTATATACGTCGGCAACTTTCAATTCCCATATCTTCCATACTCTTACCTTTTATGAACCATCTACCACCATAGTGCACAATGGGAGACTGATACCTATGATACCTACTACCACGTACAAACACTATTCGTTTGCGACGTGTAGTTTTAGCTGCAGAGTGAAATATAGGCAGCCACACCGCAATGTTTATATATATTAAGATAAGATTACATACCAAAGTCTTGATGACTCATACACACGGCAGAAAACGATCAATGGTCATATCCATAATACAATTAAAAGGTGTTTCTGGAGACGTGACAAGTTTAAAGTGAGTCCGCTGGAGTACAGCTACGCATCTTAACCTGCGGCAGTTTCTGCCTGGCGCCCCCTCTATTCGAAAGTTCATTACATTGTACATTTCTTAAAAAGATAGATAACATTAAATGTATAGGAAGGCGTGCATAACAATACAAGGTGGAGTTGAAAAAATAAAAATGACATAGATTAATCAGTATTTCCTAAAAATATATAAGTGAAGTCAACAGTCTTCATCACCCTCCGGCGAATCTCTATTAAAACACATATTGAAACATCAAAATTTGCCTACTTTAACCATTAAATTTAAGATTTACAGTATATCAAGTACAAAATTCTTTCCTTCTAAAGCTGAATTAAGAGCAGCAAAAACTTCCACCACCGGTAAGCCGACTGAAATCATGTAAACCACCTCTTAATACAGCTGTGTAACTACATGAGAGTAGCTTCTCGTCTAAATCCAACTGGACAAGAACTTGGGATTCCTGTAATGGACAGAAAAACGTCTGGATAGACAATCCCTCCGAGGATCTTCAAGGAATGGACCTTCCCAGGAGGGAAAGGTCTTTGTACAACCGCTTATGTACTGGCATTGGTCGCTGCAAGTATTGGAAATTCAAATGGGGGCTGATAGATGATCAATCATGTGGCTGTGGAGCGATGGCCCACATACTCACTAAGTGTGCATTACGATCATTTTCAGAACGGATGACCGAACTCCATCTAGTAATTCAGGTCACTGTCCAGATGCACTTTGTGGCTCTGAGACAGAGATATGTTTACAATAACTATAGTATGCAGCATTGGTCGTTCATTATTAATGTTTTTGCAGATCGATCACATAGTAATCATCCTCAATGCACCAGTCATCGTAATATCAGCTATGCATAATCATATGTCAAATTAGCTGAATGTAACAGATTTTTTTGAACATATCAATGTAGTGTCCAACCATGAAATGAGCGACCTCATTTCAACCATCTGTTAAATTCAGCTAATTTGACATATGATTATACATAGCTGATATTACGATGAGTAGTGCACTGAGGATGATTACTATGTGATCGAAATCGATCTGCAAAAAGATTAATAAAAAACGACCAATGCTGCATACTATAGTTATTGTATTCATTGTTTTGTGGTCGCTGAACACACCGTTCCAAAAATGGAATCAAACCTAAAAACAAAAAAATTGATCTTTGTTAAGCTTATGGGAGTTAACTGTAGGGTCATCAGTCTCTAAACTTACAAACTACTTATAAACTAACTTATACTAAAGACAGCACAAACTTCCTTGCCCGAGGGAGGATTCGAATCCGCAACAGGGAACGGCCTCGCACATCCGATCATAGCGCCTCAATGCGCTCGGCCACTCCGCTGCAGCAGAGATATCTTTATCTTATCAGTTAGACACTTGTATATATTGTTTTGTTGTTGTGGTCTTCAGTGCGGAGACTGGTTTGATGCAGCTCTCCACAGTAGAGTTGCATGTCCTCGGGAGAAGTAACGGCTGTAGTTTCCCCTTGCTTTCAGCCGTTCGCAGTAGCTGTGTGGCAAAGCCATGTTAGCTGATGTTACAAGGCCAGCTCAGTCAATCATCCAGACTGTTGCCCCTGTAACTACTGAAAAGGCTGCTGCCCCTCTTCAGGAACCACACGTTTGTCTGGCCTCTCCACAGATACCCCTCCGCTGTGGTAGCACCTACGGTACGGCTACGTGCATAGTTGAGGCACGCAAGCTACCCTACCTCGGCAATGTCTTTGGTTCTTGGGGGTCGAGTATATATTACTAAAGTATATTATCAAAGTATATATTACCAAAGTATATTATCAAAGTAATTTTTTATGTAGCCTATATTTTACCACGCAATAAATATATACGAGGTGTAATAACTCGTCATTACTGAATAAGAACAGCTTCCAAATCCTAGCAATGAAATTAAGTAGATATTGTAAACAAACTTATGCCTCACGTATACAACATAACTGTCAAATTAACTAACTCATCCAAATGATTATACAATCAAGAAAACCTGTAACATGTTATTTCAGAAAATAAAAGCCAAAATCCCACAGATGATGGCAAAAGAAGTGCAGAAACATGTCTGGTTGTTAGAAATAGCACAAGCGGACTCGCATAATGTGGATTTGTTCACCAATCTAGTTAGTATCTAATACAGGGTGTCCCAGCTATCTTGTCAACCCAAAATATCTCTGGAACAATAACAGCTATTCGAAAACGATTTTTATCGGTATCAATGTACGGCTGGGGCCCATGAATGTACATATTTGGAAATATTCTAAAGCGAAAGAAAATGTGTTTTTTAACACAAACTTTTTTTTAAAAAAAATGGACACCCTATATTTTTTCTTCAGCAATCCATAGCATGACAAATCACATAAACAATGGCGTTGATAGCATCGCAAAATGCGAATTACATCCCGAGATATTGCGAGGCGAAGTTGAGGCTTGAAATACGCGAAACGCGCGGCTAGCGCACGTCCTGAGCAGCATGGGGTTCTCGCCTGAGTCTCAGGACGTGCGCTAGCCGCGCGTTTCGCGTATTTCAAGCGTCAACTTCGCGTCGCAATATCTCGGGATGTAATTGGAATATTGCGATGCAATCAACGCCATTGTTTATGTGATTTGTCATGCTATGGATTGCTGAAGAAAAAATATAGGGTGTCCATTGAAAAAATCATAAGTGTGTGTTAAAAACACATTTGCTTTCGTTGTAGAAAGTTTCAAAACATGTACATTCATGGGCTCCAGCCGTACATTGATATCGGTGAAAGTCGTTTTCCAATAATTATTATTGTTCCAGAGATATTTTGGGTGGACAAGATAGCTGGGACACCCTGTATATAAATCAGAGTGTCCATATGTTTGTACGTGTTGCATACAAATCTACAGTTTTGTTCCAATCTTTATGAAATTTTGCACACGTAAGTTCAATCCATGAGGACGGTCGCCGTAAGTGTAATAATCACATGCGATAAATAGTTCACGAGATATGACGCCATAAACAATGAGATTCGTGAAAAACTGCTGCATTTTGCGACAATGCTGCTCAATTTCTCCTAAACCATTCAACCGATTTCAACCAAATTTGGTACACATATTCCTTACAGCGAGTTAACAATTGCTGCAGGGTTAAGAATCACGTACGACGTATGGTTCAGAAGATTTGACGTCGTAAACAATAGGAATCTCAAAAAACTGCCACATAATGCGGCGAGACATTATAAATACACTATATGCGGATCAGAGTACTTAGCGACTTGCAGAAAACTTTAAACGTAATTTCAAACCTTTATTGATCTTTTTTTCGCTGACAACCATAGCAAGATGATGAAAGGAAAAAAGTTTCTCGCTTACTACTTTTCCGCTGTTTATGGAGTAAAACTACGGCATTCGGTATGACGTTAAAATTTATAGTTTATAGACTTCAAATTGTAGCCGCATGAAATTCTACAGTCAGTATACACGCATATATTTGAGTGTACCTTCTAAATTGCATTACAGTACGACACGTAGTTCATAAGATGTGAGCACATAAACAGTAACGTCCCACTGTTCACGGACTAAAACTATGGCATTCGGTATGACGTTACAATTTATAATTTCCAAACTACAAATTAGATGAATTTGACAGAGCACTGAAGGACCTAAGTCGAAACAAGACCCCTGGAGTAGATGACATTCCCTCAGAGGTACTGAAGTATCTGGGAGAACCAGTCATGACAAAACTGTTTCACCTGGTGTGTAAGATGTATGAGACAGGCGAAGTACCCTCAGACTTTAAGAAAAATGTTATAATCCCCATTCCAAAGTAAGCATGCGCAGACAGGTGTGAAAACTACAGAACCATCAGTTTAATTAGTCATGGTTGCAAAATATTAGCACGAATTATTTACAGAAGGATGGAAAAGCTGGTAGAAGCCGACCTCGGGGATGATCAGTTTGGGTTCAGGAGAAATGTAGGAACTCGGGAGGCAATACTCACTTTACGGCTTATCCTAGAAGATAGATTAAAAAAAGGCAAACCTACATATCTAGCTTTTGTAGATTTGGAGATGGCTTTTGACAGTGTTGATTGGAATAAACTCTTTCAAGTTCTGAAGCAAGTAGGAGTAAAATATAGAGAGTGTATGATTATTTACAACTTGTACAAAACCCAGACAGCGGTTGTCAAGAGTTGATGGGCATACAGTGGTTGGGAAGGGAGTAAGACAGGGTTGTAGTCTTTCTACATTGTTATTCAATTTGTACATTGACCAGGCTATAAAGGAAAGCAAGGAGAAATTTGGAGAAGGAATTAAAGTTCAGGGTGAAGAATTAAAAACATTGCGTTTTGCCGACGACATAGCAAAGGACCTGGAAGAGCAATTGAACGGAATGGACAGTGTGCTGAAAGGTGCATATAAGATGAACATTAACAAGAGCAAGACTAGGGTAATGGAGTGCAGTCTAAGAAAATCAGGTGATGCTGAAGAAATTAGATTAGGTAACGAAGCAATAAAGGAGGTAGATGATTTTTGTTACTTGGGCAGTAAAATAACAAATGATGGTCGCAGTACAGAGGATATAAAATACAGAAAGGCAGTGGGTAGAAAAGCGTTCTTGAAAAAGAGAAATTTGTTAAATAGAATATTGATTTAAGCCTAAGGAAGTCCTTTTTGAAGGCATTTGTGTGGAGTGTTGCCTTGTATGGGAGTGAAACATGGACGATTAACAGTGCGGACAGGAAGGGGATAGAGGCCTTTGAAATATGGTACTACAGAAGAAAGCTGGAGATTAGGTGGGGCCGGCCGCGGTGGCCGAGGGAACTGAGGCGCTCCAGTCACGGTCTGCACGGCCACTACGGTCGGGGGTTCGAATCCCCCTCGGGCTTGGATATTTGTGCCGTCCTTAGTATTAGCTACTTCGTAAGTAGTTTGTAAGTTTACGGACTGATGACCCCGTAGTTAAGTCCCATAAGGTATACAAACATTTGATTAGGTGGGTGACTCGTGTAACTAATGAGGAGGTACTGAACAGAATTGGGGAGAAAAGGAATTTCTGGCATACCTTGACTAAAAGAAGGGATCGATTGGTAGGACACATTCTTAGGCTTTAAGGAATTGCGAATTTAGCGTTAGAGGGAAGTGTGTGGGGTAAAAACCGCAGAGGAAGACCAAGAGATGGATACAGTAAGCAGATTCAGACAGATGTGGGTTGCCGTTCTTATGTGGAGATGAAGAGGCTTGCTCAGGATAGGGTATTGTGTAGAGCTGCATGAAACCAGCCTCCAGACTGAAGATCACAACAACACTAACAACTACGAATTGTAGTCGCAGGAAATGTTGCTAACAATATACGCGCATAAACTTATAGTTGAGTGTACCTTCGAAAATGTATCACAGTATGACACGTAGTTGATGAGATACGAGCACATAAACAGTAACGATTATGGAAGTTTTAATCTATTACTTCTTTAATACTAACTGTATTCCCAAGAGATTTTACACTCATACAGCCCTTATTAAAATAAATATATACCTGAAAAATGGCAGGAATAAATATCTGGGCAACGTCGGGTTTTCATCTAGTTATTTTATAAGTGGTCCATGTATTGAGCCTTGAGAAACACCCAAGTTTACACAATAATTCATTACAAAAATCTGGTCGGCAAGTGATCTTGTTTGGCTGACGACAACCGACGGTATTTCACCGACCACCTGGAGCAGCGTAGTCCCGCGAAACATTTTTACAGTCGGCCAGTAGGAAGAGAAAGAGAGAGGAAGGCAGTTTACGGGCGTGGCAGGCAGTACACCTGCGCAGCCTCAGTGCCGTCGTTTAGCGGCACTTGCCGGTTTAGCACCGCTCCCAGCCCGTACTCGCTAGCATCCGTCGGGCCGTTTTACGTCCCGCAGTTTTCGCGTTCAGTGGTCGCCGTCCGGACGAACGCGCTCCACGCGCTGCACCGCCGCGAAGATAATAATTCCCGACCGATCGGCTGCGCGCTTTGTTTCCCAAAGCGGCGCGCATAATTTAAGAAGGCGGTGAGTTCCTCGGGAGGAGCCAGCGTTAACGGCGCTGTTGTGGCGAGCGGTTAGTTCCGTTTCGCACCCATCGCGGCCTGTGCCCATTCACTTAGCGCGCTTTACTCGACTCGCAAACGGGCCGATTCCTTTCCTTTCTTTTTCTTTTTTTTAGAGCGCCTTTATCGCCTCGCCTCTAACTTTGTAATGTGCTTATGAGTTCTTTTCGAGAGTTGTTACGTTATGGCGGCAGTTAGCAGGTCGTTGGGGAGCTCTGGGCAATTGTGCGGTCGTTCCGCCCAGTCGGGCCGACGTGAATCACCAGCGCGCTCGTCCGGCCTTTCCACCCTCCAGTCACCCACCACTGGCTGGAGGGGGAGGCAACGGATGCCCTGCAGGTAAAAGGACTTCCATAGGCGACAGAGCGTTTAGAGACCGTGGTGGCAAACTTCAGGATTTTATTAAACATAACGAGAGGCAATGAATTAAAGTTTATACTGTGGCCGGGATTCGAACCCGCGACGTCCTACTTACTAGGTAGGCGCTTTAGACCACTCAGCTAACTCAGCATTGTAGCCAAAGCGACTACACGGACTGTCTTAAAGCACGTCTCCCTCCACACCACATACTTTAATTCTTCCTCATGTTCCCTGTGAAATGACCTCCTACTTGCTAGGTAGGCGCTTTAGACCACTCAGCTAACACAGCGTGGCAGCCAAAGTGACTACACGGACTGTCTTAAAGCACGTCTCCCTCCACACCACATACTTTAATTCTTCCTCATGTTCGCCGTGAATTGCGTATCAAATTGCCAGTGCTCTCCTACACTGGAATAGCACTCCAGCAAAGAATGCGAATGGGAACAATCGCACCTTGTTTCTCAGGCCGAGGTGATATAAATACCAACAAATAATACGATTTCTTGAGACAACATTGTCTCGTTATACCAAAGGTATTAAACATAAGGAAAGGCATGGAATTAAAATTTATGCTGTGGTCGAGATTCGAACCCGGGTTAATTCTGCCTCGTGGTCCCTGTGAAATGCATAACAAATTGCCAGGGCTCTCCTACATTGGAATATTTATATCACTTCGGCCTGAGGAACAAGTCGGGGTAGTTCTTATTCTTTGATGGGGTGTTATTCCAATGTAGGAGAGCCCTGGAAATTCCAGTTTGCTCCAAAACAAACCATAAGTTGTACACAATACTGACTGATGACAGTAAAATGCCTGCTCACCAGATTTACGTTTTTACACTAAATAGCGTCTTAACTCATCACAATGTTCACACAGAATTATTTCGTACCAAATAACAAAGGCAACATTGGTTAACTATGTGAGAACGAAACGTAAAGGCAAGGTTGTTGTTGTTATGGTCTTCAGTCCGGAGACTGGTTTGATGCAGCTCTCCACCCTACTCTTTCCTGAGCAAGCCTTTTCATCTCCTCATAAGAACGGCAACCTACATCCATTTGAATCTGCTTGCTATATGCATCTCTTGGTCTCCCTCTGCTATTTTTACCCCACACACTTCCCTCCAAAGCTAATTTTACGATTCCTCGATGTCTAAGAATGTGTCCTACCAAGCAATCCCTTCTTTCAGTCAAGGTATGCCAAAAATTCCTTTTCTCCCAAATACTGTTAAGTACCTCTTCATTAGTTATGCGATCTACCCACCTAGTCTTCAACATTCTTCTGTAGCACCACATTTCAAAAGCCTCTATTCTCTTCCTGTCCGCACTGTTTATCACGTTTAGCAACCTACATCCTTTTGAGACTGCTTACTGTATTCGTCCCTCGGTCTCTCTCTGCGATTTTTAATCCACACACTTCCTTCTAACGCTAAGTTGCCGACAATTTCTTGATGCTTCAGGATGTGTCCTACCAATCTATCCCTTCTCTTAGTCAGGATATGCCAGAAACTCCTTTTCTCCCCGATTCGCTTAAGCTCCTCGTCATTAGTTACGTGATCTACCAATCTAATTTTCATCATTCGTCTGTAGCACCACATTTCAAAAGCTTTTATCATCTCTTTATCTGAACTTCTTATCGTCCACGTTTCACTGCCATACAATGCTACACTCCAGACAAATGCTTTCAGAAAGGACTTCCTCAATCACCGGACGGTGTTTTGACTTCTCTGTATACGCTGCTTCACTGGTGACCACAGATGTGGTACTTGCCAATCTTCACGTACGCAAGCTGCGACTCAGACCGTCCCAGAGCGGAAGAGCTACGAGAATCTGCCGTCAATATTGACAGCCGGCAAAGAGAAAACACTGTGTGTGTGTGTGTGTGTGTGTGTATTTTAGTCCTTTGCTTTAGAGAGCTGCCAATTTCACGTCTGTTCGCAAGGTTGAGTCACATCAGAAGACACGGCAAAAGAGATTCACACTTGCCAAATGTATCTGAAAGAAGAAGACACCATTTTGGTCTTCTGCACTATGAATCAAGCCACAAAATTACTAAGGATATTAGATGCCTGTGGACAGTGATTTACATCAGCGAGGAAGGCTGAAAATTTTCGGTAGTCCGGGACCCGAAGCTGGATTTCCGACTTCTCGCTAACGGTCGCGTTGACTGCCTCGGCCGTTCTGACACACTTCCCCTCCTACGTAAATGCTCTACTTTCCGCACAACCTATATGTAATCCGACATGCAAATACAACATCTGTATTAATCTTACCTTAAGGAATAAAAAGGTAATGAAATTCCGAAAGTGAAACAATGGAAGTGAGTGAGCATTGCATGTAGTAACGCACAATTAAACTCTGCTCTTCATCGAAAGAACTTCTATAATAGAGTAGTTGAAATGGTTTTAATAAGTAGTTTTTGTCGGATTTAATTCGAGGTTACTGGTGTCTATACAAGGAAATATTTTAAGTATTTTTTCATTATTCTTTTTATTTATTTTTTAAGTTTTATCTAAAAATTCATCTAAAGTGTAGAAGGAGTTGCATTCAGAAATTGCTTTAATTTCTTTTTAAATACTAGTTGGCTCTCTGTCAGACTTTTGATGCTACTTGGTAAGTGACCAAAGTCTTGTGGCAGCATAATTCACCCCTTTCTGTGCCAAAGTTAGATTT
This sequence comes from Locusta migratoria, assembly GCA_026315105.1. NCBI lineage: Eukaryota > Metazoa > Arthropoda > Insecta > Orthoptera > Acrididae > Locusta > Locusta migratoria. The sequence goes on along the minus strand of CM048754.1, from coordinate 81,759,520 downwards.
AAGCTTGAATAGTGAATATCATCCTTTCTCCTAGCGTTGTAGCTATGACACTGATATTACTTTTGAATTGGGTCAGATTGTTTATAACAAATTTCATGAGTGAATGTATATATATATATATATATATATATATATATATATATATATATTGTGAAGCTACAGTGAATATCCCTAGATCCCTAAGTAAATGTCTGCAGGATAATCTTGGGTGGGCTACAGCAATTATTCTGATTACACTGCAATGAATACTTTTTTACTCAATGTTGAATTGCCCCAGAATAAAATCCCATATGAAAGCAGTGAATGAAAATCGCCGCGGTAGAATGGCCGAGCGCATTGAGGCGCTAAGCTGAGCGCAAGGCCCTTCCCATTTGGGGTTCGAATTCCCCCTCGGCTTCGGATGTTTGTGCTGTCTTTACTATAAGTTAGTTCATAAGTAGTTTGTAAGTTTAGGGACTGATGACCCGGCAATTAATCCAATAAGCTTAATAAAAATTTGAACATAATTTTTGATTGAAAGTTGGCATAGTAAGCTAATTTAATGAGACGTATATCGCCAAATTTTGCAATGACCCTGATGGCATAAGTAGCTGAACTGCAACGTTTCAGCAGATCTTCAATATCTTTCTTCCAATTCAATCCCTCGTCAATGCAAACACCTAAAAAATTCGAGTATTCTACGATAGATACTGATTTATGTTCAAAGTATAAATTTATTAATGGTGTCATGCCATTTACTGTATGAAACTGTCTGTAATGGGTTTTATCAAAGTTTAATGACATTTCTTTTGTAGAGAAGCACTCAATAATTTTCTGAAAGACATCATTTACAATTTCATCAGCTAACTCGCGTTTGTCACGTCTGATAGCTGTACTTGTATCGTCAGCAAAAAGAACTAGATTAGCATCTTCGTGGATTTAGAATGGCAAGTCAGTGACGTATATTAAGAACGGCAAAGGACCCAAGACTGAACCTTGTGGGATCCAATTCTTGAAAACTCACCAGGCAGAGGAATTAATTGTTTCTAACTCTATCGTGTGATCTGCGGGTTTCTCGGGGCCTGTAGGACAGATTTTACAGCTTGCAGGCCAAAATTAACCTAACCTCCCTCACCCTTCCACATTGTTCTCTCTCTCTTTCTCTATCTCTCTCTCTCTCTCTCTCTCTCTCTCTCTCTCTGTGTGTGTGTGTGTGTGTGTGTGTGTGTGTGTGTGTGTGTGTGCGTGCGTGCCTCCGGTCCGGGCAACTTTCTCTTGTGACAGCGGTTACTGACTCGCCAGAATAGGCATAAGTAGCTGAACTCAAACGTTTCAGCAGATCTTCAATGTGTTTCTTCCAATTGAATCCCTCGTCAATGCAAAACCCTAAAAAATTCGAATATTCAACCTAAGCTACAGATTTAAGTTCAAAGTCTAAATATATTAATGGTGTCATGCCAATTACTGTATGAAACTGTATATAATGGGCTTTATCAAAGTTTAATGAGATTCCATTTGTAGAGAACGACCTAATAATTTTCTCAAAGACAGCATATACAATTTCATCAGTTAACTCCTGTTTGTCACATGTGATAGCTATACTTCTATCGTCTGCAAAAAGTACTACCTTAGCATCTTGGTGAATGTAGAATGGCAAGTCAGTAATGTATATTAAGAACAGCAAAGGACCGAAGACTGAACCTCGTGGGTCCCAATTTTTTGATAATTCCCCAGGCAGAAGAATTAATTGTTTCTAACTCTATCACGTGATCTCCGCGTATCTCGAGGCCTGTAGGACAGATTTTTACAGTTTGCAGGCCCAACTTATCCTAACCTCCCTCACCCTTCCACCTTATTTCTCTCTCTCTCTCTCTCTCTCTCTCTCTCTCTCTGTGTGTGTGTGTGTGAGAGTGAGTGCCTCCAGTCGGCGCGACGTTCTCTTGTGACAGCGATGACTGACACGCCAGAATGGGAAAGCCGACGGCGAGACGAGGAAAAACGCGGCACGAAATAGAATTTCGCAAGCGCTCGCGCTGGCGCAGTCTCATTAAGTCTGGCGTGATTGGAGGGTCGGCTTTAATGCCCGTGTCCCCGCGCTGGCAGATAGCCGCTGACTGCTTAATTTCCTCCCATTCTCTTCCTTTTTTACCCCTTTTCCTCTTTTTTTTTTTTTTTTTAATTCTGGAGACCTTGGCGCGTCCGCGGTGCCCATTCGCCGCGCCGTAACTCGCCGCGGCCCTCGATGCGCTATCTTTACGGGCAGATAGCGTTCATTTATCGGGACGCCGCGCCGCGCCGCCACTTTAACGACCCGCGCCGCCTCCGGTGGCCCAGCGGCAGCTGCAGTTTCGCGTCTAGTCGCTCCGGCGACGCGCCACTACCTGGACTGTTACCTAGCGCATTCCACCTGCCCAGAGATTGTGGCACTAACGTCACTGCACGGACGCGACGCGCACACTGTTCCGGTTACATCTGCGACTCTAAAAATCGACGTGTGTGTATGTAACAGGGCGTAGCGTGTAGGATACAGCACTATTTCCAGATGCTGTTGTATACCTCTAAGGTAAAGTGGACTCGGTGTTATTTCATTGCACAGTAACTCCGCCAGTATTCGATGCAGTACATAGCGTGGTATACCTCTGGGTAGAGGACAAGAGACTCATATGATTTTGCCAATAATCTCATTTTGACCAAAACTGTACATAGTGTCCTATACCTTCGACCCGCAGTTTTAAGTTCACAGACCAGAATAACACGAAAAATAAGCTTCATACGAAAAATTTTGTAGAATCCAAAGTTCAGTACGAAGCCTTTCGCGACGTAGTTCTTGCGTAAAATACTCTCGGTGTTCTTGCCGCGTCACATATGGGTAGGAGCCCAAGCTCTCGACTATATCCTCCATAGTCGTCGTCAGGAGTAAAACTGACTGCCGTGAACTGGAGGCGTCCGTTTATATAACCAGGAGACGGCTTCTCATTGGCTAGCTTACGTCACAGCGGTAATGGCGCGTACTTGGGTGGTGCCACCTAACCACCTAGAATTTTCTAGCGCACTCTATTCTCTCGCAGCAGGCGGTAATCTGCGGGAAGTACTGAAGGTTCTGGGAGCCAACCTCTGTTCCTTCTCCTTCTCCAGTGCTCGCTTCCGTGCATTGCTGAGTGCATATCCGGAGTCTCTATTGATGTTATTATCACATAATCTGATTTCAATCGCCTCCCTGATGACAGAATCCCAGTAGTTGGAAGCGTGAGCCAGTACTTTCGTTTCTTCGAACAAAATCCGGTGTTTATTTAACAGGCTGTGCTCAACCACCGCAGATTTTTCTAAATGACTGTATTTCAAGTGACGCTCATGTTCAACGCAGCGTTCAGAAACAGTTTTTATTGAACGCCCCTCGTAATTTTTGCCACACTCGCACGGAATGCTGAATATTCCCGGTACTAAATGTTCAAATGTTTGTACAGCTTATGGGACTCGACTACGGGGCCATCAGTCCCTAAACTTACAAACTACTTATGAACTAGCTAAGACTAAGGACGGCACAAATATCCATGCCCGAGGGGGGATTCGAACCCCCGACCGTAGTGGCCGTGCAGACCGTGACTGGAGCGCCTCAGTCCCCTCGGCCACCGCGGCCGGCTTCCCGGTACTCTCAGATCGACGTTATCTCTGACGGGTGGCATCATTTCTGTCATCTTCCTGGGAGGACGATAGACTGGTCTGATCCCCTGCCTATTTAGGTCTCTTCCGATTTTAATGCTTGTTGCACCGCAGAATGGAAGCCGCGCGATGTGTTGGTCCTCTCGATTTGTTGGAATCTGTCTAGGTTTCCTCGACAGTGTGGACCTAATATCACGGGAGGAATATCCATTCTTTCTGAAGACCTTCTGGTGGTTGATCTCAGAGTCGACGTGGTTTTCGTCTGAAATAATCCTTGCTCTGTGTACCAAGGTGTTCAGCATAGCTTTCTTCTGAGTGGGATGATGAAAGCTACGCGCATTCAGATACAAGTCTGTATGCGTCGGCTTTCTGTACACAGAGTGTCCAAGTCGTCCATCTGATTTTCATTCAACCAACACCGCTAAGAAGGGTAGCTTCCCGTCCTTCTCTACTTCCACTGTAAATCTTATGTTGGAGTGTATTCCATTTAAATGATCCACGAACTGATGCAGTGCCTCATTCCCGTGTGGCCAGATTAAGTTGATTATTTTCGAGGTGGACACCACCTAGGGGTCGGGCGAGAAGCAACTTTAAAATTTCATATGTGAACCCCCAGCCCCTTTTTTTTTATTGCAGAATCAAATTCTACATAAAAAACTATGTACACATTGTCTTAAACATTTGTTTTGATTCTTGGTGTCGTAATTGAAGAAAATCGATTTACTCATTTTTGCGTGGAAAACGGTTACGGATGAATAAAAAATACTTATTTACTTCGTAAATTTTGATTGGATAAAACCAAAAATCTCCCTCTCTCGCCATAGGGTGTGGTTTGAGAGAGAGGAATAGAGTTTTACATATGTAGACCCAAATATTAATTTCTTACGCAGATTCGGATAAGTTAAGTTTGTTTCGTGCTCATGAGGGCACACAGCTTTTAATTACTCACTCGTTAGTAAGTAGTATGTTCGGTTAATTAGTTAGCTAGTCAGATGATTTGTTTGATAATTAATAATAACCTGTAATTAAGTGCCAAGTTAGAATTGCTGATTGGCTCGTAACATGGCAGTTCATGTAACTGTTATTTAGAATGAAGATATTTTCAGGTAAACAATCATGACGAGAAGTTGCACTTTCATTTTAGCGCTTTAACTGAAATTTTTCTCTCTGCGTTTGCTCATAGAAGTAAGCTTTAACAGAAATATGATTTCCCATTTGTCTTAAATGCAAGTGTTTCTGTTTTTTTTTTTTTTTTTTTTTTTTTTTTTTTTTTTTTTTTTTTTTTTTTTCCTTGGGCGTAGCACTGCACTGTACCTTCAGGTACATCTCTTACGACTTCGTCACACAATGTCCTCCGTCCATCCACCATAAGTCATCTGTTGTACATTAATTACTACTAATTATACATAAAAAGTGATGTAATGGCAGGTGAGTGCAACAAGTTTGGGACAAATAACCTAGATTGAGCTTGACACAATCAGGTTATATGATAATGCCAAATATTCTAACAGACCACTGAAAGACGTAAGTCGATACATGGGCGCCGCAGATGATGCTGATCATTGTATAACAATGTGAACACAACGCTGAAGTACTTATTATCAGTATTAATTGAGAACGGTTTTGAGCGTGGTGAGATTTCTGGAGTCGCTTTTGTCGATCTAACAGCTGCATACGACATCGTGAACCACAGGAAACTGTTAAGGAAAGTGTCTGATCTTACTACCAACTAACTTCCGTTATTAGCACCTTCCTCCAGATCAAAAGATTCCTAGTTTCATTACAGGGTAAAAGAAGCAGATGGCGAACGCAGAAGAAAGGTCTCCCCCAAGGCAGTGTGCTTGCCTCAGCACTGTACAATATCTACACAAGTCATCATCCAATACCAGCAAATACTCGGCTCTTCATCTATGCCGATGTCACAGCAGTAGCTGTTCAGGGACCAACCTTCAAAGAGAAGAGAAGAAACTGTCTCTAGCAATGGCCGAACTCTCCAAGTATTATGATTCCAGCCACTTGAAGCCCAATCCCAGTAAAACTCAAGTGAGCGCCTTCCACTTACGAAACAGAGAAGCGGAGTACAAACTGAACATCACATGGCGAGGAGAACCTTTGAAGCATAGCCCGACACCAGTCTAGCAAGGCGTCACTCTGTACAGGGCTCTAACGTACAGGCAGCAATGTCTGAACGTGAAACAAAAAGTCAGTGCTCGTAATGGGATACTTAAGAAGCTGGTTGGCAGCAACAGGGGAGCCAACCCGCACCTCCTAAGGATTTGTGCACTCGCGCTTTGTGTATCAGCCGCTGAATGTGCTGCTCCTGTGTGGGACGCTTCAGCGCACGCTAAGCAAGTTTATATTGTGGTCAATGATACAGCAAGGATCATCTCAGGACGCTTGAAGCCAACACCAGTGCAGAAGTTGTATGCAATTGTTGGAATAGCCCCACCCAATATCCGGAGGGCCATTGCTGCAGACTATGAGAGAACAAAGCAGGAGACTGACCACAGACATCCTCTGTTTGGTCGCCAGGCAGCAAGACACCGCCTTAAATCACCTTGCTAGGACTGCGCCACTAGAGGGAGCACCAGAGGCAAATCGTCTCGCTACATGGAAGAGCTCACTGCCCGCAGACGTATCGCCGAAAGAAGAAACAGCAAAACTTAAAATATCCTGTATGGAGGTCCCTCGACCGCCTGAAAGTGGGCGTCCCCCGATGCAAGAGCAACCTGAAGAAATGGGGAATCCTTCCAGCGGACGCAGACACCGCTTGCAACTGTGGGGCTGATGAAGATGCGAGCCACCTACTTGTTTGCCCCCTTCTGGCCAACACATGTACAGCACAAGATGTTCACCAAGGAAATGACAAAGCTGTCGCAGCTGCTATTTTTTCGAAATGCTGACCGAACTGTCATGGAAACGAATGAGAATTAATTGTACAAGGAGTGTAATGAACACACAGAAATCGAAAGGTACTTTGTCACAGATGTACAGAAAAAAAAAATCAGTTTTGTACGCAGCCGTTAAGAGTGGTAAAATGAGTGCTCGCTTTCGTATCTGTTCTATTGTTTGTACATCTATGGGGCCAAACTGCTGTGGTCATTAGTTCCTACAACTACAAACTGCTGTGGCGTCTCTGTTCGCCACAACGCCGCCGGTCTACACGAGTCGCCGCGCAACTTCAAAAAGACGGAAAAGTCGCTCCTCAGTACTTAGGCCGACGGGGGCCCTCGCAGTCTCGGTACCTCTCTGCCTATTTCGCGCGCAGCCAATGGGAAGGAGGCGCGGCTAGATATGACGGCGCACCACAGCGTACGACAGTACGGGAGAGTACGGAAGTTCCAGTCCGATCAAAAACTAGCACAAGCTGCAACTGTATTGCCAAGAATTTGAATGATTCCTTGCAGAACTGTTTAATAGGTAAATGATCTCGTGGACAGAGTAACTTGTGATTTGCGGCTGTTTGCTGATGAAGCTGTGGTGTATGGAAGGGTGTCACCTTTAACTGACTGCAATAGCATACAGGATGACTTACACAAAATTTCTAGTTGGTGCGAAGAATGGCAGCTAGCTCTCAGCTAGCTTCTTTCCATGAATTATCACGGGTTTAGGAAACATCGTTCATGTGAAACTCAGCTTGCCCTTTTCTCGCATGACATCTTGCGACCCATGGATGAAGGGCAACAGGCGGATTGTGTTTTTCTCGACTTCAAAACGGCATTCTACGCGGTGCCACACTGCAGACTGCTAACGAAGATAGGAGCTTATGGAATAGGTTCACAGATTTGTGACTGGCTGGAAGACTTCCTAAGTAACAGAACGCAGTACGTTGTTCTCGACGGCGAGAGTTCATCAGAGTCGAGTGTATAGTCAGGCGTGCCCCAGGGGAGTGTGATAGGACCGTTATTATTTTCTATCTATATACATGATGTGATGGACAGAGTAACTTGTAATTTGCGGCTGTTTGCTGATGATGCTGTGGTGTTTGGGATCGTGTCGTCTTTAACTGACTGTAATAGCATGACAATAGGATGACTTAGACAAAATTTCCAGTTGGTGCGAAGAATGACAGTTAGCGCTCAATGTAAAAAAATGTGAGGTGATGCTCATGAGTAGGAAAAACAATCCCATAATGTGCGAATACAGCATTAGTAGTGAGCTTCTTGATGCTGTCGCGTCGTTCAAATATCTAGGCATAACACTGCAGAGCGATATGAAATGGAAGGAACATGTAAGGACAGTTGTGAGTAAGGCGGACAGCCGGCTTCGGTTTATTGGGAAAATTTGGGGAATTTTGTATTTACACGGGACGACGGCGTTAGCTTCAGTTATTTCACCGCAGATGCGGTCATACGTTCGACCTCGCATAGGAGTCCGTACTGGCAAGTGTAAGAGGGCGTGGACGATAGGGGCGCTACAAACATAGCGTGCGGCATGGGAGAGTTTAAGACGGACGGGAGGCGAGCACGGGTGGCCAAGTGGTTAAGGCGACCGCCGGCCCGAAGCGGGAGACCCGGTATCTATTCCCGGTCCGGTTCACATTTTCACTTTCGCCATTGCTTAATATCAATGCCCAAATGCGGCACTGTCAATCCTTTCTTTCCTATCCTTCTTCCTTCCCTTCCTTCAAGTATCATTTGCATATACTAAAGACGCCACAAACATCCATGCCCGAGGGGGGATTCGAACCAACGGGGAACGGCCTTGCGCATCGTAGCATTGCGCCTCAGTGCGCTCTGCGGCTCCGCCGCGGCTTATTATTATACCGAGGTGGATCTTTTCCGTTCTTAAACGACTTAAATATTAGCTATAACGACGGACGAATAAAACCGCGCCACAATAAAGTTAGATATGGGCGAGGCTGTCGGTTTTCGGGAGATCCGAAGCTGACTGCGGAGAGGTGGTCTGGAGACCGAGTGTGTCGTCTCCCAACAGAGCTAGCCAGCTGTGTGCTGCCCGTGGGGGGAGGGGAGGCAGGGGAGGGAGTGGGCGTTAACAATTAGCACCGGCCCGAGGAATGCGCGCCGCGGCCGCCGCCGCCGCCGCCGCCAAAGGCCGCTCCAGCCTGGAGCGCTGGAGTCACTGGCTGCAGGCGGCGAGGCCCACCCGCTGCTGTTGTTGTTGTTGTTGTTGTTGTTGCACGACGCTTCGGTGGTTGGGCCTACTGCGCACTAACAAAGTGGGTAATGGGCGTCTAGGAGCAGTAGTGAATGTCTACGAGGGGCGTTTCAAAAGTCCGTCCTAAAATATAAACTAACGTGGCTGGGAAAACCATTATTATTTTCCGACATAGTCCCCCTTTAGACTTATACATTTCGTCAGACGCTGTTCTAATTAGCTGAGCCGTCCGCGGTGGCCGAGAGGACTGAGGCGCTCCAGTCACGGTCTGCACGGCCACTACGGTCGGGGGTTCGAATCCCCCTTCGGGCATGGATATTTGAGCCGTCCTTAGTATTAGCTAGTTCATAAGTAGTTTGTAAGTTTAGGGACTGATGACCCCGTAGTTAAGTCCCATAGACTCTACAAACATGTGAACATTTTGAACATTTGAATTAGCTGATCGCTTCCGAATAATAGGAATGGTCCAAGTCTGCTGGAGGCCGAGGGACGGGCCCAGCTGCTACTCATCCTGCCGCTCTTGTTGTTGTTGTTGTTGCACGACGGTTCAGTGATAAGGCCTACTGCACACTAACAAAGTGGGTAATGGGAGTCTAGCAGCAGCAGCGAAAGCCTACGAGGGGCGTTTGAAAAGTCCGTGAAAAAATAAAAACTAACTAACGTGGCTGGGGAAAACCATTTTTGGACATAGTCCCCTTTTTAGACTTAGATACTTTTAGACTTACAGACTTATACAAGAAAAACAGCTGTATGAATATCAAGAACTCAGACGGAAAACCAGTAGTAAGCAAAAAGGGGAAAGCTGAACTGTGGAAGGAATATATACAGGGTCTATACAAAGGAAATAAGCTTGAAGGCAGTATTCTAGAAATGGAAAACGAAGTGGAAGAAGATGAGATAGGAGATATGATACTGCGAGCAGAATTTGACAGAGCGCTGAAGGATTTGAGTCGAAACAAGGCCCCTGGAGTAGATGATATTTCGTCTGAACTGCTGATGTCGTTAGGAGAGCCAGTCGTGAAAAAATTGTACCACCTGGTATGCAAGGTGTATGAGACGGTGGAAATACCCTCCGACTTCAAGAAGAATGTCGTAATTCCAATTCCAAAGAAAGCAAGTGCAGACAGGTGTGAAAATTACAGAACTATCAGTTTACTAAGTCATGTATGCAAAATACCAACACGAATTATTTACAGACGAATGAAAAAACTTGTGAAATCCGACCTCGGGGAAGATCAGTTTGGATTTAGGAGAAATGTAGGCACACGGGAGGCAATACTCACATTGCGCCTTATCTTAGAAGATAGGCTAAGGAAATGGAAACCTACGTTTTTGGAGTTTGTCGATATTGACAATATCGACTGGAATACACTCTTCCAAATTCTGAAGGTAACAGGGGTAATGGAATGGAATGTCAGAAAATCAGGCGATGCTGAAGGAATTAGATTAGGTAATGAGACAATAAAAGTAGTAGATGAATTTTGTTATTTGAGTAGCAAGATAACTTCTGACGTCCGAAGTAAAGGAGATATAAAATGCAGAATGGCTTTGGGAAGAAAAGCGTTTCTGAAGAAGCGAAACTTGTTGACATCCAATATTAATTTAAATGTTAGGAAGTCCTCTCTGAAAGCATTTGTCTGGAGTGTAGCATTGTATGCGAGTGAAATAAGGACGATAAGGATTTCAGATGATAGAAGCTTTTGAAATGTGGTGCTGCAGACGAATGATGAAAATTAGAGGGGTAGGTCATGTGACTAATGAACAGGTGCTTAACCGAATCGGGGAGAAAAGGAGTTTCTGGCATATCCTGACTAAGAGAAAGGGATAGATTGGTGGGACACATTTTGAAGCATCAAGGAATTCTCAACTTAGCATTAGAAGGAAGCGTGTGGGGTAAAAATCGTAGAGGGACGAATACAATAAGCAGATCCAAAAGGATGTAGGTTGCCGAACGTATTCCTAGATGACGAGACTTGCACAGGACAGGGTAGCGTGAAGAGCTGCATCAAACCAATCTACGAACTGAAGACCACAACAACAACACACTTCTTCAGAAGCTGTTCTGATTTGCTGATCCCTTCCTAATAAGAGGAATGGTCCAAGTCTGCAAAATAGCTATTAGTTTTCTGCAATCACCTCCTGGTATAAATGAGATGAAAGAAGTGGAAAGTGACAGATAAAAATCTTAGGACCTGGCGGGCACCGAACACGCAACATTTGGATTCATTGCCTGCCACTCTACCACTGTGCTACCAAGCACTCCAATGTCAAGTATGTGTACATAATTTATTGAAAAAGTTCGATAGCGGATAGCTTCTGTTCCATTCTTTTTATATCATACATTACAGCGTGTAAAATAGAAATGAAAGTACTTTCTGTGCATCTGCACCTCCTCCCTGTCCATCTCATCATCCCTCTCTAACTGTTCGTCTCCTTGCCCTCTCTCTACATCAGTTTCTTCTTCCTCCTCTCACTCCCCCTGGAACCTAGTGCCATGTTTAGTGTCATGTCAAAATCTTATATCTCCGAAAGTTCTTTACCGAATGTTTTGAAATTTTAACTCGACGTTCTACTGGAATAAGGGGACTCAAAACCTAGTAGTTCAGTCCCTTCCAAAATCCCCAAAATAACAGAAATCTACTGGAATATGCGCAGGTTTTTATACACATAATTTTACCAATCACCTGTAAAAATTTGTGTGCGTACTGTGCAACCATTTGGAGAAGTTTTAATATTTTCAAGTCGCTTCGTTGCCTGCGTCACGACTTTAGGCACAGGCTGTACGTACAAGGGGCGTTTAAAAAGCCCATGCAAAAGTAAAACCAAGTAACGTGTTTGGGAAAAAACATTTTTATTTTTCGACATAGTCCCCTTTTAGACTTATTCGTTTCGTCCAAAGCTGTTCAATTTGTTGATCCCTTCCGAATGGTCCAAACCTGCAAAATAGCTATTAGTTTCTGCAATCACCTCCTCGTTTGAATTAAATGTTCGTCCCGCCAGCCATTTCTTCAAATTGGGGAACAAATAGTAGTCCGAGGAAGCCACGTCTGGAGAATAGGGTGATGTGAAACCAGTTGGAATCCTGTTTACAATAATTTTGTACCACAACTGCTGAGGTGTATGCTGGTGCATTGTCGTGATGGAAATGGACTTTTGTGGGCCTATCGCCGGCGTTTTTCTTGCAGTCCGGTTTTCAAACGAGCCAATAACGATGAATAATATGTATCTGTAATAGTTTTATCCTCTTACAGATAGTCGATGAGGATTATCCCTAGCGAATCCCAAAACACTGACGCTCATAACCTTTCCGGCCGAAGGACCGGTCTTCGCCTTTTCGGGGACAGATTCTCCCTTGGTAACCCATTGTTTATATTGTTCTTTGCATTCATGTTTCATCCACAGTGAGGAACGACGCTTAAAGTCCTTGCAACACTTCGCACGATTCCGTTTTTGGTCAAGCGTGAGCAATCGCGGCACCCATCTTGCGGGTAGCTTTCTCATGTCCAAATGTTTGTACAAAATATTATGTACCCGTTCATTGGAGATGCCTACAGGACTAGCAATATCACGCACCTTAACTCTTCTGTAGTCGATCACCACATCATGGATTTTAAGAATGACACTTTCGGACCCCTGTGCTGAACACCAACGTCATATTAAAAACAGAGAACTGGAGGAATCGGCAGTTGCTGAGCTCAGCCTCACAAACAAACGTGAAATACTGTTTGATGATAGGAAATTTTTGTCCCCGGCTGTCATACACTGGGATTCTGTTATTGAAGAGACTGTTGAAATAAGAATGAGCGAGAAGAACTTGAACCGCGACAGAGGATAGAACCCGCAGCAATGCATGGAGACCAGCACCCGGCTAGGCTGCAGTTCTACCATTATTTTTGCGTCTGTTTTGTCCTTAGAAATTATTGCATTGTCGTCAGCAAAAGCGAGACATTTGACTTAAAATCCTCCCCTCCCTTGTCCTATGTGAGACATAGATCATGTGGCAACAACAACAAAATTCATTGTAAACGGTATACAAAATGAGACAAAAGTCGAAACTGTACAGCAACGTACGGACAATGATCGTAGTATGTGCGTAAACTCACGTAAAAATGTGGTGATAGCTTCCTTTCAGTTGTGAATTGCTAGCAAAAGGAACTAACGGACCATCCACTTCGAATGGGCAGTATTTCACGTTTTTACTCTCCGTATAGGCCCCTTACGTCGTTAACACTTGACGTCCGCATGTCACATAGTGATTTCGTTTTAGTGGCCTTTAGTGGCAAACAACGTACGAAACGCAGCTCTCTCCACACTTTCGAGTTTCCGCACAAATTGCGGCCCTTTCGCATACTCCACTGCACAGCTTGTAATCACATCTCTCTCTGTCTTGTGCAGTTTCTAGAGACACATTCAGTTTCCTTATCTAGATCATGTGATAACACCTCACAAGGACAAATCTAGTAATATTCGTTAATATATAACGACTTTGCAACCGAGACAACATTTCTTAAAAAATACATTACCGGTCATTAAAATTGCTACAACAAGAAGAAATGCAGATATTGGACAAATATATTATACTAGAACTAAAATGTGATTACATTTTCACGCAATTTGGGTGCATAGATCCTGAAAAATCAGTACCCTGAACAACCACCTCTGGCCGTAATAACGGACTTGATAAGCCTGTGCATTGTGTCAAACAGAGCTTGGATGGCGTGTACAGGTACAGATGCCCATGCAGCTTCAACACGATACCACAGTTGATCAAGAGTAGTGACTGGCGTATTGTGACAAGCCAGTTGCTCGGCCACCATTGACCAGACGTTTTCAATTGGTGAGAGATCTGGAGAATGTGCTATCCAGGGCAGCATTCGAACATTTTCCGTTTCCAGATTGGCTCTTACAGGACCTGCAACATGCGGTCGTGCATTATTCTGCTGAAATGAAGGGTTTCGCAGGAATCGAATGAAGGGTAGAACCACGGGTCGTAACACATCTGATATGTAACGGTCACTGTTCAAAGTGCCGTCGATGGGAACAACAGGTGACCGAGACGTGTAACCAAAATGTTCAAATGTTTGTTAAGCTTATGGGATTTAACTACGGGGTCATCAGTCCCTAAACTTACAAACTACTTATGAACTAGCTAATACTAAGGACGGCACAAATATCCATGCCCGAGGGGAGATTCGAACCCCTGACCGTAGTGGCCGTGCAGACCGTGAATGAAGCGCCTCAGTCCCCGCGGCCACCGCGGCCGGCAGACGTGTAACCAATGGCACCCCATACCATCACGCCGGGTAATACGCCAGTATGGCGACGACGAATACACGTTTCTAATGTGCGTTCACCGCGATGTTGCCAAACTGGGATGCGACCATCATGATGCTGTAAACAGAACCCGGTTTCATCCAAAAAAAAAAAAAAAAAAAAAAAAAAAAAAAAACATGACGTTTTGCCATTCGTGAACGCAGGTTCGTCTTTGCGTACACCATCGCAGGTGCTCCTGTCTATGATGCAGCGTCAAGGGTAGCCGCAGCCATGGTCTCGGAGCTGATAGTCCATGCTGCTGCAAACGTCGTCGAACTGTTCGTGCAGATGGTTGTTGTCTTTCAAACGTCCCCATCTGTTGACTCAGTGATCGAGACGTGTCTGCACGATCCGTTACAGTCATGCGGATAAGATGCCTGTCATCTCGATTGCTAGTGCTACGAGGCCGTTGGGATCCAGCACGGCGTTCCGTATTGCCCTCCTGAACCCACCGATTCCACATTCTGCTAACAGTCATTGGATCGCGACCAACGCGAGCAGCAATGTCTCGATACGATAAACGGCAATCGCGATAGGCTACAATACGATCTTTATCAAAGTCGGAAACGTGATGGTACGCATTTCTCCTCCTTACTAAGGCATCACAACAACGTTTCACCAGACATCGGCGGTCAACTGCTGTTTGTGTATTAGGAATCGGTTGGAAACTTTCCTCATGTCAGCACGTTGTAGGTGTCGCCACCGGCGCCAGCCTTGTGTGAATGCTCTGAAAAGCTAATCATTTGCATATCACAGCATCTTCTTCCTGTTGGTTAAATTTCGCGTCTGTAGCACGTCATCTTCGTGGTGTACGAATTTTAATGGCCAGGAGTGTACAACCGCTTGGTGAATCAGACAGCAAAAATGGAATTGAACCAATAATTTCTGAAGTAAGAGATTCATTAATATAAGACGACGTTATATGACTGGCGAGTTGGGTCTTGCGGCCGTCCCAAATATCTGTTCTTCAGTGTATTTTACTCACGTGCTAGACTAAAAATATCTGTACTTTGAAGAAGCCTCTTATGTGGATGACTATATACGTAGATTTTTGGCCCTCTTTAGGTTACGGTAGTAACACTAAAAAAGGGCCTTTGCGATCGTCTTTTGACAGCTCAAAATTTAAATGAAAATAACGGCTTAACCATTCATCTGACACGAAAACTGAATACCCGAATTTATAGAGGAGAAAATTCTCTGAAACGTTGCTCTTTCATTTTTTTTTTCATATCTTGCATCGTTGCAGAGATATTTGCAAAAATATCGGGGATTTGACGATGTCTGTCTGTCTGTAACGTGTTCCCACTTTTTAGGTCGAACCGTTCAACCGATCCGCACCAAATTTTACAGACATAATTTTTGGCTACCGGAGACCAGAACTCGCTTTTTGAAATATTTAGGACAAGAAATACATTAGTAATACCAAAAAAAGCCGTTTGTAATGTAATTTTAATTGCAAATAAACCGTTCAACTGACGTGACAATTGAATAAACGAATTTGTAGAGGAGAAAATCCTCTACAACTTTGTTCCCTTATGTTTTTTGCATATGTCGTATGGTTTGAGAGATATTTGCAAAAATAACGGAGTTTTGACAGCCTCCATTGAATTAACGAAAACCAGCCGTTCGCAGATGTCTCGTGACATTCCTCGCCCAGAACACTGTGTGGCATACGCCATCTTGCGTTGCGTATTTGATGAATTCCGTATTCTAACTTACGCGTTGTCATTTCAGAGCAATGGCGCACTGAAGAATTAACAAAAACACGTCGTTCTTCGTACGATGAATGATAATCTAGTGTCTACAAATGCCAAATTAGCATCAGTTGACAACGGCCATTACGGAACCATAGAATACGTGGAGGAAAAAAATATCGACATACCAAAAAAAAAAAAAAAAAAAAAAAATGCTACCGTGCTGGAAGCGCCATTGTGCCGTGGGCAAAGTGGTCTAGGGGAGGAATTACAGTGCAATTTTCCTCTGTACCGAAAGCATGTCTCGTTCAGAGAACTCTACTGCGAGTCCATGTGGAAACTTTGTGCATCTTCCTACATCCATACTTCGCAAGGCACCTCTAGGGGTGACCCGAACGGTACTTTCCGTACCAATATTCCAGTCTCCAGCTATTGCAGTCGCGTATGGTTCGCGGGCGCTAATCTCTCTGATCGTGTCCTTCTG
Source organism: Locusta migratoria (assembly GCA_026315105.1). NCBI lineage: Eukaryota > Metazoa > Arthropoda > Insecta > Orthoptera > Acrididae > Locusta > Locusta migratoria. The sequence goes on along the minus strand of CM048754.1, from coordinate 81,743,272 downwards.
GTCGTTTCGCGAGATATACGTAGGAGGAAGAAATATATCGGTTGACTCTTCACGAAATGTACGCTCTCTGAACTTTGACAGAAGCCAGCGTCTGCCGCTTCAGTTTACATCTACACCTACATGGGATACTCTGCAAATCACATTTAAGTGCCTGGCAGAGGGTTCATCGCACCACCATTATACTATTTATCTCTCACTCCATTCTCGAATACCGCACGGGAAGAAAGAACACCTGAATCTCTCCGTTCCAGCTTTGATTTCTCGTATTTTATTCTGGTGGTCATTTCTATATACACGCATTCGGAGGAGAATGTTGGCGATTGGAGTTTCGCAGCGATAAGCGCCGTTGTTGTAATGATTCCCATCCCAGATCCTGTATCATTTCCGTAACGCTGTCTCCCCTGTATCGCGACAATACGAAACCAGCTGCCCTTCTTTGGAGTCTTTCGATGTCCTTCATCAAACCCACGCTATAAGGATCCCACACTGGGAAGCAATACTTTAAAAGAGGACGGACAAGCGTAGTGTATGCAGTTTCTTTTAAGGGTTCTGCCAATAAAACGCAGTCTCTGGTTCGCCTTTCCCCATTACATTATCTACGTGTTCTTTCCAGTTTAAGTCCAAAGTAATAGTAATTACTAGGTGTTTTGTGGAGTTTACAGCCGTCACTTTTGATTGATTTATCTTGTAAACAAAGTTTAACGGATTTCCTTTCGTACTCATGTGGACGACTTCACACTTCTGATTATTTAGAGTCAATTGCCAATTTTTACACTATACTGACTGATATCTCATTCAGATCGTTCTGCAGTTGGTTTTGATCTTCAGATGATTTTACTAGACGGTAAATGACGGCGTCATCTGTAAACAACCTAAGAGAGCTACTTAGATTTTCACCTAAATCGTTTATGTAAATAAGGAACAGCAGAGGACCAATAACACTACCCTGTGGAACGGCCGACATCACCTCTGTTTTAGTCGATGCCTTACCATCGATTACTACAATCTGTGTCCTCTCTGACAGGAAATCCCCTATCCAGTCTCAAATTTGGGGCAATATTCCATAACCATGCAACTCAATTAAAGCCGTTTTTGAGGTTCGGTGTCAAAAGCCTTCTGGAAATCAAGAAATACGGAATCGATTTGCGAACCCTTGTCGATAGCACCCATCACTTCGTGTGAATAAAGAGCTAGTGGTGTTTCGCATGAACCTTATTTTCTAAATCCGTGTTGACCAGCTTTCCTGATCGTCTCTGATGAGCAATACTCAAGCGTTGTCTGAACGAGAGTTTTGTAACGTACTTCCTTCGTTGACTCACTACCCTTCCTCAGAATTCTTGCAATGTATCACACTCTGGGATCTGCATTAACGACGATTGATTTTAAGTGATTTTTGAGTAATACCGCCTTTTTTTTTTTTTTTTTTTTTTTTTTTTTTACGATCGCAACACTGTCGCAGCGTATGTTTCGAGGGTACCACAAGGATCTCCGGCTAGGGCAGATGCTGCAGTGGGTTGTGATCCCGGGACCTGACACGCCATTCCGCTCGCTCTCCGCTTTACTGCCCATTATGATCTCACTGTGGCGTGGCCAGCTGACTCACGGTTAACAACCAGCGTACCTCGGCGTTGGTGATTTGTAACCTCCTGTTTCGGCGATAAGCTTCTCCAAATTACTCCAAGATGACTGACGACTGGATTCACTTGACGCGATATTACTCGTCATTTCTTCTTACGACCCTCGACCACGTGAGCGGCATTTAGCTGCAAGCTTTCACCTCAGGCGCGTGAAACAGCCTGTTGCCGTCCAGGATATTCACTGTTACTTGCCGTCACAGTTCTTAACGAGGTCGCACAGTGGTCTGAATCCCGAAAAGCTGGAGAACAGTCGAATTCCTGTCCCTAGGGAATTTTAGTATTCAGAATAGTTGTAGTGGTACAGCTAGTACTTACTACAACAGTGCCGGCCGTGGTGGCCGAGGGGACTGAGGCGTGTCAGTCACGGTCTGCACGGCCACTACGGTCGGTGGTTCGAATCCCCCCTCGGGAATGGATATTTGTGCCGTCGTTAATGTTAGCTAGTTCATAAGTAGTTTGTAAGTTTAGGGACTGATGACCCCGTAGTTAAGTCCCATAGACTATACAAACATTGAACATTTTTTGATGTACAGAAGATGATATTATGGTAACTACTTTAACAGTAAAATAATAACAGTGTGAAATGTTATACCCATGGCGGCAGGCAGCATTACATCATTGGGAGTCAATCACGTACTTATTAATAAAAAAAATTATCTTACAAGTTACAGGTATGATATAAAAAAGGGGATAGATATACAAGAGCCTATAGGAATCACATTCGTAAACAGTGGTAATAATTTAGAGAAAATCTGTTTTAAATAGACTTGATTTTTTTTTTCGTAAATGGAAGGATAGATTCCAAGATCGCAATTTTTTATTTTATTTATTCAAGACGACCGGTTTCGAGACTATGGCGTGATCACCTGGTCTCGTTGACATAAAACTGCTTATAACAAGTGCTCCATATTAAAATCTGGTAGGTGTACTGGGTGATATTTAGATATAATATCATGTGCTGGTGACAGAAGTAAAATGGGCGGCTAGTTTAAAATTAAGACAGTTAAGCCAGCGGTCCATTTTATTTCTATCATACCTAAATATCAGCCAGAACACCTACCAGATTTTATGTGGAACAGTATTATAACCAGTTCTATGTCAACGAGACCGGACGATATATATATAATCTTGTAACGAACTACACATTGATAATTAAGTACAATCATATTTAAATTAGTAGATACAGGAGTGTATATATTAAAAACATATCCGTCAGTTGGGACGTACGTCATCAAAATTAAAAGACAAGCACATCTAAAACAAACACACGATAAAATTCATATCTCGCTGATCCAGAATTCGGTATATAGAGCAACGGTCTCGTTATATCTCACAAGATCTTCCTGGGAGCATTCTCCGCACGTATTCACCAACGGACACCTCAGGAGATGCTCCGTTGTTTGTATTTCCTCGCATTTACATCTACCTGTGTCCGTATAATCCCATTTTTACATTAGTTGTCATGCCCGTGCGGAGTCGCTTTGAAGTTCTCCAATGTTGCCAATCTAGGTGAGAGCCAGGGGGAAGAGCTTCCGCACGACTGAGTGCGTCCGGGCACTTCTGTTTCCAGACTGATTCTGTGGACTCCGCAGATGGCTGAATTGCGTTTATGAAACTTTGCCTAGATTTCAGTCGTCTAGGTTATTACATAGTGGGTGCCTCGGATCATTGAGTTGTTTATACCGTTCTCTAGAGCTGAGGATCGATCTTGTAATGCGAGGCGGAGCAATACCAGCCAGTGGATTCAAATGGTCCACTTTGGTAAGTTTCAAGCAGCCCGTTATCTTCCTGCAGGAATCATTAAGGACAGTGTCTATTTCCTTGGTATGAACAAATCTTCCGCAAACTGGACATCCTCACCCAGCCACAGAAAAACAGGTGGCGAGTGCTGTGGTACGTAGAACGTTTGGTCTTGCACCCCACTTTGTAGATGTTAGCTTGTTGAGTATTCCATTTCGTGTTTGGAGTTTGGCCTTTGTTTTCTCGATACGATATTTATAGGTTAATGTTCTGTCGAGGGTGTTGCCCAAATAGGTAGGGTTGGAGCACTGTATAGAAGACCAGATGACACCATAGTGTCGAAACCGGTCGTCTTGAATAAATAAAATAAAAAATTGTGATCTTGGCATCTGTTATTCCATATATGAAAAAAATGTAGTCTTTCTATTTAAAACAGATTTTCTCTAAATTTTTACTCCTTTACAAAAGTAATTCCTGTATGTTGTTGTATATCTATCCCCTTGTTTATTTCATAACTGTTACCTGTAAGGTAATTTTTTTTATTAATAAGTAGATGATTGACTCCTAAAAATGTAATGGCGCATGTGGGGAAGAAGGGGCGGAACTTACGTATATAAGCTCGAACTCTACTGCAGTAGTCCAGTGAGTGTGTCAGAATTCCGCAGTTGATTTCCACGGCCAGAGGTTCCTGACCCGCCCACAATCGGCTGCCATGGCTATAACATTTCACATTATTATTATTATTTTACTGTTAGAGTTGTTACCATTACATCATCTTCGGTATAAGGCCAAGCAGTCAACAATCCGTGGATTGGTTTGAACACTACAGTGCTTTACTAGGCATGGTCCTGTGTGGAGGTGGTATGCCGTTGCCTTCCTCCGACCTTCGAACTGACTTACCCAGCCAGTTATAGGGGGACCTACAGTTTAACGTGGGTTCCGAACCACGGTGCTACTCGGTATTTTTCACATGAGCAATACCGCCAGAGGTGAAAGAAGTGGAAAGTGACAGATAAAAATCCTAGGACTCACCTTGGGATTTATAGTCTGGCACTCTACCACTGTGCTACCGAGTCATCCCTCTTAATATTATTGCATTTGGCTGAAAATCGTCTCACAAGGAGAGAGAAACAGGGTGGCTAAGTTATTATTTAATTATTTACATAGTTCACGCCTACACTGGAGCACGTAAATCAATCCATATACACTACAGTCTTTACAATATTAGTTGCAATGTTTTCCCAGCTTCCTCTTCCCAAAACTTCTTCATTCTTTCTGACCTGGCAGCCCTCTCTTCATCCGTAATTGTGTATTGTTTTCGTCTTACTGTTTTTAATTTCAGTCTTGTATCTCTACTTCTCAGAATTCTCTTCTCTTTTCTCTCTGCAATTTGTTCCATTTTTATATTCAGTTCTTCTAAGTCAGTCTGGACCTCAATTAATCAATTGTTTTTGGTTTTATTTTTCCAAAATAAACTGAATAATTGTTTCAGCAGTCTGGTCTCTGGTAGTCTTACTATGTAGCTAAAATAGCATTTCTCCTATCGCGCATTGTGTCCACAATTGATTCATTTTCCAGATACACTATTTCATTAGGCAGAAGTCTCCATTGCCCGTCTACTGGTTTTTTTATTGGTGATTGTTCTGATGATCCTTCTGTCTAGTTTTTTGCAATTTATCCGTTGTTGCTTTGTAATTCAACTTAAACGTAGTCACACTTGCTTCAGACTTAACTACTGAACCAGAATGTTCATCGAGAGACATTTCTTCTTATACGTTGACAACATGAGTTGTTGTGCTTGCCTCAATCTTGTTGTTATGTGTTCTAGTGAGGCTTTCTCATTTATGTTCCACGTTATAATTTCCCGAAGATACTTGAACATTTTTACTACCTCAATTTGTTTGCTATTGTTTAGCTGAATGAAAGGGGTTTCAACCTCGAAGGTTAGCATACTTTCTGTTTTTGTTTCAAATGAAATTTGTAATCCCAATTTTGCTTAAATGTTTTGTAGTTGCTCAATGTGGACTTGAGCCTCTTCCACATTATTTGCCGATAGTGCAAGATGGTCTACAAATGCCTAACTTGCGATCAAGACTGAGTTCTTAAAACAGGATTTTACTAGCAATCGCTGTTTCCCCAAATATGTTTCTTAAAATTGTAGAGTTTTAGAAATGAAGTACTGGCGTACGTGAAGAGTTTGTTGTCGTTTAGTTGGGCTACTGTAGGGAGCGAGCGACAGGAGACGGATGCGGGGCGGCGTGTTTGGTAAGTGGGTCAGGCGGCTCAGGCGCACCCTTTTACAACCGCGCCTCCCGTTAGGGCCGGGTTTTTTGGGCTTCCTGCGCATCCCGGCGGATCGCCGAGCGCCGTGCTCCGCGGCCGCTCCGTTAGGACGGGCACACCTGGAGGAGGCGCTAGCCAGTGCCAGGGATGGTCCGCCAGGCGACGCTTCCAGCTGCGCGCTCGGCGCAGTCACAGCGCAGAATGACCAGCCGATGGTGGCGTGTCGCAGAACTTCACACCAGGTAAGCCCACTGTTCAGCCGTCGTCACAGGGAGCGTGTGTCTGAACGTGTACCCTCAACGTGAGGAGTCCAACCTGCGGCTGAACCGCGGCGGTGGAACTGTAGTGATTGCCGGTAATACGGTCTTGCTTCGCCTCCTTCCCACTGTCCGCATCTAGGACCCTTTCGTGACTGAATTAATTAAAATTTCGCATATTACTGCAACAATTGGTTTCGTTCTTTTGGAATGGGTAGTGAGTCAGGCCATGTTTCTGAATTTCAGCTTTGTTTATAATTTTACATTCATTTGATGTTGGGTGTAAAGGCCCCTTTGCTTATTCCGATTTGTCAGGACCAATTTATCAACGTTCCGATAAATTGAACGTGTGGAGGAGCTTCCCGACCAACTTCTCTTGTCGGATGGTTGGTCGGGCCTGACCGTCCGACATCCGACCCCCTCCCCCACTCCACCCGACAAATTGAGCGTGCGTAGCGCTACCCGACCAATTTCCTGCCTGCGATCGTCTGCTGTCTGCACAGTGGATATGAGAAAACAAGAGAGTTCGACAAATAGACACCAGAACAGGGAGGAGCTGCAATCGTTGCCTGCAGCTGGTCGGGACGTGTGCAGGCTGCTACGAATTTGGTCTGTTGTTGGTCATCGGAATATATGTAGGGGCTTTAAATGTCCCACTGGACTGGAGGAATAGTAATAAGAAAATTAAAAAAAAAAAAAAAAAAAAAAAAAAAAAAAAAAAAAAAAAAAAAAAAAACATCTAGATCGCTAAAATTATATTTATTTATTACGTCGTTTCGGCATCTGCTATCATCAGATCTAAAAATCTTTCACCTTGCACAGATAAGTTCAGCGTCAATGATAGAATATCTACCTAGTAGGTACGTTGTCGTGTCTACCAGGTAGATATTTTATCACTGAAGCTGACCTTTACCGTGCAAGTTCAGAGGATTTAAATCTCTCACTTTCCAGCTGAATGCAATGTTGTGGCGTCCAGTATGTAACACTAACAAGCATCCACCTACAGTATGTAGTTTTTCCAGTTTCATATCAAGCCAAGAGACGTCAAATGATATTACGGAATCGAATAAAATATGTATATACCCAAACGTTTTGACAAAAGTATTGGCTGCCTCGCTTCTTAGCGGTAACAGCGCGTGGATAGGTGGCTCTCTCTAAACACACAGAAGTTTTATATTACAGATACTAATCTCAAGGAGAGGCACTGAATTAAAATTTGTGCTAGTATCTTCGTCTATCTCATCTTGCCTTAATCAATTGCCTTCTCGTCCTCACAACTCTTGTCCATCAGCCCTGTGACTCTCTCCCCAACCCTCCGTTTCCACTCCCTCCTTCCCTTCTCTTGCTCTCCATCTTCCCACCCCTCATTCCTCTCTGCGTGCCCATATCCTACACACAAATCTATGTCTGTACTTCATCACTTGGTATTAATTTGTTCGTATCGTTTCTCTCATTCCATCTCCTCCTCTTGTTTGTCGCCACTGTGCAGCGGCTGAGTGCTGTAGGGCCTTTTTGCAAGGCGCACGGTTGCTTGCTGTAGGAGATTCGAGTCCTCCCTCGGGCATGGGTGTGTATGTGTGTTGTCTTTAGTATAAGTAGTTTGTAAGTCCAGGGAATGATGACCACAATAGTTTGGTCCAATAGGCTTACCACCATTTGAACATTCTTTTTTGTCCATCTTCTCGTTCACCCCTCTGCCTGTTCACCTGTTCCTCTCACCTCTCTCTCCAACTCTCCAAACTCTCGAACCAGTTTTCTTGGGCCCTTCATCTATCTCCTCCCTTCACCTGCCTGTAGCCATTTCTTCATACCCCCTTTCCTATCTCCTTCTGTCTGTTCGTCTCCTGCTGGCCCCTCTCTATCTCTCCAACTCCACCTCAACCTCCTCATCCTCTCTCTCTCTTTGTTCAACTTGTTTTCCACTTCAGTGTTTCCTAACATGTAGGCCGCCCTGGAGAGCAGACAGACCGATACAATTACCACACCGCACATCCATTGTGCAAGGCAGGGGCTCGAAAACAAATGTTTACCAATATCTCAGCTCTTACGGGAGCTGGGAAGTTACAGACCCCGCAGTGCTTATTTACCAAATTTAGTTTAAATCGATCCACTAGTTTCTGAGTAGATGTGGAAAATACATACAGATATACACATATACAACCATTTTATTATATATTCCATTGAGCTAAATGTACCTATTTTAAAGTATATTCGTGGATCTTGATATAAAAATGTGTTCAAACACAAATACAGCCCACAAGACATCAAATTTTTAATTACTGTATGGTGAAGATTTACAGTGTTGATATATTTATCAATATTTTTTCGCAATACCGAATTTCACTTTGCGTCACTGTATAAAGTATAGATGTTGTACAAATTGGTGACATGAAAATTTATGCCGGGCCGGGACTCAAACCCGGGTTTCCCGCTTTCCGCGAGCGATCGCCTTAACCACTAGGCTACCAAAACACGACTCCAGGACCGACCCAAACTTCTGCATGCCACACTGACTGCACATATGAGTCAACTACATTCACCCCTTAGCGCTTGCAGCTTAATATCTATTCCCGCACCAGGGAGAAAGAAAACAACGAGGCATTAACCTACGCTGTTATCGTCATTGCCTCGCTTGGGCATCTGTTAAGTTACAGTATGGTGACGATTTACAGTGTTGATGTATTTATCAATATTTTCCCGCAATAGCTAATTTCACTTTGCGTCACTGTATAAGGTATAGATGTTCTAGCAAATGGTGACATATGAAAATGGGACGGTCCTGGAGTCGTGTTCGGGTAACTTAGTGGTTAAGGCGACCGCTCGCGAACACCGGCGAACCCGGGTTCGAGACCCGGCCTGGCACAAATTTTCGTATGTCACCATTTGGTAGAACATCTATACCTCATACAGTGACGCAAAGTGAAATTCGCTATTGCGAAAAAAATATTGATAAATACATCAAATTTTCCATTGGAATCAATATTATTTCAGTATCGCTTTGCGAATGTGCGATGTGTATTGTAAGGTGAAATAAATAAATATCAAAATTTTTGCGCATTGTTAACGAATTATTTTTTCATATAAGAAAAGAAACAAATTGCAAATATCTATCATAGCGGACTAATGATAGAAGAAAACGGTCGTATGGCATTTTTTGCCGGGATATCCCGCGTGGCATTGTTCGGTCGCCTAGTGCAAGTGTTTCTATTTGACGCTAATTTCGGCGACTTGCATGACAATGATTAATGAGGAGAACACACTACACCCAGTCCCCTGCCGGGAATCTAACTTCGGCCCCCTGAGTGGTGGTCAGCGACGCTGCCGTCTGAACTACGGGGGGGGGGGGGGGGCGGACACTAATGATGACGTTTTATACTCAATAAAACTAAACGTGTCTCGTGAAAAAGAAAAAAAAAGGATAGCTTCTTATTGTAGCTGCGTAGACGAATAAATAATAATATTTTTCACAATAGTTCGCTATTTTGAAGATCAGACGCGTCAGTTTGGCAAACCCGCTGAGGAATAGCCGTGCTCACAGAGGCGCCTTGCTACGGTGCGTACGACTGTTCCACGTCGGAGGTTCGAGACCTCCCTCGCCGGCCGCGGTGGCCGAGGGGACTGAGGCGCTCCAGTCACGGTCTTCACGGCCATTACGGTCGGGGGTTCGAATCCCCCCTCGGGCATGGATATTTGTGCCGTCCTAGTTCGTAAGTAGTTCATAAGTAGTTTGTAAGTTTAGGGACTGATGACCCCGTAGTTGAGTCCCATAGACTATACAAACATTTGAACATTTTGAGACCTCCCTCGGGCAACGGTGTTTGTGTTGTCTTTAGGATAAGTTACCTCAATTTACTTTAAGTAGTTTGTAAGCCTAGGGACTGATGACCATCGTAGTTACGTCCCTTAGATTTACAAACATTTCTACATTTTTATTTGTCAGAAATTTGCATAATATGCCTCAGAAATCTGTAAATCAGTGACAAGCCAATTAACAGCTTGTTTAAGACCCACAGGTGTAAAAAAAAGTGCTACTAATTATCTTAATATGTCAAGCTCTTTCTCTTGATTGAGTTATGAAATTCTCTTACGAGATCGTAATTATTTGTCGCTCTCTACATCTGATTGTCTACAAGCTTTCGTCCAATTTGGATAATTCATTCGTGCCACCACTTTTTTGATTGGTTTCTTAGAGTATACTACTCCTATTCCTGTATAGTGACGAATTACAATAATGAAATATTTGATCGAAATTTATATCCGCAATACGGAATTTCTCATCATTTCACTGTATAAGGTATGTTGACACTCAAATATTACGAAGCGGGGTGGCGCAGTCATAACACACTGGACTCGCATTCAGGAGGACGGTGGTTCAAATCTACCTCCAGACATCCAGATTTAGGTTTTCCGTGATTTCCTTAAATCACTCCAGGCAAATGCCGGGATGGTCCCTTTCGTAGGTCGCGGCCGATGTCCTGCCACACCCTTCCCCGAAAATCTGAGCGTAAGCTCCGTCTCTAATGACCAAGCTGTCAACGGGACGTTAAATCCCAAGATTTCTTCCATCCATCCTTCCCTCCTACTCTCATATTTGCTGTCAATGTCGCATACGGAAGTGATGTCCAGGTAGCTTAAAGGTACGGCGACCGCTCTCGAAAAGCGCCATCAGTACCTTATACAGTGAAGGGCAATTAGCAAGAGGCGTTGCACATCGTATTGACGGCGTACTGTCGATATGTATGTAACACGCGAGCACTTGGGAAAAGTTCTTTACTGTTTCTTTGCTTGTTTCTTACAAGAATTTAAGCTACACTCTTAGGTTCCTGCCTAACTACATCCTTTAAAATGATGACATATTCGAAGAAAATAGTAAGGTACTGCTGTCATTCGGACAGTCGGTTGTTGTGGTCTTCAGACCGCAGACTGGTTTGATGCAGCTCTCCACGCTACCCTGTCCTGTGCAAGTCTCTTCATCTGACAATACGTTCGGCAACCTACATCCTTTTGAATCTGCTTACCGTATTCGTCCCTCGGTCTCCCTCTGCGATTTTTACCCCGCACACTTCCGTCTAATGCTAAGTTGACGATTCCCTCATGTCTCAGAATGTGTCCCACCAACCTATGCCTTCTGTTAGTCAGTATATGCCAGATACTCCTTTTCTCCTCAATTCTGTTGAACACCTCATTAGTTACGTGATATACCCATTTAATCTTCATCATTCGTCTGTAGCACCACATGTCGAAAGCTTCAATCATCTTGTTTTTCTAACTCCTTATCGTTAACGTTTCATTCTCATACAATGCTACACTCCAGACAGTTTCTTTCAGAAAGAACTTCTTAACATTTAAATTAATATTGGATGTTAACAAATTTCGCTTCTGCAGAAACGCTTTTCTTTCCGTAGCCATACTGCATTTTATATCTTCTTTACTTCGCGTATCAGAAGTTATTTCCCAACCCAAATAACAAAACTCATCTACTAATTTTATCGTCTCGTTACCTAATCTAATTTCTTCAGCATCGCCTGACTCTATGACATTACATTGCTTTACACTTGTTTACCTCTTCTTAATGTTCATCTTATATCCTTCTTTCAAGAGTCCATTCTGTTGAATTGCTCTTCCAGGTCCTTTGCTGTCTCTGACAGAATTACCATGTCGTCAGCAAACCGTAAGGTTTTCACTCCTTCTCCGTGGTCTTTAATGCCTCTCCAAATTTGTTCTTGCATCCCTTAGCTCTTCAACAGTACTTCGTAGGAATAGACGAAGTATTTTCGACAAACTAGACTGCAGATGTCTATTCCGATTGACAGCAGTACTTGATATTCGTAGAAAATAGTAAAGGATGTGGTTAGGCACAAACGTACGAGTGGAGCTTAAATTGTTGGGAGCACACAAGCTACGATAGCGTTCGGATGTCCGCGTCTCCGATATTGATACCAGGCCATTATCGATAGTAAGTCACGATCGACAGTAGGCCGTCAATGCGATGTACAACGCTTGTTCCAAATTAGCCAGTGAAATGTTACAAACTCACTACTGCAAATAAATTTCGATTTCAAAGAAAGTGTTACTTCTATCGCCGTAGTTCGATGTTATATTGGAATTGGGATTGCGGCTGTCTAGTTTTAATTCCAGGTAATTAATGTATTCACCAACAGCCGTAAAGTTTTGTTGTTTTATTTTATTGAAAGACCGGTTTCTATATTGCTGTCGCATGTGTGAATAACACACTTTTATTCAGGATGTAGGAATTATTAAGTAAAGCGATATATACGACCGTTACAACAGTTTACTTGGTTGTACGTTATGACATAGCCCCTGAAGATGGTATTAGAGTAATACCTAAACCGGTCCTTCAGTAAAACAACATAAACGTTACGGCTGTTGTTGAACACATTAACTATTGGGAGTTGATAGTCTCATACGACTCCCGTAATGACCAGAACGGAAGAGTGCAATAAATTTGAAGTGTTACGGGGTTTAAAGACAATCGTTCTCCCCGCGCGTGAGAGTGTAGCAGTGGAGAGCTGGGCGTTATCATGATGGGTTTATTTTACCCCTGTGGTATCTGAAGGGCCAGAGGGTTGTTCCTTTTACCTTCTGTCTGAGATAGGGAGTTATGAAGTGATGGGTTACTTGTAGAATGTGTTTAAACCCTGTAGAGGCGAGTAATTGTGTTCTTAGAGTGTTTATACGTTTCATGGAAACGGTCAGACCCTAGGGACGAAATGAGTTCGTGTGGTGAGTTTTCTGCAGGAGGAAAAAATGATTGTGTTCTCTGTTGTTTGAATATTGGGATTTTCAAATGTTCAAATGTTTGTTTAGCTTATGGGACTTAACTACGGGGCCATCAGTCCCTAAACTTACAAACTACTTATGAACTAGCTAACACTAAGGGCGGCACAAATATCCATGCCAGAGGGGGTGATTCGAACCCCACACCGTAGTGGCCGTGCAGACCGTGACTGGCGCGCAGTCACCTCGGCCACCGCGGCCGGCTATTGGGATTTTAGGCATGTTAATGTTGTCATGGATGTATGTGTTAGCGACGACCCAGCGAGCATCTGTAATTACTGGAAGGGCCTTGTTTTGGAGGACCTGAATCTTCTTAACATGACTGTCAGCTGCCATCGCATACGTTTCACAGCCACATATTACAGAAGGCAGTACCACCGTTTTCCACATTCTTAACTTACAGCTAGTGGTAAGGCCATTGCCTTTTAGGAGAGGATAGAGTCTATGTGTGCAACCCCGAACCCCTATTTGTTGTACCTGTTACGTTAGAGTTCCATAGCAGTTTAGAGTCGAACTTTAAGCCCAAGTACTTTACCTCGTTTACCCAGGGGACTTCTGTTCCGTCAAATGATACCTTACGGTTGGGTGACCTCCTTCTGGTTGTAAACATGATTGCCTGACTTTTCTCTGCATTTATTTTGATTTTCCAAAGTGTACACCACTGGGAGATCTTTTCTAAGTGCCGTTGGAAATGCAGTGCAATGAAATTGAGATTCGGGTGGCTTGCATACATTGGGGATGTGATTTGTGTACGGGGAATACAGGAACGGCCCCAGGACAGAGCCCTGAGGGACGCCTACTTCTACTTATTTGAGGGTGCTCTTAGATCTATCAAGGAATGCAAAAGAAGCCAGGATTCTAACAATATGTAAGGGTACGTCTTATTGGTGGAGTTTGTATAGCGGATCGTAGTGCCAGACACAGTCAAACGCCTTTTCTACATCGAGGAACACAACTCCTGTTCTGTGTCCATCAGCCTTGGTGTTGTATATTTGTTCGATCATGCGGGTGACTTGGGAGATGGCGCCATGCCCATCACGAAAACCAAATTGTTCGGGAAGGCAGCCTACGTCCTTTTGAATCTGCTTACTGTACTCGTCCCTCGGTGTCCCTCTACGATTTTTAGCCCACACACCTCCTTCTAATGCTAAGTTGACGATTCCTTGATGTCTCAGAATGTGTTCTACCAATCCCTTCTCTTGATCAGGATATGCCAGAAACTCCTTTTCTCCCAATTTCTGATGAGCACCTCCTCATTAGTTACGTGGTCTACCCGTCAAATTTTCATCATTCTTCTGCAGCACCACATTTCAAAAGCTTCTACCATCTTTTGTCTGAACTGCTTATCGTCCACGTTTCACTCGCATACAATGCTAGACTACAGACAAATTCTTTCAGAAAGGACATCCTAATATTTCAATTAAGTACCGAAAGAGGTGGCGCAGTGGTAACCAACTGGACTCGCATTCGGAAGGATAGTAGTTTTCCGTAATTTCCCTAAATCACTCCAGGCAAATGCCGGGATGGTTCCTTTCGAAGGACACGGCCGATTTCCTTCGTCATCCTTTTCCAAACAACCCGAGCATAAGCTCCGCCTCTAATGACTATGCTGTCGATGGGGCGTTAAACACTAATCATCCATCCTTGCATTTAAATTAATATTGGATATTAACAAGTTTCGTTTCTTCAGAAACGCTTTTCATTCCAAATCCAATCTGCATTTATATCTTCTTTACTTCGGCCATCAGATGTTATCTTGCTATCCAAATAACAAAACTCATCTATTACTATTAATGTCTCGTTGCTGTTGTGGTCTTCAGTACGGAGACTGGTTTGATGCAGCTCTCCACAGTACCAAATCAAATGTTCAAATGTTTGTAAATCTATCGGACCAAACTGCGTGGTATCAGTCCGTAGCTTACAAGCTACTTAAACCTAGGTAAACTAACCTAAGGACAACACACACTCCCATGCCCCAGGGAGGACTCGAATCTCCACGGCGAGCAACCGCGCGCTCCGCAGCGAGACGCTTCAGACCGCTCGGCTACTCCACCGCGGCTCCACAGTACCCTATCCTGAGCAAGCCTCTTCAACTCCACATAAGAACGGCAACCTACATCTGTCTGAATCTGCTTACTGTATCCATCTTTTGGTCTTCCTCTGCGGTTTTTACCTCACACACTTCCCTCCAACGCTAAATTCACAATTCCTTGATGTCTAAGAATGTGTCCTTCCAATCGATCCCTTCTTTTAGTCAAGGTATGCCAGAAATTCCTTTTCTCCCCAATTCTGTTCAGTACCTCCTCATTAGTTACGCGATCCACCCACCTAATCTTCAGCATTCTTCTGTAGCATCACATTTCAAAAGCCTCTATCCTCTTCCTGTCCGCACTGTTTATCGTCCATGTTTCGCTCCCATACAAGGAAAAACTCCACACATATGCCTTCAGAGAGGACTTCCATAGGAGTAAATGAATATTCGATGTTAAGAAATTTCTCTTTTCAGAAAAGGTTTTCTACCCATTGCCATTCTGCTTTTTATATCTTCTGTACTGCGACCATCATTTCTTATATTACTGGCCTAGTAACAACTCATCTACCTTCTTTATTGTTTCGTTACCTAATCTAATTCCTTCAGAATCACCCGATTTTCTTAGACTGCATTCCATTACCCTAGTTTTGCTCTTGTTAATGTTCATCTTATATGCACCTTTCAGCACACTGTCCATTCCATTCAACTGCTCTTCCAGGCCATTTTCTGTCTCTGACAGAATTACTATGTCGTCGGCAGAACGCAATGTTTTTAATTCTTCACCCTGAACTTCTCCCCTCTCCTTCCCCTAATTCCTTCAGCATAGCCTGATTTTCTGACATTGCATTCCATTACCTTCGTTTTACTCTTGTTAATGTTCGTCTTATACCTTCCTTTCAAGACAATGTCGATACCATTCAATTGCTCCTGTAGATCCTTTGCAATGTCTTGACAAAATTACAACGTCATAGGTAAACCGCAAAGTTTTCGGGGTTGGTAATGTTGCTTTCGGATAGGATCTATTGACCCAAGGTCAACACAGATTTAGAAATTATCGTTAATGCGAAAGACAACTAGGTCTTTACTCACACGAAGTGATAAGTGCTATCGACAAAGGCCTTTGACACCTTAGCACACAAACGGCTTTTAATCAAATTGCGTGGTTATGATATATCGCCCGAAATTTGCGACTGGATGCGGAATTTCCTGTTAGAGATGACACAGTTCGTAGTAATCGATGGTAAGGCAGCCACTAAAACAGAGGTGATTTTGGGCGTTCCACAGGGTAATATTATTGGTCCTCTACTGTTCCTTCAAATGTTCAAATATTTGTCAAGTCTATGGGACTTAACTACGGGGTCATCAGTCCCTAAACTTACAAACTACTTATGAACTACTTACAACTAAGGACGGCACAAATATCCATGCCCGAGGGGGGATTCGAACCCCCGACCGTAGTGGCCGTGCAGACCGTGTACTGTTCCTTATTTACATAAAAGATTTTGGAGAAAATCTAAGCAGCTCTCTTAGGATGTTTCCAGATGACGCCGTCAATTACCAACTAGGAAAATCATCTGAAGATCGAAACCAACTGCAGAACGATCTGAATAAGGTATCACTATATTGTAAAAATTGGCAATTGACTGTAAATAATGCGAAGTGTGAAGTCGTCGACCTGAGTACGAAGAGAAATCCGTTAAACTTTGTTTACAAGATAAATCAATCAAAAGTGAGGGCCGTAAACTGCACTAAATACCTAGGAATTACTGTTATTTTAGACTTAAATTGGAAAGAACACGTAGATAATGTAGTGGTAAAGGCTAACCAGAGACTGCGTTTTATTGGCAGAATCCTTAAAAGATGCAACAGAACTACTGAAGAGACTACACACACTACTCTTGTCCGTCCTTTTTTGGAGCATTGCTGCCCAGTGTGGGATCCTTATTAGGTGGGTTTGACGGAGGACATCGAAAGAGTGCAAAGAAGGGCAGCTTGTTTCGCATTGTCACGATACAGTGGAGATAGCGTTACGGAAATGATACAGGGTCTGGGATAGGAATCATTACAACAACGGCGCTTATTGCTGCGGCGTGGGCTACTTACGAAACTCCAATCGCCAACATTCTCCTCCGAATGCGAAAATATATCGTTGACTGCCACGTAGATAGGTAGAAATGATCATCGGGATAAAACACGAGAAATCAGAGTTCGAACGGAGAGATTCAGATGTTCTTTCTTCCCGCTCTTGGAGAATGGAATGGGAGATAAAATAGTATAACGGTGGTTGGATGAACCCTCTGCCAGGCACTTAAATGTGATTTGCAGAGTGTCCCATGCAGGTGTAGGAATGGACAGGGAGAGTGGAGGTGCCACAAGTGCCCTCCGCCGCCCCCCCCCCCCCCCCAGTGACAGGCGGATGCAGCGCGCCGCCGCCCACGCCCGCTCGGCACCTGTTATCTGGGCGGCGGCGCGGGGCCACGCCCTCAGACCCGGCGCCGCCCTGCCGCGTGACCCGCCGCCATCTTGCCCAGGGGTCACGCCTGCTCAGGGCGCGGTCGCCCAGAAACGCGACCCTCCAATCAGTGGCGGCGCCAGACGAAAACTGGGCGTCGGCGAACTCGTCTTTGCGAGGCCCCTTTCATTTTTTCAGTAAAGAAGAAAATGTTAAATAAAATGAGCTGGACTATACACCAATAATCATAAAAATTTTATTAGTATAATATACAAGTACTATTACAATGGTAAAAATTACAATAAACAAAAACAAATTAGAGAAACTTTCCGGCTTTTCGTTTCACTGCATTTTTTAAGATAATATCTTAATTAATACCAGCCGCTATTTCGGCTTCAATGATAGTATTGACAAGGCAGATAGTCTTTCTTCATTCATTGTGCTTCTCAAGTTAGTCTTTTGTGAAGCTTCTCTTGGCCTGACTGGAACTGTGAGCATGATTCTGATTGCTATATAAATATTTGGAAATACTTCTTCCAAATTGTTTCTAACATGTACTGAAGAAGTTGCTTTGCAAGTATTTAACTGAAAATTGCATCACTGCTGCACTCATACGGAAATAAATACAGACAACTAAATAGCTGCCGGCCGGGAATGACCGAGCGCACTAAGCCATCATATCACAGTGAGCGAGATTGCTCTCGTCGGGGGTCGAACCCCACCCTTGGGTACGGATATTGTGTTCGTCCTTTGGTTAGGCTAGTGTAAGTTAGATGTAGGTCGTCGCTACATAACCTAGCAGGTGAAAAGCGCCGTTAAACATCAAACATAAAAATGGAAACAAAAACTGAAATTTTGACAATGTTTTGCGTGGCCCCCACTGGCGCGAGGCCGTCGGCGGTTGCCGACGTCGCCGACGCCTAGCGCCGCCACCGCCTCCAATACCGTGGCAGAGGCGAAGGCTTCAAAGGGGTCCCGAGCAGTGCTTGCGGAGACAGGGGCACAGCCTATCCCCAGCGTTACCGGGCTTATAACGCTCTGTAGGAGTTTTGGTATTCGAACATCTGCATACTCGACTTCAAAAATGCGTTTGCATAGACTTAGTAAATAAAACCAGACCGCTCCGTGGCGCTAGTGTCGCGGCCCCACACTGAACATGACAGAAGCCGCCATTTGCAGGCAAACAGGGAGTAAACATTGGTCTTTCGTCTGCTGCTTTTAATTGTAACAGTGAGGATGCTAGCAAAGCCGAAGTCTGAAACAGTTACATTTCACAGATCAGTCATTACTTGTATACCGCATAGTATTTTCGTGGAGAAATAATAAATCATGAGCGTTTGCTTTTGTTTAGTTTTCCTCTTACAAATGATTCTCTAGAGCTATAAAAGTACTTTTTTGCATGTCGAGTACTTATATTTGCATATAAATTACTAAAAATACTAACACGATCTATATACTAAGTTGACCTGAATTAGGCGTATTAGACGTATTTAGATTTTTGATCATATATATTATACAGGGTGTTACAAAAAGGTACGGCCAAACTTTCAGGAAACATTCCTCATACACAAAGAAAAAAAAAAAATCTTATGTGGACATGTGTCCGGAAACGCTTAATTTCCATGTTAGAGCTCATTTTAGTATTTCTCTTTAAATGTAAAATGAAATAATTCGTGCAGACAATTGTCAAAATACCCAACTGTTTCGTTAGTATGTAATGTACTTTCTCGATTCACGACATCAACACAGATTTTCTGTGAACGTTTAGGCAGGAATTGTTGGTGATGTCTTGATTGGGCCTCATGTTCTTCCACCTACGCTCAATGGAGCACGTTGTCATTATTCCATACGGGATAGTGCTGCTAGAACATGTGTCTTCACAAATACGACACAACATGTTGTTCATGCACGATGGAGCTCCTGCACATTTCAGTCGACGTGTTCGTACGCTTCTGAGCAACAGATTCGGTGACCAATGGATTGGTAGAGGCGGACCAATTCCGTGGCCTCCACGCTCTCCTGACCTCAACCCTCTTGACTTTGATTTATGGGGGCATTTGAAAGCTCTTGTCTACGCAACCCCGGTACCAAATGTAGAGACTCTTCGTGCTCGTATTGTGGACGGCTGTGATACAATACGCCATTCTCCAGGGCTGCATCACCGCATCAGGGATTCCATGCGACAGAGGGTGGATGCATGTATCCTCGCTAACGGAGGACATTTTGAACATTTCCTGTAACAAAGTGTTTGAAGTCACGCTGGTACGTTCTGTTGCTGTGTGTTTCCATTCCATGATTAATGTGATTTGAAGAGAAGTAATAAAACGAGCTGTAACATGGAAATTAAGCGTTTCTGTACACATGTCCACATAACATATTTTCATTCTTTGTGTGTCAGGAATGTTTCCTGAAAGTTTGGCCGTACCTTTTAGTAACATTATATATATACAGGGTGTTTCACTGTGTTTGCCTCTGTAACTTACAAAATAATAGGTGACGGGAAATTTTAATGCGGTAGGTCAACACAAGAAATGTTACACTTTCTGCGGAGCAATGAACATAGTTTATTGTATCATTTTCCAAAGAGTTACAGCAAAAGATATAAATTTTTAAATGGAACAATAGTTTTTTTTTTCTATCGTGAATTGGATTCGTTGAAACCAGCTGCGTCCAAATCAATTTAAACTACATTCCTATCACTGTTAGTTTGGGAGCTACAACCCTTCAGATACCACAAACTCTGCGCATAATGCAATGCGCCTTCTAAATGTGGTGCGGCCGAGTTGTAACGTCGCCGGTGTCACGGAGTGAGAAGCTTCCTCGATGCGCTGTTGTTCATGTATGCCATCGTCATCCGATGTCAGTAACTGTGGTATATTGAGCCCCGGTTGTTTGTGTGGCTCCAACTGTCGGGTATACGGCCGTGTGCGGCGACAGTCGGCAGTCTAACAGCGCATCGAGGAAGCTTCTCGCTCCGTGACACCGGCGACGTTACAACTCGGCCGCACCACATTTAGAAGGCGCATTGCATTATGTGCAGCGTTTGTGGTATCTGCCCCTGTAACCTTGAAGGGTTGTAGCTCCCAAACTAACAGTGATAGAAATGTAGTTTAAATTGATTTGGACGCAGCTGGTTTCAACGAATCCAATAGATAGAAAAAAACTATTGTTCCATTTTAAAAATCATATCTTTGTGCTGTAACTCTTTGGAAAATGATACAATAAACTATGTTCATAGCTCCGCAGAAAGTGTAACATTTCTTGTGTTGACGTACCGCATTAAAATTTCCCGTCACCTATTATTTTATAAGTTACAGAGGCAAACACTATGTATATATATATATATGCAGAAGTAGGTCTAAGGTCGAATAATTGCTTTTAGATACTTAACAGGTCGTGATTGTATTTCACAAATGGCCAAATATTTCATCGAATGTTGCATACACAGCCACTTTGGGAGGTACTATGTCTGTTAAAAAGTAATGTGCGAATGAAATGCGTATTTAAAGTTGTATGGGTTTTTACAATTATTAATACCCAAATTCGAGGAATTTGAAGAAAAATTCTATGCAATATGGAAAGGAATGTAGAAAAAACTGTGCTGTACAAAAATAAGCGTGAAAAACGTACACGGTAGTCGCCAAAAAGTAAACAGAACCGACAGAAAATTACGTGGATTAAATAATAATCGCACTCTCTGCTATTTTACAAGTTTCGTGGAATCCTCTAAAGCAAATATGTCGATGCAAAATCGCTGCGCCTTCTCAGAAAAGAGCCTTACATCCTTAGACTTCTTGTCTCTATGCAGACGTATTTCGGAAATTGGAAAACTTCAGTCATTTAAGAATACTTTTTAAAGACTGCAGTACTCGGTACATGCGTTTTGCTGCTGTTGCGTCCCATACACTGGGAATCACAACCCCAGTAGGCCTACTGGGATTCTTCCCTCGAAATGGCGGCGGTCAGCCGCTTCAATTCGCTTCTCCGCTACGGCGTGCTAGGGACTTGGGCGTTTGATGCGGTGCCACACTGCAGACTGCTACCGAAGATACGGGCTTAAGGAATAGGTCCACAGGTTTGTGACTGGCTGGAAGACTTCCTAAGTAATAGGACGCAGTACATTGTTCTCGACGGCGAGTGTTCATCAGAGGCGAGTGTATCGTCAGGTGTGCCCCAGGGGAGTGTGATAGGACCGCTATTATTTTCTATCTATATACATGATCTGATGGACAGAGTAACTTGTAATTTGCGGCTGTTTGCTGATGATGCTGTGGTGTATGGGAGGGTGTCGTCTGTAACTGACTGTAATAGCATACAGGATGACTTAGTCAAAATTTCTAGTTGCTGCGAATAATTACAGCTAGCTCTCAATGTAGAAAAATGTAAGGTGATGCACATGAGTAGGAAAAACAATCCCATAATATTGGAATACAGCATTAGTAGTGAGCTTCTTGATGCTGTCGCGTCGTTCAAATATCTAGGCGTAACATTGCAGAGCGATATGAAATGGAACGAGCATGTAAGGACAATTGTGAGTAAGGCAGACAGCCGACTTCGGTTTATTGGGAGAATTTTGGGAAGATGTACTTCACCTGTAAAGGAGACCGCGTATAAAACGCTTGTACGACCACGTCTTGAGTATTGCTCAAGGGTTTGGGACCCGCAACAGATCACTTTAAAGGAAGACATAGAGGCAGTTCAGAGGCGAGGAGCTAGGTTTGTTACTGGTAGGTCTGACCAATGCGCGAGTGTCACGGAGATGCTCCGGTAACTCAATTGGAGATCGCTGGAAGATAGACGTCGTTCTTTTCGTGAATTTCTGTTGAGGAAATTTAGAGGGTCGGAATTTGAAGCTGAGTGTAGTACGAAATTGCTGCCGCCTACTTACATTTCGCGTAGTGATCACAATGACAAGATACGAGAAATTAGGGCTCGTACGGAGGCATGTAGGCATTCTTTTTTTCCTAGTTCTATTTGGGAATGGAATAGGGAAGGATATGTCTGGTAATGCTACAGTGTACCCTCCGCCACGCATCTTACGGTGGATTGCGGAGTATGTATGTAGATGTACTCTACTCTACTAATCGCTTTCAAGTACTTGCCAGAGGTTTTATCGAAAACCTTTCATAATATTTCTCTACTGTTCTGCAGCCTAACAGCGCGAAGGAAAATTCCGTTGTAGGTATGACTTGTCTTATTTTATTAACGGGCCCGATGGTCTCAGGGTAAAGCGCTCGACTGCAAACCGAAAGGTCGCGGGTTCGAAACCCGGTCGGACCTCGGCATTTAACCCATCTTTCAGCTCTCAACGATGTGAGGAGTCGCCAGAAACGACACGTGGATAGGATTCCCCTTGCCCATATCATCTCAGCCGCTGTGTGGTTATTCGGTCTTGTAGTTTTATGATTTGAGCGTGGTTACGGATTTCCACGTTCCGAACTTTACCTCTGCGTGTCTTTCCGACCATACTACGAAAGAATCTCATTTCCGCTGCTTCGATTCTGCTGACATCCTTCTTTCTGATGGTCCATGATTCGCAACCATGTGTCACAACAGCTATGTGATATGTTTCATAGATGACTCTCTTGCATTTTCGTGATATTTTTGTGTTCCCTTCTGTAGAACTTGCTGTTGTTGTGATCTTCAGTCTGGAGACTGTTTTGATGCAGCTCTCCACCCTATTCTGTCCTAAACAAGCCTCTTTATCTCCACATCAGATCGGCGCCCTATATCCGTTTGAATCTCCTTATTGTATTCATCTCTTGCTCTTCCTGTGCGATATTAACTCCACACGCTCCCACTCCAATGCTAAATTTACGATTCTTTGATGTCTAAGAATGTGTCCTACCAATCGATCCCTTCTTTCAGGCAAGGTAGTATAGCAGAAATTCCTTTTCTTCCCAATTCTGTTCAGTACCTTTTCATTAGTTATACGATCCACCCACCTAATCTTCAGCATTCTACTGTAGCACCACATTTCAAAAGCCTCTATCCTCTTCCAACTCGTGTCACATCCCCTATATTCTCCAGACTTGGCTCCCTCGGACTACTATTTTTCCCCATTTTGAAGAAATGGCTGGCGGGACGAAGATTTCATTCAAACGAGGAGGTGATTGCAGAAACTAAATGCTATTTTGGAGGCTTGGACCATTCCTGTTATTCGGAAGAGATCAACAAAGTAGAGCAGCGTCTGAAGAAGTGTATAAGTCGAAAAGGGGACTGTTGTTGTTGTTGTGGTCTTCAGTCCGGAGACTGTTTTGATGCAACTCTCCACAATACCCTATCCTGAGCAAGCCTCTTCATGTCCACACAAGAACAGCAACATGCTTGTTGTATCCATCTCGTGGTATTCCTCTGCGGTTTTTACTCCACACACTTCCCTCCAACGAAAAATTTACAATTCCTCGATGTCTAAGAATGTGTCCTACGAATTGATCCCTTCTTTTAGTCAAGGTATGCCAGAAATTTCTTTTCACTCCAATTCTGTTCAGTACCTCCTCATTAGTTACGCGATCCACCCATCTAATCTTCAGCATTCTTCTGTAGTACCACATTTCAAAAGCCTCTATCCTGTTCCTGTCCGCGCGGTTTTTGCATATTTAATTCAAAACTTGCTAGCTGTTTGAATTCTGTGCGTGATTTCTTTATCCATATAACAACGCGGTGGTATTTTATGCTTCACCTGAATGATGTGTTTAGTACGTATGCTAGTTTCAGTAGCTACGATACCATATTTACGACAGGAGAAGCCCCGGAGGAGAATTTAATGTGGCCATTGTCCGGGAGGACGTTAAGTGGAGGAAGACCCCCGGCAGCAACAATGGCAGCGGAGGAGGCTGCAGCGTCATCAAGGCGCCGCCGGCTTACAAGTCGAATTGACGCGCGAGGGTCGGGGGTGGACGAGGCCGAGCCCGGCATTTTATTCGGGCCGTTCGCCGGGCCGGGATTTTACTGCAGATGAGAGGAGCCGCGCTGCCCGACCCAATCTTGATAAGTGTGCGGGGGTGGGGGGTGGGGCGCAGCCTTTGTGCCCGGCAGCTCCTGGAGGGGAGGGCCGCAAGAAAGCCCGCCATGTTTATTGCCCCGGGGGCTGTAAAAATATCCAGCGGGAAAGCCCCGGAGGTCTGCCGGAAAAGGGTAGGGCCGCTGACGCTTCGCTGCGCGGCTTCGGGGCGGGCGTATTCAGCGCTAGGCCATACCGTGGGCTGGAGACGTAGACCGACAGCATTAAAAACAGAGGGGCTGACCCGCTGTGGTTACATCACTCTAGCAAAATTTATATAACAAAACAGTCGACAGTGCAGTGATTTTTATTTGTATCGACTAGTTTCGGTCTTTCTTTTTTGGGCCATCTTCAGGATTCCTACTCTGAAATGTATCATAGTTACATTTAGAGAACCTTGAAATGGAAATGAGGGTATGGCTTTCTTTGCCGGGAGATCCCTTGCGGGATTGTTCGGCCGCCTGAGTGTTAAGTCTTTCTATTTGACGCCGCGTGGGCGACTTACGTGCCAATGATGATGAGATGATGATGATTAGGACAACACACAACACCCAGTCCCCTGCCGGGAATCGAACCCGGGCCTCCTGCTTGTTAGTCAGCGACGCTACCGCTGAGCTACGGAGGCGGACAGAGAACCTTGAAGCTACATTAATCTAAGTTAATAAAGAGAAATAAAATAAAACGATGTCACACCCATTGATATCGTGGGTCGCGGCAGAATAGCCGTGCGTACTAAGGCGCCCAGCTGCGGTGCGCGCGGCCGTTCGCCTTCGGGGGTTCGAGTCCTCCCTTGGGCATGGGTGTTCGTGTTGTCCTTAGAATAACTTATTTTATGTTAGTGTATGTAGTTTGTAAGCCTACGGACTGATAACCAATGTAGTTAAGTCCCTTAGATTTGCTTTATTTTTAATCTATCGGACCAAACTGCGTGGTTCGTAGCTTACAAACTACTTAAACATAGGTAAACTAATCTAAGGACGACACACACACACACCCATGCCCCAGGGAGGAGTCGAACCTCCACGGCGAGCAACCACGCACTCCGCAGCGAGACGCTTTAGACCTTGGTTCATGAAACCTTCCATTCTGTGGACAAGCGACCTTGCGTTGGCATGCATGATTTTTTTTATTCTTTTGAAAAGTCTCGGCCGCAATTAGCTTTATTTCACATGACGCGTTTCGAGAACATCATCATCAGATCTGTGGTACAAAAGAAGAAAATTACATTTTATATGTTTAAAGCACGTAATTACAATATCTATAAGGAGTATAAACCATATTAATACATATATACTTTAAAAATTAAAAAAAAACGAGGTGAAATACAACCATCTTAGTATAGATGCTTGATTAAAACTTAAAACACCATCATGGACGTCTAGCGACAGTGTTGGACTCACCACAGTTGGTTCACATTGCTGATTGATGGTATGTCATTTTTCAATCAGTAATGTCAACCAACTGTAAGTAGCTGTTTGGAATACAATTTAGACTTGTAAATATTGAAATTTAGTGCCAGTGACAAAGCTCACACATAATAATTTTTTATCTCACCACAGCCAAACGTGTTCCACAATGTTGTAAGCAACATCTAATAAAGCATGTACACCGCCTGATGATGAACTGCCAGGCAGTTCGAAACCGGTTGTGGTAATAAATACATACGAAAGGTGACTGGTTGCTGTTACTTTCTGATTTCTTTTTTTTCTTTTTCTTTTCTTTTTTTTTTTTTTTTTTTTTTTTTTTAAAAAAAAAAAAAGGACATTACATGCCAAATTTAAAAAGACACAAAATCCTCAAAATTAACAATGTTAAATACAAACTCTAGATTTCGCTCGAACCTGAATGCGAGAGGCTTATAATTGTTTCCACAACGAAAGCGTGTCACGTAATTTGGTAGGAAATCCTAAGATATTCTAATCGTTTGTAATTCGTGCTAGCGGAAAAACACAATAAATACCTTCTCTACGCGGTAGTGATCGTGATGGTACTGTCCTGCTAAAGCAGAATTGCTCAACACATCTTTCCGAAATTCCTTCACCAAAGAAGACGAAGCAGATACTTCAGAATACGAATCAAGAACAGCTGCCAGCATGCGTGGAGTGTTTTTAAAACAACAAACCCAGACAGTGGTAACGTCCTTCCAGAAGGACGGAAAGGCCAACTTTCTTTCTTGTATTTAAGAATTTGTGAACAGTGTTGTATTTTATGTCTTTGATTAGGCTGCTCCCATTGCAGATCAATTTTAGCTGGTATTGTTGATTGCAAAGTGGTTGGATGCGGCTGCGAAGTTGAGGTTCATATAGAAGATATTGAAGACATTCTTTAAATTTTGAGTCATTTGTATGTATATATTTCATCTTAAATGATATTTTACTAATAGTGTTTCATCAGATTAAAATTCTAAAACATCCATTTTGACGTACTTCCAGAAAGAAGGTCAGTATTGCAAAACTAATGGAATGTTTGTGAAAAAATCACTTATAACTATCTTGTGCAGTCATATGAAGGTCATTAGTAGCTTCTGAGAATACTTATTCCAAAAATTATTGCGCCCATCTGGGTTAAATCAGTTAACAAAGGCAAATCTGCTGATCCAGATTATATACCAGTTAGGTTCATTTGGCAGTATGGTGATGCAATAGCTCCATATCTAGTTATCATATACAACCACTAGCTAAATAAAAGATCCATACCCAAGGACACATCAACATTCAAGAAAGGCCATAGGGGCGATCCGCAAAATTACAGGTGTACACCACCGACATCGGTTTGGAGCAGGATTTTAGATATACTTTCCTCAAACATTATGAACTACCTCGAAGAGAACGACCTATTGATCCATAATAATCACGGATTGAGAGAGTATTGTTCATGTCGGAAACAAGTACCTCGTTACTTCCATGAAGTGATTAGTGTTATCGACAAATAGATTCCGTATTTCTAGATTATTTTATTTTATTTATTTATTTTTTTTTTTTTTATGGGACTTAACTACGGGGTCATCAGTCCCTAAACTTACAAACTACTTATGAACTACTTACAAACTAGGACGGCACAAATATCCATGCCCGAGGGGGGATTCGAACCCCCGACCGTAGTGGCCGTGCTGACCGTGACTGGAGCGCCTCAGTCACCTCGGCCACCGCGGCCGGCGTATTTCTAGATTTCCGGAAGGCTTTTGACGCTGTACCTCACAAGCTTCTTCTAGTCAAATCGCATACTTATGGAATATCGCCACGATTGTGTGGTTAGATTCGTGATTTTCTGTGAGAAAGGACACAGGAAAGTCGTCGAGTAGAAGAGGAGTGCGGAAGTGTTACAGGGCTCTTACTGTTCCGTATGTAAAACGATTTAGGAGACAGTCTGAGTAGCTCTCTTAGGCTGTTTGCAGATGATGCTTTCATTTATCGGTTAGAAGAGTCACCAGAAGATCGAAAGCAACGGCGAAAGATAGTTGCGTGGTGCAACAATTGTCAATTGTTCCTTAATAATGATAAGTGTGAACTCATCCATTTACACGATAAATCAGACAAATCTACAGGCCGTCAATTCAACTAAATACCTAGGAGAAACTATTACGAACAATTCACTCACAGTGCTGAAATAATACACATGGAGTAAACGAAATAATTAGCAGATCAATAGATCGAGCGGTCCGAAGGTACCTGGCCTGGATCAATATTGGTACGTAATGTTCACACAGGGACTCCAAGGCAATAACAAATGCGCACAAAACACTATGCTAAAAAGAATGTTCTATATGATGTGAAACAAACACATGCGGAATCTGTTAAGGCATCCAATATTACTTACTGCTGCAAGAGAAATCAAGCAGAGTACTTGTAATACATTCTATAGTGAACAGAACCGAAAGAAATAGGGAAGACACGGAAAATGGTTCAGTAAGAAACCTTAATGACAAGCTGATGACGTTGAAGCGGTCCATGTGAGGGGATGGCGAACCTAGGTCGTGTTAACGGAAATCACTGTAGCAATTTCACGCTCGTTGCATTATAATCTGTCTGTCCTTGATTCTTAAAGTTAAAACAAGGCAGTTAGATCTTTCCTCATGGCGTGTTTTAACACTTACTGACAGGTTAAAAAAAAGAAGAATAAACTATTATCATATCATGTCATTTGGCACACACTGTCGACTTTTCAACAAAACCCATCAAACTCGAGCATGACATACGTGAACTGACCTCTTGAGTGCTTTGCGCAGTCGTCTTATATAATACCTTAACAATTCTATTTCTTTGGTGCATTGTTACAAACAATATTTTAGGTTGCAATTATTTTTCAATGAATGGAATTTAATGAAGGCTGCAAAACTATAATAAATATTTGGAACATGCGAATGATAGACCATTTTTCATCCAGTTTTGCCGTAAGAGGTGGTAACATCCGTGAAATATGTTACGAGGTGTATGTACACGTATTTATGTAATCACATGAAGCAATGGGTTTCTGATTTAGCTAATATATGTACAAATTTGGAATGATATACAGCACCTTTCCATACTGCGAATGTTTCGTGTGTTCGTGAGTCATAATGTGAAACTGATAAATCTGTTAGTCATGAAACCAAATAGTTACAAGAGTTTCTGAGTGGTTACACGTTCGGTTGTACTTCTGTAAGTCTAAAAATGCAAGTTACATTCATGAATGATTACTAAAAGGTGCAAGAAAGTGAGAATAAATGCGAATATTGCAAAATAGCTCATTAACGTATCAATTAACTTCGCTAATAACATGATTTCGTCATCACCTGGATTCACATTATCATGATGTTTACCAAATTTGAACTGCCATACAGGTTATTAAATGCCAATATAACATTGTTTGGTTGTGAGAAACTTATAGACGATGTTTGTTAAAAAACTGTAGGTATGCCTTCTTGTAGCATGAGTTGAATTCATAAATGCTCTCATGTATACAATTATGCAGTCCATTTCGTTAGTTACACATCAATTAAACACTTACTTACACAATTATCAGTCTCTGTTGCAGTACTGCAACAGAGACTGAGAATAATTTAATTATTCAACACTGTTTCTGCACCAGCCGCCACCACCACCATCATGGAATGGAATGAAATGTACTTACTTTTGAGAAGTTATTCCCAGGTATTTACAGATGAATTAGTCAACTTCAGGAAAGTACATACACTAGTGAAACTGTCCATAATTTATATAGCCTAAACTTCGTTGATTAGTTTGATCAGTAACAATGTTAATTATCCACCTGTACACACAGGTGTGTGTCTGCAGAGTATGTGCAACAGATACTAACAGTCATTGCTAATGTTGTATCCTACATCGTTAGACCACACTTCATTAAAAAACTAATTATGATTTTGGTATCGAACATTTGGTTAAATGGTATGTATACACATATATATGCTGACGACGGGCAATGATACTTTCCTCATCGCGGAAGCCATCCTCCGCCGTCAATCTTTGGGGAACAATTATGAAAAAACCGCCGGTTTGAGTAATACTGGACAGGGACAAGTCGAGAATTTGAAGCTGTCGGGAGGCCTCCTTGAGTAATCCATGCGGTTGTTGTGATCACTGTGCTGTAGGGGTCAGCACAAGTACTTAGTAAGTGGGAGACCTGGGTTCGCATCCTGGCTGGGTACACATTTTCAGCTTCACCCATTCGCAGTACATTCCGTGAATATGAATGTAGTTAGATATGATGTAGGATATCGAGTACTTTAATATCTCTTAGCCAGATAATGTCTCACTGCAGTATCCATTGCAGTGTGGTCGCTGGCTGTACCACGGGCCGCCTAGCACCTACCACTGATGCTGGCTTAAGCTTTCACGGTTTCTGCTGAAGATGCACACCACTCACGAAACTTTTCACCAGAGACGTCGCTGTATGTGACAGCTTAAAACGCTGTAGCCAACAACGTTAGTTGGAGCGAAACTCAAAGCACGTCGCAGATAACAGGGCGCGGTTTATATACTGATTCAGGGGAGTAATTTACAATTAAATGGGTAATCTTAGCAAAGTCTACATCTTGCAGACGGCACTCCATGGCGATTTGTGTGGTGTGGGAATTCTATGGAGCTGTTGTAGGGCGAAAGCAGACGGGGTGGGAATGTTTTCGTCGCGGTGGTGGGTGGGGGTTGAGGGTGTAGCGTGGCGTTATGAGTGACTGCGGAAGTTCCGCATCGGGCGAGTACGTCGTAAACAGCCGAGATGAGGTGATCAGCGGAGTCGAGGAAAGTCTTCAGCTGCCGCATGGGGACACGGAAACCCTGCCAAGCCGACGCCAACAGGCTCGCGTGGGCTCGGGAATTTGCGACACTTATCTCCGGTGCGTAATGCTACCCCTTTATATATAAATACGGGGTGAGGCATTACGACTTATCTTAGAAGATAGGCTAAGGAAGGACAAACCTACGTTTTTGGCGTTTGTCGATTTGGAGAAAGCTTTTGACAATGTCGACTGGAATACACTCTTCCAAATTCTGAAGGTAGCAGGCGTAAAATATAGGGAGCGAAGAGTTATATTCAACCTAAACAAAAACCAGACAGAGGTTATTAGAATGGAAGGGCGAGAAAGGGACGCACAGATTGGGAAGGGAGTAAGACAGGGTTGCAGTCTTTCCACAATGTTGTTCAATCTGTACATTGAGCAAGCAGGGAAGCAATGCAAGAAGAAATTTGGAGAGGGAATTAAAGTTCAGGGAGAAGAAATAAAAACTTTGCGGTTTGCCGATGACATAGTAATTTTGTTAGAGACTGCAAAGGATCTGGAAGAGCAATTAAATGGAATGGACAGTATCTTGAAAGGAAGGTACAAGATGAACATTAACAACAGTAAAACGAAGGTAATGAATGTCATGTCAGAAAATCAGGCGATGCTGAAGGAATTAGATTAGGTAATGTGACAATAAAAATATTAGATGAATTTTGTTATTTGGGTGGCAAGATAACTTCTGATGGCCGACGTAGAAGAAGATGTAAAATGCAGAATGGCTATGGGAAGAAAAGCGTTTCTAAGGAAGGGAAACGTAACATCCAATATTAATTTAAATGTTAGGAAGTTCTTTATGAAAGCATTTGTCTGGAGTCTAGCATTGTATGGCAGTGAAACGTGGACGATAAGGAGTTCAGACAAAAAGATTATAGAAGCTTTTAATGTGGCATGCTACAGACGAATGATGCAGGTTAGATGGGCAGATCATGTAACTAATGAGTAGGTGCTTAACCGAATTGGGGAGAAAAAGAGTTTCTGGCATATCCTGACTAAGAGAAGGGATAGATTGGTAGGACACATTCCGAGACAGCAAGGAATTGTCAATTTAGCATTAAAAGGAAGTGTGTGGGTTAAAAATCGTAGAGGGAGAATGAGGGACGAATATAGTAAGCAGATTCAAAAGGATGTAGGTTGCCGAACGTATTCTCAGATGAAGAGACTTGCACAGGACAGGGTAGCGTGGAGAGCTGCATCAAACCGGTCTGCGGACTGAAGACCACAACAACAACAGGGTGTGGCATTTAGAACTGTATGCGGAAAGTCTTGAAAAGTACATATCGAATTGGGCATGTAGGTAGGTAGCTTAGGGTTTAACGTTCAGTCGACAGCGTGGGCATTAGATACGGAGCTCACACTTCGGATTTTTTAGGTAATGATGTGGAAGGAAATCTTCCGTGCCCTTTGAAAGGTACCATTTCGGAATGTGCCTAGAGTGATTTAGGAAAATAACGGAAAACATAAATCTGGATGGCTGGAGGTGGATTTGAACCACCGTCGTCCAGAATGCGAGTTCATGTGTTACCACTGGGTCACCTCACTGGGTCATATCCAATTTAAAAAAAAAAAAAAAAAAAAAAAAAATCGTAATAACAGTTGTTCACCTCGAAAAGGTGGTCTTGGGGTAAAGCGCCGTACTGGAAACCGCAGGCTCGCGGGTTCGAAACCCGGTCGGACCTCTGATTATTTCAGTCTGTGCTTCAACCTATCCTTCTCCTCTCAACGATGTGACGAGACGCCCGAAACTACACGTGGTTCGAATTCCCGTTAAGCTGTAGGTCCCGTTTCGTTTCCCTGGTTTGATAACTGCGGTGGGCTAGGGACACGCAAGTCGCCGAAGTGGTGTCCAATTGAAAGACTTGCACCAGGCCAGTGAGCTACACGAAATTATTATTATTAGGGCAATCCATTTACATAAAGTGAAAGTCCCCCCCCCCTCCTGCTCAATCACCGAGGGGGAGGGGTGGAGAGGGGGGCGATGACTTTCGAACCTTAAATAGGAACACCAGTTTTGGATTCTCCGTGGAAAAAATATGTACCAATTACCTTTGCTAGGCAACTATTTTTTGTTTTGTTTTGCGGTAGATGACGCTGTAAACGGCAAAAATAAAAATGAATTGAAAATTATAAGTAAGTGAGGATACGTGTTTCCCAAGAAAGATGGGTGATCAAAAGTACACGGACACCCCAAAAAGATACTTTTTTCATATTAGGTGCATTGTGCTTCCATTTACTGCCGGGTACTCCATATTATCGACCTCGGTAGTCACTAGACATCGGAAGAGAGCAGAATGGGGTGCTCAGCGGAACTCACGAACATCGAACGTGGTCACGTGATTGGGTGTCACTTGCGTCAGAAGCCTGTACGCGAGATTTCCACACTCCTAAACATCCCTACGTCCACTGTTTGTGATGTGATAGTGAAGTGGAAACGTGAAGGGACACGTACAGCACGAAAGCGTACAGGCCGACCTCGTCTGTTGACTGACAGAGACCGCGGACAGCTGAAGAGGGTCGCACAGTGTAATAGGCAGGCGTCTGCCCAGACCATCACACAGGAATTACAAACTGCATCAGGATCCTCTCCGAGCACTAGGACAGTTAGGCGGGAGTTGAGAAAACTTATATTCCATGGTCTATCGGCTGCCCATAAGCCACTCATCACGCAGGTCACCGCCAAACGACACCTCCCTTAGTGTAAGGAGTGTAAACATTGGAATGCTGAACAGTAGAAAATCGTTGTGTGTAGTGACGAACCACGGTACACAATGTGGCGAATGCCCGGTGAACGTCATCTGACAGCGTGTGTAGTGCCGACAGTGAAATTCGGTGGCGGTGGTGTTATGGTGTGGTCGTGATTTTCATGGAGGGGGATGCACCCATTGTTGGGTGTGTCATTATATATAATATGCATATTATATAATATGCTGGTGACGAGCAATGATTCTTTTGCTAGTGGGGAGGGGTTGGCAAGTTTGTGTCCCTTACTCTTATGGTAATTAGCTTCAAAAAACTACGAGTCTGTGGGCAGGATGAAGGTGGGAATTTGTATCTGGGGGGAGGTGTGCTTAGGTAGTCCTTGCAGGTGTGGTGTAGAGGTCAGCCAACTGCCTAGAAAGCAGGAGACCTGAGTTCGAATCCCAGCTAAGTTCATATTTTAAGCTTTGCCCATTCGCAGTTGATGTCATATATTCTATGAATATGAAAGAATAACAACTGAGGGGATCAGAAGTGACGTCTGTTCTTTCGGTTCTAGTCCAGGGATGGACTGTTTGGGAATTGTCCGTGAAAACACATCAAGAACGGCTGAATTATTTGTTATGATTAACGGTGGTACCCTTAACCTGCTGCCAGGCACTGGATATTTCATGCGCGGAAGGACCACACTTGACACATCAACACCAGCCCCGTGGCAGCATATCTCGCCATCGAAGTATGAAAAATTCGTTACCAATGCTGTTTTTATATCTACTTATATACAGGGTGTTACAAAAATGTACGGCCAAACTTTCAGGAAACATTCCTCAGACTCAAAGAAAGATAATATGTTATGTGGATATGTGTCCAGAAACGCTTAATTTCCATATTGGAGCTCATTTTAGTATTTCTCTTTAAATGTAAATTGAAATAATTCGTGCAGACAATTGTCAAAATACCCAACTGTTTCGTTAGTATGTACTGTACTTCCACGATTCACGTCATCAACGCAGATTTTCTGTAAGCGTTTTGGCAGGAATTGTTGGTGATGCCTTGATTGGACCTCATGTTCTTACACCTACGCTCGATGGAGCACGTTATCATTATTTCATACGGGATAGTGCTGCTAGAACATGTGCCTTTACAAGTACGACACAACATGTGGTTCGTGCACGATGGGGCTCCTGCACATTTCAGTCGTGTTCGTACGCTTCTCAGCAACGGACTCGGTGACCGATGGATTGGTAGAGGCGGACCAATTCCATGGCCTCCACGCTCTCCTGACCTCAACCCTGTTGACTTTGATTTATGGGGGCATTTGAAAGCTCTTGTCTACGCAACCCCGGTACCAAATGTAGAGACTCTTCGTGCTCGTATTGTGGACGGCTGTGATACAATACGCCATTCTGCAGGGCTGCATCAGCGCATCGGGGATTCCATGCGACGGAGGGTGGATGCATGTATCATCGCTAACGGAGGACATTTTGAACATTTCCTGTAACAAAGTGTTTGCAGTCACGCTGGTACGTTCTGTTGCTGTGTGTTTCCATTCCATGATTATCGTGATTTGAAGAGAAGTAATAAAATGAGCTTTAACATGGAAATTAAGCGTTTCCGGGCACACGTCCACATAACATATTTTGTTTGTTTGCGTGTGAGGAATGTTTCCTGAAAGTTTGGCCGTACCTTTTTGTAACACCCTGTATATATATGTCTCACCCCCGTATAACCTGAAAATGGAGACAGGTCGCTTTTTCGTAGACGTTTTCGTGTTCCAGCCCCAGGGGACGACATGACGGCACGAGCTCGTGCTCCCCGTACTTGTCTGTCAGGATGAGACGGGGAGATAGCGGCAGCTATAAAGGGGTGCGCCGCAATTATCACCTCTGCACTCCCAGGGGGTGGGCCCTAATGAAATAAGGGGAGGGCAGCCTGCTGCATGCCACGTGGCGCGGCATAATGGTGGAAGTCAAGTCGGCCTGTTCTGGGGGGAGCGCTTCGAGGCAATCCTGGGCCTGGCCGTCTTTCTCATAAGATTACTCGCAGAGTGGCGCTCAGCTGTGGTGAGAGGCACGACAACGACCTGCCATCAAAACCAACACTCTTTATTCCTGTTGTTATGTCACCTCGTAGGATTTTTATTTGTTTTTCAGTCTTTGGGCTCAAATTCCTCTGCAGTTCTGTATGAGAAGACACTTTCCATTGAACCTTCCGCCATGTCACTGTTCTTGTTATCACTGTCTCTTTTTCTACTTCTGCTCGCCGTGGAGGTTCGAGTCCTTCCTGGGGCATCGGTGTGTGTGTTTGTCCGTAGGTTAGTTTACCTAGGTTTAAGTAGTTTGTAGGCTACGGACTGTTGACCACGCAGTTTGGCCCGATAGATTTACAGACATTTGAACATTTCGATTTTTTTCTACTTCTTTTTCCTCTATTCTTCATCCTTCTCCCTTGTCATTGCCACAGACAGGAGACAGACTGACAGAAGAAGAGTGTATAAATACTCGGAATGCTGAAATTTACCTGGCATATATCTTGTGCCTCGGTTGCACAGTGGTAGAGTGCTAGACTACAAATCCAAAGGTCATGTCCTAGGATTTTTATCTGTCACTTTCCACTTCTTTCACCTCTGGCAGTATTGCTCATGTGAAAAATACCGAGTAGCACCGTGGTTCGGAACCCACATTAAACTGTAGGTCCCCCTATAACTGGCTGGGTAAGTCAGTTCGAAGGTCGGAGGAAGGCAACGGCATACCACCTCCAAACAGGACCATGCCTAGTAAAGCACTATGGTGTTCAAACCAATCTTCGGATTGTTGACTGCTTTACCTTTTATCTTATATCTTGTTATATATAAAATGCAGAATGAGAATGGGTATAAAAGCGTTCTTGAAAAATACAAATTTGTTAACATCGAATATTGATTTAAGCCTAAGGAAGTCCTTTCTGAAGGCATTTGTATGGAGTGTTGCCTTGTATGCGAGTGAAACATGGACGATAAACAGTACGGGCAGGAAGAGGATTGAGGTTTTTGAAATGTGGTGCTACAGTAGAATGCTGAAGATTAGGTGGGTGGATCGCGTAACTGATGAGGAGGTACTGAACAGAATTGGGGAGATAACAAATTTCTGGCATACCTTGACTAAAAGAAGGGATAGATTGATATGACACATTCTTAGACATCAAGGAATTGTGAATTTAGCGTTGGAGGGAAGTGTGTGGGGTAAAAACCGCAGAGGAAGACCAAAAGATGGATACAGTAAGGAGATTCAGACAGATGTAGGTTTTCGTTCTTATGTGGAGATGAAGAGGCTTGCTCAGGATAGGGTATTGTGGAGAGCTGCATCAAACCAGTCTCCGGGCTGAAGACCACAACAACATATCTTATTCCAATAGTTTCGGATGTGCAGTCATCGACATTCTGCCACGGTATTTTGGCCCAGTGAAAACTCACCTGAAGATGGCCAGACGTCTCTAGGTTGAAATACCGTGCATCTGGCTGCTCTCCGAAAATTATTGCATGAAAATACTCAGAATCAATAGGAAAAATTATGAATTATTTTGTATCTGTTGTTTAGGAGAAGAAATTAAGTGACTAATTCACTTTGTAATGAAAGCTCGGCTATGGAATGTATTATTTGCGATATTTCATTGCCGTATTTTGAATATATTTCATAATTTTTATTTCGTTATTATGGTTATTGTGTTCATTTGTCAGTTGTTACTACATACGATTATTGTTAACAGAGGCGATTGTTAGATGTTTTATAGTGAAATAATACATTTAAGGTAACATTTTCAGTTCTTACTGCCAGATCTTAAATTTGCATTTTACTGTTATTTGCTCTTCGTTATTTGATAAGAGATATGTGTATGTGATGCCCGTTATTTCGCAAATGACCGAAAGAAAAGACACTACTTTTCATTCTGCAGTCAATATACATGAAATGTATGACATTAAGTGCGAATGGGTACAGTTGAAAATGTGTATCCAGCTGAGATTCAAGCCCAGGTCTCTTGCTAGTTAGTTAGTTGCATTGACCCTTACACCACTGGGTACAGCGATCATTGCAGATGAACGGACTTCTCGACCACACGACACATCAGAACACAAAGTTTCCAATTTCCTTGCCCACTATTGCTCTAACTCATGGTTTTGTAACCTAATTCACACAAGAGTAATGGCTTAGGCGTGTCTCCACACTGAAGAAAGGATCATTGCCCATAATCGGCTTATGTGGGTGGTGCCTGTTGTTTGCGACGCGTTGGAAACACCACATATATATATATATATATATATATATATATATATATATATATATATATATATATAACTTATATAATTAGTTGATGACGGTAAATAATCTGTTCATCAGTGCAGAGGCGCTCATAAGCCCTAACTCTTAGTCGAATTATGAAACCACCAGTTTCAGTAATAGTGTGTATGGAAAGCTGTGAATTGGTGTTCCGATGTGACGTGTGCTCGAGTAGTCTATGCATCTGTGATGTCTCCAGTGATGTAGAAGGTCAGTTCAAATGTCGAACAACTGAAGACTCAGCTTCGAATCCCTTCTAGAAACGCATTTTAAACTTCATCCATTCGCAGTCAATGTCGTAAATTTCATGAATATGAATCTTCTTTATTTTGTCTTACACTATGGTAATTGCTGGTGGTGCACAAAGCTGCATCTAGTTCTGAAGACGTCGAGGCTGGGATAATGTCTACATCGGAGTGGAGAGGACATTACTTTCCTAATAACTGCACAGTTACTATTCTGTGTTTTTTTCCCCTACGGAAAGTTTTACAACACTTCATTAGTCTTATTTTCCTTGCCTGTCTTTCACAAAGTCTATACCTATGTGAAGTGACACCGAGAACAGCAATATTTAGAACTCAGACTTATATCTCAGTCAAGAACTGACTACCTAAGAAACACACTTTACAACAATTAACAGATAGACACCATATTACGGTCCCGCCTCATGAAATGATAAACGCTGTTTCTTCAAAACCTGTAACATTCCGCCATTCGTTCTGTCTACTTTGAAGGCTTCTCTATGTTATAAACATTTTGGATTGCATCTCCTTCCATCTTTCCTATTTTCGAAATCGCCTTCATGTAAATACACTAAACAGGAACACTACTGCAATTAAAATGAATACGTAGCTTACCAATTCCACCCACAAAATAATAATTATCAAAACAAGACTGACATCCACATTGTTTCCGCTCATGGGTGACTTTCAGAACGATAATACGCAATGACTATCGTTGATCTTGCCGTATAATGCCGTATGTGTTCAAAATGTTCAAATGTTTGTACAACTTATGGGACTTAACTACGGGGTCATCAGTCCCTAAGCTTACAAACTACTTATGAACTACCTAAGACTAAAGACGTCACAAATATCCATGCCCGAGGGGGGATTCGAACCCCCGGCCGTAGCGGCCGTGCTGACCGTGACTGGAGCGCCTCAGTCACCTCGGCCACCGCGGCCGGCTGCCGTATGTGTGTTCTACATATATTTAGCTATACAATTCCTAATTCATGTTCGATAACAAACTGACATCCGTGATTTTTTACCGTTGGATGTTGAAACAACCTCGCTTCTAATTAAATGTCAACACATCTTTCATTTTGTTTCAAAAACTGTGAATCACAATTTGGTTTATGCATACAAGTCTTTCGAAGGTGGAGTCTGCTCGAATTTGTAAAGGCAAAGCTCTGTATTTCGTATTTACCTTGGATTCTCGGAGACGTTTATGGCAACGTTGTCTGATGTGGTCTGGCGAATCTTTCCAAGGTTGTTAACATGAGTATATGTGCGCCCATATTAGAGTCAAGTTTTCGATGTGACAACTAGTCTCTTACACTTTGTTGATAAACTGCGTTTAGATAAATTTAGAAAATATTACATCATTTTCACGGAAATTACAGGCGTTTTCTCAATCAATGCCTCGAAATTGACCTAGTGAATAATGTGGTTTTATCTGCTTCTACCAAATATTGATTGTGATGCTATATAAAGTATTGATGTATATTACATTTTGAATTTTCAGTAGCTTTTATGTAATATCAGAACTGAGAGTCCATAAATATGCAGTAAACATCATAAACATGTACTTTCTATAAGTTAGTCAACTTCACTATTCTGACGTGAAATACGAATTTGATAATCGTTTCCATAATTTGTTCAGACAGTTGTAAACATTGGTGTATAGTCAGAAATATTCGTATTAAACTGAAGGAGAGGCACTGAATTAAAATTTTATGCCGCGGCCGGGATTCGAACACCGAGACCTTTTTTCTTACTAGGCAGACGCCATAACCACTAGGCCACCGAGACTTAATGGGTATGGAGACTGCATATCCAAATACCCATTAAGTCTGGGTGGCCTAGTGGTTATGGCTCCTGCCTAGTCAGTAGGAGGTCTGGCGTTCGAATCTCGACAGTGGCATAGATTTTAATTCAATGCCTCTCCTTCAGTTCAGTATCTTTAGTAGATATTGAGGCAAAATGTGCCTCTGGGCATAGTTTATTTAATATATAGAATTTTTCGTATTTAACAAATTTTTAATTTGGTATCGAGTAGTTCTATACTGGTTTCTCCTTCCTATATGTCGTTAAAGTGTTCAGAAAGCAATGAAAAGCCCCCTTCAATCTCCCCCTCTCCCTCTCCCGACGAACAGAAAACAAAAAACATCTCCTTCCTTGCCCTTCCACCCCAAGACGTGGCTCCCCGCCGGTATATTTAATTAGTACGAGGGTAGGCGGGGCTGCGATGCTGATGGCTATCGCTGGAGCTGCCATTAACCCCCGCCCTTAATCAACCCCCCCACCCTCCCGTTTCGTCGTGGTGGCACCCCATCAGGCGCAACCAACGAGCTAGCGAGAGGGCGGGCATTCCCACTTGCTTCCCTCGAGATCCCCTCTTTTGTAATGGAGCCGTAGCGAAATAATTACTCGACTACAAGCTGCCCCGCAATTAAGCACAAAAATGGCACGAATACAGGCTGGGAAGAAGGGACAAGAAGAGGGCTTGGGGCAGTATTAAATACACAGTGGCATACCTCCGTTAATATTAGGATATTTAAACATTTATCCGTGTTATATGGATTATTTTTCAGATCCGCGACTGTATTGTAAACTATTATGAAATATTTTTACTGCAGCACTTACTTTTTACTAATGTTTTCCGCGCACCATCCAAAATTACATGGCCGAGGGGACTGAGGCGCTCCAGTCACGATCTGCACGGCCACTACGATTGGTGGTTCGAATCCCCCCCCCCCCCTCGGGCATGGATATTTGTGCCGTCCTTAGTATTAGCTCGTTAATAAGTAGTTTGTAAGTTTAGGGACTGATGACCCCGAAGTTAAGTCCCATAAGCTATACAAACATTTGAACTTTTTTTTTTTTTTTTTTTTTTTTTTTTTTTTTTGAACCAAAATTACAGACTTGCATGGTTCGGTTAAGATGACTTGTTGTTACGAAAGGCGACTACAGAGTTCCCTGCCAATTAAATGTGGTATGGCTTCTGTTGTGGTCTTCAGTCCGGAGACTGGTTTGATGCAGCTCTCCACCCTACTCTTTCCTGACAAGCCTCTTCATCTCCTCATACGAACGGCAACCCACATCAATTTCAATGTGCTTACTGTATCCATCTCTTGGTCTGCCTCTGCGGTTTTTACCCCACACATTTCCCTCCAATGCTAAATTCACAATTCTTTGATGTCTAAGAACGTGACCTACCAATCGATCCCTTCTTTTAGTCAAGGTATGCCAGAAATTCCTTTTCTCCCCACTTCTGTTCAGTACCTCCTCATTAGTTATGCGATCCACCCTCCTAATCTTCAGCATTCTTCTGTAGCACCACATTTCAAAACCCTCTATCTTCTTCCTGTCGGCATTGTTTATCATCCATGTTTCACTCCCATACAAGGCAACATTCCACAGAAAAGTCATCAGAAAGGACTTCCTTACACGTAAATCAATATTCGATGTTCACAAATTTCTCTTTTTCAAAAACGCTTTTCCTCTCAATGCCATTCTGCATTTTATATCCTCTGTACTGCGACCATCATTTGTTATTTTACTGCCCAAGTAACAACGCTCATTTACTACCTTTATTGATTCGTAATCTAATTTAATTCCTTCAGTATCGCCTGATATAAGAGTGCATTCCATTACCCTTGTTTTGCTCTTGTTCATGTTCGTGTTATATGCTCCTTTCAACACACTGACCATTCCGTTCAATTGCTCCTCCAGGTACTTTGCTACCTCTGAGAGAACTACAATGTCATCAGCAAAACGCAATGTTTTTAATTCTTCACCCTGAACATTAATTCTTTCTCCAAATGCTTTCATGCTTTCTTTTATAGCTTGATCAATGTGTACATTGAATAACATTGGAGTAAGGCTACAACCCTGTCTTACTGCCTTCCAAAGTTTTGCATCCCTTTCATGCCCTTCAACTCTGATACCTGCTGTCTGGTTTTTGTACAAGTTGTAAATAACCTCTGTTCCCTATATTTTACACCTGCTGATTACGGAATTTGAAAGCGTGTATTCTGATTAGCATTATCAAAAGCTTTCTCCAGATCTACAATAGCTAGAAATGTAGGTTTACCTTTTCTTAATCTATCTTTTAGGATAAGTCGTAAAGTGAGTATTGCCTTCCTTGTTCCTACATTTCTTCTGAACCCAAACCGATCTTCCCGAGGTCGGCTTCTACCATCTTTACCATGACTTCTGTAAATAATTCGATTAAAAATTTTGCAACCATGAGTTATTAAACTGATGATCCTTTAATTTTCACACCTGTCTGCATGTGCTTTCTTTGGAATGGGAATTATTACATTTTTCTTGAAGTCCGAGGGTATTCCCCCTGTCTCGTACATCTTACGCACCAGGTGAAACAGTTTTGTTATGGCTGGCTCTCCCAGGGACGTTAGTAGTTCTGAGGGAATGTCGTCTTATGGCTTATATAGATCAGATTTTATTTTCCTTTGTTGTATTTTAAAACCCTCAGAAGAGGTAGGCTAGCAACAGCTAACTTGCTGCTCTTCAGCCGAGAATATACAAAATTGGTAAAATAATTTTTAAAACAAAGAATTTACAAATGAACATGGAGATAAATGGGTGTGATGACAATGACTTTGAAACAGAATGACAAAACGTACATATTCAGATCTTAAAACAGCCACGGTGGAATGTACCGGGTGATCAAAAAGTCAGTATAAATTTGAAAACTTAATAAATCACAGAATAATGTAGATAAACATTGACACACATGCTTTGAATGACATGTTGTTTTATTAGAACCGAAAAAAATGTTCAAAAACTACCCGTCAGATGGCTCTTCATCTGTTCAGAAAAGCAATAATTAGCATAACAAATTAAGACAAAGCAAAAATGATGTTCTTTACAGGAAATGCTAAATATGTTCGCCATCATTCCTCTACAATAGCTGTAGTCGAGGAATAACGTGAACAGCACTGTAAAGCATGTCCGGAGTTATGGTGAGGCATTGGCATCGGATGTTGTATTTCAGCATCCCTAGAGATGTCGGTCGATCACGATACACTTGCGACTTCAGGTAACCCCAAAGCCAATAATCGCACGGACTGAGGTCTGGGGACCTGGGAGGCCAAGCATGACGAAAGTGGCGGCTGAGCACACGATCATCACCAAACGACGCGCACAAGAGATCTTTCACGCGTCTAGCAATACTTTTTTCTTTGTTCTAATAAACCCCATGTCATTCCAAGCATGTGTGTCAATTTTTACCTCTCTATCTACATTATTCCGTGATTTATTAAGTTTTCAAATTCATATTGACTTTTTGATCACCCGGTATTCTGTAGTCTCGTGGTCTGAATCGCCATCTCAAGGATTGTGTATGTGTGTATTCTCCTTAGCATAAGTTAAAGTAGTAACACACTGGACTCGCATTCTTTAGGACGATGGTTCAAATCCATCTCCGGCCATCCATATTTATATTTTCCGCGATTTCCCTGAATCACTGTAGGCAAATGCCGGGATGGTTCCTTTCAAAGGGCACGGCAGATTTCCTACGACATCCTTACCCAAACATCCGAATGTAGGCTTCGTCTCTAATGACCACGCTGTCGACGGGACGTCAAACCCTTCCTTCCCTCCTTCGTAAGTTTAAGTAGTTTTTAAGTAGAGGGATCTCTTTAGCTGTTTGGGCCGAGCGGTCTGGAGCGCCACGTTGCGGATCACGCGGCTTCCTGCGTCGGAGGTTCTAATCCTCCCTCGGGCATGGATGTTTGTGTCGTCTTTAATATAAGGTAATTCATAAGTAGTTTGTAAGTTTAGGGACTGATGACCCCGCTGTTAAGTCCCGTAAACTTTAGGAACATTTGAACATTTTTACCTGTTTGGTCCCTTAGGTTTACAAACATTTCAACATTATTAAAAAAATACTTCGTTAAAAGATGTTTCGGCCTTTTGTATGTGATCATCCGTTCCGACGCCATAATCGTCACTTTCCGTCTGGAAATGTGCTTTTGATATCTCGAATAATCTTAACAAAAACTCGTAGGGATTTTCTGCCTACTCGGTACGTAGAACTTTATAGTCAGTCAACGTATCACGCATGTCCCTCCTTTCGCTGTGTCTATGATTTGTTCCGGATGATCAAGAAGTGGGTATTAATTTTAAAGCTTAATAAATCACGGAATACTGTAGATAATGAGGTAAAAATTGACACATATGCTTGGAATGACGTGGAGTTTTATTGGAACAAACAAAAAAACAAAAGTTCAAAAGAATGTCCGACAGATGGCGCTGGACAGCAAAACGTCAGTGACTGCTACCGTGACGGGTGAGAGGTACGCCGATATGTTACAGAATAGCATCATCCCCAGCCTGGCTGATAAACACCTGCTGGAACGTACGGTTTTTATGCAGGATGGCGCTCCACCCCATATTTCTAGACGCGAGAAAGATCTCTTGCGCGCGTCGTTTGGTGATGATCGTGTGCTCAGCCGCCACTTGCGTCATGCTTGGCCTCCCAGGTCCCCAGACCTCAGTCCGTGCGATTATTGGCTTTGGGGTTACCTGATCGACCGACATCTCTAGAGATGCTGAAAGGCAACATCCGACGCCAATGCATCATCGTAACTCCGGACATGCTTTACAGTGCTGTTCACAACATTATTCATCGACTACAGCTATTGGTGAGGAATGGTGGTGAGCATATTGAGCATTTCCTGTAAAGAACAACATCTTTGTTTTGTCTTCATTTGTTATGCTAATTAATGCCTTTCTGATCAGACGAAGTGCTATTTGTCAATGTGTGTCAGTTTTTATCTCTCTATCTACATTATTCCATGATTTATTAAGTTTTCAAATTTACACTGACGTTTTGATCACCCGGTACTTTTAATCGTCTTTGTCGCGTATTTGTATTGCCACCATGCGGCAAAGAACAAACGATGTTAAATAATGAGATTTGTTGGTTGAAATGATACCAGGTAAAACGAATAGACTTAACGCTTCACGTAGCTGCCAAGAAATCGTTCCGTGTTTGTGGAGAAAATATTGATTGTTCTGAGATCCGTGCCTCCCAGTGCCCGACGCCCGAAGCAAACGTTTGCTCAGCGACGTCCCTCAATGCGGGCCGGTCCTCAT
The DNA here is from genome assembly GCA_026315105.1 of Locusta migratoria. Lineage (NCBI taxonomy): Eukaryota > Metazoa > Arthropoda > Insecta > Orthoptera > Acrididae > Locusta > Locusta migratoria. The sequence continues at coordinate 81,698,440 of CM048754.1, read as the reverse complement.
CAAACACGACGTCTCATCGCACGGCTCGTGTTTAAATGGCGCCTCATGCCATACTTTACCCCTAATAATTGTTGGGACTTGCTGCTGCAAGCAGATAGTAACGGTGAGATGTGACTACGCGAGTTTGTTGAGCGCTACAGTGTACATAGCTGCATAAATATGGAAAGAACGTCACAACAGGTGATGTGCGTCATTGGTGTTTTGTATTTCTTTCCTCGTGCACAGAGATTAGCATACTGTGCCATCCTGCAATTGTAATTATTTGAAAATTATTTAAACTGTAGCATCGGGCTACACGGCATTTGATATACAGTGAAGAGGCAAAGAAATTGATGTAGGCGTGCATATACAGACACAGAGATATCTAGGGTAAGGTCGGATAAGAATACCCGTCTGGTACGAGTATGTAGTATCATTTTTTCTACAGTGGCAGCACTCAGCGACAATGGAAAACTAAATTCAATTGTTTTCCAATCCACGGTGTACAGCAATCAGTGAGAATAAATACTCCTTCAGTAACAAAACCGTCTTGATTGCAAATTGCTTTATCCGTTAATGACGCGTTTCGCCCTTTAGCAGGGCATCTTCAGATTATCTGCGAGACAGAATTTACATAAAATTACAAGGCGGAATTACAAAACGGGGTTAATGGGGCATGGATATATTTTGTGTTAAGAAGACAGTATAAATGGTCAAGACCCACACTGGACTGATGATGACTGGAAATGTGTTACCTGGTCGCCTGTATCGCTGGGATGGACGTGTATTGCTATGGAGACAACCTTCTGTATCCATAGACCTTGCATATCAGTAGAGGACTATTCGAGATGGTTCGATTATGAAAGAGACTAAGCTATAGAATGGTGTGGGACGTATGCGCGTGGTGATGTGGAAACCTGATACGTCTAGATGCACTGTGACAGGTGACTCGTACGTATGCGCATGCTGGCTGATCACTTGCATCCTTCTATACTAATTGTCCATTCCGACACATTTTGGCAGTTGCAGCGAGGCAATGCGACACGCCACGCCACACGGCCAGAATTTCTACAGAGTGGCTGCAGGATCACCCTTTTGAGTTCAAACACCTTGGCTGTCCACCAAAGCCGACACGGACATCATTAAGCATGTTGAGATGCCTTGCAACATGCTGTTCAGAAGAGATCTCGACCCCTCTCCTACTGTTACGGATTTCTGGACAGGCTTGAGGATGCATGACGTCAATTTCCTCCAGCAGTATTTCAGACATTTGTCGAGTCCATGCGATATTGTGCTGTAACACTTCAGCGTATTCGTTGGGGGCTTTTTTCTTTTTTAAGGCAGATTTGCATTTTCTTTGACTCTTCACTGTACGATCCAAATTATTTGTCGCAAAAGTCCTCGCATTTACCTGAAAATGAATTGTTGTGCGAAACTGCCAATTCAGTGGTTAAACTCTTAATCTCTCACTTGCACTAACACTGACGTCTTCAGTTATTGATTGTATCACTCTTACACAATGCTTCTTTATAACTGGTATCTCATAAGGACAGCTTTCCTAAAGAAATAGAACATTTGCAATGAGTTTTCAGGGAAAATAGATACTCTACAGGCCAAATTCCAACAGCTGCAACGAGGAAGAAATATAAATAACAATAAAAAGAAGAGGATAAGGAGGTAATCAGGTCCAGGGCGTTCCTTTCGTATGTGGGCAACCTCTCTTCCAAAATAGGAAAAATTCTAAAGAACCTGTGAAGATCTCGGCTTTGCTTGGCGTGTGAGGAAGGCGGGAATTTGTAACATCCCTTGCCAATGTGGCCAATCCTACATTGGCCAGACTAGTCTCACAGTACGAGAAAGATGCGTGGAGCGTGAGCGCCACACACGTCTACTTCAGCCCAACAAATCAGCCATAGCAGAACACTAAATTTCACGGGACACTCCGTGGATTATTCTGCAACAAAAATTTTGGCAACGACAAGTTCCTTTTGGCATTCGATTATTAAGGAGTCCGTTGCAATACGGTTGACAGAAGACCTGATTAATAGGGATGGCGGCTTTCTAATGGATCAAACATGGGACCTTGTAATTTCTTTAATCTCTTCACAGAGACATAGGTCTGCATCTAGTGCGACTTCTGACGAAAACTGATTTCTTTCGACCACCGCGCTTTAGATGCGCGAAGACGCATTCCGACAGATGGCGTGAGTGTGTAAGTACACCATTACGCAGACGCGGCCCGCTTCTATCGCAGAGCGCGCCAAATTCGACAGGCGGCGCGCTAGAACCTCCTCACCGCCTCGCCAAACTTCGGTGTATATAGAACGACGCGCTCCAGCAATGTTCAGTCTCGTACTCACCTGAAGATGGCTGCATTTTTATCAGCTGCATTGACTACCTCACACGCTACGCTGTCACCAAACCTGTGCCGACTGCAGAAGCTCCTTGTAGAAGACATTATTTTGAATCATGGAGCACCACGTGTCATGATATCTGATCGTGGAAAAGTATTCCAGTCAAAACTAGTATCAGAGGTAATGTCACGCTGCAACATTGTCCACAGAATGACAACTGCATACCATCCTCAGACAAACGGTCTTACGGAACGTTTTAACAAGACGTTAGCCGACATGCTGTCGATGTACGTCGATGTTGAGCAGAAGGATTGGGATACAATTCTGCCAGTGGTGACATTTGCTTACAATACCGCAAGACAAGACACCACAGGCTTCACTCCGTTTTTCCTGCTCCATGGCCGTGAAGCTGAGACGACAATGGATACGCTGTTTCCATTCCAACCGGACGACACTCAGGATGACTATGTTAAACAGCTCATCACCAGGGTCGAAGAAGCAAGACAGCTGGCTCGCATACGGACACTGGACGCCCAGGAGAAGGACCGTCAGCGGTATAACGACAAGCACCGACCTGTACCGACTCCTGTACGGAAGGTTGGACTGTCAGAAAAGTTATTGAAGCGATACTTCGGTCCGTATCGTGTCATACGCCGCCTGTCAGACATCACAGACAAAGTTGAGTATTATAAGCCGTCGTCGAAACGACAAAAACGAAGAGACATTGTTCACATTCTTCGCATGAAGCCTTACTACGACCCTGAAGAGCGGATAGGCGAAACTGGCTTCGTGTTCAAGGACTCCAAGGACGGTAATGTTACGGATGAAGCCACGACTGGGATGTCTGTCGTCGATAATCGTGGAGAAGGGAAGGGTTCTCTTGAACTGCCATGCAGAGGACCCATGGCAAGGTGAAGATCCAGGACATTGCAGCTGGCTCCACAGAGATCATAACAGCGGGTCGCTGTTTCTCCAGGAGAGGGAGTAATGCCGCGAGAGACGACGAACACCAACTGCCGGCGTGGCGCAGGGTATAGCGTCACTGGCTGCGGTGCTGAAGGTCGCCGGTTCAATCCCGCCCACCGGCAAAAACTTATTTCTTAGTAATTAACAATTCCAGAATGTTCTACATCTTTCGTATGTTCACTTGTAAATTCTTCTTGTTTCTTATGTTAACTGTACTTCTAATTTCTGGTACATTCTGCCTGTGTATAAATAGTAGAGCACTCTGCCCGAGAGGCAGTCAGCGCTGCGTGTATGTTGAGTTCGTTATAAACGTGCTTTCAGTATAAGTACTATGTTCAGTTGCCTTCGAAGTGAAGCCTGCTTCCATTTCAACGCGACAATATCATGGCAAGAGGCCAACGTGATCCGGCTGCAAGCCCGAAATATGATGGACCAATCTCTTTCGCGATAGTTTTCACGCATACTGCAGCCTTCTCTCATATCGCACCAACACTGTTGCTAAGTGTAGGATGTTCCGTGCAGAGACGTTTCAGGCAAAAGTCTAGAGCCCACACAGAGGCTTCCACTGGCCGCTGGACCGGGCACGGCAGGCAGGTGTGTTGCCTGGCGCAGACCCTCGCGCGCCCAGCGCTGCCTTTGAAGGCGCCGCCACAGCGCAGGCTTTGTGCCGCGCTGTTTGGGAACGCGCCGCAAGCAAACACGTCCGCCGCCGCCGCTACCGCAGTCCGCGCGCGTTAATCACCGCCGTAGCGGCGATGACCCCTAGGCAGGAAGGCCCCGGTCCGCGCGTCGTCGATAATGTGTCGGTCGCTTTCCTGACGCCAATTCACGGGCAATGGGCGCGCGGTTTAAGGCGTCGGAAACAACAACAACAACAACCTGCCGACAAGAATGCAGTACACGTGCTGACGGCGTTAGCTGCCAGAGACAAAAGCAAATCATTGGCCGCACTCAAGAACCATCAATTCTTTTAGAGTAAACTAGCTGAATTCCCGCTGCTTCGCACGCGTAGACTTGTTTCTAGTTCTAAATATAAATGTTTATAGATTTAGCTTTACCAGTGCTTTCAGTACAGTATTTTGTTACAGCTTGCCCTCTCCTGGACCATTGATGGCAGAATATAAAACATCCCGAAACACTTTTTTTTTTTTTTTTTTTTTTTTTTTTTTTTAATTCTAACCATGGTTACAAATCTAAATGCATTTCTAGCATCAAAGTAGTCTTCGTAGCACCCTTAAAAGATTTTCTCTTATTTCACCCACTTAATGGTTTAATTTCCAAAAATATCGAAACACATGCTTTTAAAATTCCAATCAAAAATCTAAATCCGAACTTTTGTATTTGTTGCTTCAAGATTGCCTGAATAGCAACGTATTTTCAAAACACCGTTCATCCTCTGTTTCACCCACTTAAAAAGGTAAAGCAGTCAACAATCCGAAGATTGGTTTGAACACCACAGTGCTTTACTAGGCATGGTCCTGTTTGGAGGTGGTACGCCGTTGCCTTCCTCCGACCTTCGAACTGACTTATCCAGCCAGTTACAGGGGGACCTACAGTTTAACGTGGGTTCCGAACCACGGTGCTACTCGGTATTTTTCACATGAGCAATACTGGCAGAGGTGAAAGAAGTGGAAAGTGTCAGATAAAAATCCCTTAGGGATAGGAAAATCGAAAGATCGCTGATGCCTACAGTGTAAGGTAAACAACGTCTACAAATTTCAAGTTTCTATCGTCTGTAGATTCACTTTCTTCCGATCTTTTAGAAACGGATCGCGAACGCGAAATTTCTTTCTTACGCTTTGGCATCTTTCTTCGTAGTTTTACTTTTTCAAACTGCTTTATGAATTTATTTTTCTTTGTTCATACGCTTGCTGCAGAAAAACAACTGAAGAATGTGCATCACGTTCCGCTATATATAACCTCTTTGTTATTATAGTGTCAAAAGTCATCGCTGGCCTTCAGTGCAAATTTTGTATAAGCCGACGACTTTCAACCACTATATCATCCACGCTCTTATAGCTATCGATACGGAACTGCTAATCCATTTGTCAGTATTTTGATCGTAAGCACTACAGTTGTCTTTCCATTGTGTATACTGAGATTACTGGTGTATTGCCAGTATTGTTAATGCCCAGTTAACGTATATCTGTGTTTCCCATTGTTTTATCTTTGAGCTTTTTATCTTTGAGCATTTGTTAATCGTCGTATTGCTCCACATTTTACGGATTTTTGTTCGTCACACTCACCCACCGCCACACACCGCGACCAAAACACCATAGTGCACACCGCGAAGCCAAAGGTCTGCAGTGAATAATTTCGGCTACCAAGCGAAATATACGGACATACGTCCCACGTTCCATTTTTATATACGTATATTGATTATCCTTTGCAATTGCACCGCCATGATGGTTCTTAATTGGGGGAAATGAATTGCTTCTTTGATTTGTGGATGGGTCAATTCCACCTTGTTGGTCACTGTGTTTCTTATCACTTGATAGTTGTGCACACACACACACACACACACACACACACACACACACACACACACACACACACACATTTCCTCACCTCGTATACAGACTTTTGTTTCCAAAATAATACATACTTGTGTAATCGAACCATATTATCTGTAATTTTGTCTATGATCCATTCCCTACGTTTGAGAGATATGTTCCTTAGCACAGGAATGGTCATAATACATTCTAAATTTGATAGACTGATACATCCCAGAAGTAGATACTGATCATTGTTTCTTCTTGAATATGGCAAAGGTGGGCCATTTTACTATTAATACTATGATAATATATATATTTAATTTTTTTAGGTTATCATTTCAGTTTTACATTCTAGTTTATGCATATAGTATTATTATCCTGTTTTTTCTATAATGACCCCATACTATAAGAAAACAAGCAACAATTAATTCACTATTTTACACATTCTATTATGTAAATTAACTTTGTAATTTTTTTATTACTTTATACAGTGACCTTATGGCATGTTGACAATACTTTTTTATATATTGTTTTTTATACATTTATTATTGTACTTGTCTTTTTTGGTTAAGGGCCTGAAGATGGTGCTAGTGAAACACCGAAACCGATCACTTTGTTAATTGGGTTAGGTTGGGTTGTTTGTTTGGGATAGGGGTACTAAACTGCTAAGGTTATCAGTCCCCAGTGGGGAGGGGAAGGAGTGAGGATAGAAAAGGAGGGGAGGGGGAAAGGAAATGCAGTCCGGGAAGTAAAGAAGGAAGGAAGACTGCATTAGCTCGGGGCCCGTGCTCGCCACGCACGTACTCACCAAAGAACCGTGAGCCCCCTGCTTTAATAAATAAATGATTTAAACACAGCTGCTGGAATTTTGTTCAATCTAATATTGTCGCTTTGAAATGGAAACAGGCTTGACTTCGAAGGCAGGGTTGTCGACTGAACACAGCACTTAAACTAAAAGCAGCTTTATTGTGAACTGAACGTACACGCAGCACTGACTGCCTCTCGGGCAGAGTGCGCTGCTATCTATACACAGACAGAATGTACCAGAAATTAGAAGAACAGTTAACATAAGAAACGAGTAGAAATTACAAGTAAACATAAGAAACACGTAGAACATTCTGGAAATGTTAATTAAAAAGAGATAAATTTTTTCCCGGTGCTTGGGGCTGAACTGGCGATCTTCATATCGCAATCCGTGATGCTATCCCTTGCGCCACGCCGGCAGTCGGTTTTCGTGGGGTCTCGCGGCAGTGTTGTAGAAGTACACTCAGTCCTTTGGGTGAGGTATCGAATACGCATGAAAGCACTTTGTTCAACTGTTTGTAAATCTATCGGACCAAACTGCGTGGTCATCAATTCTTAGCTTACAAACTACTTAAACTACGGTCAACTAACCTAAGGACAACACACATACCCATGCCCCAGGGAGGACTCGAACCTCCACAGCGAGCAACCGCACGCTCCGCAGCGAGACGCTTTAGACCGCTCTGCTACTCCACCGCGGCGAAAGCACTTTGTCTCGAATCGTTCTAAAATTTCTGCCTTATGAAAAAACACTGATAGCTCACTGGAACACACTCTGTACAGTACGCCTTATACGCTGACTAACTATACTGCAGCCAGTCAAGTTCCACACACGTGATACTGTTGTAACAGCGGCAAAGTATCAACTTGTGGAGACACCTGTCAATATCCCTATTCCCATATCGACTGTGCTGTAGTCTTCGGTATTGTGACAGTATGCGACACTACAGTTTTCTAGTGAAACCCAAATCGTTTTTGGTGAATCTCCGTATAGTCCCGGGAAAAGGTGATGAAGCACTTGCTTCCCCAGTTTTCCAGGAAACACTGTAGTCCTAGGGACAGAATGATGCGGCCGGCTTTTCTTGTGTCTTGTGAGCGCATCGGTGTGAGTCAGTCAGTCGCGGTAACGCCGTTAGCGTGTACGCACGCGTGTGTAAACAGTGCGCTACGTCGCTCCGACCACGTGGCCCGGGCCGGCAGCGGGCAATAAAGCCATTAGCGCGCAGCCGCTAACTCAGCACAGGGGACACCGCGCCCGGCCCTGAAGATGGCGGCGCGCTGCTGCTCGAAACGTCGCGGCACAGATTTGTTACTCTGTGGCCGCGGGAATGCCAAATACGGAAAGGCTTTGGTCTCGCTTCTGCTAAGAAGTGACAAGCAAATAAAAGTCTGGAAAGTAGGAGGCGAGGTACCGGCACAATTGAAGTTGTGGGGCGGCACCGCGAGTCGTGTCGGGATAGCTCAGTGGTAGAGCGCTTGCCCGCGAAAGGCAAAGGTCCCAGGTTCGAGTCCCGATTCTGGCACACAATTTTAATCTGCCTCAAAGTTGTAGGATATAAAATGTTTGTAAATCTATCAGACTCAATTGCTGGGTTATTAGTCCATAGCTTACGAACTACTTAAACTAAGGTAAACTAATCTAAGGACAAACACAAACACCCCTGCCCGAGAGGGGACTCGGAGCCCCCACGTGACAAGGAAGCATAAAAAGTAGACCACTCGTTCAGAACATGTTTACGGAAAAAAAGGTGAAATATTTGTAGATCTGTGGGACTTAACAACACGGATTTAGAAAATCTGCCGGCCGCGGTGGCCGAGGGGACTGAGGCGTGTCAGTCACGGTCTGCGCGGCCACTACGGTCGGGGGTTCGAATCCCCCGTCGGGCATGGATATTTGTGCCGTCCTTAGTGTTAGCTAGTTCATAAGTAGTTTGTAAGTTTAGGGACTGATGGCCCCGTAGTTAAGTCCCATAAGCTATACAAACATTAGAACATTGAGTTGAGACTGAAGCTCTTTGCTCAGGCAAAGCTCTCGTTCATCTGACGCACAACTAGCTCTTTACTCACACGAAGTGACGGGTGCTATCGATAAGGGTTCGCAAATCGACTCCGTATTTCTTCATTGCCAGAAGGCTTTTGACACCGTACCTCACAAACGGCTTTTAATCAGATTGCGTGGTTATTGAATATCGCCACAGATTTGTGACTGGATAGGGGATTTCCTATCAGAGAGGACAAAGTTCGTAGTAATCGATGGTAAGGCATCGACTAAAACAGAGCTGATATCCGGCATTCCACAGGGTAGTGTTATTGGTCCTCTGGAGTTCCTTATCTACATAAACGATTTGAGAGAAAATCTAAGCAGGTCTCTTGGGCTGTTTGCAGATGACGCCGTCATTTACCGTCTAGTAAAGCCATCTGAAGATCAAAACCAACTGCAGAACGATGTAATTAATATATCAGTATGGTGTAAAAATTGGCAATTGACTCTAAATAATGAGAAGTGTGAGGTCGTCAACACGAGTACGATTAGAAATCGGTTACATTTTGTTTACAAGATAAATCAATCGAATGTGAAGACCGTAAACTCCACAAAATACCTGGGAATTGCTATTAATTCAGACTTAAACTGGAAAGAACTCGTAGATAATGTCATAGGAAAGGCGAACCAGATACTGCGTTTTATTGGCAGAACCCTTAAGAGATGCAACAGAACTACTAAAGAGACTGCAAACACTACGCTTGTCCGTCCTTTTTTGGAGTATTGCTGTCCACTGTGGGATCCTTATCAATTGGGTTTGACAGAGGGCATCGAAAGAGTCCAAAGAAGGGCAGCTCGTTTTAGCGCATATTAGGTTACGATAGTAACATTAAAAGTGGGTCTTTGCTGTCGCATTTTCACAGCTAGAAATGTAAATGAAAATAATGACTTTACCGTTCATCTGAGGAAAAAAAAAAACTGAATAAACGAATTTGTAGAGGAGAAAATTCTGCACAACTTTGCTCGGTTTTTTTTCCCACAACTTGCACCGTTTCAGATACATTTGGAAAACAATGACGATTTGACCTGCCACTTGATTTTACGTAAACAATACAGGCAAAGAAAATAAACTTGAAAACAGGAGAAACCATCACGGCAAGACGGGTGATAACATTTTAACGGAAAAGACAGTGAAAACATGGAAAAGATATTAAAATAACGGTTTAAAGAGGTAAAAGTTAGAAAAATGTATATTTTTGTGAAAGGTAAACCCTGAAATATCAAATAATTTTGGCTGTGAGAGAAAATATTACCTGTTCAGTGCATAAATATTATCACAATAGTAGAGGTTTAAAAAAAAATTAATAAAACAATTCTAAGTATTGGACCGCATCACTTTTCAAAACACTTTACAAAGGAATGCCGGCGTATCGACCACTATTCTATTCAGGGCCGTTAACTATAGAATGGTGCTGAATACTTGCCTTCCTATGTACTGTGAATATTTTGGTTCGGCTCAAGCATGCTTGTACAAGCGACGGTTTATTTACGTCTGAAAATTTCGAGCTCAGAAAACGATGTGCTGATTGTGGCAACTTTTATGCTCGTGTTCAAAAAAAAAAAAAAAAAAAAAAAAAAAAAAAAAAAAAAAAAAAAAATAACTGGGTCTAAAGAGTGGTTAAGAAAACGAAAATCGTATTCACATACAAATTTACTCGGTGAACTGAAGATATATCTTCATGCTTGGCATACTTATCTCAGGATGAATGAAGATACGTATTTGAATCTTCTGTCTCTCATTATGCCTTTGATCAAGAAGCAGGATACAATATTGAGGGAGGCTGTAACAACAAATGAAAGACTAACAGCAGCATTGTGACTTGTCGCTACAGGAAGAAGTTATGAAGGCCACAAATATACTAGTATTATTTCGCAAAGGCGCCTGGCGAGATATTTCGTGAGTAGTGTGCTATATGCAGCGTCTCTCTTATTTCTATCTTGATAGTCCTTACATTTAATATTCCGCAAGCAGGGATGCGTTTCACACAGTCTAATGAATTCCTGTAAGAGGTCAAGGTTTATGTTTTTTAATTCAGACATTGCTATTACAGCACTAATTGAAACTTATCGAAAACAAAGGATGCAGCCTCACTCAGACTGTCAAATGCTTGCACAAGCATCTTTATTGTCCACACACGCTCAATCACGCATCCGCTTGAACGCTTCCACAAGTATGCATAATCGAAATTCGATTCAGCATCAAGCTGCTTGTACAAGCCTGATGATTGATGAAATTTATCATACACACTCTCAAGCATGCTTGTGCAAGCACGCTTGCGCAAGCGTGCTTGTCAAGCATGCTTGTCAAGCATGTTGCTACGTGTGTGGCCGGCTTAATATGGCGATTAGTTGGCAGTAGCGTATCAGTAGGTTCTCACGTTTGCTACCCTGGTAAGTGACTGGTAAGTAACATCTTGGCTCTGATTGGAGAGGACAACAGCCAATCCTGCTGCGAACGTTCACTTCTACCGTGGACGCTGTCTACACTGCAGAACTCGGGTCAAGTGGAGCCGCTGACTAGCACACGCATGAGGTCAGATGGGCAAGGATTGCCGGCAGCCACGTCGAAGGTAACTTGTAGTCATCCTCCCTATTCATGTTGTTAGGTCCTTTAATTATTCCTATGTCTTCTCTTATTTCGCCTTGCTGCATCCGCGGTTCTCGAAAGTAGAACCGTAATCGTATTGTGCGTGAACGTTTCAATACCAGAAGTTTCACATGTATTCATTTAATTTCTAATTATATTCAGATCTATACGCGATTTTTACATTGTTGGAGACTACGTATTACATCTCCTTTTAAACGCCAGCTTCGGTTTGCCCTTGCTACCTTTCCATGCGCGTAAGTAAAGTTTCGAACCACTGACTCTACGGTTGAGCTACACCGACAGACGCTGCAATCGTTTAAAAAATGTTCAAATGTTTGTAAATCTATCGGACCAAACTGCGTGGTCATCAGTCCGTAGCTTACAAACTACTTAAACCTAGGTAAACTAACCTACGGACAAACACACACACACACACACACACACACACACACACATACACCCATGCCCCAGGGAGGACACGAACCTCCACGGCGAGCAACAGCGCGCTCCGCAGCGAGACGCTTTAGACCGCTCGGCTACTCCACCGCGGCAACAACCGTTTCAGTTGACATAAAAGTTTTCTGGGTTTGGTACCGCGTCATGATGTAAGGCTATTACTTAAACAACCAACGTTTCGGCCAACGTTACAGTGGCCTTACCCAGATGAAGGCCACTGTAACGTTGGCCGAAACGTTGGTTGTTTAAGTAATAGCCTTACATCATGACGCAGTACCATACCCAGAAAACTTTTATGTCATCTGACTCTGGCCGCGGAAGCCTACGTAATTATATCAACCGTTTCAGTTATTGGTTCTTACGTGTACTTTACAAAACTTGAAAATTAATTTTTGAGAGTTGCGTCGAATGGCTTTGGCTGATTGTTATTTAGGTTCTGAACTTCACATCCTGTAAATACAAAGAAATTCTAAAATGCGATATGCAGGTGTTCTCCGTGTTAGTTCCCTACCTCACACTTCCTTGCTTGTGAAGAAGGAAGGAAGACAAGTGCTTAACGCGTGGTCATTAGAGGACGAACTTATGCTTGTGTTATTTGGGTAATGATGGGGAAGAAAATCGGCCGTGCCCTTTGAAAGGAACCATCCCGACATTTGCCTGGAGATATTTAGGGAAATCACGGAAAAACGTAAATGTGGTGGATTTTTTTTTTTCATTTATTTGGCCTTCTGAGTGTTTGTTAACTCAATGTGGCCATCTACAACACACATAGCAAATGTACATATATTTAAATAGACAAAACAGAAGTACATTTTGTCAAAATGGTAAAGTGGAAACAAAGCGAAAACTGCATTAAATTACAATTTAAATAAAACATTTTCACATATTCACAACCAAAACCTTATATTACCAATACACTCGATGATTAAAGATTGTGTACAGTGCTCTTAATAAACTTAATGATGATTTTATACACACGAATGTCTTTCGTAAACAAAAGGGAAGAAGCTGACTGGGGAAGGGGATATCCCATCTTCACCAATGTCTGCAGGAAGTTCAAACGTTCTCGGTCAAATTTGGGGCACCTGAACAGGATGTGGTTGACATCAGCTTCCGTTTCAGGATCACACTCACATGCCGCCGAATCGTAGATGTTGATCCGATGTAGATGTTTGGGATAAGAGGCGTGATTGAAGCGAAGACGAATAATGGTAGAAATCGCGGATCGGTCCAGATGAGTCCTCATAAACCACGGCTGCGTAGAAATCTGAGGTTGCAGCACAGCGTAAGAAGCGCCTTTCGTTTCTTGGGAAACGTTCCACATCTGTTGCCACTGTTGTTTTGCGTAGTCCTTGACCGTAGATAATAAGTCTGTGTATGGTAGTTGTAGGTCCAAGACAGTGCCTAAGGATGCCGCTTGTTTTGCCAATGCATCAACTTCCTCATTATAGCAGATACCAGCGTGAGAATGCACCCACAGTAAATTAACTGTCCGTCCCGTATTTGTACAGCGAATATATGCCGAAATCACATCCAGAATATAGCTGTTGGTTTTTTTTTGTTCCATCTCCGGTGTTGTAGGGTTTGAAGGACACTTTGAGAGTCAGACACAATTAATATTTTCGGGAAGGAAGTGGTAGAAGTAAACCTAAGTGCTTCCAGAATTGCCACTGTCTCCGCAGTAAATATAGAGGTATTCGTTGGCAGTTTGAAGGTTCTCCGAATCTGAATCTGAGGGCAGAAAAAGGCACATCCAGTACACTCTTCTTGTGGAATTTTGGACCCATCTGTATATACACAAAGAAAATCAGGCCACTGCTCTGCAACGAGGCGACTGAAGCCGTTATTAACAGTGTTACTTCCTAAGCAAGTCATATTAAAATAGAAGACTGGAATCTGGCAGCCAAGTGTTCGTAGATCGTATTCAAAAGGAGGCGGATGAGGTGAACATCGTACAGAACGTATCATAGGAGACCAAGTGTCGAAGCTGGTACAAATGGCTGGAGGTATATTCCTTCTGTAAGTGGCAATCCATAGTCGATAAATGGTGTCTCTGTTTCTGCAGACTGAACTTGAAGCACCGTCCTCCAGTGCTGGAGCCACCTCGCACCGCGGCGCTCGCTCTCCGCAGACGGCGTGATTTACGACTGCCCGGATACTCGCCGGTCCCTCTGGCCGCGCTTATCTCTGCTGGGGGCATTATTTATGGCGCGGCTGTACCACACGCCCAGCGACAGCCGCCTCTACCTTCAACCTGTTCCCCGACAACGCCATGCCGCTTCCTAGAAGCCGAAAGCCGGTTTGTGGCGATTAATAAGTTTTACAGAACATCAGGAAGCTGTTCCTTTTTGGTATTATTATCATCTTCTGTCAAGCACCGACGGAAAATTAAATTATTTTTATATATAACGGCTTCGTAGCACAGTGGCAGAGTGCCAGACTACAAATCCAAAGGTGGTGGGTTCGATCCCTGCCAAGTCCTAGGATTTTTATCTGCCACTTCTTTCACCTCTGGCAGTCTCGCTGATGTGAAAAATACCGAGTTGCACCGTGGTTCGGAACCCACGTTAAACTGTAGGTCCCCCTATAACTGGCTGGGTAAGTCAGTTCGAAAGTAGGAGGAAGGCAACGGCATACCACCTCCTAACAGGATTATGCCTAGTAAAGCACACTGTGGTCTTCAAACCAATCTTAGTATTGTTGACTGCTTTACATCACATTTCTTAGATTTGCGGAAGGCTTTGACACTGTACCTCACAAGCGCCTTCTAATCAAATTGCGAGCTTATGGAATATCGAGACAGTTGTGCGATTAGATTCGTTATTTCCTGCCAGAAAAGACACAGTACGTTGTAACTGACAGTGTAAGTCACCTATCAGAACAGAAGCGATATCAGGCGTTCCCCAGGGAAGTGTTATAGGGCCCGTACTGTTACTTATTTTTATATCCGACTAGCTGTAAGCCGGCGTTTCCCGGGTGTTTGTTTATCCTACACTGTCGTAGTCAACATCCCCCGTCCCCCTTCTCTCCCATATCTCTGTTCGTTTCCATCTTTCCCTCTCTCGGCAAAGTTTTCTGTAAGGTACTCTCTGTCATTTGGTGTTCAAACCAATCTTCGGATTATTGACTGCTTTACCATTTTTCATATAATTTATGCTGTCATTTACTATAGCCAGTTGCATGTAATTGTTAACTTTTCCATCATAATTAAGTTATGCACTCAATTAACAATAAGTAATTTTCAGTGACATTGTTTGAATGATATAAATAGGATGCTTTCGAGCCACGTAAATGAGTCTTATTTCGTGATTACTTGTGGGTGCAATACACGTCTCTCTGATCTCTAATTTGAACAATTATGATAAACAAATAATATAATTCGTTGAGACAACATTTTATCGTTATACCAAAGGTATTAAACATAAGGAGAGGCATCCAATTGAAATTTATGCTGTGGCCGCCATTCGAACCCGGGAACTCCTACTTACTAGGTAGGCGCTTTAGATCACTCAGCTAACACAGCGTGGCAGCCAAAGCGACTACACTGACTGTCTTAAAGCACGTCTCCCTCCACACCACATACTTTAATTCTGCCTCATGTTCCCTGTGAAATGACCTCCTACTTACTAGGTAGGCGCTTTAGACCACTCAGCTAACACAGTATTGTAACCAAAGCAACAACACGGACTGTCTTAAAACACGTCTCCCTTCACACCACATACTTTAATTCTGCCTCATGTTCCCTGTGAAATGACCTCCTACTTACTAGGTAGGCGCTTTAGACCACTCAGCTAACACAGTATTGTAACCAAAGCAACAACACGGACTGTCTTAAAGCACGTCTCCCTCCACACCACATACTTTAATTCTGCCTCATGTTCCCTGTGAAATGACCTCCTACTTACTAGGTAGGCGCTTTAGACCACTCAGCTAACACAGTATTGTAACCAAAGCAACAACACGGACTGTCTTAAAGCACGTCTCCCTCCACACCACATACTTTAATTCTGCCTCATGTTCCCTGTGAAATGACCTCCTACTTACTAGGTAGGCGCTTTAGACCACTCAGCTAACACAGTATTGTAACCAAAGCAACAACACGGACTGTCTTAAAGCACGTCTCCCTCCACACCACATACTTTAATTCTGCCTCATGTTCCCTGTGAAATGCTTATCAAATTGCCCTGGCAATTAAAGTATATGGTGTGGACGGAGACGTGCTTTAAGACAGTCCGTGTAGTTGCTTTGGTTACAACGCTTTGTTAGCTGACTGGTCTAAGCACCTACCTAGTAAGTAGGAGGTCCTGGGTTCGGATCCGGCCACACCATAAATTTTAATCCAATGCCTCTCCTTATGTTTAATTATGATAAAGTTCTTCAGTGTTCGTCGTGTAGAAATTGTATGTACAGTAATGAATTGATTATCAATATTCGTGCCACACTAATTGTACACCTCGAACTTTTGTATTCCACACTCGAACTGTGAAAATTTCTATTATTGGCGTGTGGAATGTACGTCCTGCGTTGTTAATGACACTTGTAGGCTGACCATAAATGGGGACATTTGTTCACTAGTGAATCAATGAAATGTCAATGAACTGCAGTTCTACGTGTTGCCTACATTATTTGTAGTAGACTTGTTTCACACCATGAAATATCAGCCAATCGTGAACTTCAGTGACGCCACAAGGTGTGGTGAGCGCCGGGTCCGCAGTCGTGTAAAGCCCTTTCTACACGAGACGTGCAACACGCACGAGGAAGTCGTTGTCAGCTGCAGCGCCCCTTGCGGTAGACCGTCCAACTACAGAGAAGCGTTCAAACGGTACGCATTTGTTGAGTCGTCTGCTTCACGCGTCTACTTGGTTTGTTGTCAAATTACAGCGAATGAATCGCCACGTTAGCATCACTTTTCGAAACTGTATGATATGTTATGATGATTAAAACATTTACTTGCGCTTTAGACTGACACTGTGAAACTGTATTCAAATTGTTGTCGTGAAGTTCATGCCTAACTAGGTCGCTCACATGTGCTAACGTCCTCATTATAAAGTGAGATTACATACTTCCAGCCCCTGCGGTTTGACGCGCCTATGTACATATATGATGAACAAGCTCAGGTGTCTGTACATACACCTTTCACTTTGATAAAGCTTCAAATAATGCTAACAAAAAACAAATATTTCACCTGTTAACTACAGCATGTTTAAGGAAAAATAGCAAATATTTTAGAACATGGTAATGAAGACGATTTGCAGTTAAAATTTCATATAACGTGTGTCCAATTTTTATTCGGTACAGAGATACAGCTCTTGGTATGTACAATAAACTGATTTGGATATTTTGACAGATTCTTTCGTCGATTCTTGATAGATCGCCATTTCGACTTTTATTTATAACCAGTTTTGACGTAGTTTAAAGTCAGAATATGTCCTAGTAAGCCATAACCGGGTAACTAAGTGGAAATGAACGTGAAGAACATACACAAAATTCTACTTTTAAGTACGTGTGATGTTGTACTACCAAGAACCGACGGATAAATCAGTGAAAATTTCTTGATTTACTCTACGTTTGTTTGGATTTCATATTATAGCTACCTCTCTGTATTCAATAAATTACACAGGTTATATTAAATTTTTAATACAATTCCTCTATAGTATCACCTCCTAAAATACTTACGACTGAATCGAAAAACTACGTTCTCTGAGCAGGAGACAAGTACACATTCTCAAACAAATTCCCGACTTTGTTTCGTTTGTCAGCTGAGTTCCCCATTCGGTGGTCTGCGCATGCGCGAAGCACTTGAGAATAGGATCCATCCTATCCCATCTGCTAGCGATCGTATGCGTGCATCTTGTGCAAGTGGACGCGTCTACACTGTACGCGGACGGCGTGACCGGTGCATCATGGGTAATCTCGTAAGCTCTCACTTCCCGTGTAGAAAGGGCTTAACGGTCATCGCAGCTGCCTACAAAGCTGGACACTCGGATTCGAATCCCGGATGGGTACACATTTTCTACTCTACTCATTTCCATTTAATGTCATACATTCCTTGAGCATGTTGACGTTAAGAAATGCGGCAATAGTACTAAATACTGAAATTGCACAAAGTAATCGTAGCTAGGAACTACGTAACAGGTTATCGTCAGGCGCCAGCCAGGAAACAATACTTTACTGATTTTCTCGGTTTATGAAGCACTTTCTGCTGAGTAAATTACCCAATTTTCGTGAAACTGCTATCATCTATTTGTCTATATTTGCACGTCACGCAAATACCAATTTCCACTGCATTCGGTTAATTCCTTCGTGGTGTGTATTTTTTGTCTTAGTTAGCATTTTCTCTTCTTATCATTTCTTCGTTTGCCACGTCGTATCTGAGGAGGGCCTGTCTGTCAGTTAGAGGTGGGACTCCATCACCTTAAAAGCTTCGAGGCATTTTGCTCTGATTGTTGCCAGCATGATATTGAAGTACCTGGGAAGCAGGTTGCTAGCCTTCCTTGCCCAAGGTCCCACTGGGTTTTACCCCTAACGGTTGAGGGACTAACCGGTGGATTTGGTAGACTTTGCCGTCTGAGCACGAAGGGGGCCACGACTCAGAATATGTCCAAGTTGCCCAACTTTACTGCAAAGTAACTGGTATCCCAACTGTCAGGACCACTTACTTGGCGACTCATACATTGTCCGTGGTTCACGAACTAGGACATGGCTAGAGGAACCCACACCATGAAGATCAGCATCTCCAAAAAGAAAGTAATGTCTGTGGGAAAGAGATTTAAACAGTTTGAGTGCCAAATAGGAGGAACAAAGTTAGAACAGGTAGACAGTTTCAAGTACCTGGGATGTATTTTCTCACAGGATGGCAACATAGCGAAAGAACTGGAATTGAGGTGCAGCAAAGCTAATGCAGTGAGTGCTCAGCTAAGATCTACTCTCTTCTGCAAGAAGGAAGTCAGTACCAAGACTAAGTTAGCAGTGCATAGTGCACAGTGGATACAGGTTACCTAATTCATAAGGTAGAGGTTACAGATATGAAAGTAGCAATAATGATTGCAGGTACTAATAGATGGGAACAATGGCAGGAGGGTGTCCATAATGAGGAAAGCAAAGAAAAACTGGGAATGAACACCATAGATGAAGCAGTTAGAACGAACAGGCTGAGATGGTGGGGTCGTGTTACACGCATGGGAGAAGCAAGGTTACCTAAGAGACTCATGAGGTCGGCAGCGGAGGGTAAGAGGATAGGGTTGCCAGATCTCCGGGCGCCGCCCGGAGTGCCCGGGTTTCGAATGAATTCTCCGGGTCTACGGGTCAATGACTCTCATCTCCGGGCTTGAATGTAACCTTCATCTTAACTTTTTTTACGAAGCTTTTTAAGTACTATGATCATGTAGCGACGATCTACATCGAACTTAACGTAACTTAAACTAAGGATCAACACAACATCCATGCCCTAGGGGGAATTCGAACCTCTGGCGGGAGCAGTCTCGCGCACCGTGGCAAGACGCATCAGTGCGCTCGGCCATTCCCGGCCGGCTCCTCTCTAGTAATTATCAATAACTTTATATAGATGTCAATTTCTTATTGCAACAAAACGCTACTTTTCTATTCATCCTCTGATAACTTTTCATTGTTCCATCGGTAGTAATCGGCTCGCGCATTATTAAGCAAACACTGTCGCGGCAACGTGTAAACTGGCGACGTCTATTATTTGTGTTCGTTCGTTCATTGTTTTTTATCAGTTTACCAGCAATTTTTGGAGGGAGGAGATGATTAGTGTGTGTGTATATGTGTGGTTTTTTTTTTTTTTTTTTTTTTTTTTTTTTTTTTTTTTTTTTTTTTTTAGAATTCACGTGTAATTCTGGTTGGGCGGGGCGGAGTTGGTCGCAGTTGGGGGGGGGGGGCGGGGAGGTGAGTCATTGGCTAAGGGGGCACGTCTGGTCTCCGGGCCTGGCTCGAGTTCAATCTGGCAACCCTATAAGAGGAGTCGAGGTAGACCAAGAAGAAAGTACTTAGATTCGGTGCAGAATGATTTTGAAGTAAAAGGCATAACATCAGACGAGGCATCAATGTTAGCATTGGATAGGGGATCATGGAGGAATTTACTTAGAGGTACTATGCTCCAGACTGAACCATGAAAGGCATAATCAGTCTCTAATGACGACGACTACGATGATGATGATGTAAAATTTCTCCAGCGATCAGGTCTGGCGCCGAAGACCCGGGACGCGATCAGTCGTCGCCGGTCTGTATGCTCCGCCCGCCAGGGACTCCGCCACGTGTGTGCGCGTCGGTCCGCACGCACGCCACTTAGCGGGTCGTTAGCGGCTAAGTGGCCCAATTACCCCGCCATTCGGCGGGACTTTCTTTTTTTTTTTTTTCCTTCCTCCCGCGATCGCGCGGCCGTGTACTCCATTAGCCTCGGCGACCTTCGCGGATTTCATGGCTCGCCGGGAGATACGAATTCAAAGTCCCGCGGTTATGGCTCCGGTGTCTGGCTCGCATTACGACAGCGGGCTGGGACACCAGGAGGAAAGGGGGAGGGGGGCGGGAAGCGACAAAGAAAGAACTAGTCTCTCTCTCTCTCTCTCTCTCTCTCTCTCTCTCTCCGGTAGCCACGCCACAACAGGTACTGCGTCTGGAAATTCCGCCGTGGTAAATCTCCCGTCTCGTTACTTGCACGTCGGGAACTGTAGCCTTGCTGTCATTTCTGCTCTGCCGACTCGCCGATAAGTGAACGGCTCTTATTTACTTATATTTTACGGCCCTAATTGGACCACTTTAGTCGGTTTAATGCAAGCGATTTTTCATTTTTCTAAGGCTCTGCTATCTCGACTCTCAGCTCTCAAGGTTGTTTCTCCGCCTGTAATCATGTATCGCTTTCTCTGTCGAACTGTAGTCGGGCATTTTTTCCTTCTTCCTTGATTCATTTATAATTTTTTTCCATTGTAATTTATAGTTCCCTCATATCTACCTCGATTTCCGTAATTCGACCAGTGCTCCTCTCCATGCCGATTAATTTTTTCTTACTTCACCTGCTGGCCAATGCGACAGCTTGTTTACAGGAATTCACCGCCATTTGACTGAAATATTGTTCATTTCGCCTTAGGCCATTATTAAGTGATGAAACTCTTCAACAGGTTTAAAAAAAATTATTTAATTTTTTAATTTTTTTAAACAAACCTGCGGGTACAAATGTGGTTCTTATGTTAATGACGTGGATTTATCAGCTTTATTTAATTTATTTATTAATTGACATGCCCCATTTTTTTTTATTTGATTTGATTTTCTCAGGGAAGCCAATACAGTGTTGGTCCAACCCGCCACTGCCCGCTCCGAAACTAAGTTTATTATGCGGTATCGCTCCCTGTATATCTAGCAAAGCCAACAAATGGAGTCCCTTTACCAGTTCTTTATTAGACACAATTTCTTCGGGTCTGGTTGTCCCAAATGTTCTGTTCCTTTTACTCTCCAATGCAATGCATTCGAAGATTGGATGTGAGGCAGTTTCATCACCGTCATCACAGATCCCACATTTAGGGTCCTCTTCTGTTATTCCCATCGTGTGTAGGTGTTTTTAGAAATTCCCATGGCCTGTTAGAAATCCAACCATGAGACTAATCTCTCTCCTGTTCAGGCCCAGGATTGCAGAGCTTCTTTTAAAACATGTCTTCGGCATCATTACCTTGCCATGTTTTTGTTGGTAGACTTTGGTCCAATATTCTAAGTGCTGTCTTCTGAGCCAGTTACGTAGCCCCAATTTGATCATTGCCTTGGTGATTGTCAGGACCGGTTCCGGTCTGTCCCATTACATAGTAATATTCGATGTTTGATGGTCAAATTCAGGCGGCTACATCAGGTATTTTTACAAACACAAATACAGTACATAAGTTCAAGGATTTACAAAAGAAAACGTATTGGCTACACATTATTTTTCCCTTAACATAAAGAAACCAAACGATTCTATACACCAAGAAATGTTATTCAATTACAGAAATTGTAAAAGTCTGTAGTCTGTAGTGAATTTATGTACTAAACCAAATTTGCTGACGGGCCATCCTCCTCCTTTGTCACCTATTTTTTTTTTTTTTTTTTTTTTTTTTTTTTTTTTTTTTTTTCCTGATATGGTCCCTCTCTCTCAGTAAATTGCAGCAGTCGAAAAGCAGGTGGTCAATATGACTGCGTAGGCTTTGACCACCTGATGACAGGTGGTCAATAGTTTGGACAGCTCTATTAGATGTGCACGTTCCGTCATCAGTTATTCTGAACCGCTGATAATAGGCTTTCAGTTTCCCATTAACTGTTAACTGTTAACATTACTGTAAAATTCGGAGACTACAAAATCTTGGAAGCTATGTAGAAAAGAAATTTAACAGTTGTATATTTTTGTACAATATTTTTTTCCCTGTGTCTGTACACATTTGTTTTATGTTAACCAAACGGAAGTTAGTTTGTGGACATACCTCGTAGAACTGAATGTGACGGAAAAATAATAGTACCGAAATTGCCGAAAAGTACCGGCGATATTGACAAATAGTAACACAATTGACAAAAAGTAATAGCGAAATTGCTAAAATTAACATCATAGCTGACAATAATTGGAATTGGAAATGACGCCAAATTGTGCAGAAATTAACAGCGAATATGGCAAATATATAGCAAATTTCGTACACACATTCCTTACCGTGAGGTACAATTGCTGCAGGGTTAACAATCATATACGACACATGATTCAGAAGATATGACGTCATAAACAATAGGATTTGCAAGAAACTGCCACATAATGCGGCGAGACTTTATAAATACTATATACGAGAATCAGAGTACTTAGCGACTTGCAACAGACTTTAAACATAATTTCAAAATTTTATTAAACTTTCTCTCGCTGACAACCAAAGCAAAATGATGAAAGGAAAAAAGTTTCTCGCTTACTACTTTTCCGCTGTTTATTGATTAAAAACTACGGGATTCGGTATGTCGTTACAATTTATAATTTGTACACTACAAATTGTAGCCGCAGGAAAGTTTAAAGACAGTATACACCCATATAGTTGAGTGTACCTACTAAGTTGTATCACAGTACGACAGGTAGTTTATGAGATATGAGCACATAAACGGCAACGTTCGTGGAAAACGGCCCCATCACGCACCAAGTTTTAATCTATTACTTCTTTACTACTAATTTTATTCCAAAGAGATTTTACAGACCTACAGCCTTTATACAAATCAATATATACCCTAAAATGGCAGGAATAAATAAATAAATACCGGACAACGCCGGGTTTTCAGCTAGTTCTTTATAAATGCGCAGCATTGAGCGGACATTCAAAGATGAACAGTTGTGAGGTTTTTTTTTTTTTTTTTTTTTTTTTTTCCCTGACGGAAACCAAATTTACCATATGCTGATTTAGGGCCGGTTTGCCAATGTCTCGTTAAGTTCCAGTTAAGATTTTAACTTGTCGTTAGCGGGGAATAGCGTTTGTCAATGTTTCGTTATGAGTTAACCTGACGTTAAATGACCTCAAACTGGCCGTTAAGTTAACGAGTAGAATTCTGCTCGTTACACGGCTAACGACCGGTTAAGTGAGAATGAGTATGAAATGGCAGGATTACAAAACGTTAAAATACCGCAATATATTACGTGATAAAGACCGATTTATCGAACAAAATAACAGAAGCACTACATGTATGAAAAACTTGTGTGGAAATCACTTTTACTGGAAAATTTTATCGTCATATTAATCGCCCCATCCATGTCAGTAGTGATGAGTTTCATATAATGCAGATACGTAACATAACCTTAAAATTATTGTTACGATATCAAATACAAGGTTACGGGTAACGGCTAGTTTCATCGGTATGATGAAAAGGGCTGGAATATGAGATTTGGTTGACAATGAAGAGGATGTCAAACCACCAAGCTAAAAGGATTCGTTCCATTGCTGCTTGGTTTCCACGATAATCGAGATCAAAGTCCAGCGCGTAACAGCTATACCTGTATTAAGGCACCACGGTACGTTACTCAGCGTGGTGAAATTAGCAAGGCGCTCCACTTCACGCAGATGACCCGAGTTCAAATCCCACTTGGAATATTTATTTATTTATTTATTTTTACACTTGACAGACGATTTGTTGTGCATAATTACAAGCTTTCATAATCACTCTTTATTTTAATGCTTGGTCATATGATAAAAATTTATGTTAATTGTTCAATATGTTATGTATTGCGCGACGATTATTTTATGTAATTAGTTATCGCCTATAACATTTGTGCAGCATTTGCTAGCTGCGTTTATTCCCCGGCCCCACTGTTATTTGTCTATTAAGGCCGCAAGACACACGCACCCACTTCTTGTAAAATACGAGCTTCTTCCACGTTTGTTTCGGTCTGCTAGTCAAACAGCTGTTCATTCAGATGGCACTTTCATTTGTTCTATTGCCAACATAGTCGAAATATATCATACCTTCTCGTTTTCTGCAGGTTAGCAAAAGAGAGGTGTATCTGGCAATGACAAACGCAATGCACTTAACGAATACATTTAACTGGACGTTAAAGTCATCTTCTCGTTAACTAACGAGAAAATAACGTGAGATGGACGAACCGGCCCTAAGTAGTTATCTCAACCTAGTACGGGTTTGTCAGCTGACTGTATGAAAATTCAGGTTTCAAATAATAACCCTAAATAATTCAAAACTACTGTCGAACTTATTTCTAATAAGAAGATTTATTAGAAGGAAAGAGAGAATGCAAAAACTGGTTGAAAACATATGTTACCGTCATTTTTTCGACTCAGCTTTTACAGCGGAGCTATAATATTAGACCACTGTCCACCAATCAGTAAAGAAGACTTCGCTGCCCCAGTCAGTCCACTTAAACTATGCCCAGTCATATTCAGACTTCACCTGGACGAAAAGGTTGTTAAGACAGAAACGAATAAAGAACTTCTTAAAAATATGGCTCTAGAAATGATAAATGGTAACTACACAAAAACAGAATGGCTACATATATGACTGAAGCAAATGGTATCGCTGGTGCTGGAGTCTATAGTGAATTTTTTTTTTTATTATTTTTTTTTTTTTTATTTTTTTTTTTTTTACAAAGCTTTAGGACAGTGTTAATCCCATTTTGATGGAGAGTTTGAGGCAATAAACCTGGCACTAAAACAATTTTTGTCCGTATCCAAAGGTCACAAAACGATTGTTATATTTTGTGATTCAACTTCTGCAATACAGGCAATGGCATCCTTTCCAAACATCTCATAGTGCTTGCATAAATGAAATAAAATCCTCTATTGCCTCAATCACCAAAGCTAGAACTGAAATAGTTTTTCAATGGACATACAGGTATACATGGCAATGAAATGGCAGACTTTGTAGCCAAAAAAGGAACCAAGCTTTCTCAGACAAAATGCCCAAAATTATCATACATCTCCATTAAAAGACTCATCAACAACAGTTTCAAGAAGAAGTTTTATGACCACTTGACAACACAAGGGAAAGGAAAAACATGGCTTCTACTGTCAGAAGAGAAGAACGCACTTCCCAAACACCCACGAAGGGAAACTGTGGCAGCATTGCGAAGAATTACTGACCACGACTGCCTTGCTGAACACCTGCACAGGATTGGAATCTTACCCTCACCGATGTGTGTTATACCTGACAGAGAAGACGCCATTATGAAGTGGGGGCATCTCAGAAACTGTGAAAGACTGCAATATTGTGACGGGGTGTCAGATGGTCTATTGTATTGGGAAGTTAGAAGATTAATGACTATGTATCAAAAGGCTGAGCATTAAATAAATAAATAATATTAGTTTTCGACCAGGTCAGTACTGGATGGACTGCCGCAGAAGAAGATTCATCAAGTGGTGACTCGAAAACACAAACTTTAACTGTAGGGCCAAACCAGGTTGCCGAATTGCTATTGGTAAATAATACCACCAAAATCCGGAATAAATAACACCAGCATTAGCCCACATCATGGGGAGCGGATCGTACCGTCCTGCTTCACCTTTACCAGGCCATAGTTCAGTCGAAACTCGACTACGGAAGCCTTGTATACTCTTCTGCACGGCCGTCGATTCTCCGCCGTTTCAACTCCATTCACCATCAGCGATTACGCCTAACGACCGGTGCATTTTATACGAGCCCTGTTGAAAGCCTTTATGCCGAAGCTGCTGTATTACCCTTGACCTCTCGGCGTGACATACTCTTGTGTCGGTACACGTGCCGATTTCTGTCGATGCCCAACCATCCATCTTACCCATGACTCACTCGATTGCCAATGTCAGTTGTCTGCGATAGCCTTGCTTCCACCTGGAGTTCGGTTTTTGCCGCCTGCTTCAGCGGCTCAATTTTACCCTTCCTTCCACCTTTCGGATAAGCGAGAGTCCAGGCTCAGGTTCACACCCACCTTGAACTTAGTTCGCTCCCCAAGGAGAGCACTCTGGATTTGGTATACCGCTCAAGGCTTGTCGAACTCCGTTCGCGGCTCGATACTGCCATATTTATCTACACTGATGGTTTCGGATCTGCCTTCGTCGTCGGGAACAACCTGTTCCAATATAAGCTCCCTGACCGGTGTTCGAATTTCACGGCTGAGCTTTTTGCCCTCCACCAGGCCGTTTTATATACCCGTCGCCGCCGCCATCATTTCTATGCCATCTGTTCGGACTCCCTTAGTGCCCTGCAGAGTCTTAAGGACCCTTTCTAGAACCATCCTCTCGTGTATCGGATCCAACGCTCCCTCCAGTTGGTAGCAGATGACAGCTATCACGTTTCTTTTCTGTGATTCCCTGGCCACGTGGGTGTGCACGGGAATGAGACCGCCGACATAGCAGCCAAGGCAGCAGCTCTTTTGCCTCGCATAGCCACCTTTTGCGTCCCATCGGACGATGTTCACGGGCTCTTCGCAGGAGTATCGTGTCGTCCTGGCACAGTGCGTGGTTCTCACTCCACGACAATAAATTGAGAACTGTTGTAAAACCGATCCCGACCGCTTGGAGGACCTCCTCACGCCCGGTCACTGCCGTTTCATCCACCGCCATTTGCTATCCGCCGACCCTGCACCGCTGTGCTCCTGCGATGAATTGCTGACGGTGCGACATGTTTTACTGTCTTGTGTTAATTTTAATCATCTCCGTGTAGCCCTTCACTTTCCGTCTACTCTGGAGGAACTTTTAGCTGATGACACACGAGCAGCTGCTCGAGTTTTGCCTTTTATCAACATGGCCAATTTATGAAAAGGTTATTTAACCCTTCTAATTTTTTTTATCTTTCGTTTTTAGCTTTATCTTGATACTCTATCTGGTAGTTATCAATTTTTTCGAGATCTAGCGAATCTCTGTTCCGATCTAGCCGCTAATGAACTGAGAAGTTATGCGACACAAAAAAAAAAAAAAAAAAAAAAAAAAAAAAAAAAAAAAAAAAAAAAAATACCAGCATTAGCCGTAAAATGGAGCTATTTTACCCGTCCCTACGTGCAGGCACCGGTGCTATGTGTCCAAAATGGCCGCCCCTGGTAATGGGAGTTTGGTGGGAGCGGCAGCCCGGCTGGAGTGGCGGCAGGTTGGCTCCAGCGCCAGCCTTCCAGCTCCAGGTTCCAGGCTGGAGCCGGCCGCCTAGCGCTGTGGCAGCTGCCGCCGCCAGTCGTAAATCAGGGCGTCGTTTTAATGGCCGCCGCCGCCTGCGTCTCACCGGCAGGGTCCCAGCCAGCTTTTTGTTCCCGAGCGCAAACGCAGTCGCTACACGCTGCACTGTTATCCTGCCGTTCCAGCTTTCTGTGTCTGACTAGAGCCTCTGTGTCACCGCTGCAGTGTACCTCTTTCCTCATTTCCGTATCTACCTCAAGGTTCTATCTTCGGACCTACAGTATTTCTGCTTCTACCTCACGCTTCCGTATTTGGACCTATAATATTTCTGTTTTTACCTCAGGGTGCTATCTTTTAAACACGACTGCGTCTCAGCAACTGTTACAGGATATGCAAACTAAAAATCAGCCAACCATTTGCAATAATAGTAGCACGGTTTCTACATCTACATGGGATACTCTGCTAAACACAGTTAAGTTCCTGGCAGATGGTTCATCGAACGACCGTTATACTACTTATCTCCCATTCCTTTTTCGAATAGCGCGCGGTAAGCAAGAACACTTAAATCTCTCCGTTCGAGCTCGTATTTTATTCTGGTGATCATTTCTACCTATGTCAGTGGAAGTCAACGATACATTTTCGCATTCGGAGGAGAATGTTGGGGATTAGAGTTTCTTAAGTAGCCCACGCCGCAGCGATAAGCGCCGTTGTTGTAATGAATCTCATCCCAGATCCTGTATCATTTCCGTAACGCTGTCTCCCGTGTATCGTGACAATACGAAACGAGCTGCCCTTCTTTGGACTCTTTCGATGTCCTCCGTCAAACCCACACTGGGCAGCAATACTCCAAAAATGGACGGAAAAGCGTAGTGGATGCTGTTTCTTTTGTAGTTCTGTTGCATGTTTTAAGCGTTCTGCCAATAAAACGCAGTCTCTGGTTCGCCTTTCCCACGACATTATCTACGTGTTCTTTCCAGTTTACGTCACCAGTAATAGTAACTCCTAGATATTTAGTGGAGTTTACGGCCTTCAATTTTGATTGATTTATCTTGTAAACAAAGTTTAACAGATTTCTTTTCGTACTCATGTGGAAGAATTCATACTTCTCATTATTTAGAGTGAATTCCCAATTTTTACTGATATCTTATTCAGATCGTTCTGCAGTTGGTTTTGATCTTCAGATGATTTTACTAGACGGTAAATGACGGCGACTTCTGGAATCAACCTAAGAGACCTACTTAGATTTTCCCCTAAATCGTTTATGTAAATAAGGAACAGCAGAGGAACAATAACACTACCCTGTGGAACGCCCGATATCAGCTCTGTTTTAGTCGATGCCTTACCATCGATTACTACGAACTGTGTCCTCTCTGACAGGAAACCCCCTACCCAATCGCAAAGTTGGGGCGATATACCATAACCTCGCAATTTGATTAAAAGCCGTTCGACGGATATAAACCCGTGACAGATACCTGTTGTATGATACGGAAGATGACTGAGTGTTTACATACTCTTCGTTTGTGTCTATAGCAGTTTATTTGGTCTTCAGTTTATACGAGGAGAATCACCGAACACTTGCACCGCAAATATTGCGGAAACGAGAAGTGCGATTGATGTGCGGTTATCACAGAGTGGATTGGTAGTCAGGGGCTCGTATTCTTAGCGAACAAACAGATTGTAATATTACTTTGTATTTTTTATGCAAACGCGAATTATTTACCGAAGAATGGAAAAACTTGTGGAATCCGACATCGAGGAAGATCAGTTTGGATTTAGGAGAAATGTAGGAACACGGGAGGCAATACTCACATTACGACTTAGTTTAGAAGATAGGCTAAGGAAAGGGAAACCTACGTTTTTAGCGTTTGTCGATTTGGAGAAGCCGGCCGCGGTGGCCGAGGTGACTGAGGCTCTCCAGTCACGGTCAGCACGGCCACTACGGTCGGGGGTTCGAATCCCCCCTCGGGCATGGATATTTGTGCCGTCCTAGTTCGTAAGTAGTTCATAAGTAGTTTGTAAGTTTAGGGACTGATGACCGCGTAGTTAAGTCCCATAAGCTTTACAAACATTTGAACATTTGATTTGATTTGGAGAAAGCTTTTGACAATGTCGACTGGAATACACTCTTTCAAATGCTGAAGGTATCAGGGGTGAAATATAGGGAGCGAAGAGTTATATTGAACTTAAACAAAAACCAGACAATGGTTATTAGAGTCGAAGGGCAAGAAAGGGACGCAGAGGTTGGGAAGGGAGTAATACAGGGTTGTAGCCTTTCCCCGATGTTGTTGAATCTGTACATTGAGCAGGCAGTGAAGGGATGAAAGGAGAAATTTGGAGAGGGCATTAAAGTGCAGGGAGAATAAATAAAAACATTGCGGTTTGCCAATGACATAGTAATTTTGTGAGAGACCGCAAAAGATCTGGAAGAGCAATTGATTGGAATGGACAGTGTCTTGAAAGGAAGATATAAGATGAACATTAACAAGAGTAAAACGAAGGCAATGGAATTCAATGTCCGAAAATCAGGCGATGCTGAAGGAATTAGATTAGGTAATGAGACAAAGTAGTAGATGAATTTTGTTATTTGGGTAGCAAGATAATTTCT
Organism: Locusta migratoria; assembly: GCA_026315105.1. Lineage (NCBI taxonomy): Eukaryota > Metazoa > Arthropoda > Insecta > Orthoptera > Acrididae > Locusta > Locusta migratoria. The sequence continues at coordinate 81,668,569 of CM048754.1, read as the reverse complement.
GATGGCCGAAGTAAAGAAGATATAAAATGCAGAATGGCTTTGGGAAGAAAAGCGTTTCTGAAGAAGCGAAACTTGTTGACATCCAATGTTAGGAAGTCCTTTATGAAAGCATTTGTCTGGAGTGTAGCACTGTATGGGAGTGAAAAGTGGACGATAAGGAGTTCATATAAAAGATTATGGAAGCTTTTGAAGTGTGGTGCTACAAACGAATGATGAAAATTAGATGGGTAGATCACGTAACTTATGAGGAGGTGCTTAACCGAATCGGGTAGAAAAGGAGATTCTGGTATATCTTGACCAAGAGAAGGGATAGATTGGTAGGACACATTCTGAGACCTCAAGGAATTGTCAGCTTAGCATTAGAAGGAAGTGTGTGGGGTAAAAATCGTAGAGGGAGACCGCGGGATGAATAGAGTAAGCAAAGGATGTAGGTTGCCGAACGTATTGTCAGATGAAGAGACTTGTACAGGACAGGGTAGCGTGGAGAGCTGCATCAGACCAGTCTGCGGACTGAAGACCACAACAACAGCAACAACATCAACAATTTTTAAATGGAACAATGCCTGTAGACATTATGAAACTGAAGTAGGCTGCACTAGAGTACCAGTATTAGCAGCGAGGCGCAGGCGCCCCGGACGACTGCTCGCTGCGCCGTGTGCCGGTTGTACGCGCAGCTGGTGGCGCTTGGCCGCTGCTTTCGTCTCGCCGCCGGCCCTGGACCATCAGCCTCGCCGCCACAGGCCGTATAATTAAAAACTAGCCGTCTGATCCTTCTGACGGCGCGTTTTATTTTCCTCTTGTAATCGCCCATCTAATCATGTGCATTCCCTACCAGTCTGTTGACTGCAGCGCTGGACACGAAATGAAAAAAACCGCACTGACGTATTTTACAGCCCACTATACATTTGTACTTTTATAATTTTTTGCAAACATTTTGGACCAAAATAATAATCTAAATAATAAAAAAATTAATTAATAAGAATGAAATCCTTTTAGGGGGAAAAAAATCACGTAGTGGTGGGTTCCGAACCACTGACCTTTTGCTTAATAGTACAACACCTTGCCCACTACGCTACGGCTATCAATTAGAAGATTCGTCCATTAATCGCATACTATTGATGGCCGTTGTTAACTGATGCTAATATGGCATTTGTAGACACTAGATTATCATTTATCGTACGAAGAACGACATGTTTTTGTTAATCCTTCAGTGCGCCATTGCTTTGAAATGACAACGTGTAAGTTACAATAAGAAAATCATCAAATACGCAACGCAAGATGGCGTATGCCAGAGAGAGTTCTGGGCGAGGAATGTCACGTGACATCTCCGAACGGCTGGTTTTCGTTAATTCAATGGACGGTGTCAAATCTCCTTTATTTTTGCAAATATGTCTCAAACGATACGAGATGTGAAAAAAACATAAGGGAGCTAAGTTGTAGAGAATTTTCTCCTCTACCAATTGGGTTATTCAATTATCGTGTCAGATGGACGGTTCGTTTGCAATTACAGTTATATTACAAACGGCTTTTTTTGGTATTACTACCGCATTTTTTGTCCGAAAAAATTGAAAAAGGACGATTTTGGTCTCTGGCGGCCTACAATCATGTCTGTAAAATTTGGTGCTGATCGGTTGAACGGTTCGTCTTAAAAACAGGGAACACGTTACGGACAGACAGACAGACATACATCCCAAAATCGCCGTTATTTTTGCAAATATCTTTGAAACGCTACGAGATATCAAAGAAGCACAAGAGAGCAAAGTTGTAGAGAATTTTCTCCTCTACAAATTCGGTTATTCAATTTTCGTGTTAGATGAATAGTTAAGCCGTTATTTTCTTTAAATTTCTAGCTGTCAAAAGACGACTGCAAAGGCCTACTTTTAGTGTTACTACCGTAACCAAAGGTGGGCCAAAAGGAAATTGCCGTACAAAATTGATGTCTCATACGGCTGCGCAATGTCAACGGAAACGATATTGCCGTTAAGGGGCCCTCACACGTTCAGTAATATTGTCAAACCGTCAATATATTGACCGTCTGAGGGCGCGTATTGACGAAAAGTAATGATGGCCACAAAAATATTTTCAATATTGTCAATATATAGTGAGCGTGTGAAGTCCAATACTGACGTTTGACAATATTCGCCTTTCAGATGTTGACACAGCTTCGTCAAACAGCCACAAGGCGCTAGTGTGCTTTGTTTCTCACCAATGTTTATGTTCTTTTAATTCGTCCTCGTGGGTATACTGTGTAGCGTTTCGGGAAGTACAACGCATGCAGGACTTGAGACAGCGAAATGTTTTGCTTTTTATAGATTAAATTACCTGTATGTATCCTTGCAGAGCAGATATAATTGATTCACAGGTTTCAATGACAATTTTACTAATTGTGTTAGCAGACATGACTGCGCTGAACTTCAAACAGTGAAATGACCTTCCTGTGGCCAGGATCGGTAAAGTGACACTATCTTTCATCGGCAGGAATCGCGGATCTCATAATTGTTTTTTTTTTTTTTTTTTTTTTTTTTTTTTTCAATTTTGTCCCGTTTCACCGTGAGTAATTTGTCATATGATTCTGGGCTCATTCTAAAATAATTTAAAAAAATGTTTTGGGTCAGTAGTTCGGATTTCCGTAAGCAGATTCACATGCGACAAGTCGTTCCTTTTCTTTAACCACTCACGAACCCATATCCTCCTTTTCGTCGTTCTCGGCTGTCTCTCTTTGGCAGCCATCGCTAAGATGATTAAAGCACACGTTTTCTGCCGGTCAGACAGGTTTACTTGACCGAGCGAGGTGGCGCAGTGGTAACGCACTGGACTCTCCTTCGGGAGGTCGGTGGTTCAAATCCATCTCCGGCCATCCAGATTTAGGTTTTCGTGATTTCCCTAAATCACTCCAGGCAAATGCCGGGATGGTTCCTTTCAAAAGGGCACGGCCGATTTCCTTCCTCATCCTTACCCAAAACTCTGAGCGTTAGCTCCCTCTCTAATGACCAAGCTGCCGACGGGACGTTAAACCCTAAGCTTGCTTCCACAGGTTTACTTCACGAAATCGCGTCGCCAATTGAAAGTGATGACAATATTATCGATGGTGTGAGGGCCACTGAAATGTATTGAAGGTTTGACAATATATTATTGTCGATATTGGAGTGTCTCTGCCTCGGAGCTTCGTTGGTGAAGTGTTGCAGTGACTACCGCGGCGACATGCCACGTACAGCTACGCAGCCCTCACACGGGAAGAGTTAGCGAACGGTGACGTGCAGCTATAATACTGAACTGAAACAGTGAAATTCGGCTGTTTTTACGTTTATTTCACGATTATTTATCTTTTGATATTTTTCTAATGCTTGGAATGCAAAAAAAAAAAAAAAAATTTACAGAAAATATTTCGTTAATTGCGTAGAAAAGTAATTGTAAACAAACATTATTCTTATGGCACCTTGCCCACCACTAGAAGCGCTAGTATTGTTGCAATTTTTCAGCTGGTAACAACTTTTACAGCATAGTGTCGCGACTGTGTATGTTAGACGGTGGGAATAATCTCTCATATATTACAGTCGAAGCACCGTACTTTGGTAAATGCTTTCGAAGCACTGTATTTATAATTTAATCTCACTGACACCATTGCAGTTTCTGCATTGATTTCTATAGTACATGGATGTTGCACTTGAGCTGTCTGAGCGCGCCAGCCATAGATGTTCATATTTCGTTTCTTGCCAAATTCAAATATGGCTGCTAAGAAGTATTACAAGAAAACGAGAAGAAAATGCGTTTCGATTACCCTTCCATATTGGACTATTACATCGCGTGTTGACATAAATTCTTCGTCATGTAATAATTGATGGAAATTCGTATTTCAAATTTAAACATGGTGGACAATGCGAAAAAGTGTGAAAACATTTGAATGTGTAGGCATGCAGCACTTATATGCTGGGAGACAACAGTTATACATCCAGGTTGGAGAGAGATCACTGAGTTTCTGACATATTACAATTGTAGCACTGTACTTTGGCAGATGCTTTCGAAGTATTGTATTCATCCTGTAATCACTTTTATACGGTAATAATCTCTGATATATTACAATCGCAGTACTGTACTTTGGTAGATGGTTTCGAAGCACTGTATTTATCATGTAATCTCTTTGACATGACAGCTGTCTCTGAAAAATTACAATCGCAGCACTGTACTTTGGTAGATACTTTCGAAGCACTGTATTTTTCATGTAATCTCTTTGACATGACAGCTGTATCTGAAAAATTACAATTGCAGCACTGTACTTTGGTAGATACTTTCGAAGCATTGTATTTATCATGTAATCTTTTTGACATGATAGCAGTCTGATAAATTGCAATTGCAGCACTGTACTTTGGTAGATGCTTTCGAAGCACTGTATTTACCATGTATTCACTTTGACATGACAGCCGTCTCTGAAAAATTGCAATCGCACCACTGTACTTTGGTAGATACTTTCGAAGTACTGTATTTATCAAGTAATCTTTTTGACATGATAGAAGTCTCTGATAAATTGCAATCGCAGCACTGTACTTCGGTGGATGCTTTCGAAGCACCGTGTGTATAATCTAATCTGACGTGATAGCAGTTTCTGAAATATTACAATCGCAGCACTGTACTTCGGTAGACGGTTTTAGAAACACTGTTATTTTACCTATCCGTCGATGTCTAGATTCCCGTTATGACAGAACTTTTGGGGTACTCAGACCTCTTACGCACACCTTGCCTCCCCGTCCGCTTCCCCCTGCAGCGACGTCTACAGGAAACAAGCCCCCTCGGCCGGATGTTTGATAACATTCGTAATTAATGGCGGCGGCGCCTGCGGTCCTAATTAATTAGCGGGTGGTAACGGCCGCTATCGGGCGCGTAAAACACGCTGGCCGTAAACAAGTTGGCACCCTCTGCGCGAGCACCCGCCCCTCGTGCCGTGACGGGTGTACCGAACCTACCGTGCCGCCGAACGCTCAGAAACGCTGCGAGGGGACGTTGTTGAAATTGACGAAAGAAATGTCAATTTTCGATTTATTTTGTGTTTGTAAGTACAATTGATGGACAACGAGTTCCCGAAGTTTCAATACTGAAATCGCATCCGAAGTGCCTGAAAATTAATGAAAAGTGAGACTTAGCTTCCATGCCACGGCCACGTTTTGAAGCAGCACTCCAGTACCAGCTCAGTGGACATCGATTCTGTGTATTACCACAGTCTAACATACACAGTCACGACACTCCCACAGATTTTTGATATACGCTGCGATAGCAGCGCTCCAAGCGGCCGGCAAGCTACGTTTCTGAACACGATAGTTGATGAGAACGAATAGTTTCGTTTAGATTGACTTCAGTATACTTTCTACATTAGGGAACATACGTAGTGCCTTATAAATAGGTAATAATTTTAAAATAGTTCCCCATTTGTCTTTCCTAGGTTTCGGAAGATCCCTGACAAGCTACGAAACGTTACATTACAGGACAGTTAATATACATTTATCCTGTAACATACAGGCTTTAAATGAATAATTTCATTTTATATTAAAAGTAAGAATGCCTAGGAAACACCAGAAGACATGCCCTTTAGCAGAGAGACGACAATTTCTACGCAGGAACGTAAAATATTCTTCATTACAATTCCAGTAAAATCGGTGAGGATGGAACTATAGGAAACGTATACAGGTCACGCACTTTTTCGTGGCCCCTCTCTGATCGGCAAAGGTAGGCTGAGTTCGTGTGTCTACGGAATGTTTATGCTCTCTACCAACCTTACCTCGTAACAGCATTGAACACTGTAGACATCGTCAATGTATTGTTGATTTGTGCTTGGTATTGATTTTTCTGCCTTGGTATTCCGATTGTTATTCATTTGTGGCAATACAAATAGGCTTAACAGGCTTAATAAGCCCTTAAAAAAAGTTCCACTTTTCTAATACTCAAACATTAAAGTGATAATTTCGTGTTCCATCTGTGACGCTTTAAGCCCGTACATGTTTCTTTTAAAACCTGTAAGCTATAGGCCGTAAAGCTGGCAGCACTGAGAGAAAGAGGCGGGGCTTGCTCTAACAGCCAATGCACTACGAGCTGAATGCAAGTTGAAGCTCCCAACATTCTCCGCTCAGGGGCCACGTTTAAGTGCGTGATCTGTACAGTAGGCAATAAATAGGGTATTTAACGTACCAAAACAACCATCACAGCTGTTGCTGAATGGAAAACATCACAGACGTGGCAATATAACGATAATAGTTGGGTGTTTTTACCGGCCCCCCAGTGCTGCTGTAGCAGTTTTAGAATCATTCAAGGAAAGTCTACACCAGGTAGTGCATAGGTATCCGGGCCATGTGATATTAGTCGGAGGTGACTTCAACCTTAAGAGTATAGATTGGGACCTCGCTAGTTACGTTTCAGGCGGTACAGACAAGCAGTCTTGCGGGCTACTTTTGGACACATTCTCCGAAAACTGTCTTGAGCAGTTAAACCGGCAACCCACGCGCAATGGAAATATTCTAGACCTTATAGCCACAAACAGGCCTGACCTTATTAACGATGTCTGTGTAGAGACAGGAATTAGTGATCATGATATCGTCATAGCGTCGATGGTGACCAAAGTTCATAAACCAGTCAAGAAGGCTAGGAGCGTGTTTTTGTTGGGAAGAGCCGACAAGCAAATGTTACGATCGCACTTAGAAAATGAATGGGCATCGTTTAATTCTAGGACTATGGATGTAGAGGAATTGTGGACTAAATTTAAGTGCATTGTTAATAAAGGGTTAGAGAAATATGAGCCAGTAAAGACGATTAAGGGTGGAAAAGATCCACCGTGGTATAATAATAATGTTAGAAAGCTGCTGAAAAAGCAAAGGCTGTTGCACTCTCGATTCAAAAAAGAACACGCAAATGATGACAGGCAAAAGTTAGTAGAGATTCGTGCGTCTATAAAAAGATCGATGCGCGAAGCATACAATAATTACCACAGCCATACCTTAGCAAAAGATCTTTCCGAGAACCCGAAAAAATTCTGATCCTATGTAAAATCGATAAGCGGGTCAAAGCCCACTGTCCAGTCACTAGTTGATCATTCCGGGGCAGTAATAGAAGAAAGCAAACGGAAAGCTGAAGTTCTAAATTTAACCTTTAAGAAATCTTTCACGCAGGAGGACCGCACAAATATACCATCATTTGATCAACGTATTAATTCCGAAATGGGGGACATAGCAATAGGTATTTCCGGTGTAGAGAAGCAGCTGAGAGAGCTAAATACCAAAAAGTCTGCTGGTCCGGATGGAATACCAGTTCGGTTTTACAAAGACTATTCTGCGGCATTGGCCCCCTACTTACCTTGCATTTATAGCGAATCTTTAATTCAGCGCAAAGTTCCTAGTGATTGGAAAAAGGCGCAGGTGACTCCCGTGTATAAGAAAGGAAAGAGAACTGACCCATACAATTACAGGCCAATATCGTTGACATCGGTTTCATGTAGAATTTTGGAGCATAGTCTCAGTTCGAATATAGTAAATTTCCTTGAAACGGAAAAGCTTCTTTCCATGAATCAGCACGGGTTTAGGAAACATCGTTCATGTGAAACTCAGCTTGCCCTTTTCTCACATGACAACTTGTGAGCCATGGACGAAGGGCAACAGGCGGATTGTGTTTTTCTCGACTTCAGAAAGGCGTTCGACGCGGTGCCACACTGCAGACTGCTAACGAAGATACGAGCTTATGGAATAGGTTCACAGATTTGTGACTGGCTGGAAGACTTCCTAAGTAATAGAACGCAGTACGTTGTTCTCGACGGCGAGTGTTCATCAGAGACGAGTGTATCGTCAGGCGTGCCCCAGGGGAGTGTGATAGGACCGCTATTATTTTCTATCTATATAAATGATCTGATGGACAGAGTAAGTTGTAATTTGTGGCTGTTTGCTGATGATGCTGTGGTGTACGGGAGGGTGTCGTCTATAACTGACTGTAATAGCATACAGGTTGACTTAGACAAAATTTCTAGTTGGTGCGAAGAATGGCAGCTAGCTCTCAATGTAGAAAAATGTAAGGTGATGCGCATGAGTAGAAAAAACAATCCTATAATGTTCGAATACAGCATTAGTAGTGAGCTTCTTGATGCTGTCGCGTCGTTCAAATATCTAGGCGAAACATTGCAGAGCGATATGAAATGGAACGAGCATGTAAGGACAGTTGTGAGTAAGGCAGACAGCCGACTTCGGTTTATTGGGAGAATTTTGGGAAGATGTACTTCACCTGTAAAGGAGACCGCGTATAAAACGCTTGTACGGCCACGTCTTGAGTATTGCTCAAGTATTTGGGACCCGCAGCAGATCGGTTTGAAGGAAGTCATAGAGGCGGTTCAGAGGCGAGCAGCTAGATTTGTTACCGGTAGGTTCGGCCAATGCGCGAGTGTCACGGAAATGCTCCGGCAACTCAATTGGGGATCGCTGGAAGAAAGACGACGTTCTTTTCGTGAATTTCTGTTAAGTAAATTTAGAGGGCCGGAATTTGAAGCTGAGTGTAGTACGATCTTGCTGCCGCCTACATACATTTCGCGTAAAGATCACAAAGACAAGATAAGAGAAATTAGGGCTCGTACGGAGGCATATAGGCATTCTTTCTTACCTCGTTCAATTTGGGAGTGGAATAGGAAAGGAAATGCCTAGTAGTGGTACAGTGTACCCTCCGCCACGCACCTTACGGTGAATTGCGGAGTATGTATGTAGATGTAGATGTAGATAAAAGCAACCAAACTGTTTTCCTACAAAGAAGTACCCAATTACACAATTGATGCTACATCTGAATCACAAACGGCAAGAATCATCAAAACATTGGTTTTTTAAAGCTAAAGTAGTTACACTTAAAAGAATATGCTCGTATAAGAAAGACGAGTGACACGTAAAAATGTGAGAATCATTAGACTCCGTACCGAATTGATACAAGTCACAAGCTGGCTGTCATAGTAAGAACAGACCATAATAGAAATTTATTATACCATTATGTTTATATGCAACTTACTTTCAGCGGAATAAGATGCAAATATACATTCGTATTTGTTCATGACAGAGTTGTTCTTTATACCATTGAATCATTTAAATTAGTCTGTTTTTATGTATTATGTTTATCTTTCGATATTTTAATAATGCCTGTAACGCAAAAATTATAGTAAGCATTTCGTCAATTACGCACAAAAGCGATTATAAACAAACATCGCTATTTCGGCGGCTTGCCCACCGCTAGGAGCGCTAGTGTGGCAGCAACTTTCGGTTGGTAACAGGTTTCACAGCAGAGATTGTAGCGACTGTATATGTTAGACTGTGGCAGTACTTTGAATCAAACATGAGCGTGATGCGTCTAGAAGGTTTTATACATCATATTTGACTCTGTTCCGTATCTTATAAACAATAACAAACTACCTGCATCGTTTATGACGAAGCAATTCTTTTTTTGCCTTTGATACTGACAGAGATTTATACAAGTGTTCGATTCTTTCTTCATTCAATTATGCCACGATCACAAGAGTGTATAAAAAACTGCTTAAATTGCGTTTCAATAAGTTAGTGAATAGAAGACGTGAGAAACAACGACAAACAAAATGAGACTACGTCCGAAGTAAGAACATCTGCTGAAAATGTGAACTCGTCTCCTAGCAGCTCCAAGCGACAAATTAGTGAGGAGAATGGTGCATACCGCAGTGATACCTCTCGGTACATTGGATTTAGATGAAATGACCTTGAATTATTGACTGCAGCAGTGAAATTTTCTTGTCTTTGTAAGACATGTAATAGTGATAACATTCAGATTATAGATCAGTAGTCCTAAAACCACATTTGCATCTGCTATAGTTGTCAGAATTGATCTGTAGCGGCGTTGCATGAGTTTCGATACTCATTTTGTTCCTCAAGACGCCTTCTACATACCTCACAAGTTTGCTGGTGTAATTGTGGAATTCTGAAAAATACTGACTTGTGGAACACACACTCATTTTAGTCTCCGAAATCCATTTCCTGCCGGAAATATGTGCAGGTTGAAATTTTGTTTGATACTCTTTTTGTAGCTGGCATGTGAAGCATCGCGCTACGAAACCCAAATGCGCGGATTTCGCCTCACCAAATATGTGTGAGGTTGTTGTTGTGGTCTTCAGTCCATAGACTGGTTTGATGCAACTTTCCACGTACCCTGTCCAGTGCAAGCCTCTTTAACTGACAATAAGTACGGCAGCCTACATCCTTTTGAATCTGCTTAGCCGCGCGGGAGTAGCCGAGCGGTCTGGAGCGCCACGTTACAGATCGCGCGGCCTCCCGCGTCGGAGAATCCAATCCTCCCTCGGGTATGGATGTGTGTGTTCCTTAGGTTGGTTTAGTTTAAGTAGTTAAGTAGTTTTTAAGATTAGGGACTGATGGCCAACGTAGTTTGGTCCCCATTTAAACTTTTTTTTTTTTTTTTTTTTTTTTTTTTAAATCTGCTTATTGTATTCGTCCCTCGGTCTCCCTCTACGATTTTTACCCCAATCACTTCCTTCTAATGCTAAGTTGAAGATTCCTTGATGTCTCAGAATGTGTACCACCAACCTATCCCTTCTCTTAGGATAAGCCAGAAACACCCTTTCTCTATAATTGTGTCGAGCACCTCGTCATTAGTTACGTGAGCCACCCATATAATCTTCATCATTCGTCTGTAGCTCCACATTTCCAAAGCTTCTATCATCTTTCTGTGTGAACTCCTTATTGTCACTCCCAATGCTATACTCCAGACAAATGCTGCCGGCCGCGTTGGCCGAGGGGACTGAGGCGCTCCAGTCACGGTCTGCACGGCCATTCTAATCCCCGCTCGGGCCTTAGTATTAGTTAGTTCATAAGTAGTTTGTAAGTTCAAGGACTGATGATCCCGTAGTTAAGTCCCATAAGCTATACAAAAATATGAACATTTGAAGTCCCGTAGAATTATAAACATTTGTTGTTGTTGCTAACAGTGTAGAGGTACTTTTCAGACACGTTTACCAACATAGGAATGTAAATATCGCACGGATCGAACTGGCGCAGCCTGCGGTATCAGGACGCTTGCGTCACTGCCTGGAGGACACCCCGTGTACATGAAGTTAGGCACCGGTGTGCCGTATTCCTGAGAGGTGACAGATAGGGGGAAGCTCGGCCTGCACGTAGCGTGTGGTGGCAAGGGGAGGGGATTCGGAGGTTAGTGGTGGTGAGGGGTGGTTCGGAACCCACCCCCTGCGGTCGTAAAAAGCGTTCCCCGTTCCCCGCTCCCCGGAGCGCCGCCATCAGCTGATTGCGCGGACTGGCTGGCGGCTCAGCGCTAATGGAACGCCCCCTCCCAGCCGCTGGAGACCTGCTCTCGTCTCGTCGGTGTCGTCAGGTCTCGTCGGGCCTGGCCTGGTGGCATTCCTGTCGCTAGCGTCGGCCCAGGCGCTAGTACGAGTCTGCGCAAGCTAACTGCACCAGATCCCTGTCTAATGAATGCAGCGCCACTGTTGGATGAAGCGAACGCGTGCTTCCATATTAGTTGCACAAGGCCGCTATGCGATATGTCATACGTCGGTCAGCTGTAGAAGTTTGGAACATGTATTATGTTGGAGTAGAATCATATTTCTGGAGACAAGTAATCTGCTCTGTAGGAATCAGCATGGGTTTCGAAAAAGGCGATCGTCTGAAACCCAGCTCCCACTATTCGTCCACGACACTCTGAGGGCCATAGACACGGGTTCTCACGTAGATGTTGTGTTTCTCGACTTCGGCGAGGCGTTCGATACAGTTCCCCACAGACGTTTAATGAACAAAGGAAGAGCATATGGTCTATCAGACCAATTGAGTGATTGGATTGAGGAGTTCATGGATAACAGAATGCAACATGTCATTCCCAATGGAAAGAAGTCTTCCGAAGTGATGTCAGGTGTGCCACAGGGGAGTGTCGTGGGTCCGTTGCTGTTCACGATATATATAAATGACCTTGTGCATAACATCAGACGTTCACTGAGGCTTTTTGCGGATGATGCTGTAGTATATAGAGAGGTTGTTACAATGGAAAATTATATTGAAATCGAATTGACGCGTGGTGGAGGGAATGGCAATTGAATCGCAATGTAGACAAGTGTAATGTCCTGCAAACATAGGAAAAAAAAGATCCTTTATCATTTAGCAGGTCAGCAATTGGAACAATTTATTCCATCAATCATCTGCGAGCCGGCATTAGGAATGATTTAAAATGGAACGACCATATAAAATCAATCGCCAATAAAGCAGATGCCAGACTGAGATTCATTGGAAGAATTCTAAGGAAATGCAGTCCGAAAAACAAAGCAAGTAGGTTACAGTACACTTCTTCGCCCACTCCTTGAATACTGCTCACCGGTGTGGGATCCGTACCAGGTGGGGTAGATAGAGAAAGTGGAAAAGATCCAACGGAGAGCAGCGTGCTTCGTTACAGGATCATTTGGTAATCGTGAAAGCGTTACGGAGATGATCGGTAAGCTCCAGTGGAATACTTTGCAGGAGAGACGCTCTGTCGCTCGGTACGGGTTTTTGTCGAAGTTTCGGGAGCATACCTTCACCGAGGAGTCTAGCAGTGTATTGCGCCCTTATACGTATATCTCGCGAAGAGATCATGAAGATAAAATCAGAGAGATTAGAGCCCACACAGAGGCATACCGACAATGTTTCTTTCCGCGATCAATACGTGACTGGAATAGGAAGGAGAATCGATAGTGGTACTCAAGGTACCCTCCGCCACACACCGTCGGGTTGCTTGCGGAGTATGGATGTAGATGTAGATAAACAGTTTACTTCGAAACTGGAAATGCAAACTAGTAATAATAAATAGCATTGTCTGTGTTCGAAATTCGACCTATTGGCTTTTCAGAGTAACGGAACTCGATTCTTTTAATGTAAAGGGAATTAGTTGGTGCACAGATTGTTACCTTCTACCTGAAACCTGCAATTTTATGGCATCCAAATCTACCCTGTAAATTCATTAAACCATCACAGGGGCTGTAAAGTTATTTGTAATTACCTACAGTTTACGTATAAATGTATGGATCAAGAAAACGGTTTCATTTTAGTTACGTATGTCCACATTTCTGTTAATTCCTCTACGCAAAAATTGTATCTGTCTCGTTCTGCGTCTTTCACACTGACCTGTTAGCGGTATTCTTCTACGCATAGCCTAAAACAAATATAGTTTCCATACAATGAGGGAAGCAGGAAGTAATTAAAAATTAGGGAGCATATACGAGGTTTGCAACTAAAATAGTGACTACTATTTATTCGCAACCAATACAAATGCGTTACATGTTTGCACGTGTTACTATCTTTCAAAGTAGTCGCCAGCGTTGTGTAGAACCCTTAGCCAGCGATGTGTAAGGCGTAGTATACCGTTAGCAGAGCCTGTTCTGTTGATAGTGTGAATGGAGCGGTCTACTGCCTGTCGAATCTGTGGAACAGTTCTGAAGCGATGCCACGAAGTGGTTCCTTCATATTCGGAATGAAATCAAAGTCACAAGGGCGTAAGTCCTGGGAGTATGGTGGATGGTGCAGTACTTCTCAGTCCCATCGACCGAACAGAGCAGCCACATGCGCCCGCGCATTGTCGTGCAAAGTGATGGCTGGGTTGCGCAGAAAGTGTTGCCGCTTCTCTTGCAAAGCTGGTCGTAGGTGATACTCCAAAAACGAACAGTAATACTGTGAACTGACGGTCTGCCGTGGAGGAACGTAATGCGTTACGATAACACTATCACAGTCGTGCATGAGAGTCACCATTTCTTTCACCATACTGTGGCTCTGACGCACTTTCGAGTTTTGCGTCGACCCATAATGACGTCAATCGTTTGAATGACCTTTCAGGTTTGGCTCGTACGATGTCTCATGTAGTGTTACAGTACGGCGTAAGAAAACCTCTCCGCTCTTATAGCGTTCCAAGTGCGTCTGAATAGAGTCGTAACGCATCTATTACTGCATTTCTGTCAATTCGTGCGGAACCGCTCGTGATGCAATTTTTCGCATTCAATCTTGATCCAACTTCGTTGTTTCTGTTTCGAAAACATAGTTACACCGGTACGTTACACTACTCGCTCACAAGTCACGTTTTGTATCAATAAATGCTACAAATTCAGTTAGAAATGAAGGGCCAGGATGAAAAATGCAGATACAAATGTTGAAATGTTTGTAAAGCTATGGAACCAAACTGCATTGGTCATCAGTCCCTAGACTTACAAAATACGTACACTAACTTATGCTAAGGGCAACAGAAGCTCCCACGCCCGAGGGTTGACTCGAACCTCAAACGGGGAGCAGTGGTGCACTCTCCAAGAAGGCGCCTTAGAACTCTCGGCCAATTCCGTGCGGCAAAATACAGACTATGATTATGTCAACGTTTACATTTTATATTACTAATGAATTACTAAAATATATTACTTTTATGATATGACGCATGACATATCGCGATGCTTACCACATTTAAAAAATAATTTGCATTCTCAGGCTCACACTCGTGTTACTAGGTTCTGCTTTCTCTCTCTCTCTCTCTCCTTCTTTTTTTTTTTTTTTTTTTTTTTTTTTGTCCTAGCAAGCTGATTATACTATTTGGAGGAGCTGCAATCGCTGCGTGGAGTTGGTCGGAAAGTATGTAGGCTGCTACGATTTGGTTGCTTCGCTGGTCAGTTGGTGGGACGGAAGATAGATCTGAGCGTGTGTAGGGGGCCTTAAGTAGTTTGTAAGCCTAGGGAGTAATAACCAAAGAAGCCAAGTCCCATAGATTTACCAACATTTGAACAAATGACACCTGTAAAACCAAGTTGCCGTTGTAAGACGGTCAGCATGGAATGAGTCAGCAGGTGGTAGATGCCTTCCGAAGCGGCCTTGGAAGAGTAGCTCCCGCCAGCTCTGGGAGGTGGTTGTTGGACGGCTGTGACCTGCGGGGGCGGAGGTGGGGCGGAGGCGTGGGTGGGGGCGGCGGAGGCGGCCAATGGGGGCGGGGGGCGGTCAGCTGATCCGCCTGCCCCCAGACACGCGATGGAGGGCCAACGCGCCGTCTGCCTGGCGCGTGTCGGGAGAACTATCCGAAGCCTGGCGAGCGTAAACAGTGACGTCAAAATGCCGTAGCCGACCGCTCTCAAGCACTAGACGTAGGCCTACCGAGCAGAACAGTCCGCCATTTTGAACTCCAATCCGACGGCAGAGTTACTTTTCTGGATTTTATTTAGACCAACTAAGGTGCTATTATAAGGTCTGTTAAATGTATTTTAAGCGATGCATGAGTGCAGCCGGCTTTACCCAGCTAGTGGTTTTTAAATTATATTATTTTTAATTAGTTCAGTGTTTAAATGTGACTCTCAACACGGGAATATGTAAGCCTAAACCAAGCTGTGTACAGGATGTCTGAAAAAAAATTTAATAAAACAAATGTTTCAAATGTTTCTATAGCTTATCGGACTTAACTACGGGGTCATCAGTCCCTAAACTTACAAACTATTTATGAACTAGCTAAACTAAGGATGGCACAAATATCCATGCCCGAGGAGGGATTCGAGCCCCCGACCGTAGTGGCCGTGCGGACCATGATAGGCGCGCCGCAGGCCCCTCGGCCACCGCGGCCGGCTAATAAAATAAATCGCAGAAAAATGCTAACAGGTAGGAAGTCATACGTGAAAAGCATTAAAGTCAAAACTAAGCATGCAACAATCTCTTTATTTCAAAGTACATGCTACCAGAGAGACTTTATTTTAGTCGTTATCTAACGGCGCCAGATGTTCCAAGTTATTAAACACATTTTGACATAAAATCTTTTCTGAAGTATGGTATGTGTAAAATATGCGAGGCATTAGAGGGGGGAATACGGGAAGTACACTATCGTAATTTAACATTATTCCGTAACTGTTTTCGAATGCAACTCTTAGTTACCGTAAACGTATGTGGACGCACCATTTATAAAACCGAAAATACGATAATTGTAACGTATTTTAACTGTATGTGGTAAATATTTTGAACGGCAACATATGCCTTAACTTGGAATGTAAGTGAATGTATCGTATCTAATCACTTGCCTCTTACAGTCAAATCGAAGCAAATTTACTACGCTGTAATGTTTTCTGCGTTAGGCAAGTATATGTAATGGCCTTAAGAGCATCTTAAAAAGCGTAATTTTTCCGTAGTCTTTACATGCGCGCCATCAATTCAAAAATGGCGGATTGTTCTGCGTGAACTATACAGTGTTCTAGACAGCTCCTGTCAAACATTCGAGATTGTATCGGTTGCGGACGAGCAGTTTTTTCACAACTTTTGCAGGAAGTAATTGTGACGCAGGAGCTAGTGGTGCCGAGAAGGCAACCTAAAATGAGACTATCGATTTGTCGAGTCACACAGCGCCGAGCTGATGACTATACATGTCCAAGTGACAGGAAGATCTAGCGGACAATAATATACGTATCGGCAAAGAAGTAGTTCTTTTGTATTTTTAGATAATTGACAGTAAGTTAAATTTTAAATTTTTTTCTTATATGTCGGTCTTCTGTATTTCTTTCTGAGTGGTAGTTTATTCTACACTCCTGGTCATTAAAATTGGTACACTACAGACGCGAAATTTAACCAACAGGAAGAACATGCTGTCATATGCAAATGATTAGCTTTTCAGAGCATTCACACAAGGTTGGAGTTGGTGGCGACACCTACAACGTGCTGACATGAGGAAAGTTCACAACCGATTTCTCATACACAAACAGTAGTTGACCGGCGTTGTCTGGTGAAACGTTGTTGTGATGCCTCGTGTAAGGAGGAGAAATGCGTACCATCACGTTTACGACTTTGATAAAGGTCGTATTGTAGCCTATCGCGATTTCGGTTTGTCGTATCGCGACATTGCTGCTGGCGTTGGTCGCGATCCAATGACTGTTAGCAGAATATAGAATCGGTGTATTCGGGAGAGCAATACGGAACGGCGTGCTGGATCCCAACTAGCAGTCGAGATAACAGCCATCTTATCCGAATGGCTTTAACGGACCGTGCAGCTACGTCTCGATCCCTGAATCAACAGATGGGGACGTTCGCAAGACAACAACCATCTGCACGAACAGTTCGATGAAGTTTGCAGCAGCATGGACTATCATCTCGGAGACCATGGCTGCAGTTATCCTTGGCGCGGCATCACAGACAGGAGCGCCTGCGATGGTGAACGCAACGACGAACCTGGGTACACGAATGGCAAAACGTCATTTTTTCGGATGAATTTAGGTTCTGTTTACAGCATCATGATGGTCGCAACCGTGTTTGGCGACATGGCGGTGAAAGCACATTGGAAGCGTGTATTCGTCATCGCCATACTGGCGTATCACCCGGCGTGATGGTATGGGGTGCCATTGGTTACACGTCTCGGTGGCCTCTTGCTCGCATCGACGGCACTTAGAACAGTGGCCGTTACATTTCAGATGTCTTGCGACCCGTGGCTCTACCCTTCATTCGATCCCTGCGAAACCCTATATTTCAGCAGGATAATGCACGACCGCATGCTGCAGGTCCTGTACGGGCCTTTCTGGATACGGAAAATGTTCGACTGCTGCCCTGGTCAGCACATTCTCCAGATCTCTCACCAACTGAAAACGCCTGGTCAATGGTGGCCGAGCAACTGGCCCGTCACAATATGAAGATGGTCTATTGACCGAAACTGGTAGATATATAAAGTTTTGAAAAAACAGCTGATGGTTTTTAAAAATGCATTTTATGAAATATATTACGGCTGTAGACACTCGCCTCACCAAAGCATTCAAAATTTTTACTAAAGCCCACCGTCATCATTTAACTCCGACACGCTATCATGTATGTTTACGCTCAAGTTGGTTGTAATATTTCAGTGCACGGAAATTGCATCTGGAACATGTATGGTGAAGTTTTCCAAGCTGGTTTCGTTTTTTTCGTAAACTATAGACCACGCTGTTTGTTTAACATATATTTTAAACTCCAAAGAACATTAAATATAGTGCTGTTCATAGGTTTAAATTATGAATGACCATTTCGGCTAAGTTGACGAATTTACTGGGCGGACAAGATGACGACTCCTAGTGGTTTTCCAAAGAATTCGTAAATCATTTTAACGAGCTTTTCATAGGCTACTAACTTGCAGTACTTGAACAAGTTTAAATGAAAGAAACAACAGGCAGCAATGGCCACAGGAAGGCAGGAATCGATGACCATCGTGTAGGAGGTACAGAATGGTGCATTGGTGTATGCAACTTCGAAGAGGAAGCAGAGGAAAAAGTCACCCTTATTACAAAATAATTTTCAAATGTTTGTATAGCTTATGGGACTTAACTACAGGGTCATCAGTTCCTAAACTTACAAACTACTTATGAACTAGCTAACACTAAGGACGGCACAAATATCCATGCACGAGGGGGGATTCGAACCACCGACCATAGTGACCGTGCAGACCGTGACTGGCTTGCCGCAGTCCCCTCGGCCACCGCGGCCGGCACCCTTATTACACATCACAACCAGAAGCCAAACTGAAGGAAAAGAAATATAAAAGAGAAAAGCAGATAAACGGAATGACAAATAGGGGAGCAATGGGAGAAGAAAATTGTCGTGAGACACTCCTTAATTCCTCGATGTCAGTCAAATACAGTGAAGTCGGCGACGACGATCCTGATTTCTTTAGAGAAGAACTTCGTGAAATTAGTAATGACTGTGGTACATTGGGGACTTTGTACGGTTGTTCAGGCTGTCGTAAAAAGGCCAATGCTTCTTGTACGAAACTCACTGCGGTAGAAACGAAGCACGAAGCAAATGTATGCGTCTTGTGTGCTTAAAATGAAATGATTTTTTTATGTTTATCCAATTGTGTTCTCCTTCGTCAAATTACCTGCCGATATGCGTCATCTTACACGCAAACGAGGGTAAGATGAGGAGTTTGATATTATTTGAAAAAAGTCAAAGTAATCTCCCTAAGTGGTATACTTAAAAGAAAAAAAAATACGAAATCTATAGCCGCGGCGGCATCATCTTACACGCAAACGAGGGTAAGATGAGGAGTTTGATATCATTTGTAAAAAGTCAAAGCAAAAGGGAGCTAAGTGTTATACTTAAAAAAAAAAAAAAAAAAAAAAAAAAAAAAAAAAAAAAAAAAAAAAAACGAAATCTAAAGCCGCGGCGGAATAGCCATGCGCACTGAGGCACCATGCTGCCGTGCGCGAGGCCATTCGCCGTGGAGGTTCGGGTCCTCCCTCGGGCATGTGTGTGTGTGTGTGTGTGTGTGTGTTTGTGTGTGTGTGTGTGAGCCGACCGTAGTGGCCGAGCGGTCTGCGACGCGCCAGTCACAGTCTGCACGGCCGCTACGGTCGGGGGTTTGAATCTCCCCTCGGCCATGGATGTTTCTGCCGTCTTTAGTATAAGTTAGTTCATAAGTCGTTCGTAAGCCTAGGGACTATTAACCAAGCAATTAAGTCTAACATTTTTGAATATTTAGATTTGAAATCTGTAGTTGAAAATAAAATGTTGAAATGTTTGTTAAGCTTAAGGGACTTCACTGCGGGGTCATCAGTCCCTAAACTTACAAACTACTTATGAACTACCTTATCGTAAAGACCACTCAAACATTCATGCCCGAGGAGGGGGGGGGGGGGGTTAGAACCCCCGATCGTAGCGGCCTTGCAGACTGTGACTGCGGCGCCGTAGACCACTCGACCTCTGCGGCCGGCTTTTGAAAAAACTCTAATGGTTTCTCTGAAGAGTTCATGTAATCTCTAGGTGTAAAACAAGTGGATAAAAAAACTTCGGAAGCTGACTGTCGTCATTTTACCCAAAATGTTCAAATTTTTGTTAAGCTTATGGGACGTAAAAGCGGGGTCATCAGTCCCTAAAGTTACACACTACTTATCAACTAACTTATACTAAAGACACCACAAACATACATTGCCGAGGGGGAATCGAACCCCCGACGGGGAATGGCCTCATGTATCGGAGTATAGCGCGTCAATGCGCTCGCCCACTCCGCCGAGGCAAAGTTCTTCTCTAAAGTAATCAGGATCGTCGTCGTCTTCTTCACTGTATTTGACTGACATCGAGGAATTAAGGAGTGCCTCACGACAATTTTCTTCTCCCCTATTTGTCATTCCTTTTCTCTGCTTTTCTCTTTTATATTTCTTTCTCTTCACTTGGCCTTCTGTTCGCGTTGTTTGCAGTTTCTTTTGTAGTTCTGTTGCATCTTTCAAGGGTTCTGCCAATAAGACGCAGCCTCTGGTTCGCCTTTCCCACATTATCTATGTGTTCTTTCTAGTTTAAGTCTGAAGTAATAGTAATACCTAGGTATTTTGTGGAGTTTACGGCTTTCACTTTTGATTGATTTATCTTGTAAACAAAGTTTAACGGATTTCTTTCCGTACTCATGTTGTCGACTTCACACTTCTCATTATTTAGAGTCAATTGCCAATTTCTACACCAAACTGATATCTTATTCAGATAGTTCTGTAGTTGGTTTTGATCTTCCGATGATTTCGCTAGACGGTAAATGACTGCAAACAACCTAAGGGAACTACTTAGATTTTCTCCTAAATCGTTTACGTAAATAAGGAACAGCAGAGGACCAATGACACTACCCTGTGGAACGGCCGATATCACCTGTGTTTTAGTCGATGCCTTACCATCGATTACTACGAACTGTGTCCTGTCTGACAGGAAATCCCCTATGCAATAGCAAATTTGGGGCGATATACCATAACCACGCAATTTGATTAAAAGCCGTTTGTGAGGTACGGTGTCAAAAGCTTTCTGGAAATCAAGAAATACGGAATCGATTTAGGAACCATTGTCGATAGCGTCCGTCACTTGGTGTGAGTAAAGAGCTAGTTGTGTTTCGCATGATCGATATTTTCTAAATGCGTGTTGACCTTGGATCAATAGATCATTCTGTTCGAGATACATTCTCGCGCGTTTCTCGAGAGCGCTCACAGCCCATCGCTAATGTGAGGTGCGGCGCGGTGGTAGCAGGTGTCCCGTGGCTTGCGCACCGCAGCGAGGTAGCAGCACCACAGTCTAACATGTACAGTCGCGACACTCACTGCTGTGAAAGGTGTCACCAGCTGACAGCTGCAGCGACACTAGCGCTCCAAGCGGCGGGCAAGCCGCCGAATCAGTGATGTTTGTTTATTATCGCTTTTGTACGTAATTAACGAAATACTTACTATAAGTTTTGCGTTACAAGCATTATTAAAATATCGAGAGACAAACGTAATACTGAAATTAATATAAAAACAGCCTAATTTAAATGAGTCACAACACTGTCATGAACAAATACTTACGAATATGAGTATATTTGCAGCTTATTCCGCTGAAAGTAAGTCTCATATAAACATAATGGTATCATAAAGTTCTATTATGGTCTGTTCTTAGTACGACCGCCAGTTTTTAACTTGTATCAATTCGGTACGGAGTCTAATGATTCTCACATTTTTACGTGTCACTCGTCTTTCTTTATACGTGCATTTTCTTTTAAGTGTAACTACTTTAGCTTTAAAAAACCAATGTTTTGATGATTCTTGCCGTTTGTGGTTCAGATATAGCAACAATAGTGGAACTGGATTCTTCTTTGTTGGAAAACAGTTTGGTTGCTTTTATCGTTATATTGGCACGTCTGTGACGTTTTTCCTTCAGTTAAAGCTGTGATGATTGATTTGGTACGTTAAATACCGTATTTATTGCATTCTATATACGTTTCCTATGTTCCACCCTCGGCGATTGTAGTGTAATTGTAATCAAGAATACTTAAGGTTCCTGCGTGTAAATTAACGTCTCTCTGCTACAGGACATGTCTCCTGGGGTTTCCTAGGCATTCTTTCTTTTAATAGAATATGAAATTATTCCTTTAAAGCCTGTATATTACAGGATAATTGTAAATTAACTGTCCTGTAATGTACCGTTTCGCGCCTTGTCAGGGATCTTACGAAACCTAAGAAAGACAAATGGGGAGCTATTTTTAAATTATTATCTATTCATAAGGCACTACATACGTTCCCTAATGTAAAAAATATACTGAAGTCAATGTAAACGATACTATTCGCTCTCATCAACTTTCGTATTCAGAAACGTAGCTTGTCGGCTGCTTGGAGCGCTGCTATCGCAGCGTATAACAAAAATCGCCGCGGTGGAGTAGCCGAGCGGTCTAAAGCGCGTCGCTGCGGAGCGCGCGGTTGCTCGCCGTGGAGTTTCGAGTCCTCCCTGGGGCATGGGTGTGGTGTCGCACAAGTCCACACAAGTCCAAAGTGCGCGCCACCTACTTTCGCCGCGCGCCGCCATGCACGCACGGCGCGGCGTCCTTACGACGACAGCCACGAGCGCCCTCTGTTACAACTCCGCTCGTGGCCACCACTGAACGACATCGTTGACTTGGGACTGAGATAGGAAGCAGTTAAGACCTTCGGAATCAGATAGGCATCAGTGAAGACTTGGCTATCGGACAGGCACTAGGCAGGCCTCTAGCTCAACTATGTATCAGCATTCTGCAGTACACAACTATGTAAAAGTTAAGTATTGTATAAATTCTGTGCAATATATATCTCGTTCTAATTTACTCTAGTGTTTCTAGTTTCTGGCTGCTCCTCTCCGTACCTGCACCAGCCTGCTATCTTTATTCCTGTGTCGGTCTCATTCCACTCGGCCACCGAGACCTACGACGGAAACGAGACACAAAAGCGGCTACGAGGCTGGGACACAAAAATGGGTGTGTGTGTTTGTCCGTAGGTTAGTTCACTTAGGTTAAAGTAGTTTGTAAGCTACGGACTGATGACCACGCAGTTTGGTCCGATAGATTTACAGACATTTGAACATTTTAACAGAAATCTGTGGGAGTGTCGTGACTGTATACGTTAGAGTGTGGCAGCACGCGTGTAGCGCATCGGCAGCCCGACGTCTTGCACGCGGGCCTCTATGTTTAGCAGCGTCAGCGGCTGCCCCTCGCGAGGCGCGCGGCGTGAGGTCGCTTTGAACGTACGATCAGCGGACGGGCCGTTCCGAACGCTTCCGGCCGCCACAGGCGGACAGGCCGTTTCCTGGGAGGCGCCGGGGTCGCCTTTGCCAGCGCACTCGAGTGTCGCCGGCACGCAGCACAGCTCTGACGACAAAGTGACGAGGCAGGCCGGGCAGCCGTAAGCCGCGGTTTATGTGGCCGCGGTGGACGCAGAGCGGCCAGGTCCCGGTGTGGTGCACTGCGAGGCGAGGCGCTCTCCCCTGGCCAAGCACTGCCTCTGAGCGAGCGTCTCCCGTCTTCGTTACTCGTCCGTTTACGTTCATGTGAGAAGCATTCAGTTGTCAGGTGTGACCTCTACCCAGACCAACTCACAGGAAGTATCTGTCTCAATTTCGCTGCAAGATAAACCGTTAGTAACAGCAATAAACACGCCACCCCCTTCCTTTCTGAAGACCATTTGGCGCTTTTAAAAAATTTCGGCCGAACTTATATCAGGCGTCAGCCAGCTTTCAGAACCTATGACGATTTGTGCCTCAGTACTTTCTACTGGAACTTTCCCAATACAGCTACGACAATTTACAACTGCTATACCAATGGTTTCTAGATTTGCTTTCTTCCTGTGTCTGACCTGCCCCCTTTGAGACTGAAACCCATGTTGTGTATTCCCGAGGCCCTCTAACCTAAAAAAACCGTCCAGTCCACGCCACACAGCCCCCGCTACCCGTGTAGCCGCTTCCTGCGTATAGTGGACTCCTGACCTATTTAGCGGAACCCGAAAACCCACCACCCTTTGACGTAAGTCGAGGAATCTGCAGCCCACACGGTCGCAGAACCGTCTGAGCCTCTGATTCAGACCCTCCACTCGGCTCTGAACCAAAGGTCCGCAGTCAGTCCTGTCGACCATGCTGCAGATGGTGACCTCCGCTTTCATCTTGCAAGCAAGACTGGCGGTCTTTAACACTTCTGATAGCCGCTCAAACCCAGAGAGGATCTCTTCCGATCCAAAGCGACACACATCATTGCTCCCGACATGAGCCACCACCTGCAGCTGGCTGCACCCTGTGCTCTTCATGGCATCCGGAAGGAGCCGTTCCACATCCGGAATGACTCCCCCCGGTATGCACACGGAGTGCACATTGGAATTCTTCCCCTCCCTAGCAGCCATTTTCCTAATGGGCTCCATCACCCACCTAACGTTGGAGCTCCCAACTACCAACAAACCCACCCTTTGCGAATGCCCGGATTTTGCATGCAGAGGGGCGAGTACAGGACAAGCGACACCATCTGCGTCAGGAACAGCGCCTCGAATCTGTTAGCAAGACTAACCGGGGAGGCCTCCACTTCGGTCCTCCGGGAAGTCTTAAGCCGCCTGACACGCGCTGAGGAGGCCTCCCAGTCCACCACGGATTGGGGGACTACCTCCTCGCGGGCAGTGAGCGGGCTGGCCACAGCCGCAGGCCGATCGGAGGGCACAACAGACGCACAGGGCGTCTGCTGCACCCCCGCGAGCGGCCCACAACAGCGGCGCCCACCCACCGCAGTCTCGAGCGTTGCCAGCGAAGCCAACGCCGCCTGCAGCTGCGAGCGAAGAGTCACCAACTCTGCCTCCAACCGTTCGCAGCAGTCACAGTTCCTAGCCATTCTAAAAACCTTTGTTTTTTCCCAAGTAAGTACGTCTGAGGACACAGAAGTTTGATAAACAATGAGCTTCGAAAAATATGAACCTAACACTGAACTCTTTATTACCGGCGAATCTGAAAAATATATACGCGAGCTAATAAATCAAAATATTAACAACTGTACTGACAACTAAACGCGATTCTTAATAAATAAACACGCGAGCACACTGAAGTATGAAGAACTGTAAAAGAAAGCACACACGAAATGAAAATAAGTTACCGGAAACTACTTAGTCTAAGTACTTTAAAAGCCTAGGGACTGATGACCTGAGCAGTCAAGTCCCACAGATTTACAAACATGTTTTAAAAAATAATAGTCATTTGAAATGCATTACCAAACTCACCAAAACTTGTATAAAAAAAGTCCGTGAACTAAATTATTCCGTAATCCTTACTCAAATTTAAATATTTTCCAATTGATTGTGTAAAAACTTCAAAACTTCTATCTTTAGATCTCGTAAGCTGCCACAGTCTTAGCTGTCTCGATAAGGCATGAAAGCTTTCCTTACTTATAAATAAATGACTGTAGAAGCAGAGAAAAGAATTCGCACTGACGTGCTTTACGGCCCACTTTAGATTTGTAGCTTTATAAGTTTTTCCAAACATTTTGGACCAAAAAAATAATCTAAATAATAAAAAATTAATTAATAAGAGTGTCTGAAACCCTTTCAGGAAAAAATGGTAGGGGCGGGTTCCGAACCACAGCCCTTAAGCGTCACAGTCTAACGCCTTGTCCACTACGCTTCGGCTATCGATGAAAAGATTAATTCTTTAATCTCATACTATTGATGGTCGTTGTTAACTGATGCTAATATGGCATTTGTAGACACTAGATTATGATTTATCGTACGAAGAACGACGTGTTTTTGTTAATTCTTCAGTACGCCATTGGTTTGCACTGACAACGTGTAAGTTACAATAAGAAAATCATCAAATACGCAACGCTAGATGGCGCATGCCCGAGAGAGTTCTGGGCGAGGAATGTCACGTGACATCTCCAAACGGCTGGTTTTCGTTAATTCAAAGGAGGGTGTCAAATCTCCGTTATTTTTGCAAATATGTCTCAAACGACACGAGATATGAAAAAAACATAAGAGAGCAAAGTTGTAGAGAATTTTCTCCTCTGCAAATTCGGTTATTCAGTTTTCGTGTCAGATGAATAGTTAAGCCGTTATTTTCATTTAAATTTCGAGCTGTCAAAATTCGATCGTAAAGGCCCACTTTTAGTGTTACTACCGTAAACTAAAGTGGGCCAATAGTTCGGTACATCATTCAAACTTCAGTCATGTGCACAAATATTTGTTCAGTCATCAGTACGGAGAAATAGCTGTTGATGGCTGTTAATTTCTATACTTCCATTGTTTGGTACTATTAATTGTGTTCTTTCTAACAGGTTAGTAGTTTAACAACCGGTTTATGCAATACCACTTGCCACAGGAACGACGGTTCACAGCTGTAAGAAAACGATTCAGAGAGCAGAGACACTTAAGAGTTGTCGTAAACTCTCTTCTTCATAATAATATTTAATTTTGTGTAATGACGAAGCTACATAATAATTTACTTCAGAGTTTACTGTCTCCGACTCTAATGTGTGTGGTAATGCTTTTGTAGTGTCTATTATTTCCTGTGTTCAAAGTTTGTGTAACTAAGGCATCAACTACTGACGGAATCAGTCCGTACACTTACAAACTACTTAACGACAACAAACAAACAAACACACACACACACACACACACACACACACACACACACACACACACACACGTACGCAGCACATACTGGAGGAAGGACTCGAATGTTCAGTGGGAGAACCTCTCAATCCGTGACACTGTTCGTCACACCACATCCTCATCTTCGTGCGGCCCTATTATTTTAATGAAGTTGTGTATATGGACTTTAAGGACTCCCTTATTTTAAATAATATATTTTCTTGCATTTGAAATATCGTGGTGTTTACGTCTGGAATGATTGAATAAATGCTGTAATAATGTTCAGAAATATAATTCACCACAATATTTAAATTTTCGGGTGTCTTAATAGCTGCAATTACTCTCTTCAACGCACTGAAACTTGAAGTAAAATTTCAAATTTTAATTTCCCGTGACACAAATCAGTATAATAAAATAAACATAGACTTAGAATATTCTTGTAGAGACTCTAGATAGTAACTGACTCTATTTGTGATATGCGACTAGCTGCTTATCCACTGTAATGTCTTGAAACGGTTCGAAAAGCTTCTGACAATTTTCTACAAAATAGTTCCAAACATCGCCTATGACAGCAAGTTTATCATTTTCCTTTGGCTGTGCACGTGTTGATTTTTCGTGAAGCTTGATAAACTGAAAGATATGTGCAAATCGATTCTGTGAGATGGCAGCACTGAAAACTGCACGACGAATGCTTTTGTCTGTTGTCCACGTTTCATAGATTGATTCATTTCGGAAACGGAGAACTCCAGCAATAAGTAGCACACCGACACACGTTCTCAGTTAGACAGAATCTACGTGTGTCCAAATTCTCATTCGGGTCACAGCAGCATTTGCATTATAATGCTCAACAAGAGGTGACGCTTCAGCATTGGTGAAGGTGCATATGCTGTTTACAATTTTGTGATCTAAGAACATGTTTGGAGCATCTGACATTGTGGTTGCGAGATCACTTGCACGCGTTGTCCTGGGAGATCCATTCACAATGTCACGTTTACGACGACGAGTCACTGGAGGCACAGAACTTGTCCAATTTTGTCCTGACTTTGCAGTGAACTCATCTCCATCACCGGAAACCCCGTCAGAATTTTCGCCGGGAATGTCACTTTCATCTGAATTCATTTCAATGTTACCTTTCGATTCTGATGCATCTCGTTCTGGAATAAAACCCTTATCAGATTCGCTGAAGACATCGACTGCGTCACTGAGATCATTTTCATTTAGCATTCGAAGAATTTCATCGTCTGAGATGTGCTTGTGGGTCATTTTTTGTAAATTTACAGCGCTCTAAGTCTGAAAAATAAATATATAACGTAGTCTACCAAGCGAGGTCCTGTCAGGACTACAGCTATGTTTTTATTTTTTTACAGTTTTTTTTAACAATCACATCGTAGATGTAATTATGAAATATGTATCTTAAATGGGTACAGGAGACATAAAAATCGAGAATGATCTGGTCTTTATAATTACAGTAGTAGGGGAAACTTGGGTAAGATGGCGGAATTAACGTTTATTATATTTTTTCTGCCTCTTACGTTGAAAGAAGACGTTTTATTTAATGAAAAACGACTGCTTAATGTACCTCCTTTATAATAAAGCTCTTAAATGTTTCCTAAAACAGAATATTTTTAGCTAGATCTGTTTTTGTTAGTGACAGTACCTCGTCGAATTGCCCTACAGGTAGGGTAAGATGACGAAGTGAACATTTTATTTAGAAAACAAGACTTATACTGATGTTTTATCTAGTTACCAAAAAAAAAAAAAAAAAAACACAGACATAACATTTCTTCTTTGCATCGCTGTAATTGCAGATCCTAATTATATATATATATAGTGACCTAAAGTAGTTTCGCGGAAGTTGAACTTCCTAGCGGCGCCTTTAACAAGCTTCCCATTTCTTACACGCAGCATTGCCTTTTTCAATGATTCGTTGCTCCCTTTCTGTCACCGTGTCTTCCTTATGAACTGCATAATTCCTCATCTTAACCGCAGACGACATTTTGGATTCGGACTTACACATGCACACAGTGTTACACAATAAATTCATTGAACAGTTATTAAAACAGCAGTAAATCGACAAGGTTTCAGAGGAATCAACTGATATTCATTAATACACAAGTATTACTTGCATGAGACTTATTTAAATCGCAGGAAAAATTGTTACAAAAACAGCATCCACTTACGAATTTCTGTTCTCAACAAAACGAAATGACCGAGCGGTTCTATATCAACAGACATGCCTGCAGAGCAAGCTAAGTGAGTAATACCGTAGTGCACGTAGCACCAGATACTAAGAGAAGTTCAAAATTCGTCTTGGACTCCTTGTCAACTTAACCAACCTTTCCGTAAAAAAAAAAAAAAAAAAAAAAAAAAAAAAAATTAGACACCAACACGCTATGGGGCTCCCAGGGCACCCCGCTTGCTATGTACAGGGTTAAAGCCCTACAACTTGTTTGCTTATTGGATGACGTCAGTAGAACAAGTGGCGCCGGCGCCTGTTGGTGGTTGTCGCCGCGCTCCCGCCGCCGCCGCCCCCAGTAAAACCACGCAGCCTCCCGCTTTTATTGTCGCCCGCGGCAGCTAAGTGTGTCGCGGCGACCGGCGACGGCCGCGTTATCAGCGCTTTATGCCGCGCGCCGCACAATAGGCCGTAAAGGCCCACTAAAGCCGCCGCCAGAACAATGCCGCGTTTATAGGCCAGCCGCCAGCCGCCGGCCGCAAGGACGAACCACCGGCTCTCGCACTCTCTGGCAAACTCTTTTTTTTTTCCTCCCATCCCTCGCTGCTGTGTGTTGTTGTTATTATTTTTCTGTTCTGCTCCAGACCCTTTTGCGTTTCGACTTCCTGTATCTCGGCACTCGCGGAATAATCCCGCAGTCCCTCAGCTCGGGGCTTTACGACGACGTCGACCACGCCCCCCCCCCCTGCCACCTCGGCACAGTAGTCTGCGGCGTCGGCGGTCGTTAGCAGCCGCGATGGCGCAGTCGACGTCGGCGTCGTCCTGGCCCACTTCCCCGGGCTCCAGACACTCCCAGCGCGACAGCCTCTACAGCCGTGGCCGGCGAGAAAGGCAGGCCTCGGCCGACACCAGCTAGAAGTCGAGGCCTCACAACAGGCCGTGCCTACGTCACACTTAGGCCGGTAACGCACTAGGCAGCCAGACTGCGGCAGCCAATGAAACAGTGGTGGTAGACGGCAGGCCGCTACAGGCACTGGACTGGCTATCCAGGAAAACGTGGCTGCGGCAGCCATGAAAACGTGGCCAGTGCGAACAGAACAGCGAGCCTCGCAGTGAACGCGTGTGGCTGCCAGCGATCTCCGCGCACTTGACCAAGCAGCCACACCTTGTCTCCAAGTTGTCATGACGTTCTACACAGAAATTTATTCGTGAAATTCAGAGACGAAGATAAATCTGGGATGTGTCTTGTGAGCAATATAGTGATCGTGATGTGAAGACAAGGAGGTGGGAGGAAATCGCAAAAGAATTATCATATTTGTTTCCGACTCACCTGAGAGTAATCAACAGTTTCTCTTCCGGCTTTATACAAGCTCGCATACGATTATCAGTACCCGTAATGGAATTTCTTACATTTTCCAGAAGGGTATCAAAAGATTCGACTGACATCCTTGTATAGTTAAAAAGCGATCTGTATAGTATCGAAGATCCTTGACGTAATTTCTAAATAAACCCTTCGAGTGCCGCTCCGCAAGCAGAGGATGAATCCAATATCTCTTTTTCGCTTTGCGTTTCCTTTGACGGAACAGGTGGACGATTATCGCATCTCCCACGTCCATGCCGCTCGGCCGATTGTGTACAACTGGCCGCCAATATTTTGGCTGCCTGGAGCGTTGCCGGCCTTAGAGGCGGCGGTGGGCGTGCCCCAGCCAACAGCCAGTGAGGTGGCGGCCGCGGCCTCCAAGTGTGACGTAGCCACGGCCTGTTGTCGGGCCTTGTCTTTAGGTGGTGTTGCCCCAGCGCCACACCGTAAGCGAGGCAGTTGGGAGCCGGCGCGACCGCTAGCCGCTTGGCCGGCCGCTGGGGCACTGCCCACTGCCTCATAGCGGCCAGCCACTGAGCTAGCCGATCAGCCGGCCGCTGGGGCACTGCCCACTGCCTCATAGCGGCCAGCCACTGAGATAGCGGTCGCGCCGGCTCCCAACTGCCTCGCTTACGTGGCATGATGTGTGCGCTGGGGCCTGTCTTTCTCACCGGCCTCGACCCGCGCGCAGTGACGTCACGGTCACCAATTTTCATCCAAAGCGCCGGTCGCGTTCATTGGTTCTTGCAGGAAGGAGGTCCGTACAGTACGCAGCTGTCTGTCGTAAATGACTGTACAGGGAGAGTGTGGCAAGCTGACGAGCGACGGTCGTGTTGGACCTATCCCGCTGCTGCTTACGTGATGACCGCTACACTGATCCGGCCGTTACTGAATACTTTTCAATAGATTTTGACAAAACTGTTCAATGAAAAAGTCTAATTTTTCACATATTGTAGTGTAGCGTCGGCCAGAAATTTTGCACACGTGCGGTGATGCTGCAAGGCTTATTGAAGCATATAAGGCGGGTTGACAAATGTCTCCATGTACTTGGAAATTTAGAGACATTGTAAATTATTGATACCAAAGACGCTGCTTTTTATTAAATTATTTAATACGACAGACCTGTTTCGGCCTGAATGCCATCGTCAGGTGTACTTCAAAATGCAAAGGTGGGTATACTATTTAATTTAAGAGGCTAATTGTACTTTATACATACATTGGTACCTCTTCTTACGCTTGTAAAATCGCTGCTTCTCTTATATTAATAGGTTTTTATTTACATATGTAAAAGAACTGTTTTTGTTATACTTCTTATATAGCTGTATATACAGGGTGTTACAAGACGGTACGGCCAAACTTTCAGGAAACATTCCTCACACACAAAGAAACAAAATATGTTATGTGGACATGTGTACGGAAACGCTTAATTTCCATGTTAGAGCTCATTTTATTACTTCTCTTCATATCACATTAATCATGGAATGGAAACACACAGCAACATAACGTACCAACGTGACTTCAAACACTTTGTTACAGGAAATGTTCAAAATGTCCTCCGTTAGCGAGGATACATGCACCCACCCTCCGTCGCATGGAATCCCTGATGCGCTGATGCAGCCCTGGAGAATGGCGTATTGTATCACAGCCGTCCACAATACGAGCACGAAGAGTCTCTACATTTGGTACCGGGGTTGCGTAGACAAGAGCCTTCAAATGCCCCCCATAAATGAAAGTCAAGAGGGTTGAGGTCAGGAGAGCGTGGAGGCCACGGAATTGGTCCGCCTCTACCAATCATGATAATGTTCATTTAAAATTTGTTCAGGGTTAACTTGCGTGTGTAAATAAATTTTAACCTCTTCAAGAACGTTCATTATTGCTCCCTTTTGCGTGATATGTAAAATTTCTATGGCTTGCTATATATTGTCTATGTGTTGTTCTTGCTTCAAGTGATGGAAGAAAGTCGACTGGTTGCTTTCGCTATTAAGAACATGCTCTCGAAAACGAATTGTGAAGCTTCTTCCAGTCTTCCGTATTTTCCAGTACACCTGGCGATGGCATTCACGCCGAAACAGGTCTGTCGTATTAAATAATTTAATAAAAAGCAGCGTATTTGGTAGCAACAATTTACAATGTCTCTAAATGACATATATGACGCAGCGGGCCCAGAAGATTATAAATACTTGGAAATTATGTAGAAACAAAAATATACGTCTCATCTTTAATGTCTCATTATATTTTTTTCCTTTCATACACACGTCTGACCACAGTCGAAAGGGGAAACTTTATTTTCCAACTCCCACTCGTTACATAACCACTTTACAGACGAAAAAACACTTTCCATATGGCTCATTACAGATATCGGAAAGTTTTTTAATATTCAAAGCACAGCGACATTTCATCTCATTCTGTAGAAATTGATTTTTAGCTCATTAATAAGTGTATGAAATATACAAAAGATATTGGAATTTTAAAACTGGTACCAGAGCGAAATCTCATTTCACTTTCGAGAAACTGTGTTTGTGTCTGACGAACTGACCGATGGAGTGTGAGGTTTCGTCCGTTGATACTTGGCAGCTACTATGTAATTCAATTTTGATAAAGCTTTTGTAAAAAAAAATACTTATTATCATTTTACCTGTGTCGTCGCACATGTGGATTCATCGGAACCGACTACAGATTGGGAAGTTGCATCTTTGTTCACTCAGGGTTGAGTCCAGAATCGTATTAAAATGTCTGCAATCAGGTACAACAGAATAATTGCTTCCTTGTGGACTCAATGACTGTTTTCCGACGTTCATTAATATCCTCTCATGAAGTAACACACTTCAGTTGATGGAGAGCTATTAGCATCACTTCATAATGAGGCTAAATGGTGTTTATCAAGCCTTTGAGACTACTTTCGACAGATTCGCCAAATGACGTAAGTTGGCTTTCGTATTTCAAGGTGCATAAACATTTTTTCCATTCCTATACTTTGTACATCTGTATCTTACTATGTGTCTACTATATGCTTGCAAAATTTGCACGCTAGGTGGGTTGTGTTTATTTCATACCTGCTTCACCTTTTGTAGGCGTGTTGGAGGAAGGAAGACGGTGATATCGGAGGCGCAGTCTGGACGCTAACAAGCTGGCTCGCCTCCCGTCCACTTTGAAAAACGACCGCCTGTCGTCTTCCATACATTTTTTATAAAATTGTAATTTATTTGATGTCGATAGATTAGCATTTTGTTGAATTAGAACCCCACTCTTTTCACGGCATGAGGAATAGCATTTTTATTCCATGTTTTAAAATATTAGTTTCTGAAATGTTAGTTAATATTGCTAGGATTTTGTTATTTTAATAATTTATTATTGTCCCTGTGAGAATGCGTACTGTTTTACTTTTAAGTGGATGTGCGAGAATCTAATGGCTGTCTGAATGTGGGTAGTGATAGCACGCTTTGCATGGTTTCTCTGGCTCAGAGTCGATAGTTATTCGTTACCAACCCCTGCTGCTGATGTGACCAAAGAGGTTTCTACGCCCTTTGGTTACAAGCCAGTCGACAAGCCTTCTCCAGGCCGAGTCACGAGGTCTTCCCTCTCCACCACTGCTGTTTTCTTGGATTTCCCAGTTTCCGGTAGCTTTCCCGCGGCTCCTGCCGCTCGGTGGTCACTTCGTGCTGGGATCATGATGAGATAAGGCTGGTTCTGCTCTTGTGCCCATGGAGATGGTAGCGATTCGTTGTCTAGCATGTTTAACTTACACTCTTGAACTCAGATTAATTTTTCGAATATTACTTCTGATCATGCGTGGAAATGTGTTCTAATTTGCAATCCAGTAATTTCCAACAGATAAATGCGGTGTATATGTTACTAGTTGAAGTTTGATAATGGCCTCGTATATTCAAACCTTTTGTGATTATGTGTTGGAGTACGAACTCTAAATTCTTTCTAGCTTTGTGGGGCCCGATTTGAACAGTTATAGCTGTCGAGAACACTATAGTATTTTGATAGCGAAAACTGCTTTAGAGAGAAGGATAATAGGAAGTTATTAGGTATGGATTATGGACTGTAAATAGGATTTAAGATTTGTGTATAAAAGAAGATAATGAATGTGAAGAATTTATTTTCGAGATTACCAAATATCATAGTATTAACAGTGATTAAAGTGTAATATCTGTGAACTAAGTAATGTGGATATATACTCAAGATACATAAAAAAAGGATTGTAAAGATATTCATTTAATAGTTGGAAACTTTAATATCACCTGTGAGATATTTTGGAAGTAAGTGAACTAAAAATAAAATCTGTGACACTCAGAACCTCATGCTTGCCCAGGATAGTTAGCTTCGAAGTTACAGTGGATATAATATCATTTAACTGCAAGAGCGAATTAATTAACTGCGAGAGCAATATCAGACTAGAGACTCGAATAGTTTTGTAATAGGCTTCCATTCAAACACAACTAACTGGGAAGATATACCAATATCCAGCATGTCATTTTGTGTCATAATAAAATCAAGCCCCAGAGAGAAAAGAATATTCATGCTCATTATTAATATTACGAACCTTAGGAAGACAAATGCATTAAAATCAAACCATAAGAACCAAAATTAAGAAAGAAATAATCCACAAACACCATGTATACATGTGGCGTCTGTTCCGAAAGAACAGACGTCACTTCTGATCCTGCAGTTGTTTTTCTTTAATATTCACAGAATATATGGCATCAACTGCGATTGGGCAAAGCTGAAAATGTATACCCAGCTGGGATTCGAACCCGGGTCTCCTGCTTTCTAGGCAGTTGCGCTGACCTGCAGGTCAGGTCAGCGCAACTGCCTAGAAAGCAGGAGACCCGGGTTCGAATCCCGGCTGGGTAGACATTTTCAGCTTTGCCCAATCGCAGTTGATGTCATATATTCTGTGAATACACAAACAACATGCTAACAAAGACGACAGTGACTTCTAAAATTTTCCCGGCGTATTTCTTCTTCCAGTAATTTTCGGGTATGCAGCCGGTTCTCATTGGCATTCTACATCATCCCGCACAAACCGCTGGTGTCCTTAGTAAGCTTATACATCGAGCACACTTGATATCGGACGAAGAAAATCTTCCTGCAGAACTGGAACACTTGGAGAAAGTGTTCAAAGAGAATGGCTACACACCACGCCATACGTAACTATAACAACAAGAAGCAACGCACAGAGGACAATGAAGAAGATTACAAATCGGTTGCATTCCTTCCTTATGCTGGCAATGTGTCCTCTAAAAGAATTTAGCCCTTAAAATATGCAACTGAACTACAAAAGAAACTGCATACACCACGCTTGTCCGTCCATTTTTGGAGTGTTGCAGCCCAGTGTGGGATCCTTATCAGGTGGGTTTGACGGAGGACATCGAAAGAGTCCAAAG
This sequence comes from Locusta migratoria, assembly GCA_026315105.1. Classification (NCBI taxonomy): domain Eukaryota; kingdom Metazoa; phylum Arthropoda; class Insecta; order Orthoptera; family Acrididae; genus Locusta; species Locusta migratoria. Next base: position 81,633,302 of record CM048754.1, on the reverse strand, counting down.
AAGGGCAGCTCGTTTCGTATTGTCACGATACAGGGGAGACAGCGTTACGGAAATGATACAGGTTCTGGGATGGGAATCATTACAACAACGGCGCTTATCGCTGCGGCGTGGGCTACTTGCGAAACTACAATCGCCAACATTCTCCTCCGCATGCAAAAATATATTGTTGACTCCCACTTACATAGGTAGAAATGATCATCAGAATAAAATACGAGAAATCAGAGCTCGAACAGAGAGATTCAGGTGTTCTTTCTTCCCGCGCGGTATTCGAGAATGGAATGGGAGATAAATAGTATAATTGTGATTCGATGAACCCTCTGCCAGGCACTTAAATGTGATTTGCAGAGTATCCCATGTAGATGTAGATTTGCTACTGAAAAATGCAGGCGTTTATAAAATTCCCTGCGATTGTGGTTCTGCTTACATTGGTCAGACGACTCGAACAGTTCAAGAGCGCTGTACAGAGCACGAAAGACACACCCGTCTTCTGCAACCGTCGAAATCAGCAGTAGCAGAGCACTGCATTTCCATGGGACACTCCATGGAATACACAACAAAACTACAATTTTAGCTCCAATTTCCAGCTATTGGAACTCGGTCATCAAAGAAGCGGTTGAAATACGCCTTGCTGATAATTTAATAAATTGTGACAACGGCTTTCAGCAGGATAAACATTGGAACATTGTAATTAACACTCCGAGTGCCAATCACGTCAATTGACGAGATACGGAAATTTCTGTAGAATGCCAATCACGTCATTTGACATGATCTTTGTTTTCGTGGTTTTTAAACAGAATCAAGTTTATTGGCGGGCTAGATCTACCTTAAATACCTTACTTGGTAAACCTAGTGTCTAAACCAGCCTATAGATCTTTTATTTAGTTTCTAAATCGTCCGACTGGTCGCATTCATTGCATGAAACGGGGCAGGTAGAAAGTGTTGTCCGCTCACTCAGTAGGTAAATCAACGGACATGACTTCACGCAAATTATTCTCCCGGAAAGTACTGAGAGGTGAGTATGACAGAGGGGTGACACAGCAACATATCGTAGTGACTCTACAGCCTGTTTGCGCAGTAGAGAAGTCTTTAGTGGGGCCCTTGGCGTCGGAGTTGTATGTGATTTAGATGCTCTGTGATCAGTTCTGGATTTATTTCAAAGATCTGACAATTCTTTACGCCAGACTGAAGATAAAGAAAGTAAGTGCAGCTGGGGTTACTCCTGCAAGCAGAATGTCCGGCACTCTAAGGGATGGAATGGTTTACGTGGCCGGAAGTCAAAGTGTTAAAGCTATCGAGGCACAGCGGAATCGACGGAATCATTCGATTCTCAATTATTAGAAGAGTGTTCACTTTCAGCACCGAGGGCAGCACACACAGCTCGGCCGTACCGCGCATGTCGCCATCTAACACGTGCGCAGTAAGACTCCAGCGCATTTCGCTTGCACAATACTCGGCATAAATACCGCGACGTACCTGCGCTCTTCAGTGGTTGCCTTCTCAGCTGAAGATGACCGAACGTCTCTGGGTCGAAATATCGTCGCAGAATGCCAATGGCATCCGGCTGCATACCCGAAAATTACTGGAAGGAAAAAGACGATTAGCAATATCTTACGTAAGAAGACAAAAGTACCTGCCTACCAAATGACAAGCCAGAAGCCTGTTACAATGCTCACTGAAGGGGCACACGATAACAACAACGATGCACCCGTGAGTTGCTAATCGAATAAGATAAGTGATCCACTAATCTTTTCGAAATTGTTTGTAATTAGTTTGCAGTCCTCTGGAGTGGAGGCGGCAGAGGGAAGCGATACATGCGCCGAATCTGCCCGCGTCGGAAGCGTTTTGCTGGTGCTATGAATAGCGGAGCCGCGTGGGGAGGGGGCACAATGCTCCGCAAGCGATAACAGCGCCCAGTCCCGTAGACGTAGCGTCTGCGAGTCTCCAGGCCAGGCAAACAGAGCGCCACTTAGGCCTACTCCTCACACTTCGCTTCATTCGTGCCACCCGCACAGCACGACAGTTCTCTGCGCACTTACGGGATCCGTCATCATTGCACTGTGTTCTACGAGCTTCAATTTTGGACCCTTTGATATCTGAGGAATAGAGAGGCCAAGGGAGGTAAGTGACATTGTTTTTGCATTCTGAGAAACTTAAGCACGAAGATTGCCGGTTATAATTAACTTGCTGAAAACGTGGCTTTGTCTGGATATTTTTTTATTTATTCCTGCCTTGGGTTACTACTTCTCCTATCCCTTCTCTCTCTCTCTCTCTCTCTCTCCATCTCCTTTTATCTAAAATTATGTTATATTTATCGGAGAATATATAAGAAATAACGCTGTCTTGCATAAAGTACAAAATTATAAGTGCCGTATCCAATCAAAGTAAGATGGTAGTCAACATCTATGGAGAAAACGATCAACTAAATGCTTAGAACAGATTTCAATGTATTCAATATGCACAGTGTTGCCATCTGGCAACAAGAAGTACGCGTGATAAATTAAACAAAAACTTGCTTTGCCAAACGGCAACACCATGCAGTGTAGGGTTAATTTATACAATTGTATATGTTTATGCACGTAATTCAGATTTTTTGAATATTGCACTTATTCTCCTTGGCCTTTCGATGCCTCATTTTTTATTCATGGCATATGTCCACTACTGCTACTGTAAAGACTTACAATAAAAGACGTATTTACTAAATTTGTTCTTTTACCAGGATGAAGCATGTAACTGAATACTGCCCGTTTTCTTACTGGAACAATTTTTGAGTTTCCATTTTTGTAGTATTATTACGTCCTGCATAGAAAAATGTTTACAATTATTATCTTATATTATCTCATCAGTTACCCATGTCTTGCCTTATTAATCAGTAAAGTCGGGATTTCCATGGAAATGCTTGTTTCTATAGCATTAGTAGATACAGTTTAAATTGATTGATTTAAATTTTCAGTAATTACCAACTCGGAACAAGTGACTGTAAACTGTAATATTTTATTCTGCAGATTTCATTCTGGGGACAAGTTACACAGCTATTTACATTTGCCTATATCTCGGGTTAGATATAGAACCTTTGGCGCAAACGTCAACAAACAGCCTCTTAGTTGTGTTGGATTAGAAATGCTTAAGTTTTCATTGTGATGCTCATACTAAAAACGCTTAACTCCTTAATGTCTAAAACTATTTTTTGTTTTTTATTCTGGTGACATTAAGTCAAAGTAGGTCTCTTAAGGTTAGTATCACTTATCAACGACTAAAATATTATTTTTTTAAATTTTTTACATTGTTTTATTTCATATATGATAAAGCATACGATGGTCATTAACATTTACATTCCAGTACGGCAATATCATTTTTATGTACCAAGGAAACAATGATAAATCTAATTGTATTACTCTTTTACACGTCAAATTTCAGTCATTAATAATCGTATTAGGAAAATAAAAACAAAGTTGATAATGTACAATACCATATTATTTCAGCGACATGTTCTGTATTTTTCACAATATTTGTTTGTGATATTGCAAAATAAAATAAAAAAAACGTCAAACAACATTAAAATTTATGCAACAGAATTTGGTGCATTGTCTACAAATTATTACGTCTCCTCTGAGTGATAATTATGACCACGTTGTGTCCAACATTGTCTCTGCAGATATCATTCGGAACAACTTTCCTGGATTTTGACATGGGACCTCTAGGTTTATCCATTACTGTACTGGTGACAGTGGAGATAATACAAGACGTTGACAGAACTCCAACTATATCTACAGGCCTCTTACGAGAATGCTTCAGTTCAGCTACAAGAAAAAGCTCTGATAAATTATATGTAAAATCTATCTGATTGTTAACATTCATGGTTATCAGTTCCTTTGTTATTCATTTCCGTGGTCTTACAATTCCTTTATAGTTCTGGTATGTTGTTATCTCGCATACTAGCTTCTCTCATAGGCTGCACAGTAATATCGTTTCTGTTTCTTTCTGAAATGGCTTGTACTTCAATTGGCTGCAAAAGAACTCTTTTATCAGTGTCGTTGAAACTAACGAGTCTTTCATCGTCACTATAAGCATAGTCGTAAACAGAATCATTTCCCATCATCTCTATTTCACTGCAGATGATATCATCATCACTGACATTCTTAAGTTTTGAAATCTAATATGCATTACGGGGATTGTCAGGATTACAATAGTATTTATGTAACCCGTCGATAAAACATACTAAGCTAGAATCTAGCAAAATTACCTCAGGAGACAATTCCATCTGACATTGTACTCGAAAAGTAGAAAAAGACATGTTTCCAGAATTACGTTTAAAAGTAGTGCTAGTTTCCCATTGTATGATATATCACACGTCAAACAATTATTTTATTACATTTATTACAATCATTCTCAATTGTTGTTCTGTGAGAATTCCCAAAAACCATAAGCACAACATTTATATCAATAGAAGCAATTTCGGTGTAACATAAATTTCTTGCCTGCCACATACGATCTTGCTCGTTCAGATTAGAAGAGGAAATGGCTAACTGCACAGTAATGGTATTTTCGTTACGCCGAAAACATCGACTGTTGTTGCTTGGCAACCATTGACTACACACAGTAACAATTGACGGCAACGTACAATGTTCCTTCTAGTGCTAACTGTTATTGTTGTGGTCTTCAGTCCGCAGACTGGTTTGATGCAGCTCTCCACGCTACCCTGTCCTGTGCAAGTCTCTTCATCTGAGAATACGTTCGGCAATCTACATCCTTTTGAATCTGCTTGCTATATTCGTCCCTCGGTCTCCCTTTACGATTTTTTACCCCACACGCTTCCTTCTAATGCTAAGTTGACAATTTCTTGATGTCTCAGAATGTGTCCAACCAATTTATCCTTTCTCTTAGACAGTATATGCCAGAAACTCCTTTTCTCCCCGATTCGGTTAAGCACCTCCTCATTAGTTACGTGATCTAATTTTCATCATTCGTCTGTAGCACCACATTTCAAAAGCAGTGCTAACTATAAAAATAGAAACATGAGTGTAACGTGTAACATACCGTGGCAGTTAAGATGTTTAACAAATAAATCTATTTAGTTAAGAGGAAATTGCGAAGGTTAACTGCTAACCTAAGTGTTCTATCAGTATCCCGGATTTTGGTCTGAGGGAAAGACTGAGCACATGGACATTTGGTACCTGTGTCTCCAAACGTGTTTTCTAAATAATAATTATAATAATAATTAAAGGAGAAAAGTCTCGAAAATCGTATTAGATTTCTATTTCTATCTTTCTTTGTCTAAGGTATCGAAAATCGTATTGTCTAATCTAATCTAATATTGGTCTAATAAATAGACTTCTTACGACATCCATAAATCACCTGTTAAAGACATCTTTGGGATAATGGCGCTATGCTGCGATGCGCGACGCCGCTCCCCGTCAGGGATTCGAATCCCCCCTCGGGCATGGATGTTTGTGTCGTCTTTAGTATAAGGTAGTTTCTAAATAGGTTTTAAGTTTAGGGACTGATGACCATGCAGTTAAGTCCCTTAAGCTTAACAAACATGTTAACATGTGTAACTCCTTCGATTTCGTCTTTTTCTTTCACATATTTCCTCCCCCACATTCCCCAGAAAACCGCAGTTCTGTCATTGTGGATTTTCACACTGGTTAGAACGATATGAAACGATGTCTGTGAGTATGTGCTTAAATCATGGGCTGTTAGTCTAAAGCCATGAGTTTACGTGTCATAGTCTCTTAGTTAATAGTCAACTCAAACGGTTCCACGTTATACCAATGGGCAATGGCCATTTTGTGGGCTAAAATGGTACTGAGAGAAGGTGCATGATAATGAAAGAAAAAAAACCGCATAAATAAATAAAATGTGAATTCATAAATGTTCAAATGTTTGTATAGCTTATGGGACTTAACTATGGGGTCATCAGTCCCTGAACTTACAAACTACTTATGAACTTGCCAACACTAAGGACGACACAAATATCCATGCCCGAGGGGGGATTCGAACCCCCGACCGCAGTGGCCGTGCAGACCGTGACTGAAGCGCCGCAGTTCCCTCGGCCACCGCGGCCGGCAAAAGGTGAATTATCAAAGCAGATCGAAAGGCATGAGTAAGAGGCAATGTTGTCCATTCGACGTGGGGGAATGATCATTGCAGTGTTTTCTGGTAAAGTGTGAAAGCACATACGTTAAGTGTTGCCGGTATGGACCATTCTGAGTAGAAAACAGCCCATAAAGAAACACTCTCTTCTCGATAGTTACCTCTTTACGGGCACTTCAAATTGTTAAGAATGGAAACAGTACAGATGGCAGACAAACTGATAGACCGCTGTTAGCTGTGCTTTATTTAAATTACTGAAACGCTAACCACAGTCTATCACAGACAGTCGCGAAACTCTCTAGCAAAAAATTGCTACTGAAGCGACACTAGCGCTTCAAGCGGCCAGTAGGGAGTAACAGAGGAATGGCGTGATGTAAACTGAGAAGTAACTGTTTTTAATTGTGTCGCTTTCATATTTCCTGGTCACTGAACGTTGCTGTGAACTTTCTAACACACATATGCAAATATCATTAAAGTAATATCACTGCTTTTGTTAATGACAGTCTATAATAACGAACTGTCAGTGCAGTGTAATTCAAACAGTTCACAATACCTGAGTCGTAATCATATTGTCCAAAAACTTTCTGAAAGCAGAAATAAATCGCATATAAAAGTAACTGATTATGATTATGATTATGTTCGCGTGCTAGGTACGTACTGACATGTTGCATGATTCGTTTAGCGGATTTCGGACATTGTAATATTTTCACAACTATACAATTTTTTTACGTTTTAGGAGACTTGAATCTATATCGCTTTAAACCTTCTTTTCACCTTGTCCTTGCTTCTGTGCCTTTCGTGTACCTATCATAATTTTTTTTTTTAGGTACTTGGTAGGTATCAAACTGAATATCTTCAAGAATGTGACGTGCTAATATTAACAGTTTATATGTGGACATATTATTTATTTGTAGCTACGCATTCACTTTATGAAACTAGTAGGTAACCGCCAAAATATGTTGGTATACATGCTTATAATTTTTGGGAAACTGAGGTACTAAACAGGTTCTACTGTAATAGTTAACTGCTATTGGAAGCATTCAGACATTACTTTTAAACAGAAGTAATATTATGAAATAGTGGTCAAGTATTTGTGATTCTGATTAAGAGCAGAAGTTTGGAAGTGAATGAATTAAAGATTTAGTTCTATGCCTAAAAGTATAACAAACCACCGTAAATGGACACTTGTTATTCGTAACATTATCCTCTTGCATCTGAGCATCCTTTGCAAATGAGAGATTTGCGAATTCCATTTTTCATAGTTGCTACGATTTATAGTGTCGCAAAAGCTCCCAATAGAAAGTATTTTGACTGTGCTGCTCTAGTCCATTACACATTCATTACTCAATCGTTTGGCGGTGTGTTTTTACGACCCAGCCGCTTGGCAGCGCTGCAGTCGCGAAGTTGCAAAAATTTACTTTGAGTTTCGTGACTCTTGTGTTGGACTCTGACGCTAATCTTGAATCCACTGCTCGGAACTAAGAAAGCAATAGTACTTGCAGATTAGGGGACATAAAAATCGATATTCCATATTTCGTGCAGTTTTTGATCGAAATAAATGTTTAAAGTATTATCACAGTTATGAAGAAGTTACACAATGAGCCGAATACTATAGTAAAGAACTGTGTGTTTTAATTGGGCTCGAGTGTCTGACGGCGCACATATATGGGCTAATCCATCTGAAATCGGGCGTAAAATGAGAAAATTGACCTCATATTTTCTAAGAAATAATAATAATAATAATTTCTACATGCGCCAATTAATGTAAAAGAAAGCAACTGTCAAGAATTTATCCTTCGAATGATTACTATTTTTCGAGTTGAAATTCGGAAAAGTTAGCGATATTTTCTGAACGCTATACTTTGTGTGCTGTATTACTAAAGAAACTCATACCGGCTTTCGGTGAACCACGGTTCATTTTGAAGCTGAATATCTGAAGTTGTTGTAGGTATATAACAATGACAGTTACTTCATTGTTGTTAAAAAAAGTTTCATTTATTAAAACGCAGTTTACTAAAGATTAAAATTTCATAGGCTCTAACTTCTTTTTTATGACACGCTGATTTCCGTTTTAAGTATCACGGGTCCCCTTATCAGTAACGACGAAAAAATAGTTGAGTAATGAATAGGCAGGCTCGCGGTGCACTGTATATCCGTCCGCATCTCAACAGGAGGGGACTGCTAACCTTGTAGTTTCGTCCCCTATACAACAACAACAACAACAACAACACTCAACAGGGGGAGACGCCTAGCGCCCGCAGGTGGACACGACTGTCGACAGAAGGCTTAATGTAACGACTGACTGGTTGCATACAACACGGTGCATCGCAGCCGGCAAAATTGGTGCATTAATTTAGACAACATTGTCGATGGACAAGAACAGCGATCTATGTGGTACAATTAATAATACAAAAACAGTCTTGATCGCAAAAAGTAACGGTTTCGACCTGATATACGTCATCTTCGGAGTAAAATGTAGCCCATTTGGCCAGTGCTGGACTGGTTTTGTATTATTAAAATTGGCGCAGTTTCTGGATAAATTTTATTTTTTCTTCGGCTCTCTAATCAAGATACTTCAAAACTGTTTACTGATATACTGTTTTTAAATCACATGTTGGACAATGTCATACATCTTATGCTAAGTAAAATGCATTTCATAGACAAAAGATGGCAAATGATGAAAAGTACTTGAAATTTAAACTGTCAAAATACATGAATACCACATCAATCTATGCAAGAGTGTCTTCATTTAGTAAAATAATGAAAATTTTACTGCGAAAAGTTTCCCAGCTATGAGTGTTATAATCGCTTGATTTTATGAAATTGATATACTTCCGTTAAAAAACCGGAAACATTTGCGTAACACAGCTAGGAGTTTTTTAAAGATCTTAACGCCTACTTCTTCCTGCTGTCCGATTTGCAATAGAATCGCTCATATGTGGAATTCAGTTATCCAGTATTTGAGAATAAGAGCACTTATGAATGAAATGTAACTGAATGTGTTTCAACTCGTTCTATCTGAATGCCTTTGCACAACGTTATGTTCATCTAATTGCGTATTTTTTTTTTTTAATTGTGAATGTGAATGTAAAGGTATTGCAAAACCTATCTGACTGCAGATTGTTTATTATAATGAAACGCAAAATGCTAATTTTTTTCGGAATGAAAATGTCGTAAGAAAGTTAACTGTCTGAAAATTACTGATACTAAAAATCACTGTGTTAATAATTCTGGCCCTACAAACTTGTTTGTGACTGAAATACCGATTTTTAACTGAATGTAACGAACACAATATTTATCATTGCAATGTGAGTCAGTGCAAACACTTGTTAACCTGTACTGAACAGTGTATGAATTGTCCTACCCTGAAATCTGTAAATCGTATTGAACTGTAAGCATGACAACAAAAACTGATTCTTTCTCACCTTGACTTAATGCATAAATTTGCGCAATACCAAACTGCTTCATGCTGTACTAACTACTGGAAATCTAACTACAGACAACATCTATTGCACTTTTAATAAAAATGTGAGGAGGGATGAACTTGTAATCTGTTTAAGAAACTCGAACTAATAATGAAAATAATGAAATATCTGGTTTATTTTCTTACTGATGTAACTTCATGAAAATTACTAACAATGTCATGTTTTGGATTGTAAAATATTTCAGAGAAAAATGTAACTCAGATTTTTAATCAGCGTACAAAATTATTTTTAAACAAAGATAAACATTCATTTACTGTTAATAAATTTATCTCGATTCACACAAACAATGTTACAACATCACCATATTTCTAGAATACTACCTGTGAAATTCCTATTTCATAAAAAACGCACTCTCAAAACTAAACTATTACAATAAATACTTTTCCTAACACAGAAAGGGGTCCCTGGCATGAATCGTGAGACCACAAGCTAACAGCAAGATCTTTCCCTACCGTTACTGTTACTATCAGTTGAACCTAACAATGCGAAGCTGTGCCATGGAAACATGCCAAGTATTTCACGAAAAACTTTACCTTGTAAAAACTTCAAAAGATTGTTTCTCCAACTTCATTTTATTCCTTTCGTCTCCATATCTTAAACAAACAGCTTGGCTCAGCATTCAAGTCTCAACGGCGCTCCAAAGCGCACGTCTAACCCTTCGCGGCAAGTAGTCTGTAGGGCTAGGGACTGATGACCAACGTAATTACGACTCTGAGTTTTATAAACATTGTCATCTTGATTGATTCTGAACCTTTCAGAAGTTCAAACGTTGTTCTGGATGGTACGTTACCCGTGGTGGCGGACGCTTCCAGACGTCCAGTGGGCGACTTTTCTCGACAGGTGGTCTGCGCTCTGGTGAGTCACCGGCCGCCGTCTGCGCGGGCTCTTCTAGCAGACGGGCGCCACAAAACTCGTGTTCAGCAGCTCTGCAGCGGCTGTTTAGGGCCGCCATTCGGCCCTGAGTAGCCATTCCTGCGACGTCGCTTTATTGGGCGTCTGCCGCGCCTGGGTACAGCGGTCCCGCGTATTAATCCGTACCGCAGCCGCGGTCCAAATAATCCCCTCGTAAGAGAAGCGGCGCGTCTAACGAGACGGCCGCAACGTCCGCCTTCCTTACCGTCGCAGATGACTGTGGGAACCCAGCTGATAGCGAGTCTTCGCGATCTCACAAATCACTGTGCGCGATTGACGGCAACGCGTCAATCATAGAATGTAGGCTTTCACGACCGGCGTCTTCATTAATTAAAACTTCCGGGCTAAGTTGCCGTGATCCATCAATAAAACTCCCGACGTTTCGTTGCCTACTGCGGGCAACATCTTCAAAGGTGAATCGACGACTGCCTACTAGACGCTGGAGGTGCTGCTTATATAGAGGGCAGAGATGGCGCCTACACTTGTCACGTGCTGTCGACTATGAAGCTATCTTTGATCAGCGTCATCTCCCTCGATTACAGGTAATCGATCTCCGACGCAGGAGCTGGCTCGATATCTCGCCTTCATGTTTCAACCATACATAGGCAAAACTGATAGACACATAAAAAATTCCATGCATTTCGTAGAAAAATTGAGAGATATTACTGTCAGTCAAGTTGATATTCTTGTCAGTTTTGATATAGTATCTTTGTTCACTATGGTCCAAGTTCACCTACATACAATGGGAATAACAGAAGAGGAATGTAGGATCTTTGATGGCGGTGATGAAACTGCATCACATCTAATCTTTGAATGCATTGCATTGGAGAGTAAAAGGCACAGAACATTTGGGACAACCAAACTCGAAGAAATTGTGTCTACTTAAGAACTGGTAAAGGGACTCCTTTCACTGTTCAAGGGCATTGGTTGGCTTTACTAGATATACAGGGAGCGATACCGCAGAATAAACTTAGTTTGGGTCGGGCTGTTTTGGCTTCCCTCAGAAAATCAAATCAAATCAAATCAATGGTCCAAGTTGACGAAGATCTTTCTTATATAACTGACATGTTTCCAACTGATATAGTGTCTTTATTCCGACACTGCCTATCCTCGACTTATTTTCAGAACAACAGTGAATTTTATGGGCGAATTGAAGGGGTGGCCCTGGGTAGTCCTTTGAGTCCAGCTATCGCTAATTTATTTATGGAATTTTTTGAACATCAAGCCCTGCAGTCGGCCAACGAAAGTCCCTCAAAGTGGTACCGGAACGTGGATGATACTTTTGTGATATGGAATCACGGTGATGAAGAATTAAATGACTTTTGGGGCACCTGAATAGTATTAATACGCGGATACAATTTACTATGGAGAAAGAGGAAAACGGACAGTTGAACTTTTTGGATGTATCGGTAATCAAACGGGCAGATGGGACCTTGGGGCATAAGGTATACAGAAAAGACACCCACACCGATCGTTATCTTCATAAGGATATGAACCATCATCCCAGGCAGAAAAGAGGTGTCATTAAAACATTGGTGGATCGAGCTAATAATATCTGTGAGCCTATTTATCTCAGAGATGAATTAAACCGTTTGCGAACAGCGTTCAAGAAACATGGATACACCGATAAAGAGAGAGATAGAGCTCTCCATCCAAGAAGAAAAGGGTCCGAAAACAAGCCACAACAACTGTCGGCCGGGAAAGGTTTTCTTCCTTTCATCCACAGAAATAGAGACCTTATTGGGAAAGTTTTGGCCAGGTTTCAACTGTAGACCGTCTGTAGACCTACCAAGGAAATTAGCGAATGCTTACGATCGGTGAAAGACGCACGACATCCCCTAGCAACCCCTGGGGTGTCTAAAATTCCCTGTAGCTGTGGCATGGTGTATACAGGAACAACAAAAAGGAGTGTTAATACTCGCATATTGGAACATAAAATGATTTGTCGTCTGGGTCACACAGACAAGTCAGCTGCGGCAGAGCATGTTTTTACACGTGGTGGCCATGAAATCAAATTTAGTGAAACGAGCGTGCCAGCCAGGACGTCGCACAATACACACGAATGTACAGAGAAGCTATACAAATACAGAAACACCACAATAATATTAATACGAAAGAAGGAGGTTTGAAATTATATAAGATTCGGCAGTCAAATTTGAACCAAAGATATGACAATCGATTACCTGTAATCGAGATATATGACTTTGGTCAAAGATAGCTTCATAGTCGGCAGCATGTGACAAGTGGAGGCGCCATCTCTGCCCTCTATATAAGCAGCACCTCCAGCGCCTACTAGGCGGGTCGTCGACTCTCCCTTGAAGATGTTGCCCGCAGTAGGCAACGAAACGTCGGGAGGAAGAAGTTTCAGTGATGGACCACGGCAACTTAGCCCGGAGGTTTTAATTAATGTTTTTCGCCAGTGCTTAGTAACGTACCAAATAGACGCACTATGTTTTCCTTACCGCATTGACCAGGGAGTTGGGTCAAAAGTATCTTAACCTTTCACCAAAAGCTGCAGTAGCACCATTAAGAAAATATCGTTCATCTGAAACACAACTAGCTCTTTACTCACACGAAGTGATGGGTGCTATCGACAAGGGTTCTCAAATTGATTCCGTATTTCTTGATTTTCATAAGGCTTTTGACACCGTACCTCACAAACGGCTTTTAATCAAATTGCTTGGTTATGGTATATCGCCCCAGTTTTGCGACTGGATAGGAGATTTCCTGTCAGAGAGGACACTGTTTTAGTAATAGATGGTAAGGCATCGACTAAAACAGAGGTGATATCCGGCGTTCCACAGGATATTGTTATTGGTCCTCTATTGTTCCTTATCTACATAAACGATCTGGGACAGAATCTGAGCTGCTCTCTTAAGTTGTTTGCAGATGACGTCATTATTTACCGTCTAGTAAAATCATCTGAAGATCAAAACTATCTGCAGAACGATTTAAATAAGATATCAGTATGTTGTAAAAATTGCCAATTGGCACTAAACAATGAGAAGTGTGAAGTCGTCCACATGACTACGAAAAGAAATCCGTTAAACTTTGTTTACAAGATAAATCAATCAAATGTGAAAGCGGTAAACTCCACTAAATACTTAGGAATTACTATTACACGCCGCGGTAGAGTAGCCGAGGGGCCTAATACGCCCGTTTCTGAGCCAAAAATATCCTTTTTGTTTCAGTAAAATGTTCAAATGTTCAAATGTTTCTTTATGGGACTTAATTACGGGGTCATCAGTCCCTAAACTTACAAACTACTTATCAACTACCTTATACTAAAGACGGCACAAATATCCATGCCCGAGGGGGATTCGAGCCCCCGACCGTAGTGGCCGTGCAGACCGTGACTGTCGCGCCTCAGTCCCCTCGGCCACCGCGGCCGGCTGTTTCAGTCGAGTTAGCGAAAAAAAATAACGCCGTACGTGATAAGTGAGTGAAAGTAAGCGTAGTAGATTACTTTTCGTGTTGACAAATCACTTACTTCAGATATTGTTCTAATGGTAAATAAAGCAGAATTTAGTTTTGGAACAAGATCCTGAACATGGGCTTTCCACGACACCTCACTGTCTATCTGAACAGCTAGAAATTTAAACTGTTCAGACTCACTTATCATCTGCCCATTATGTGAAATCAAAATGTTAGCTTTCGTCAAATTATATGTTAGAAATGTGAAAAACTGAGTTTTACTGTGATTTAACATCAACTTGTTACCTACAAGCCATGAAATTATCTCTTGAACGGCATTATTCAATCATCATCATCATAAGTCGTCGTGCTCATCGCTGAGCGTCGTGACGCCATGAACCGAGCGTCTCCATCCCAGACGGTTGTCAGCTTCTCTCAGTGCCTGCTGAAGAGGCAGACCGGAGACCTTCTTGATTTGGTCTGTCCATCTGCTCGCTGCTCTTCCTCTGTGTCCTCGTTCTTTCCTTGTAAGATTATTTTTTCCAGGTTTTCTCCGTCTCTTCTCGCAATATGGCTAAAGTACTGGAGAATTTTTTCGTCGACCTGACAAGAAAGGCGTCTGGAGATATTCAGTTGTTCAGTAATGGACACATTTCTTCTTCTTTCGGTCCATTTTATGCGTAGCATCCTACGCCAGCACCAAAGCTCAAACGCATCAACGCGTTGTTTGTCTCTGGCCTTGAGTGCCCACGATTCACAGCCATAAAAAAAGACAGAAAACACGGGTGTTTCAACTAGCCGGATCTTTGTGCTATTTGTTGTTGCTCTGCTCTGACAGATCTTCGTGAGCTGCTTCATAGCCGCTCGTCCTAGCGTATTATTTAATCTTAATAGTATTATTTAATACTGTGTCAATATTACGAACAACATCCTTCGCTACAAAGCTGTTATCATCAGCAAACAAAAATATTTTACAATCACCTGTTATTCTCGAAGACATATCATTTACATAAATAACATCGCGTGTTTATGGAATATCGCCACAGTTGTACTAATGGATTCGCGATTTCCTGTCCGAAAGGACACAGTACGTAGTAACTGACGGAAATTCACCGAGTAAAACAGTGCCGGCCGCGGTGGCCGAGGGGACTGAGGCGCTCCAGTCACGATTTGCACGGACAATACGGTCGGGGGTTCGAATCCCCCTCGGGCATGGATATTTGTGCCGTCCTAGTTCGTAAGTAGTTCATAAGTAGTTTGTAAGTTTAGGGACTGATGACCCCGTAGTTAAGTCCCATAAGATTAACAAACATTTGAACATTTTAGTTCATAAGTAGTTTGTAAGTTTAGGGACTGATGATCTCGTAGTTAAGTCCCATAAGCTATACAAACATTTGAGCATTTGAGTAAAACAGTTTGCCTTCGGATGTAGGAGTCCGTGTGAGCGTGTGAGTCGGCGCGCTCTTCTACCGAAATGGAAGCCTCTTCCCGGCGAGTCGCCGGGAAGGTTGGTGGGGGAATGGCGCCGCTGGGCCAAGTACGTCGCCATTTATTGCAGGCGGCGGCAGAAGGCAATTAGGCGCACAAAAGGCCGCCGTCTCCTGTAATTACACGCAGCCTGCCTGGTCGTGCCGGCTACGCTGGGCTACGCTCGGCTCGGCTACGCTACGTGGCGGTTACGCTCAGTTCGTCGTGCTGCCCACAGCACGCCAGAATGCCGATGAAAGCAAATAACCGCACTGCATAAACATCGGTAACCTCCAGTGGACATAACGCTCACACCAGTGGTCACCCTTGAGATCGGTCTCAATTCGCAGACGAAGAGTGTCTACGACACACACACACAGAGAAAGAGCTACAACACTGTCTCCGTCTCTCTTTGCTCTTAAAATTCATCGTCCCACTGGAACTAGCTGGAAGTAAGGCAATGACTAAAAAGAGCTGTCAGGTCCATGGGGAAAATATCCGCTATATAAATCATTACGTCGTTAACTAGAATCGTGGTCAATAAAGATACTACGTCGAATCTGACAATAACATCTTCAGGAACCAATGTTAGTCCTTCAAGTTTTTCATTATTGAATACTGATGATTAAAAAAAGGTAAAGCGGTCAACAATCCGAAGATTGGTTTGAACACCACAGTGCTTTACTAAGCATGGTCCTGTTTGGAGGTGGTATGCCGTTGCTTTCATTCGACCTTCCAACTGACTTACCCAGCCAGTTATAGGGGGACCTGCAGTTTAACGTGGGTTCCGAACCACGGTGCTACTCGGCATTTTTCACATGAGCAACACTGCCAGAGGTGAAAGAAGTGGAAAGTGACAGATAAAAATCCTAGGACCTGGCGAGGATCGAACCCGCGACCTTTGGATTTGTAGTCTGGCTCTATACCACTGCGCAATCGAGGCTTACCGGAACAAAATTTTGAACCTTTTAACGTCAGAAGAATATAGGAAACTAAAGAAAGACCCCACAGCAGCCGTATTGAGAAAAACGAATTCTCTGATAAAGTGTTCTACTTCAATTCCAGAAGAAGACAAAAAAAGGCTTACTGAAATCTGAAGCTACGTGTCCAAGACTTTACGGCTTACCCAAAATTCATAAAATTGATATCCCTTTAACGCGAATTGTCAGTGCTATCAATTCTCCTACACAGCAAGGTATCTGGCATCCCTTTTGCAATCGTGTATTGGGAAAACTGATTCATACATTAAAGACTCAAGTTATTTCATTGAAAAACTTGAAGGACTAACATTTGTCCCTGAAGATATTATTATCAGTTTCGATGTAGTATCTTTATTCACCATGATTCCAGTTAACGTCGTTATAATTTGTACAGCAAATATTTTCCTAAGGGACCTGACACCTCTTTTTAGTCACTGCCTTACTTCCAGCCAGTTCCAATGGGACGATGAATTTTACGAGCAAGTCGACGGCATCGCAGTGGGTAACCCACTAGGTCCGGCAATTGCAAAGTTTTATTTGGAGAAATTTGAACAATCTGCTCTGGAAAAAGCAAATCAGAAACTAGATGGTATCTGTTTATCGATGACACATTTGTGGTTTGGAGCCATGGTAAAAAAGTTTTGGAAGAATTCCTTGGTTATCTGAATAGTGTAAATTCAAAAATCCAATTTACCATGGAAACAGAAAATGATAACAGGTTGGTTATCCTTCTTGGATGTTTTAGTTATCAGACGAACTGACGGAAAGTTGGAACACAAAGTTTTTAGGAAATTGACACATACTGACAGATATCTGCACAAAAATTCCAATCATCACCCACAACAAAAGAGGTGTGATTAAAAGTCTTGTAGAGCCAAAAGAATTTGCACACCAAAAACATCTGGACGATGAGCTACAACATCTGAAGCAGGCTTTTAAGAAGAATGGTTATTCTGAGAAAGAAATAATTAGAATTTTACGACCAAATAACAGTAGGCCGAAGGACAAGGAAACAATACAACGATGGAACAATACGGTTTCTCTCCCCTTTATTAACAACATTGGGAACATTCTACGAAAACGTTACATCAGACAGTTTTTCAAACCAACAAAGAAAATGTCCCAAGCCCTCAGATCTGTAAGAGATAAAGGTTCCCCTTTATCAGCAAGTGGGGTTTATAAAATTCCATGCTCCTGTGGTAAAGTCTAAGAGAAGTTTAAACACAAGTCTCAAGGCGCACAAAAGTCTATGCCGACTTGGAAAACTGAAAAATCGGCTGTGGCGGAACACTGCTTACAAGCGGGAAATCATATAGTAAAATTCTCTGAGACATAAATTATATCTTCCATGACGAATTACTATCCAAGGTTGTATAGAGAAGCGACTGAAATATATAAACGTAATGATAATTGCAGTCGAAAAGAAGATACTATGAAACTCAACGATATATGGACTGTGGCTCTGCAGAATCTATAATGGTTTTTATCTTTGACATGGCTCGATAGTATAGCTTTATCTCTGACAAGGATCATATCTGCTTATCACGTGCATCTTAGCCACGCCCCCTCTTAGACGGTATTTAAGAAGCTCTCAGACCCCCGACCCGTCAGTCGGCAAGACTCAACTGACGGACAACCTTCGAAGTAGTCCGACGCAGCATCGGACGAAACGTCATGAAGCAGCAAGATTCCAAGAACACGGCCTTACAACCCAGAAGATATAAACCTACAATGTCAACCGGTCGTGAAAGCCTTCACTCCTTTTTTTCAATATTTTTCTCGGAATATGCACTATACATTACTCGTAGTTTTTATAGCTTCAGATAAAAAGGTATGCACTAAAGGGTTAAGATGATCATGACTCCCTATGTAGGAGGATGCAAACAAAATTTGTTCGTGTGTGTGTGTGTGTGTGTGCAGATATAGGTATAGGTTCTGCCTCTTGTGACGAGTGTGAACTCGGCGGACACTTGAGAGAGGCAGAAACAATGCAGCGGTGTGCGCGTCTGGGAATAGTTCCCGAAGATGCCGCGTGGAACGAAACGTTTCCCGGAAGTCGTGGGCAGCGCCTTTGAAGATAGGCCCCTCCCCCTGGCAGGCAGAGGTGTCGGCTTACACCCCCATTGCGCTGTTCCTGGCACACTCGCCGGCACTTACAACTGGCGCGCTGCGTATGAAAGGCGTCCGCGTCCATCTGATACGCAGTCCGTTTATCAGAGACGCCGAGAGTTCACGTCTCGTCGGCGACGACGTAGCTAAACTTTGTAGCGTGAAATCCAGGTTGCTCTTCCAAGCACGAGACCCAGAAAGCAGTACATATCCGCCCCAGACTAATGCCTTCTTCCTAGGCTTCGAGATGGCGTTCGACGCAGATCAACTATCCCGTCTAATGAATAAAATACCAGTGTAAGGAACATAAGACCAACTGTGTCAGTTTTCCTATTTCAGAACGCTATTACTATTGTCAGGCTTTTGTACTGTAAGGAACAGCTAATGTAGACAATAATAATAATAATCCTCACAGGACATACATCCTGACTGCTTTCCTTATACTCGCATTTTTCCTGTTTGTACTGGCGATGGCAGAAATAAGAGATGAATTATACTAACGATATGCTCTTCGATTTGGAGAATAGCACCGCGTTAATTTGGATTCCACAGAGATTATTTTCTTTCAGGTAGGCCTTTTTTATTGAAAACGAATATGTTCTAGCATTATTCTGTAAAACGAACTGGGGGGTACAGGACAGACAGTAAAAATGAAAAAGAGACAGGCGGGAAAATTTGGTAAACTTTTATTTTGAAAATAAACACCGTAACTGTTGACAGATTTATCCCACTGTAAGGCCAAAGAGTCAGCGCCGGTATATGAAAAGGGTTTCGTTTACTTACGGGACCAGAAATGTACGTCTTCAGCCGAAAATTGTAGGGAAGGTGAACCAAAGACTACGTTCAGTTGGCAGAACATTTAGAAGATGCAACAGTTCTAGTAAAGAAACTGCCTACACTCCACTTGTGCGTCCTATTTTGGAGTATTTCTGCGCATTGTGGGATCCCCACCAGGTGGGACTGACGGACGATTTAGAGAAAGTTCAGAGAAGGGCAACTCGTTTTGTATTATCGGGATATAAGAGAGAGAATATCACAGAAATGATGAACGAGTTGGGGTGGAAATCATTAAAAGAAAGGCGTTATTTGTTGCGGGGAGATCTATTAGCGAAATTTATTTCGCCAACTTTCTCCTCAGAATGGGAACATATTTTGTTAACACCTACCTTCATAATCATCAGAATAAAATAACAGAAATCATATCGAAAACAGAAAGATTTACGCGTTCTACATCTACATGGCATACTCTGCAAATCACATTTAGGAGTCTGGCAGAGGGTTCATCGAACTACCGTTATACGATTCAGCTGCTATTCCATTCTCGGATAGAGCGCGGGAAGAAAGAACACCTGAATCTCTTTGCTCGAACTATAATTTCTCACATTTTACTGTGATTATCATTTCTACCTATGAAGGTGGCAGTCAACAATATATTTTCGCATTTGGAGGACAATGTTGGCGACTGGAGTTTCGTAAGTAAACCACGCCGCAGCGATAAGCGCCGTTGTTGTAATGATTCCCATCCCAGATCCTGTATCATTTCCGTAACGCTGTCTCCCCTGTATCGTGACAATACAAAACGACCAGCCCTTCTTTGGATTCTTTTGATGGCTTCCATCAAACCCACCTGATAAGGATCCCACACTGGACAGCAATAGTGAAACGAGGAAGGACAAGCGTGGTGTATGCAGTCTCTTTAGTAGTTCTGTTTTATCTTTTAAGGGTTCTAGCAATAAAACGCAGTCTCTGGTTCGCCTTTCCTACGACATTATCTACGTGTTCTTTCCAGTTCAAGTCTGATGTAATAGTAGTTCCTAGATATTTAGTGCAGTTTATGGCCTTCACATTCGATTGATTTATCTTGTAACCAAAGTTTAACGGATTTTTTTTCGTACTGATGTGGACGACTTCACAGTTCTCATTATTTAGTAAGAAATGTAAAAATTTTACACCATACTGCTATCTTATTTAAATCGTTCTGCAGTTGGTTTTGATCTTCAGATGACTTTACTAGACGATAAATGACGGCGTCATCTGCAAACAATCTAAGAGAGCTCCTCAGATTTTCCCCTAAATCGTTTATGTAGATAAGGAACAGCAGAGGACCGATAACACTACTCTGTGGAACGCCGGATATCACCTTTGTTTTAGTCGATGCCTTATCATCGATTACCACAAGCTGTGTGCTCTCTGACAGGAAATCAACTATCCAGTCACAACTGCTTTTTTTTCCGCGACCTGTTAGACGATGTAAGTATAGAGAAATACCATAAAGGTGGTTTGATGAAACCTCTGCCATGCACTTCAATGTGACTTGCGGCGTATGGATTTTTTTACGATGTTTATTTGCTGAAAACCCCTTCCGATTTCAAATACTTGCTACGACTATGTTTTCTATTACGAAACTATAGTTTTGAAACATGCTCTTGGGTGATGTAACTGGATCCTCTCGTGACGGCGACCCTGTGAATAATACTTTGCTACCCCGTTGGGGATCGCGACCCCCGCTGCCCTAGTATACGTTGGCTTCGAAGCAGCGGTCGTCTGCCTGCGGACTGCAGAGGGCAGCGCTCGGTGGGACACGCGCGTCGCGTGCCACCTGCGCGATGCGAGTGGGGCGTAAATCACTGCAGCACTCGCTCGCCCGGGTGTGTTTGTTTTGGCGCGGCGCGAGCGGGCCGATTTGCTACACGGCCAGACAGACGGCAGCGGTGGTGGATCCGATAAAGAGGGCAGAGGAGGAGGAGGAATAGGGGAGGTGCAGGGCGCGAGGAAGAGCGGAGGAAGCGGACGAGGCGATGGCGCGGCGCGGCGCGGCGCGGGCTAAATATTGACAGGACAGGCGGCAGCGGCAAAGCGAGTGTTTGTGTTTGTGTGCGCAGCGCCGAGCCAGAGAGGCACACGGCGCCGACGCGGCTCCGTGCTCAATGGGCTGAGAACGCACTTCTTCCGTCTACATCTACATCTACAACCATACTCCGCAAGCCACCAGACGGTGTGTGGCGGAGGGTACCTTGAGTACCACTATCGATTTTCCCTCCTATTCCAGTCACGTATTGTTCGCGGAAAGAAGGATTGTCGGTATGCCTCTGTCTGGGCTCTAATCTCTCTGATTTTATCCTCGTGCTCTCTTCGCGAGATATACGTAGGAGGGAGCAATATACTGCTAGACTCTTCAGTAAAGGTATGTTCTCGAAACTTCGACAAAAGCCCGTACCGAGCTACAGAGTGTCTCTCTTGCACACTCTTCCACTGGAGTTTAGCGATCATCTCCGTAACGCTTTCTCGATTACCAAATGATCCTGTAACGAAGCGCGGTGCTCTCCGTTGGATCTTCTCCACTTCCTCTATCAACCCCACCTGGTACGGATCCCACACCGGTGAGCAGTATTCAAGCTATGGGCGAACAAGTGTACTGTAACCCACTTCCTTCGTTTTCGGACTGCATTTCCTTAGAATTCTCCCAATTCTGGCATCTGCTTTACCGAGCCGGCCGCGGTGGCCGAGGAGACTGAGGCGCTCCAGTCACGGTCTGCACGGCCACTACGGTCGGGGGTTCGAATCCCTCCTCGGGCACGGATATTTGTGCCGTCCTTAGTATAAGGTAGTTGATAAGTAGTTTGTAAGTTTAGGCACTGATGACCCCGTACCTAAGTCCCATAAGCTTAACAAACATTTGAAGATTTTGCTTTACCGACTATTGATTTTATATGGTCGTTCCATTCTAAATCCCTCCTAATGACTACTCCCAGATAATTTATGGAATTAACTGCTTCCAGTTGCTGACCTCCTATAGTGTAGCTAGATGATAAAGAATCTTTCTTTCAGTGTATTCGCACCACATTGCACTTGTCTACATTGAGATTTAATTGCCATTTCCTGCACCATGCGTCAATTCGATGCAGATCCTCCTGCATCTCAATACAATTTTCCATTGTTACTACCTCCCTATATACTACAGCATCATCCGCAAAAAGCCTCAGCGAACTACTGATGTTTACTGCCAACGGTAGAACGTCTACCATAGTTCAGTGCGGTACGTCGTAAAATTCGCACTCCACATGCTGTTAAGAGTCTTGAGTGGATCCTTCCAGTGGTGATTAATATTCTGAAGTGTCAATTGCCAATTTTTTTTTTGCACTTTGCTCATATTTAAATCGTTTTCCAGTTGCTTCTGATCTGGTGACTTTACTAACCGGTGAATGACAGCATCATCCGAATGACAGTCAAAGACAACTGCTAATATTGTCTCCTAAATGATGATGATAAGCATACAGAGTGTTACAAAAAGGTACGGCCAAACTTTCAGGAAACATTCCTCACACACAAAGAAAGAAAATATGCTATGTGTACAGGTGTCTGGCAGCTGTTCTTGCTACGAATTCTGGAGTATTTGTTTCTTTTTCTCTCGCGACAGAATTTATATTCCTGGCCATTAAAATTGCTACACCACGAAGATGACGCGCTACAGACACGAAATTTAACCGACAGGAAGAAAATGCTATGATATGCACATTCTTAGCTTTTCAGAGCATTCACACAAGATTGGTACGGGGGGGACACCTACAACGTGCTGACATGAGGCAAGTTTCCAACCGATTCCTAATACACAAACAGCAGTTGACCGGCGTTGCCTGGTGGAACGTTGTTGTGACGCCTCGTGTAAGGAGGAGAAATGCGTACCATCACGTGTCCGACTTTGATAAAGGTCGGATTGTAGCCTATCGCGATTACGGTTTATCGTATCGCGACATTCCTGCTGGCGTGGGTCACGATCCAATGACAGTTAGCAGAATATGGAATCGGTGGGTTCAGGAGGGCAATACGGAACGCCGTGCTGGATCCCAACGGCGTCGTATCACTAGCAGTCGAGATGCCAGGCATCTTATCCGCATGGCTATAACGGATCGTGCAGCCACGTCTCGATTCCTGAGTCAACAGATGGGGACGTTTGCAAGACGACAACCATCTGCACGAACAGTTCGACGACGTTTGCAGCAGCATGGACTATCAACTCGGAGACCATGGCTGCGGTTACGCTTGACGTTGCATCACAGACAGTAGCGCCTGCGATGGTGTTCGCAACGACGAACCTAGGTGCACGAATGGCAAAACACAATTTTTTCCGATGATTCCAGGTTTTGTTTACAGCATCATGATGGTCGCATCCGTGATTGGTGACATCCAGGTGTACGCACATACGAAGCGTGTATTCGTCATCGCCATACTGGCGTGTCAGCCGGCGTGATGGTATGGGGTGCCATTGGTTACACGTCTGGGTCACGTCTACATTTCAGCAGGATAATGCACGACCGCATGTTGCAGGTCCTGTACGGGCCTTTCTGGATGCGGAAAATGTTCTACTGCTGCCGTGGCTAATACATTGTCCAGATCTCTCACCAATTGAAAACGTCTGGTCAATGGTGGCCGAGCAACTGGCTCGTCAGAATACGCCAGTCACTATTCTTGATGAACTGTAGCTGCATGGGCATCTGTACCTGTACACACCATCCAAGCTCTGTTTGACAGAATGCTCAGACGTATCAAGGCCGTTATTACGGACAGAGGTGGTTGTTCAGGGTACTGATTTCTCAGGATATAAGCACCCAAATTGCGTGAAAATGTCAGCTGTAGTGTAATATATTTATCCAATGAATAGTCGTTTATCATCTGCATTTCTTCTTGGTGTAACAATTTTAATGGCCGGTAGTGTGGGAAAGCTGAATTAAGGCGAAATTCCGCTTTAGTATAACTGTCATCAGTAGCTTCGCCATTTCTATCACGTAATGATGGTGTTGATTGTGTTTTGATGCTGAACTAGAATTTTTTAGGATTCTCTACAAAATTACGTGACGGGGTTTCGTTTGGGAAATATTGTAAGTTTCTCACATAGAAGTGTAAATTTCCAGTTTCTGTAAAATATTGCCAGTCTTGGGGATATATTGTGCTATTAAATTTGGCACGATTTTTTTCTTTGCTTTTGTAAGAATCATGGAACCTGTTTTGTGTACCTCGGGTGGGCCAGCCTCCCTACAGTTATAATGAACTTGCGTTGCTCAGGTTACAATTATCTGAAACTGTGTAGATGTACAACCGGGCTCGGGGCGGTTCTGTTACGACCTGCAGCCGCCATTCCGCGGTGGCGTTAACGTCGGGTTGACTGGCGCGTCGGCGCAGCCGGATTTGCATGGCCGCTAATAGTGACATCGCCGCCGCGTATTTACGGCGCGTTCGTGCAGCGTTCGAGCTAGGCCGTTACTCTGCGCATGCGCCTTTATAGTCGCCGAGCCGTGCCGTATCGAAACGCGGCGCTGTATTCAGTCCTAACAGGCTGCGTGGAAGGCGGTGGATTGTTTACGAGACCCTCTCTCTCGCGTCTTATTGACCGCGACGTAACGCGAGTACGCTACGAAGTACTATGAAGACATCACGTCCATTGAACACGAACTCATACTAAGCGTGTTCTCTAACAGTTTTACGATCCGAGTAATTCTTAACAAAGCAGTGTGCAGTCCCGGCCGCGACAGTATAATAACATGGCAGTCACGACCAGTGTTGCCAACTTAGTGGACTTTCCACTAAACTGTTTTGGTTTCTACTCGCCTTCTAGAGCAGAAATATTGTTTCTAGTGGCTGGCGAATTTTATAGTGTTTTTGTACAGTTCAGTGGGGTAACTCTTCAAGTCAGTCAAAAGTCTTCAGAGTCCAAAAGCGAGTAATACGTATTATTTGTGGAGTAAATTCACGGACGTCCTGTAGAAACCTCTTCAAAGCACTCGGTACATTAACTACTGCCTCTCAGTATATTTATTCCTTAATGAAATTTGTCATAAATAATATACCCCTTTTCCCAACAAACAGCTCAATTCATACATACAATACTAGGAATAAAATGATCTACAAAATGACTTAAAAGCACTTACTTTAGTTCAAAAAGGGGTCCACTACTCAGGAACACACATTTTCAATAATTTACCATCAAGTATAAAAAAATTAACTACAAATAAAGATTTGTTTCATAGGAGCCTAAAAGACTTTCTGGTGGCCAACTCCTTCTACTCCATTAGTGAAATTCTAAATTGTACCAAATGATGCATGTATCGGATATCGGTACTCATACTATATTAGTATTATTATATTATCAGCTAAAAAAACACATTTATATTATTAGTATTATCTATTATTCAGCTTGTATATTTTGTTTCTTGACATGTTCCACATCCACGAGGATCTCATCAACATGGATCTACAGAACGAAAAACTTACCTAATCTAAGAACGAGTAGACTTTTATGTTTGCTGATATTTTAGGTTTGAGTTATACCGGGTGATCAAAAAGTCAGTATAAATTTGAAAACTTAATAATTCACCGAGTAATGTAGATAGAGACGTAAAAATTGACACACATGCTTGGAATGACATGGGGTTTTATTAGAACAAAAAAAAAAAGTTTCATAAAATGTCCGACAGATGGCACTTCATCTGATCAGAAAAATAATAATTACCATTACAAATTAAGACAAAACAAAGATGATGTTCTTTACAGGAAATGCTCAGTATGTTCACCATCATTCCTCAATAATAGCTGTAGTCGAGGAATAATGCTGTGAACAGCACTGTATAGCATGCCCGGAGTTATGGTGAGGCATTGGCGTCGGATGTTGTCTTTTAGCATCCCTAGAGATGTCGGTCGATCACGATACACTTGCGACTTCAGGTAACCCCAAAGCCAATAATCGCACGGACTAAGGTCTGGGGACCTGGGAGGCCAAGCATGACGAAAGTGGCGGCTGAGCACACGATCATCACCAAACGACGCGCGCAACAGATCTTTCACGCGTCTAGCAATAATTTTTTGTTCTAATAAAACCCCATGTCATTCCAGGCGTGTGTGTCAATTTTTACCTCTCTATCTACATTACTCCGTGATGTCCTCCTTTTTAGCTCTTTGTCGGGGGTCCGAGCGGGTCATCCTTTTTCGCAAAGTTGACCGTAATCAAATTCTATTTAGGAAAGGTCGGGAAAGGATACGCACTTTGTACTTAAGCCCTTATCTCTAGGAGATGAGAAGGTTAAAACATTTTTATACCAAATTATTGCTGGTTTATTTGCTAATAACATATATCACTTACAACTGTCACCTATACTGAGTGATCAAAGAGTCAGTATAAATTTGAATACTTAATAAATCACGGAGTAATGTAGATAGAGAGGTAAATATTAACACGCATGCTTGGAGTGACATGGGGTTTTATGCAGGATGGCGCTCCACCCCATATTACTAGACGCGTGAAAGATCTCTTGCGCGCGTCGTTTGGTGATGATCGTGTGCTCAGCCGCCACTTTCGTCATGCTTGGCCTCACAGGTTCCCAGACCTCAGTCCGTGCGATTACTGGCTTTGGGATTACCTGAAGTCGCGAGTGTATCGTGATCGACCGACATCTCTAGGGATGCTGAAAGACAACATCCGACTTCAATGCCTATAACTCCGGACATGCTTTACAGTGCTGTTCATAACATTATTCCTCGACTACAGCTATTGTTGAAGAATGATGGTGAATATATTGAGCATTTCATGTATAGAACATCATCTTTGTTTTGTCTTAATTTGTTACGCTAGTTATTGCTTTTCTGATCAGATGAAGTGCCATCTGTCGGACTGTTTTTGTCCTAATAAACCCCATGTCATTCCAAGCATGTGTGTCAGTTTTTACCTCTCTATCTACATTACTCCGTGATTTATTAAGTATTCAAATTTATAATGACTTTTTGATCACCCAGTATTCCAAGTGTCCTTTTTTTCCCCCTATCTTTGTCCTCCTGTATGAAGATCTCTTTCCTCCTTTTTATACAAATGCATCTGGTCACGCGGTAGCTTATGGGAGCCAACGTAAATGGTGAATGTAGAGTTTCTAAAAATACATGCTGGCGCGTTCGGCGTTTTGTTTCCCAGTGAATGCTAAACATAGCACGTACCTTATGCGAACGGTATTGTTTCGTTCGAGTTTTGTGAAACATGTGTCCTGCGTAGACTCTTAGAACGTACAACTTTAAACTTGTTTTCCGCTCGCGTTACTTCGATATGTGGATTACACACAAAAATCTCGCGTTGTCTTTACTCATTGCTGCTTTTCTTTGCTGTCTGAATAAAGAATAAAGGTGCAAGAAACATATATTTCTGTGATCGAACAGCGTACTATTTTATGTTTCCTTTTCTTTGCGGAATTCAAAATGAGCATTCGATAATAATGTTTATTAAATCATTTATCAGTCTCCTATGAGTAAGAGTTGACGCGGCTGCATCATAACCAAATACGAAACTCCCCAAACACGGCATTTCTAATCGAATGAAGGCTTGCCTTAAATTTCCAGGACACACTTAACAACTACACACAATTCCTTCTGCAAGGTAAGGCACAAGTTACGTGTAAATATGGAAAACGTATAAAGTCGATAAAGGGTCGACAATATGTACTGTTAATTTCAGTATGTATTACAAATCGTAAATGAAAAGGAATATTATTGTACAGGATAAATGTTTACTTACGGTCGTCGAGGCGTATACTGCTGATGTTGGCAACGACCATTGAATGATATTTTAAAAGCCAGTCACATAGAATGAGGGGAATAATCCTTTGTATTAACCAAGAAATAAATAAATAATGCTGTTCCTTGACAGGTTTTTGTATGTAGCGGTACCCTTGTCTTATCAGTAAAGGAATCATCCTTGTCAAGCAAACATTTAATAGCCAACGTTAGCATACTATGCCGCCGCAGCCGTAAAGAAACTTTACCCACAGTTCTATCTATGTTAGTTATGTCATAGTCTCTTAAAGATTCTCGTCAGTATTAAAGTTTGCTTATAAGGAATTTAACTGAGGGTGTGTTTTGTGATAAAACGTTAGTTGCCTGTTTTTCAGATTCATACTCCAAGTCATAAGCACAAAACTTCAAAATACCACAAATAGCACTTAAGAGTTGATGCCAACGTCAGCAAAGTAAGCTGCCACAGCCGTATGTAAAATTTTACCCAGTATACTTATATTCTTTCTCGTTGTAGTGTTTGTAATCGTCCTGGGATTTTCTCAATAACGATATAGAAATATGTTCAGATATTTGTGCATTGTGAGTAGAAAACTCTTTGATGTCGTTCTAACTACTTACAGACAGAATCTCTGTTAAGAGGTAGTAGCCTACCTTCATAACAGCCAAACAAAATCTTCTTTCGAATATCACACACGATTCTTACTATTAAATTTTGCTTTAGGTCATAATAAAAATTATTTATTTATAATACGTGCACTCTGTCCAGACCGCCGTGGAGCGGTCTAAGGCGCCTTGCTGCGGAGCGCCCGGCTGCTCGCCGTCGGAGGTTCGAGTCCCCCTTCGGGCATGTGTGTGTGTGTGTGTGTGTGTGTGTGTGTGTGTGTGTGTGTTGTCGTCCTTGGGTTACTTTAAGTTAGTTTAAGTAGTTTGTAAGTATAGGGACCGATGACCACTGAAGTTAGGTCCCATAACTTTACATTTGAACTTTTTTGAATTTCTTAAAATCCTAAAATACTATCTCTCATGAGTGGGCCATAGAAAAAGACAATTTTTGAAAATAATCTTTTAACGTCCTCAGTAGCTCTTCCTTTAAGTTTGTTGGGGTTACGTACTGTGTTCAATAAAAATTGGACATGCCTTTTATGATAGTTATTATGATTCGTCTATACTGGCACTTACTAAAGTATTTGCTGTTGGACTTGAAACTCCGTGTTTATTTACGGACAAGCGTGTTAAACATTTCATGCGCAATGGGAAGATACCTTCCAACATATTTTAATATTCACAAAACCAAGTGCGGCTGGGTAGTATTTTGTGCCCATATTCTAAAATATTTCCGTTTAACCATGTAATTATATTTTACATTTTAATGGTCCCCCGGAACAACGTTCTGTGTCGTTTTTTGTAACTATTCAGTATTGTCGAAATATGTTTCCAGCTCTGTTTACTGATAAAATTGCTTACATGTATATAAACAGTAACCAGTATAACGAATCAGACATGGTGAAACAGGCTTTAAGAAAGAAATGCTTGCTTTCCGTTACGAAACGTTGCATATCAATTTTTAGCATTTATATAAACGTAAATTTCATTAATAGAGTAATGAAAACATTGAGTCACAGAAGAATTACTTTAGCAAAAACATCAACAAATTCAACAGAAATGAATAATTTCATCACATTGTCTTTAAGAGTTACGTGCTCTTTAGTCTATAAGTGATATACCTATACAACGTTTTTCGCATGCCTTATCGGATGGTGATTTTCCATCGATATTACGGCCTTTTGCATTCCGCAGCCTGTTTCTTACATTTTTGACCACTTATCTTGGTTTATTTAGCGTATCCTACCTTTGTTGCGTTTAAGCTACTGGCATACACTCTAATACATATAACGTCGGCCATCTTGTTACAATATACAACGTTACTGCAGGGAGACTCGAAAACAATCCAGAGATATCATTCTCGTGTCATAATAGCAGCAATCAATTCCAAAGATGAAGTACAAGATTGCTACGCATATAACTCAGAATGGCGAAAATTAATATACAACGTTGTTCCGGGGGCCGTTCATTTTTGGGAAAAAATTGTTTTTATTTTAGTCTTCAAAAGATAGCATATATGTTTTAAATTCTTCTGATAAATTTACTCTACGAAAAAAGTCTGTTAGTAAATGCAAACTGTACACTGAATGTCATACTCAATAGTGTCAACTTCAGTATCATGTCTATTCATCAGTATCTCTTTAAATCGTTCCTATATTTCGAATAAACGTCCAGAACAACAAATGAAAATGGTATTATACCGAAACTGTGTTGTTGTTGCTCCGAGCGTAATAAAATATATTTTCACGTTATAAACATTACTTATAAAGAAGTAGTTGTTCAGAATGTTACCGTTAACAAATTTTATATTATTTATTTAATTTTTTGTCGTTCAAGCCGATTATGCTACGGATAAACGCAGCCCACCCAGAATCGCATGGGAAGCATCTGTTATGATACGAACCGTTAGCTCAATGACAGAACGTGAAATTATTCGTTGATGTAATAATAACGGTATTACAGAGGTATGATTTCTTAGTTCACTCAGTTTAGCTGAGTTATAAGCGAATGTATGCAAATAGACCCTGCAACGAAAACAAAAAAGGTCAAATGTTTGTAAATCTAGGTTTTTTAGATTTACTAATTTATACTAAAAGTTCATCCAATGAGTAGGAGTAGTTGTCATTCAGAAATTCTTTTAGTTTATTTT